>OX235263.1:26647639-27847639 GCA_944472135.2 Trichobilharzia regenti
ACTGTTAACTAGAAAGAGCTAAAACAAATCTCATTTAAACATTAGGTAAATCTCAGCGATGAAGACTTTGAAGTCAAGCAGGATCTAGAAGGCAAAGCAGGCCTTCATCATTCTGAAATCAATTCGAAAGTCTGTTGTACTCAGCTTAATGAAGAAAATTCGGAATTTGAATGCCAGTGTGATGTCAGATCTTCTACATGAGTCAGAAACTTGACGCAAGACGTAAATCATTGCCATCACGCAGTTAAAGACTTTTATCAACAGATGCCAGTGTTGTCTCCATGGTGAAGATCAGGCAGACAGCCAGAAACAGTCAGTAGTATAAACTGTGGTAACGAAAATATCAAGAACCTACTGTTTAGCAAATATACCAAAGAAATTGGAGATAGATTGGAAACATCCTAAAGAGAGATTTTGGTACATCGTACGCCAGCCCATCGCTTGAGCGGGACGCGTTGGTCTGAGGATGGCATCTGAAAGATCGTGTGAGGAGGAGATGAGAGTGTATGAACAATCTTAGTGTCAAATGGAGAAGATGCCAGAGAACGCGGTGAAGTCGAAATATTTTGTTGAAGCCGTATGTTCAACTCGGACCCCATGAGTACATTCATAATATGGTTGACTCGGGTAGTATACAACCACTCACTCATCTCAACCAATCAGTACTATATAGTTTGATGCAAATTACCGTATGCCTTTAGGCAGATCTTGTCAACTGTGATCTGAATAATTTGGTTTCCATAGGAAACTGACGGAAACACTCCGACCCTGGAACTATGTACATTGCATACTGCTAACTAATTTGCAAACTTTTGATTTGATCTATTATGTCACTAGTTAGTTCACGTAACCAGTTAGAAACGGGTTAGTTTTAACTGATTTGGCTATTTCATCTGAGCCGAACAGCGTACACCACTTATGAGATTGACCTGAGACAAGCTGAAAGGTCGTTGTATGGGGTTTAAATCACCTGTATGTTGCTGGCTAGCACTACTAGTTGATATGAAAGGTATACAACTACTCATGTCAGTTGGTTAATAGTATATATCTTTAGTTGCTGATCAAGTTTAACAATAAGGGAGATTTTGACTCCGTTGTGTTCTCTGAGCGAATCTTTAGTCATCCTTTTAAATAACATCCTCAGCAAGGACTTTAATATGACCTGTACGTATTTGAATTCTTCATAACTCATGATATAATTGCATCTTCTGGGGCAATCTTTATCGTGATTAATTGTTAATTTGAGTGGAGGACTTCATCAAACAAAATCCCTACAAAACCATTACTTGAAAGTTGTTACTTCATCGTTTTTATCGACTTGGTATTTGAACTTATTTGTCTTGTGGTCTATTTTTTCCTACTTGGTAAATTTGATCTGTAGTGATCCGTCTCTTAATCGATGACCCCCCTGAGTAACAGGCTTGTAGAAATCTCCTGACATTTTTAGTGTTTTCTCTCTTCAAAATTTCAATATTTTCTCCGTAAAATCCATGTCTGAAATTGTTTACATGCACCTATGTGAAAATGAACATATCATGACTCTTCATAGCTAATTTGTGTTCTTCGTTTCTGATTGGAAAGGGATGCCCACTTGAACCAGTGTAGTGTGTTTACATTAGTTCAAGTGATTGATTTTATAGATGGTATTGAGATATTGTCTTCTTCTGCTGTTGTATGGGTCTTCTGATCAGCATAGTAGTGAGTGACGGGATTGCATTGGTTTGCGTGGTTTTATCTATTTTGAATGGTTTTAGCATTCTAGCTGTTATTTTAGTGCTATTCTTTGGAATGAATTTTCGTCTGGCTTTTGTCTTAAGTCAAATGAAAATACCAAGACATTATCCCCTAAACCACAGGAATATTTATCTTACGGTGCATAAAGAATGAATGACCAGTACCTATCTATCTGGACTACTAAATTCGTGGACAGATGTTTCGTCCTAGTAGACAGCACTTCAGCAGCATGCAATCACCAGCCCACCAGAGATGTAGCTCGAGACCTACAGGTTAGGCGACCAAACTCGTTGACTGTTTAGATACTTGGGCCAGGTGGAGTTTAGTGACTTATGCTTGATCAAACGACTTGGTCTCTTAACTTGAAGCTCTTAGATGGTTCGATCGCTGATGGGGTTGTAAGTATGCACTAATGAAGAGTCGTAAACCAGGATAAAACAGCTCTCCAATTCTCCCTGATTTTAAATGATCTCTCTCTGACTGACTAACGGAATCTAACAACCTAAATGCCCCATCTGTGCAGCACTAACTCAACTTATCTAGTAGTCGATACTCTTCACAGACATAAATTATAATAATGAAAATATAGCCTAAAATAGAAGATGTAATTCGCTTCAGTGCATTCAGTTGTTTGATTTTTACACATGAATGCATTTTTATGACATGTTAGCTTTCTGGTTGTTGAATGATTTCCGTCATCTTTCATATCATCATTGCCTCCTCTCGTTTTTCTATCTATTCATCTATCTGCCTCTCTCTTTTTCAAGTTACTCAGGTAAAATAGAGATGAAATATAAACCTGACCACACAAATATTGACTAATTTTATTTTGTTGGTATTGACTACGATACAAAAAGCATTTATCATTTTAAGACTGTTGATCAAGATTTTTTTTTAAAAACGGAAAGACTGATGAATTCAAAGCGAATAAGTTATCAGTTTTTCATTCATGCGAAGATATCTTTCTCCGTCTTCGTCGTCGTTGTTATCGACACCATCATGTTTTTGTGATGATGAGCAGATTAAGAGAATTATTTAATTTTGGAAGAATACAAGTTAAAACAGACTGTTGATAACTAAGAATAATAATAATAACAGCTTTATTTCAAACAGTATTTGTGGTACAGGTATGGAATTTTCAGCGTGCATTACAGTATATTGCATCTAATTACCTCATAAATTATATAAGATTTTTAAAATCAAAAAAAAATAAAGAAATAAAGAAAAAAACCAACGCAAAAAATAAAAGATAAATCAAAATAAAAAACAGCGTAGCGTTTACATTTCAACAATACACCACAGTATATGAAGTATAAAGTTGATGTGTAATAGAAGATGAGAACAACAGTGTAATAGTAACGAAGAAAGGAAAAGAAAACCTAATTGGACTATTTGTTAGAGTGGCGCGGTAAGTTGATCATGTCATACCTAACGGATTTCTCATCACATAACAGCTGTGCCAGATATGCTATTGTGGAGTTTCTCTCTGTACTTGGTAGTCCTAGCATATAGCCAGCCTCCTATAGCTATAGCTTCTAGTTCTACAAGATGAAATGCAAGGAGAGAGAGAGAGCTGAGTATAGAGAGGATGCTCGGGATCTGACAATATTGTATTCGCTAGTTTCTTATATGACATTATATGTCTATCCACACTAGTGTTAACAAGTTGGTTTAACGATGTCCCACTTGGCCTACTAACGGCTTTTAGTGCTTGCCCTTCTCAGCAAAGCAAAGTCTTTCTTGAGTAGTCCATAAAAGATTAATGGGGAGCAGTAAAGTGGGATGGGTAGAACACAAGAATTTACAAACTGAGAAGGCAAAGACTGCTTTATACCAGATTGCCTAAACTAATTATATATATCCTTTTTCTCTTTTACAGCCCCTTACGAATGACCCAACACTAACTGATATACAGTCTTTTTAGCAGTATATAAAGTAATATATTAGTACGGAACTACATACTACTGACTGACTGAGGTGAGTAGCTACACTCCGCTCATATCAACTGGTAGTGCTTGCTTGCCATTTCAAGGTTATCTAAACACCAGACAAATGTTTCCCTTATTTGATGCGGAACTTATTATTAATGTACATGGTTTGACTGAACTCAGAAATCCATAGCAGTTCAAACTACTCGATTTTTGATCGCCTATCTACTTGGTTACACCATCAAGGCAAGCTCATTCACCAACTGGGATCCTATCTAGTCACCCATGATTCTCAACTTTACTGATTCATGATTCTAGCGAGACCACCAGCCAATGTCATCAGTGAGTATCACTCCTTACTTCTGACCGGATGGAAACCGCTTGTCACGAATTCTCAGCAGAAATTCAAGTAACTTCATTCTATAGCCACTCCATAATGAGCGTCAAATCAATTTTAGATAGTTAGTCTATAGGGTTGTTCTAAAGTCACGAACTATTAGAAGCTAGAATTAATGAACCATTAAGTTCTGTCACAATGGTTAAATAGTCTACGAACTCGCCTTGTGTCCGGAAGGTCCTGGATTTGAACCTCAGTTGTGTCAATGAGCAACAAACTGGGACAAAACAGCTCTCCAGTACTTCCTAGTTAGTTTTCAATAACTCTTCAAATAATATCAATCCGTAGTCGAATTTGAAACGAATGAAATTCCCACGAACTAACTTCAGGAGTTCGTATTTTTGTTTGTTCAGAAAATATCCATTTATTAAAAGAATAACATGGAGGCAGAACATAAATTTCTAGTTTTGCATGACAGTCATGACTAAATGAGGTGATCGGCATCCATCAGATAAGAATGCTACCTAAATGAATGAATAAAACTTCAAATTTGTCAATCAAACACACAACGCATGTAATCATCGCCTATCTATAGGAATAATTTATTTATACAAAAGCTTTTTAACAAGGCTGTTATGTTTAGACTCACCTTGTGAACACAATCTCCATAATCAGTTACTACTTCCCCAGCACGCGAGAGACAAGCCTTCACAATAAGCCATATCAGCACACATATGATATTGCCTGTACCATGTGTCTGTGTGAAAACTGCACTTTTGAACATTGTCTAGCCTGGTTAGTTAAGGGTACATGACTGGTAGACATTCTATCAGCCAGCCACAACAAAAACAAAACTGCATGAGATTTACTCGTCCAATAATCAACCACCTTATATTTAATTGAGAGAGGAAACGCCGCTACACTCCACTAATGGGAATGATCATGCAAATAGTCATGTCAAAGAAGATCCGGATTTTCTCTATACACTTCAACAGCCATCACAAATACAACAAGAAAGGCACCAGTTTTCTAGAGACCAAATAATTTCAGTAACACATCAAGCTTGATAGTAATAATAATAAAGTCGAAACATTATGACAGTATTTGTTACCTGATAGATGGTGTCCAGCAGTACACATTTCGCTCTATCTGTAGGAATTATGAGCTAATAGATTTACCTGCAATCTTTGGTGGCTTTTTCACTGAGACACTAGCCCAGCACTCAACATTTCATCTATTGTGCAATGAGTCAATTACTGTCTAAAATAAATGTCACTGAAATTAGGACAAAATGTTCAATCACGTTCGATATTCTATTTGTACAGAGAGTTTCAGTCTACAATTTCATATGATGAACCCAGCAGTCTATTAATCACATGTATTTGTAGATAAGATTTTGGGAGTGAAAAAAAGAAGATAATCCCCCCCCTACATACTGATAGGAAAGCTGCTCTCAAATCTTCATGTAGATGGGATTCTTCGCTCGCATGTTATTCGTTTTTTTCAAAGGATTATGAGTATTATTTGTAGATGCACAGATATCATGTGTATCCATTTCGAATTTCTAATTATCTCAAACCTCATCACATCAACTCTAGTGCGCATGTTTCCGTTTATGTTAGGCTTGCTGTCTGAGAAATAATTACCTAAGAATAATAATTATATAAATAACAGGCATAAGATGTATCTGAAACAAAGTAGTAATAAGCCTACTGACAGAACCCTCTTTAGAGCCTTTCAACGACCCCAACCAGTTTGCCTATAAATATAGTAGGTGTACCTTAGATGCCGCTGTTGTCCTACATCATAGCATAGTCTCTAGTTTAGATAAAGGAGCTTAATACTTTGGTTGTGCCTTCCTTGATTAAACATCTGCATTTGACTCTGTTTCCAGTAAGCTAAGTAAGCTTGATGCAACACAGGCTGAGAGCTGGACATATAAGTGGTTGCATTCCTATTTTTCTGATAGGAAGCAGTACACCGTCTAAAATGGAAAATCCTCCACCAAATCACTTACTTTAGCAAACGTATCTCAAGGTGCTGTTCATGCTCCTTTTCTGTTTTCGTTTTTCTTACATGACTTGCCTCATTCTGATGTAGCCACTTTTGTTAAGTATGCCGATGACCTCTCTGTTTCTATGCCTGTCAACTCTCAGTCAGATTGCTCCAAATTAAATAAATTTCGGTCGGAAATTATTCAGTGGTCCTCTTCAAACGGTCTTAAGCTAAATCCGTCTAAATGTCAGGTAGTCAATTTCACTTTCAGACGTAAACGTGACCTACAACAACCAGTTAGCTCACATGGCCGCACTATCATTGACGGCACAGAAGTTGAAAATACGTCTAATGTCAAGTACCTTGGGCTGAGTTTTCCACCGATCATTTCTTGGTCCTCCTACATCTTGCTAGTTACTAGAAAGATGTTTCGCTTAACGTTCTAGATTAGGAAATTTAGGCAGTCTGGTATAAAGCAGTCTTTGCCTTCTCAGTTTGTAAATTCTTGTGTTCTACCCATCCCACTTTACTGCTCCCCATTAATCTTTTATGGACTACTCAAGAAAGACTTTGCTTTGCTGAGAAGGGCAAGCACTAAAAGCCGTTAGTAGGCCAAGTGGGACATCGTTAAACCAACTTGTTAACACTAGTGTGGATAGACATATAATGTCATATAAGAAACTAGCGAATACAATATTGTCAGATCCCGAGCATCCTCTCTATACTCAGCTCTCTCTCTCTCCTTGCATTTCATCTTGTAGAACTAGAAGCTATAGCTATAGGAGGCTGGCTATATGCTAGGACTACCAAGTACAGAGAGAAACTCCACAATAGCATATCTGGCACAGCTGTTATGTGATGAGAAATCCGTTAGGTATGACATGATCAACTTACCGCGCCACTCTAACAAATAGTCCAATTAGGTTTTCTTTTCCTTTCTTCGTTACTATTACACTGTTGTTCTCATCTTCTATTACACATCAACTTTATACTTCATATACTGTGGTGTATTGTTGAAATGTAAACGCTACACTGTTTTTTATTTTGATTTATCTTTTATTTTTTGCGTTGGTTTTTTTCTTTATTTCTTTATTTTTTTTTGATTTTAAAAATCTTATATAATTTATGAGGTAATTAGATGCAATATACTGTAATGCACGCTGAAAATTCCATACCTGTACCACAAATACTGTTTGAAATAAAGCTGTTATTATCATAATTATTATTATTTACTTCTGAGTCTCTTAATTTCCTACTCTCCAAATGAGATATTCTGATTTACTTTGCAAAGTATAAAAATATTTCTAGTTTTGATTTGGTAACATGGTGTGTACACCTGTAACTTGTATAAATAAACTTCTAAAAATACCATATGCTAATAAATTAAGTAATATATTAATATATACAAAAAATCTGAGGCGGGGTAGGGTGGGGATTGATGTTGGTGACCACACCAACTTGAAATTTTGATGAGGTTTGTTTATTCTCCTTATTTTCACCATGTTTATTTATTTAACACTCTTTTCCATGTGTTCAACAGTTATACTATCAGCATTTTTCCTTCACATCTATCGGGATAGAAATACATCTGAATTCAGCTTCCTCATATTTCACTCCGTGCATATATATATATATATATATATATATATATATATCTGATATTCTGGCCTGTTGAAACTATACATATGCCAAGACACCTGCTGGCCATGTGGAATAAATAACGGAATGATGAAGAAATCACACTATCAGTATGAAATCTAAGCTTGAATATATACAATATAAAATGCTTTAGGGTACACTAATCTTAGAGTATTACAAAAATATAAATCTAACTCTTATTTGTAGGCATTCATTTATAACAAACTGTTTTCTACTCATTTTCTATTCTAAGTGGAACATAGGGCTTCAAGCTTCAGTGTTGGTGTTATTCCTTTCTACAGTGTTGGACCGCCAAGCATCACCCCAACTTTCCCTCACTGCCAGGCTGCGGGAGCTTTAAGAGTGCGTAGGCTGGGAATTAAACCCCGGACTGTATTCATGGTTGGCGAGCAATTCATAATGATTTTTTTCGATAAAGTCTGTTGAAATATAAACTTTCTTTACATTGTAGTACGAAGAAGTTGGAAGCACTCTGCCCTTGATGGGCGTTTATTTGTTTATGGCATGATAAATCCTCACGAGATTTTCACTCATAGCGCTTCTGAATGAACCATTGCCACTTCTTTGTAGTAATGACCTATGTATCTAGCTTCACAGTAACAGATGAACTGATATATTCACACTGTAGTGGTCATATAGAGAAGTTTTTCCTTCATATTGTTAAGAAACATTTGGTGGGCAAGAGAATGTTATACTTGGTTTTGCTGATGGGATCGTGTTTTACACGGAACTAGAGGGCCTTTTCTTTAGGATATCTACTTTCATTATATTTTCGTCCTTACAGAAATACTAATTATTTATTACTACTATTATTGCTCCCTTGGTTTCCGAGTGGAACACGGGGCTGTCTTCAACAACACATCTCCACTTTCTTTTATTCTCTGCAATCCTCTTCAACTGGGTCAACGATTTCCTAAAACTCTCTCATCTATTTCTTAAAAGATCTCCTCCATTTCATCCTTAGAAGACCCACTAAAGGGTCTAATGCGCGACGTCATTCGGTGGCCTCTTTATATGTTTCTACTCCTTCGTAATCTGGTTCCCTTGATCATCTTTTATAGGTTTCATTTGCGTTGATCTCTTTCCGGATAAAGACCCGGTTGTTTGATATAATGTCCTGAGATCTCTTTAACCTGTGGCCTGTACTGCTTCAATTTCCAGTCAGTGTGTCGTAGAATTGTCTTTTGTCTTTCTTTAGCACTCTTTTTCACTTTTTTATCCAATGTAGTGCACATTGAACTCAGCTTGTCCTTCTATTGCCCATTTTTTTTTATTGAATCTTCTTCTCTGTCACCACCCTTCCGTTTTCTGTTGGCCTGTAAAAAATGAGTGCCTGTTGACAGTCATTTCTTTTCTTGTCTCTTCTTTCTTCCTAGAACAGTTGTACACGTTTCTTTGAGCATAGCCTTCACAGAGTTCCAATGTTCTTCCATGCAGATGTCCTCATTGGTGCCAAGTAGTGTCTCTGGCTTTGCTCTGATCTGAAGTGAAGGCAGCACTTGTGACTTTCTCCTTCAGTTTCTGAATGTTGAATTTATGTATATATATATATATATATATATATATATTGAATTCATTAAACAATAATATAAATTTATTCTAAATCAATGCCGACAGCTTTAAACAAAAGCCATAAGAAATATTTACTTAAGATTTTCCATACTTAATTTCGCCTTACTAGAGCTGTTTAATTATCATCCTATCAAAATGGCATACAAAAACAGGAAATATATTTTTTTAAAAGAAGCGAAAGAATATTTGTTTATTTCCATTTTTAATTTAACATGAAATTTTTTTCTGTAAAAATGAATATATTACTAATTAGCGAATAAACTAAAATATACACTGATCCTGTGAATACACGCATAAATAGTAGAAATAGGAGGGGAATATTTTGTTTTTACCGGAAAAGGGTCAGGCAATATATTTAAAAAAACAACAACATTGTAATGAAAAAACAAAAACAGAAAGAAATTAATGCCTAATTTCTTCTCCAACTCTCCTGCCTCTGGGTTTTCCCCTCCTTAATTAAAATAAAAATTGGAAAAGGATGAATACTATTCATTAAAGAATACTGACTGATTTTCTTTCTTCAGTTTTTTTATTAAAAATATAGGTGAAATTTCATAGTATATTAAATATCATCAATTGTCACAGTAAAGATAGACCACATCTCGAAAAGACAGCTTCTGTACCAAAGAAAGCTATCTTTATTAACCCACCATTCAAGGGCGACCAGATTATTCAGTTGACAGCTAGCTCAAAACTTCGGTCAGCCATCAAACGCACATTCTACGCCGCCACATCTCTTTTTCTCACTTGCCGAACATTTTTGATCCCTGTACCAACGAGTAAAGGACGAAATTCTGTGGACTCTACTTCAAGCTGTGTCTACAAGTTCACCTGCAGCTGCGGTGACACCTATATAGGTAGAACTAACAGAATGTTCCAATGTCGTCGAAAAGAACATATTCCAAAATGGTTATTAAATCATATGGAAAATCCCAACGCGAATAGTCTGAATAAAAATTCATCAGCATCATCCATTGCAAAACACTTAATAATGTCAGGTCACAAAATCAATATTAATGACTGTTTCACAATTATTCATCACATAACTCTAATTCAAGGTTATTGAAGGTGATGGAAGCACTTTGGATTAATCACATATAGCCAAAATTGTGTGTACAAAAATCAATAGACTTCAATCTTCGCCTACCATGGACTACATGACCTATCTAAATATGATTGGTCATTAGTATGTACTTTTGTTTTTATCTATTTTTTTTATTATTTTTATTTTTGATTACAGCTTGATTCCATACCGTATTTTTGATTCAAGTATGGAATTTTCAGCGTGGCTACCGGTAGGCAAAATTTCTCAGGCCGACCATAGATATCGAGTGTATGTCGGCGTGGGCTCGAACCTCGGACCATGTGCATGGTCGGCGAGAGTCGTAATCACTGTGCCACTGACGCACACCTACGGTGTCATTGAATAAGCTACTGGAGAGAAGCGTGAATACTACCCTCCTATATATACATATTTATATATATATCATTTCAAATCTCTTAAATTCATCAACTCTCACTTTTAAGCTCATACACCAACCAACTGTACAACACCAAAAAATCAATTAATTTAAAACATTCAATATTAGTTTTAAAGAAGACGAAAAAAAGGAGGTCAAGTGACAAAAATAATAATAATGATGATGATTAAAACTCATAATCGCGCTTTAGGAGAAATTATACTTGTTGTTAAACTTTCGCCAGTCGGTTTTTTTGCTGCATCAATCAGGCTAGTAAATGTTGAACAATAACCAGAACTAGCATGTGTAGCTGAAGTGTTGAGATACGTTGATCGAATCGACGTGCAGCTGGTAGTTGATTCAGTTGAATTGGCGTACCTGATTTATAGAATGGTCAACACACCAAATCGATATATGCTGTATGCAATCGTTGAAACATATCAGGAACATTTACATCACGTATATGATGAGTATGCTGGTAGACTTGACTGAGTTGACTGTGAGGGCGACAGATTCTGTGACTCGAAGATCATAATAAACTTTTGTATTGGTTACATAACCATAAATCCTATGATCTTCCATCGGGTATAAAAGACCAAGATACTGTTCCAGTTGATCAGGACTACCACTAATTGTACGCTTGGATAACTTGTCCTCTATAACATCTAAAGCTGAATGTGCTTTGAAATGATAAAATAAGGGATCAGAACATTCAGCGGTTCGAAGGTAGAGTAGTTGATTAGTATCTGAAATAACTACTATACAGGCGGCCATTTTTAAGCAGTATTGACCATAGTTTGGAATAGACTAAAAACTTGCGTAAATGAGTAATTTTCATAAACTTTATTTTATCATTGTTAACCATGTTAGTTGTAAAGCGGTTGTCAAGAAACTACGAAATGACGATATCATCTCGCGAAATTTGTCTTCTTAATGCCTTCCTTATTCAAATTTATCAAAGGGACTAATTGTTTTAATATTGAATAGCATCTGAAAGTTATGTGCACTGACTTGGCTTTCTTTTCAACCAAGTGAAAAACTACACTTTTGTCTAGGTGTGTGTATTTAATGGATTGTGAGTTATTCGATCGATTTTAGAGTAGATTTCATTATCATTAGGGGAGGCCTCAGAGAAGAAGGAGTTGTGAACAGCCTTTTCTTCCTAGTTTAAGCTTATTCAACGGTGCACATCTAAGATCTTATCAAGGATTGAACTCAGGATCTCCGTCAATGGATGGGAATAACAAAACGATACTGTCGTTGTTTTTACTGACGTTTCTTCCCTTAATGCTTCTAATAGCTTTATCAGAGTAGTAATACTAAACCAGGATTTACAAGATCTCAGCTTACCTGCAATAAATTAATGATTTTTCTTTAGTATGAGGCAGCTTTTACCTAGTGAAGTTGAACATTTGTTAAGGAAAACAAACCATGTGTCGATTGTAGGACTTGGTAAATATATGAAATCATAAAGACATACTCACGTGCGTCGGTGGCACAGTGGTTAAGACTCTCGCCAACCATGCACATGGTCCAAGGTTCGATCCCCTGCCGACACACACTTGATATCTATGGTCAGCCTGAAAAATTTGGGCTACCGATATCCATGCTGAAAATTCCATACTTGTACCAAAAATGCGGTGTGGAATCAAGCTGTAATCAAAAATAGAAAAAAAAGTAAAATATGATCAATATATGTTTATGATACTTCGTTTGTAATTAACGGGGACCTAGACAGTTCATTCTTACAGAAACTGAACAGTCAATCTCCCTGCATTTTGCTTACTTCAGAAGATGCATCAGATTTCGGAAAATTACTTTTGTTTAGAATGCCTGTTTAGGATTAGGTAAGTTTATGTTTTAATATGCATTTATTTAGGTAGAAAAACACTACAACAAATATTTAGACATATTAGATAGTTGGAAGTAACTGGCGGCAAGCCTTGCTTCACCCAGTTTTCGTGCTTGCTGGCATTCACCAGTCAGTAAGGTGTATCTTCAACCTTGGAAAAGCACATGTCCCTTCTGAGATTCAAACCAGTATCACTCCATTCTGAGCTATTCAGCCTCGTGGTTTATCTGGGTGATGTTGATTCGAATCTCAGAAAGAAGATGAATTCCTCCAAGGTTGCAAATATACTTCGCTGACTGGTGAGTACCGACAAACATGAACCTTAAGTTTAAGGCTTCCTGCTGATCGCCTTCAGTCATCTGATATCAAGAGTTCACACTGCACCATGATGGTGAGCCAGTGCCAAGCATGGTGGTCACATTGCAAACTTGACTCATAGAATTAAGTCTGTGCCAACCACACTGTTTAGACACATAATACTCATCACTTATTGGTTTTCAACTGGAGAGGATCTAAATGACGGTTGAATAATCCTTCGCCTAATCTTTTCGCCCCTGAGTGTCGATTTTCTCTTTATTACTTAAATGCTTTAAAATATGGAGTTATCGGATTTGAAAAGAATGTTGAATAGTGTACGATTAAAAAGTGTTTGAAAAAGTCATACCATGAATGTTACATTTGTACACTGCATACAAATGATCCTACATATTGTTATTTTATAAAATAGCTTTTGGATTAAGGCATTTAGGCATTTATAATGTTTGAACAGAGATGACGGCTGTGGCGGCGATCAGCAGGAGGTCGTATGCATTAATGTTATGCATTATGTTTTATTTCAACAGACTAGTTATAAAACCTTTTTAACTGTGTATATTCTGAGATATAAACATAAAAGCCCAGATTTTATTTTACAGTGTGTGACTTACTTATAACGAGTTTACATTTGCAATCTCTGGTAAACTGTGTCGTTTTATAATGCATTCCATTTCTTGCCGTTTTTTGCTTCCTGTATATAACATAGGCCTTCAAGCTGTGAACTTTGAAGTTTTTAGTAGCATTATTGTCATTCTTGTTTTCATGGGGGTGAGGTTGTTAGCTTCATGCCGAAAGTATCCTCTTAACCAAGCATACTACCGACTAGGCGAGATTTCGGTTTGTTTCAGCAAGGGTTCAAACCCTCTGATCACATGTAGTATGGTTGATGAGCAGTCTTCTTTCTGAATCACCAACGAACTCCATTCACTAGTAAATAATAAAATTTTAGTCATCTGGGTATCTGTGACTAAATGGGATATTAGTTTGATAGTTTCTGATGTTAACCTATAAAAATAGTGATTACATCCCAAGCTCTTAATACCTTTTTTAAATGAATGTACGTATTATTTTTCTTTGTAATTAACAAGTCGATCAAAGAGGTTAACAGTAGATCGTGATATAAATAGAAAGAATTTAGAAAATTAGTGTTAAAATACATAGATACATGTACATAATATCAGTTTGTTTAGTTTTTACGATAGGATATAGTATATTTCTGTTGTGTTTTCAAGAAAATGTGCTATTGAATATCCTTCTTGATGGAATATTGGGCTTCATCAAGATATCTTCACTTCTTCATCTGCTCTGCAGACCTCTTTAGCTAACTCCACGTTGGCATATAAGCTTTTGTTTCTTCTTCACACAAACTCTCATCCTCGGACCAACATCCAACTTGTCGTTATCATTCAAGTTTGACTTAATGGCCTGCTATGTGGGTGATATCACTTGAATATCTCCTCAGCGTGTGTCCAATGCATCAGGATACTCTGTCTTTCATTTGTTAGGCTATCTAGTTGTCGTTTAACCTATATTAGCCGAAAAGTAGCCAAATTTGTAAATGGATACAGTGGGGGCTTAACTGAGTAGCTTATTTTTCGCTGAAGCAATCTCATAATCGGTCAGCTTATCGACTGACAAGCAAAGGCTAGCGGCAGCAGCAGTAAAAGTCCGTTTTATGACTCTGGCCATGTCTTCACTAAACTGTGGCTACAGCTATAACTGCTCCTTTTTAACCATGACCGGTTTCACCTTGTTATACACAGTACTCATATGTCTTCTTGGAAAACTTCCAGGATTATCCATTTAAACCAGCGAATTATCTCCGTTTTTCAATGCGTTTTTTCTTTTTACTCATTTGATCCCTAAATGAAATGTGCAATTTGAAAATTGATTAGCAGGTAGCGAATTCTCGCGACAGTTTCATTTGGAAACCAAGATTATTCAGATGAGATATTGCAATCTACGTGATGCTTTAGATGGCAATGGGTAAACCAAGCATATTTACATAAAACTTAGTACTACTGATTGATTAATTTGAATACTAGTCGGATATCACTTACACCAAGTAGTAGTGCTCGCTAGTCAGTCATATCAGAGTGATGTACAGACTGCACATCCGTTTCGATCGTTTGATTCCGAGCTCATCAGAGTGGTACTAGGTTCAGCTTAGCTAAGATAGCTGAATCATTTCATCCCTAGCGAAATATTTCCATCCAACGGAATATACTTTTGTTCATCCGTATGAAAGATTTCGAGGGAAAAACAACAAACAACACTCAATGCAACAAAAGTATCATTTTCAAGCTCATGGTGAAATCCTCCATACAATCAAACAAAATCCCTACAAAACCAATACTTGAAAATTAGTCTGATGCTCACTAGTGACAGGCCCTACTCAAGCAGTTAACCTGGGGTTCTAGTGGGAGGCCGTGTCCAGTAGGGTACAGCAGGTCGAAGATGAGGCAGTAACTCGCCAAATAAGACATCGCGAAGTGGTTGCGCTATGTCGTGAATTGGCAGAAGTTAGAATTCAAGGACCATTGGATGGAGTCCCAGTGGCTCCATGGTCTACGAGCTCGCCTTGTAACCAGAAGGTCCTGGGTTCGACTCCTGGCGGTGGGTGCGTACTGCTGAAGAGTCCCAAATTAGGCTGACGAAACAGCTGTCCAGTACTCCCAGGTTTTCCAGTGCTTCTCTAACTGATGTCAGCTCATGGTGAAATCCTCCATGCAAAAGTATCATTTAAATTTCATTGGAGGATTTCATTATGAGCTGACATCAGTTGGATAACCATTAGAAAATCTACACATAGTACTGGACGGCTCTTTTTTCCTACGCTTAAACTCTTCATCAATACCCACACAGCACCAGGGTTCGAACCCAGAACCTTCTGGTTACAAGTCGAGCTAGCTCGTAGACTATTAAGCCACTGCTGGAACCCAAACCAATGGCCAAACAGTCCATGAATTCTAGCTTCTCTTAATTTTTACGATATAGCGCTACCACTTTGCAATGTCTTCCTCGATGAATAACTGTCCTCAGCTTCAATTTGCTGTACACCTGTCGTTGTGATAAAGAGATTTTTTTGATTGAAGTCTGTGTAAACACATTTCACCTGGATGTTTAAATTTTTAGGAAAAATTCTCTACTATCTATTTTTACAGTTTCTCCTCTCTTCACTTGTTTGATTACACTCAAATATATATAAACCTGAAATATAAACACATGTTTCAAATAATTACTACATTTCTATCCATGTCATGATTGAAACGAAAAACACAGGGAGAGGGAAAGAGAGAGCAAGAGAGGGATTGATAAAGGTAAGGGAGAAAGGTTCAGTCGACTTGAGTCATTGTTGTTGTTGTTGTTGTAGCTTCTCGTTGTCGCCTACCTAATTCCATTCTGATGTTGTTTGTTTATTCGTTTATTTTTGAAACAATTGCCCTCTTGTGTGCGTGTGTGTGGGCGCATGTATGTGACTCATAGAATTCCCAAATGAAGCTTCTGTTTTTTTCAGTCAGATAATCGGTGATTCGTATCAGAAATATGCTTTTCGGCATTCCACTGAAAGGGAAGGGTTGCATTTAGTCAAACTTTGTTATATTGCTTCTCCGTTGTGTACATCCATCCACCCATACAAACACACATACATAATCAGCATAATGTGAGTGACTCATGGTATTCTTGTATGATGTTGTTGATTACAAAATCTGTTGAAGTCTCATGTCACAACAAGAGAGAGGGGTCCTAAACTATATTTATTATATATTCTAAAAGTTGGTATGTAATATAATTATATGTTTAGCCGAAAAATGTGTTATGGGAGATAATTTTGGTGTAATAACTATTGTTTAGTTAGGCAATTTTACCCAGAGGGCTTCTTTGTCCTATATGGTGATGTGTCGGCTAGTTTTATCACCTATTCACTCTCCTCCTCTCATTTTAGAGTAGAATTTTGACACTATTGAATGGATAAGTTGGTTTAATGCCACATAAAGTGATACAGTTCTAGTAGGGGACAAAGGGTGTTAACATTTAAGCAGAGTACGATGTACTAGGTGGCTGTCGGCAATCGGCAGGAAACCTTCGATCTAGGTTTCGTGCTAGTTGGCTTTCGTCAGCAAGGCGTATCTACAACCTTGAAGAAAATTCATGTCTCTTCTGAGATTTAAACCTGCGTCAACCAGTGAGTACTGCAGTCAGAGACGTTATCACTGAACTATTCAGGCTCGCGACAGACCTCCTGTGGGCCTGTATTGGATATTTTTGATTGGACACCAGCCATTAACTGGTGCCGCCATCACGGCCAATCGCGAGGCCAAATAGCTCAGTGGTGACATCTATGACTGCAGCACTGGGTGACGCGGTTTGAAATCTCAGAAGGGACATGAGTTCCTTCGAGGATACAGATACACCTTGCTGATGAGTGCCGACTAGCACAAAACCTAAGTCCAAGGCTTTCTGCCAACAGCCTCCAACCATATATTACCAATATTTCACAGTGCTCCGTAATGGCAAGCCACCTAGCATGGTGGCCACATTGCAAGCTTGACTGACAGAATTCAGTCTGCACCGAAGATAGAACTAGACACATTACACTAGTTACTGACTAGTGTGCAGTCAAAAGGTACGATGTGATGCAATACAAGTTCTCATAACTACAACTTATAAAGTATCTGTTTTCTTTTTAAACCAAAGGCAAACCGAAACGTAAAATCGATAGTCCAAAATAGGAAATGCATTTAGGAATTATGACTGTAGTGCGGTCTTGAATGCTTAGGCAGCTATGGATCCTGGAAAAACGAATGAATGTAACGCGACGGTGTTCCAGATGCACGTGGATGCTTGACTGAGAGCCTTCAGCATAACCAGTCGACTTAATCAGTGAAGTTTAGTACCCAAATAATGAGTGATGCATGTTGAATAATTTCGAGGAATTATTTACCAATACAGCTCATTCTACTTTCCCTCCACCGTCATACAGTATTAATAACTGGTCAACATTTTGGAGCCCAAATTATTGCTCATATTCATATCGTTCTCATGTGAGAATTTAATGAAATCTGACGTGATAAGGAGTATATACTGTAAATTGAATTGTGATTTGTTGAAGACAACTAATAAGGATCGTTTAGACTAGATTTCTATACCTTTTGACATTTGTGAGCAAACTGTATATGCAAATTAAAAGGAACTAATGTACCCTGGAAAATCTAAATTTACGCTACCTTGTACAACAGCCAACGGATTTGTTGAACCACTAACAATTTGTAATCAATAATTCTATGTCAAGTCTCATTCTTTTGTGACAAAATTGCAAATTTAATTGGTAGAACTAAGTCAAGGTATAGTATTATTCCCTTGGATTTTGAGTGGAATAAAGGTCTTCACAACAACAAATCTCCACTTTGTTTCTTTGCCGCTGTCCGCTTCAGATGGCTTGCTCCACGAATGACAGTAATCTAACATCACTGCCAACTTGTACGATCTTCTGCATGACATTCTTGCACCGAAGACCTAGTAGTTGCTTCCTATTGGGATCCCACTCGAGAGACGGCCTGCACTGAGTGCGCTGCCATTTGGCGGTTTCTTCAACGTGTGCCATTTTCGCCTACATATTTGTTGAGCAATCGACTCTTGCTTGTTGGTTTGTTCTCAGACAGCCAGAGTTTAGTATTGATAATTTTTTCTGACCGGTAGGTCATTTCATCTTCACTATACAGCCAGCCAGCCAGCCAGACAACGAAGTGGGCAGCTGTTGATAAAAGTCTGCTATGGCTTGTTAGAAATCCTCTTCGTGACACGCAGTGCAAGTTTCTCACGCATATAGAAGAAATAACTGACTTCACATTTGTGTTGAAAATTCGAATCTTATTGTTTATGCTGAGGCGGGGTCCAGAGGACTTCAAAAATGGTTTCAGACTTATCTTGCCTTTCCGATTCTGGTTATCTTTGACACATTCATCTATTCCGACTGTCTGTGGTTGAAACCGTGCTTTCTGGCTAGACAGTGAAGGAGTTAACCTATGTTAAATCTCTCCCTTTGATAGTGGTTGGTGCTGGTTGTTGCTATTGCTGTTAGTTGGTCATCTTCTCCAGCTCCGTCTTCTCTATATTCATCTGAAGTCCTATCTTCGCTTCTTCAGCCAGTTTGCTGCTTGTCGCCTGCCTGTTAGTCTTTGAGTTTTTGTGATCATTTGCAAAATCCAGAGTTTTCTGTTGTGGATTCGCTGACACATGGCATTATCAAATAGCCAGCTGTTGAGTGAGGTTGATGAAAACTTGGACATTGCATGACGTAGTGTTGAAGTAGTTCCAAAATTACTTCTCATTTGACGCTGCCTGTTGAAAGCCACTTTAAATTCGGTGAAGCTGTTTGATGACGACGCGTAGATTTGCAATTTGATCAGTACATGATTTGCCTTTCATGAATCTGGCTTGTTCAAGTTGGCGGAGTTCTGCATCTAGTGCATCTTTTATTCTCCCCTAGGGTGACACGACATAGTATTTTGTTTGGAGTGGGCAGGAGCATTATTCCACACCAGGTCTTGCAGAGGAAGCCACGGTCTAGGCAACATAAAATTAGTTAGTGCCAGGTAAACACCCAGTGTGACTCTAATTACTTAGACTGTAAGTAGTTTGGAATGGGGTTCTAAGACTTTTATGTTTCTAGTTTAGCATCGATTCGATTGAAGGTAAAGTTTAAATTGGGGAATTCAAAATATAAAAAAAACAATGAACCACATAAAGCCATCTGAAATAAAGGCTAAAATAGCAGTTACCTGTTAGTGATTGAAATTACTAACGGATAAAAGTTATCTTTATGTATTTATTTGGTCCAGTAATAGAATGTTTGTTAGCCACGTAGTAAGTGCGCCTCCAAATTATTGGTCAGTGCACTTAAAAACCTCTCATGATTAACTATCTATTGGAGAGGGTGGAGAAGATGAAAGGTTGGTTTTGAGGCTAGCAACCTCATTCCGATAAAGCATAGAAAGCCTAAGGCCATATGTTTCATTTAAAACTCAAAGTGATTTGATCTTTAAACTACTTGTTGTTTTTTTAAATTCAATTTTATTATTATTTTCTCATTAATTGGTTGGACCTAAATGTTCAACCGTTGTTGACATACTGGCTCCTGTTATGGGCGCTCCAATGATTTCTGAGGATTTATTTGAGGTAATTTGGAGGATGATGCAAACCAGGATGATTTGGGTCTCGTCTTCAGCTAGCGGATGAATTTGCATTCTCTAGTGAGTGAAAAATGAGATTTCCACTGATATTTGAACCCTGAAACCAGTCAAATCCCTAAAAACCAACACTTGAATACCCATTGTGTTTCAAACACCAAAGCCTTATCTACTAGACTGTTTAACAATCTTGGATTCCACAGGTAATCACCACCAACTTCCAGATCACTTTTTGACTACTTGATGCATCAATAATTGCTTGGAAAGCAGAGAGATTAGTTTGCAACAAGTCATCTGATTACTGATTAATTTTTCTTAACTGATGATGACCTTAGAAGAGGACATACCTTAATTTATATCCTAAATCATACTTCTTCCACTAACTTGAAATAAATATTTTTCTTGACAGAAATATTCATACAGATTCTGTGATTCGTTATTTTTTCTTTCATTTTACTTATATTTATAAGGAAAACAACGCTTAATCAGTAGACTGAAGTTCATTTCACGTTTATTGTTGTATGGGATTTTAATAAGGTGATTTGAGAAATAAATGTAGAGGATAACATGACTGTCCTTATTTAGTTATCCATCTTTTATATTAGGGTGTTCTATTTGCTTGTTTTTTTATTCTAAGGTGTTTGGATTTTTTCGTGACCTTTTCTCAGCAAGACATTTTCTACATAAAGGGATTATTACTAATATTTTATTTATCTTTTTGCCTTGAGTTCCCAGTGTAGGGGGACATAAGGCTTCATGCTTCGATCTTAAAGTTCCCGTAACAGTGGTGTTTATTTCTACGAGGTGAAATTGTTAGCTTCACACCCAACCTTCCCTGTTTACTGGGCTTTCAGCTGGCTAAGTGAGGTTTAAGTGTGAAACGGTTGGGAACTGAATCGCATACTATGTGGGTGATTGCTGGGTGTTCTTTCACTGAACCACTGAAGCACGCAGTAGATTTTCATAACATAATTACTGATTCCAGTTTAGAGTTTATTTGTATCGATAAAGTAAATCTTTATATCGAGATGGTTAAGTTCTCACTTTTGGCCTTCTTGTCAGTGCTAACACAGTAGGTCATCATTGCGTCTTAATGTGATGAAAATAGTGTTAGGCATGAACTAACTAACCAACTAACCTTCTTTGCACTAGTAAATAAACCATTTCCTCCACCCTTACAACATCAACCTTTATTCTTATTGTACTTCTTGTATTTATAATCATCTCAATTCTTTTGTTTTTTATTTTTTTATTTTCCTTCAAAAGTGTGAACATAATTTAAGCTGTTTTAATAACTGTTAATTTTGTATTTCCCTCTCGCCATACTGTATAAACAGAACATTAGATTCAATAATCTATAACATGCTAAAATTTTCAAACTGAATCGACAATACTGTTTGAAACAAACTCACTGTTATTATCGTTATTATTATTATTATTATCATAGTTATTATTCTCAAATCGTACTTGGAATATTCTTGACTTTATATCGTAAATGTGGACAAATTCCTCTTGTTAACTTTGTTTTAATTTTATTTATATTTTGAGTAAATCAGATGCAATATTGTGACAAATAGCAAGAATCCCATTCTGTTTTATAAGTACTGTTTTTGGAATAAAGTAGATTATTATTACTATTATCTTAAAGAATACCGATGATTTGATTGGTTCTGAATCCCATTCAACTACTCTTCATTTAGCAAGTGATGAAATATCTGAAATGCATTAGTAAACATCTCACCTGTTGGGTTTCTGCCTGGAATCAACATGAGTCAGAGAGGGTTTATTGGAAACCAACGAGAATTGGGTAGCTGTTTTGTCCTCGTAGTTTGGGACTCCCAGGGAATTCGCATCCACCACCCCAATGGGGATCAAACTCGTTGACTGTTCATCCCCTAGGGCTGGATTTAAAACAGATGAAGTTTGCCGAAACTCCTACAAATCAGATAAATCACCAACTCATTGATATCTGCTGGATGGATTTCCTGAAACTGCAGCGGGAAATCATGACTGGTGATGGACTCACCATGGAAGGGTAAAGTGAATAATCATCACAGCCGTTGGTTGATAATAGCTCGATATATCACTAACTGACAAGGTTAGGATTCATGGATGTCACTGAATCCCAACCAAAGTGGTTGAATGGTCAGGAAGCGTGGTATAGTAACCTGAAGGTGTTGAGTTCTATCCGTGATGAAGAGTCACCAATTAGGAGGAAACAGCTGTCCAGCACTCTTTGGTTTTCAGTGATCTTTCTAAGTGACATTGGTTCCTGACGGAAGTTTCACAATTGAAACCCATCCAAATCCCAACAAAAAACCCCATTAATTTGTACATAAATTAACCACCAGTCATTATGTTTTAGGCTAAATGAACGCATCATTTGAAATCGACCGCTCGGAGCATCATATATCATGCACTAGGCTAAGAGCTACATTTATTTTTTGAGGGTTAGTAGGATAATTCAGTTGATCAGGCTGGAGTAGATGAGGTGGGACTTGAACACACTACTCACTATCGACTGAAAGTTGATTACTTAAAACGATCAGCCACATGCCTAGTGTGATTGCTAAGTGACTATATATCATGAACTGACATCAGCTAAGATGAAATACTGGAATAGGAAATGTAAAATTCTTAGACGGCTAGATTATTCTGTTCTTAAAATTTTATGATGTGAACAATTGTTTTCCAGGAGGCATTTCTTTTAGAATTGGAAACATGAATTTACAATAAACAATAAAAGGTTGTAGAGCGCAGGTCAAGTTCAGATAGATAGAGGAGAAGGGGGTTTGAGAGATTAAAATTAAGAGAAAGATGTATTATGGTTCAGTTACCTTACTTAAATAAAGAAATTATTTATCTGGGAAAGAACCTGAATTTATCAAAAATTGCAAAATGAATAATATCGACAATAATAGTATTGATAACAGTAATAATAACAATAACAATAATAGTACCTTCCTCGACTACACATCTACTTTTGACGCAGCACCTAGATGCCTTCTGTTAAATAAGCTTTCCCTGACGTAAACCTTGCTTACTGAAGCTGGTGTTCATCAAGGTGCTGTTTTCTCTTCTCCGCTTCATTTTTTCTTTCTTCTGACATAACTTACCACTTTCTAATGAAATCAACTTCGTCAAATACGCTAATGATCTGACTGTCTCGCTTCTTGTTAAGTCTCAATCAGATTGTTGCAAACTTAATTGATTTCTGTCGGAAATCAATCAGTGGTCTAAGCTAAATGGTCATAAGTTAAATCCCTCAAAATGCCAGATTAATGACTTCTCCTTCAGGCATAAAAGCGATCTACAACAACTGGTTAGTGCACATGATGCCTGTAGCACTGAGGCAACTGTGACAAAAACTAAACTTAACTCAAAATATTTTGGCATAGTTCTATCCTCTAACCTTAGTTGATCACCCTATATTTTATCCACATCCAAGAAAATGTTCCGTCTAAGCTACTACATAAAGATATAAGTATAAAACTTGGGCACTGTGGCAGAGTATAACTCCATTATGGATAAGATTTTATTTTGATAAATCACACACAGTGTTGTATAGTTATATTAACTGATGACGTTACGAGCACAAACTATTGCTCATAATCATATCAAGTTAATAACACAACTTTGTTCCTTCATTTATATACATGTGTAGAATCGACTAGATATTGGATTAAAAATCATTGTGAGATAATGTACATTCAGAAATACTTGTACGAGTGTTGTTGACCAATTGCAGTTAGATAGGCAAAAAGGACGAGTGTTTTTTACAGTCATGATAAGGTACTTGTTAGAGTGTTGTGTTTGAATGTGTTTGAACTGAAATAGAATTTTAATGAAAGAACAAAGTTGTGTGAGTAACTTGATATGATTATGAGCAATAGTTTGTGCTCGAAACGTCATCAGTTAATATAAATGTACAACACTGTGTGAATTATGAAAATAAAACCTTATCCATAATGGAGTTACTACATAAAGAAGCTAAAACTATCTGGGATCAATCAAACTCTTCTCTTACAGTCTGTTAACTCTTGTATCTTACTTGTTGTACTTTACTACTCCCCCTGAGTCTTTCCAACTGGTCTATTGAAAAAGAGTATTAAAGGTTGTCAGTAGAACAAGTGGTGTGCGACTTAGTCAGCTTGTCAGGACAGCAGTTGATAGACATCTGAACTCAAGTGAGAAATCGTCTAAATGCGTGTTGTCCGACCCCAGACACACTCTCAAATATCAGAATTTAGATCCACTCCTTGCAAATTAACTCTCAGAAATAGATCTTATGCTCACCAGTGACTAACTCTGCAGAGGAAGTTACCTGAAGTTTATCTGGTTATGTATGTAAGGACAAATACTTGCTCATGATATTAACTAAGACTATGAATGGGTAGCAGTTGGAATTCATGGGTTAGCAGCTGGATCGTAATCCATTGACTGAATGAACATCAAGATCTCCTTATAATCTGTAGGTCCTCAGTGTGAACTCGGAAGAGTCCTAAACTAGGACGAAACAGTTGTCCAGAAACAAATTAGTGAAAAACATCTTTGTTTATTAAAGAAAATAGCAAATTTTTAATCATTTCTTATTAATCTGCCTTATCAAACTGTGATCATTCTTTCGAATGAAGAAATATTTAAAAGCATGAAGAACCTTTCTAACCTCTTTTCTTTCCATGACTGTGTTTATCAGCATCACATATATTAATTAACACAGTACGCATTACTTATGTTTAAGGACACATGACCCTTAATACGATATAATTGTTTATATAAAAGTGAAAACTTCTCTCATTTGTCCCATAAATAGATATTTTTATTATTATCATGATTCAATGGAATCATTAAAAAAATAGCATACTGAGAAACAAGTGAATCGATATCTGAGGACAAGTTCAAATAACCTGAGCAAAGGTTAATAATAATCATAAACTCATGTATACAAGAAGGCCATTTTTGTCGATGAAAGATGAGTAGAAATAAACAACGTGGGTCATTACTAATAGATTCACTAAAGTAGTATAACCTACACACGCAATCAATATCACCACATAGTTTTCTTCTAAAACTAGTTTTGAGTAAATTTCACAACAGAACACGGGAATGATATATGAAATGATATATCTCTAGTGAAAAAGATTAATGACCCAATAGAAGGATTTATGTATATTTTAGAAAGTCTTCATGGACGAGACAGTATTATTATTATTCCCTTGAGTTCCTGGTGGAACATAGGGCTTCAACAACACATTCTCACTTTTTCCCATTTTCTGCGGTCGTCTGCAGCTTGAACAACGATTGCCCACAATCGCTCATCTCCTCCTGATAAGATCTCATCTACGTCAGCTTAGGACGACTCACTTGTTGCTTCCCATTAGGATGGGACAGTATATACACTTTAGAAGCTATGTTCCGATCCAATATGAAGAGAACCAAGTGAGGAAATTGTTCAACAGAGGACAGAGAATTTTTTCTGACAGTATGACTGAATATGAAATAAAGACTCTGAAGAAAGTTTTATCTATGGATGGATATCTTGAGAAGTTGATTACTGAACACTCTAAAGAGATGAACCCTAGTAAAATGATCCACACAGATTTAGAGGAAGCTGTATACATCAGTTTGCCACTTTAAGTAGTTGACGTACAATGAATAGTGAAATGGAAACTTGGTAAAATTACCAGGATAACTTATTTGTCTGAAAAATTCGTGTTCCTCAGCATCATCAGGTGACTGCTTCCATATTCTGGAGAAGACCGGCAGCCAATTATCGACACTTCAGACTGCGTATATCAGTCTCAGTGTGTTTGTTGAAGCAAATACATAGGTCATACAGAAAGGTAACTGTCCACTTGCATGATGGAACATTTGCCTAGGTGGTGGAAACAAGCTGAAATGAAAGTACCAGGATGTTCAAAAACGTACCCTTTTATGAACTACGGATATGATATTGACTCTGTGAATTCATTCACTGTTTTCAGAAGACAAACAAAGAAGTGAGCACATTTAACTGTGGAAGCTTATGCGATTAAAGTGTGTACTCAGCTTTTGTATCCTCAGAGAAACGGTGATCACCGTGAATCTTCCATGGTAACCGTTATTATTATTCGGTATTTTATTCTACCACTTATTATTATTATTCTTGATTCATTTAAAACTATCGTTTATCAATAGTATTATCGTAGCTCATTTTTAAATAATAATACGCTGTACACTGTGGAATTCTCAGCATTTGGTACAATACTGAATCTTAAAATTAAAACCAATTTTAGGAATAATATTACAAGATTTTTAATGGCACTTCTTATTTAGTATTTGTAGTGACAGTGAAGTCACACATTTGTACAAAAAAAGTTGTAAATAATAACAACAATGTTAGTAGCTAAGATTGTCAGTTAGTTGAGATAGTGTCAGCAAAGATTACAAATAGGAGATAATTACAACATAGTAATTCATGAGTTTCATGCTGAACATTGTCGCTATCATGCAGAACATAGGCTGGCCAAATATGGTATCTTTGAGTACCTGCACCTGGAAGTATGAGCAGATAATCTTTTAACCAGAAGGTCCCGGTTTCGAAACCCAGTGGGTGCGTACTGCCGATGATTCCCAAACTAGGATGAAACAGCAGCTGTCCAGTACTCCCTGGTTTTCAATGGTTCTCTAACTGATATCAATCCGTGATCAACCCGTAAAACATAACTAATCCTTACAAACCAAACTATACAAAGTTATTCTGATGCTCGCTAGTGACTTGCTACAGGTTGGAGTTTCCTGAGTTCTAGTGAGAAGTCGTGACCAGTGAGGTCCAACTAGATGTCACGTGTGTGGATGGATGTCCCACCAACGACAATGGTTGGGGTCGCGCTAAATCACGAATTAGTAGAAGTTAGAATTCACGAGCCATTGAATCGGGTCCCAGTGGCTGAATGGTATACGAGCTTGCCTTGTAACCGGAAGGTCCCGGAATCGAAACCCAGTGGGTGCGTACTGCCGATGATTCCCAAACTAGGATGAAACAGCAGCTGTCCAGTACTCCCTGGTTTTCAATGGTTCTCTAACTGATATCAATCCGTGATCAACCCGTAAAACATAACTAATCCTTACAAACCAAACTATACAAAGTTATTCTGATGCTCGCTAGTGACTTGCTACAGGTTGGAGTTTCCTGAGTTCTAGTGAGAAGTCGTGACCAGTGAGGTCCAACTAGATGTCACGTGTGTGGATGGATGTCCCACCAACGACAATGGTTGGGGTCGCGCTAAATCACGAATTAGTAGAAGTTAGAATTCACGAGCCATTGAATCGGATCCCAGTGGCTGAATGGTATACGAGCTTGCCTTGTAACCGGAAGGTCCCGGGTTCGAAACCCAGTGGGTGCGTACTGCCGATGATTCCCAAACTAGGATGAAACAGCAGCTGTCCAGTACTCCCTGGTTTTCAATGGTTCTCTAACTGATATCAATCCGTGATCAACCCGTAAAACATAACTAAACCTTACAAACCAAACTATACAAAGTTATTCTGATGCTCGCTAGTGACTTGCTACAGGTTGGAGTTTCCTGAGTTCTAGTGAGAAGTCGTGACCAGTGAGGTCCAACTAGATGTCACGTGTGTGGATGGATGTCCCACCAACGACAATGGTTGGGGTCGCGCTAAATCACGAATTAGTAGAAGTTAGAATTCACGAGCCATTGAATCGGGTCCCAGTGGCTGAATGGTATACGAGCTTGCCTTGTAACCGGAAGGTCCCGGAATCGAAACCCAGTGGGTGCGTACTGCCGATGATTCCCAAACTAGGATGAAACAGCAGCTGTCCAGTACTCCCTGGTTTTCAATGGTTCTCTAACTGATATCAATCCGTGATCAACCCGTAAAACATAACTAATCCTTACAAACCAAACTATACAAAGTTATTCTGATGCTCGCTAGTGACTTGCTACAGGTTGGAGTTTCCTGAGTTCTAGTGAGAAGTCGTGACCAGTGAGGTCCAACTAGATGTCACGTGTGTGGATGGATGTCCCACCAACGACAATGGTTGGGGTCGCGCTAAATCACGAATTAGTAGAAGTTAGAATTCACGAGCCATTGAATCGGGTCCCAGTGGCTGAATGGTATACGAGCTTGCCTTGTAACCGGAAGGTCCCGGAATCGAAACCCAGTGGGTGCGTACTGCCGATGATTCCCAAACTAGGATGAAACAGCAGCTGTCCAGTACTCCCTGGTTTTCAATGGTTCTCTAACTGATATCAATCCGTGATCAACCCGTAAAACATAACTAAACCTTACAAACCAAACTATACAAAGTTATTCTGATGCTCGCTAGTGACTTGCTACAGGTTGGAGTTTCCTGAGTTCTAGTGAGAAGTCGTGACCAGTGAGGTCCAACTAGATGTCACGTGTGTGGATGGATGTCCCACCAACGACAATGGTTGGGGTCGCGCTAAATCACGAATTAGTAGAAGTTAGAATTCACGAGCCATTGAATCGGGTCCCAGTGGCTGAATGGTATACGAGCTTGCCTTGTAACCGGAAGGTCCCGGAATCGAAACCCAGTGGGTGCGTACTGCCGATGATTCCCAAACTAGGATGAAACAGCAGATGTCCAGTACTCCCTGGTTTTCAATGGTTCTCTAACTGATATCAATCCGTGATCAACCCGTAAAACATAACTAATCCTTACAAACCAAACTATACAAAGTTATTCTGATGCTCGCTAGTGACTTGCTACAGGTTGGAGTTTCCTGAGTTCTAGTGAGAAGTCGTGACCAGTGAGGTCCAACTAGATGTCACGTGTGTGGATGGATGTCCCACCAACGACAATGGTTGGGGTCGCGCTAAATCACGAATTAGTAGAAGTTAGAATTCACGAGCCATTGAATCGGATCCCAGTGGCTGAATGGTATACGAGCTTGCCTTGTAACCGGAAGGTCCCGGGTTCGAAACCCAGTGGGTGCGTACTGCCGATGATTCCCAAACTAGGATGAAACAGCAGCTGTCCAGTACTCCCTGGTTTTCAATGGTTCTCTAACTGATATCAATCCGTGATCAACCCGTAAAACATAACTAAACCTTACAAACCAAACTATACAAAGTTATTCTGATGCTCGCTAGTGACTTGCTACAGGTTGGAGTTTCCTGAGTTCTAGTGAGAAGTCGTGACCAGTGAGGTCCAACTAGATGTCACGTGTGTGGATGGATGTCCCACCAACGACAATGGTTGGGGTCGCGCTAAATCACGAATTAGTAGAAGTTAGAATTCACGAGCCATTGAATCGGGTCCCAGTGGCTGAATGGTATACGAGCTTGCCTTGTAACCGGAAGGTCCCGGAATCGAAACCCAGTGGGTGCGTACTGCCGATGATTCCCAAACTAGGATGAAACAGCAGCTGTCCAGTACTCCCTGGTTTTCAATGGTTCTCTAACTGATATCAATCCGTGATCAACCCGTAAAACATAACTAATCCTTACAAACCAAACTATACAAAGTTATTCTGATGCTCGCTAGTGACTTGCTACAGGTTGGAGTTTCCTGAGTTCTAGTGAGAAGTCGTGACCAGTGAGGTCCAACTAGATGTCACGTGTGTGGATGGATGTCCCACCAACGACAATGGTTGGGGTCGCGCTAAATCACGAATTAGTAGAAGTTAGAATTCACGAGCCATTGAATCGGGTCCCAGTGGCTGAATGGTATACGAGCTTGCCTTGTAACCGGAAGGTCCCGGAATCGAAACCCAGTGGGTGCGTACTGCCGATGATTCCCAAACTAGGATGAAACAGCAGCTGTCCAGTACTCCCTGGTTTTCAATGGTTCTCTAACTGATATCAATCCGTGATCAACCCGTAAAACATAACTAATCCTTACAAACCAAACTATACAAAGTTATTCTGATGCTCGCTAGTGACTTGCTACAGGTTGGAGTTTCCTGAGTTCTAGTGAGAAGTCGTGACCAGTGAGGTCCAACTAGATGTCACGTGTGTGGATGGATGTCCCACCAACGACAATGGTTGGGGTCGCGCTAAATCACGAATTAGTAGAAGTTAGAATTCACGAGCCATTGAATCGGGTCCCAGTGGCTGAATGGTATACGAGCTTGCCTTGTAACCGGAAGGTCCCGGAATCGAAACCCAGTGGGTGCGTACTGCCGATGATTCCCAAACTAGGATGAAACAGCAGCTGTCCAGTACTCCCTGGTTTTCAATGGTTCTCTAACTGATATCAATCCGTGATCAACCCGTAAAACATAACTAATCCTTACAAACCAAACTATACAAAGTTATTCTGATGCTCGCTAGTGACTTGCTACAGGTTGGAGTTTCCTGAGTTCTAGTGAGAAGTCGTGACCAGTGAGGTCCAACTAGATGTCACGTGTGTGGATGGATGTCCCACCAACGACAATGGTTGGGGTCGCGCTAAATCACGAATTAGTAGAAGTTAGAATTCACGAGCCATTGAATCGGGTCCCAGTGGCTGAATGGTATACGAGCTTGCCTTGTAACCGGAAGGTCCCGGAATCGAAACCCAGTGGGTGCGTACTGCCGATGATTCCCAAACTAGGATGAAACAGCAGCTGTCCAGTACTCCCTGGTTTTCAATGGTTCTCTAACTGATATCAATCCGTGATCAACCCGTAAAACATAACTAATCCTTACCAACCAAACTATACAAAAATAATAAAAATATGTATTTATGGGACAAATGAGAGAAGTTTTCACTTTTATATAAACAATTATATCCTATTAAGGGTCATGTGTCCTTAAACATAAGTAATGCGTACTGTGTTAATTAATATATGTGATGCTGATAAACACAGTCATGGAAAGAAAAGAGGTTAGAAAGGTTCTTCATGCTTTTAAATATTTCTTCATTCGAAAGAATGATCACAGTTTGATAAGGCAGATTAATAAGAAATGATTAAAAATTTGCTATTTTCTTTAATAAACAAAGATGTTTTTCACTAATTTGTTTCTGGACAACTGTTTCGTCCTAGTTTAGGACTCTTCCGAGTTCACACTGAGGACCTACAGATTATAAGGAGATCTTGATGTTCATTCAGTCAATGGATTACGATCCAGCTGCTAACCCATGAATTCCAACTGCTACCCATTCATAGTCTTAGTTAATATCATGAGCAAGTATTTGTCCTTACATACATAACCAGATAAACTTCAGGTAACTTCCTCTGCAGAGTTAGTCACTGGTGAGCATAAGATCTATTTCTGAGAGTTGATTTGCAAGGAGTGGATTTATTACAAGTTTGCTGATTGATTGATTGATTGATATCAGTTATAAAGGCATTGGAAACAGCGAAGTTCTCTGCAGCTGCGGTATTCTAGTTTTGGATGCATCCGCAGTACGCTTCCACTGGGGTTTGGACCCAGGACCTTCCATTTGCAAGGCTAGCTAGTATAGCACTCACTCATCGAATGGCCCATGAATTCCAGCTTCTACTAATTCTCACCATCCTCTTTCATTGCACGTATTTGTCCCCATACTTGACCTGATGGACTTCAATGTCAATGACTTTTCATTAGGACTCCAGGTGACTTTATCCTGCAGTCAGTTGCTGGTGAGAATACTGAAGTGACAAAAGATATGATTCATAGACCATTGGATTCCGTATCAGTGACTCTACGGTCAATAACTTTGACCCGTGACCTGAAAGCTCTAGGTTCAGTTCCGGCTTGGGGGTTAATGCGGATGAAGCAGCTGTTCCCTACACCTTCCTAGTTTCCGATTTCACAAGACATCCTCAGCATTGGAGACGTCGTCTACTTAGACGACGAGTACTCCTCAAATGAACCATGCTGCTAGGAAAACACAACTGTACCGAAATGGTTGTAAAGTATATGCAGTTCGACGGAAAATAGATAACTTCCATTATCTTCTGACCAGGCTTCCTCTGTTTCTACTTCAATCGCTCATTATCCTAATGAATTGAGAGATACCAACTGATTGGCGAGGAGGAAACTTACTCCATCCTGCTAACATCGGCTTGCCTGGCATTTGGTCAAATCCTGCTGGTGTAAACAACGCTAATGTCAAGCGTGTAATACTAGTGGACACAAACACAAGTTTGCCAACAACACACATGACGACACTAACAGCAGTCATTCTTAAGTTACTATCGAAGATCCCATCTTCAAACAGTGGGGAAATATCTGAAGTTTCATAATTGTTTCACACACTTATGCTCTAGACCTGGAAAGTTCATTAATGGCCATCTATTCAGAATACATGTCAATAAAGCATCAGATATCATGATTATCATCAAGCAACTATGTCTGAAAATCGATAACCTTCAATCCAGTAACAAATTCTTTACATTCCAATCACTTCATGTGATATTCAGCTGTCACTAGCAGGAAAGATTTAGTGTTTTTCCAAGAATTTACCCTGTTTAATTTATTATCCTTTCATTTTAACTTACTTGTGACTGATCGCTTGATTGGCTAGTTATTTCATTTATCTTGCTTTCTCATAACTACTATTGGACAATCACATTCCGTACCATATATGCATGGGTGGTGCGCATAAAAGTGAGACCATGCTGAATTGATAATTAACATGCATAGCCTATGAGATTGTATCCATCATTCTCAAAAGAAGAACGGAATTTTGGGTCCAATTTCACAGCAGATGCGTAGTTTACTCATAGAATACTTAAGGCATCAAATAACATAGACATTCAGTTTCCCGAACGCCACGGTAATAGAAATTTTAAAAAGTTTATTAAGCTTAACTTGAAAACACATTCTTACTTCATCTTGGCATATATTTCAATGTTCCAATTTTTTTCCAGATGCATGCAACAGACAAAGACATTGGAGTTAATGCTCAAATTTATTACACTTTGGAGAAGAATGAAATGACTACACCTTATTTCAAAATAGATCCAGTCACTGGTTGGATTACAAATTCAGCGGAACTGGATCGTGAAGTACAAGCAACATTTCAAGTAAGTTGTTGGGTCAATATTTTTATGATTAGGATATGTTTTATTACTGATATTTTCTTTTTTTTTTGTTTCAACCAATTATCACTAATTTTTATGTAATAAGTGGTTGAAAGCTACTTGATCTGACAGTGTGTGATCTAAACACCTTACATCCGTTTCTTTCTTTTTGAGGGGCACACGCCTCACAGCGGTGTACTCTTACACTGTATCAATATCAGGTCGTGAATAAATTCACAACTTGAGCACTCTATTTAACTGTATTACCAGTTCAGCCAATTCGCTAACGAGAATTCGGTTTGTTATAACCGATTCAGCTGTCTGAGCTTATCCAAATCTGGCATACACTTGATGAGCTTGATCCCAAACAGTTGGAACGGCCTTCTGATATTCATTCAGCCGGCTGGCTAGCTGGTTGATGTTAGTGGTGTTCAACTGCTCATATCGATCAGCAGTATATAGCCGCATAATAATATTTTTAAAAATTCTAAATTCTTGATTAACAGTGTGCAAAAATGAACTAAACAGCCAAATAAATAAATAACTTAATGCGCTTGTTGGCTACAAAGAGTTAATGTTATCATTGGTCATAATTATTTAATCAAAATACCGCCTAAAGCCGTTTCCTGTATATATACGTATATTTAGTCATTCGCAGACCATATATATAACAAAAAAATCTTAGATATAAAACGCCTCTATTTGTTACCAGGAAGTAACTAATGACATTCACGACGGAATCTGATGACGTTATAGTGGAATTTTATTGTACTACTGAGAAACAACTCAATACTCTGATGCACTGTCTTACATTAAAGTGGTCTGTTTATCCATTTGCTCTCGTTTGATTAAGGTTATTGAGTACCTATCAAACATATATGTTAATATGAATAATGCACCTAGTGTTATAACTGTTTGAAATCACGTTTATTCCTTGTCACACATACGCTGGCTCCGTGTTTGGTCTTTAGCAGTAAACTGTATTGATGCTAGTTGACCAGTCGATGTTATGGTTGAGTCGGAGCTTTGCAATAACTGCCTCGGAATCATCCTCCTGTAAACTCTAATCAAAATATTAAGTCACATAACCTCAGTGGAACTAAAAGATTCTCTGGATGCAAAACTTCACCCGAAGTAAGCTGAATCCAACAAAAGTGAACCAAGTGCGCATGGAGTTACACTCAAATCTCTATCTAAACTTCACTGACTTCGGGAATTCGATGGATTGAGTCAACCATGAAATAATTTAAAAATTGTTCTAAGACCAAAGAATACAGGATCACAACCATTTATAAACCTTACTCAACAGCTTTATGAGGCTGATGTCACATGTATCTAGTGATTCACAGCAGGAAACTCAATGAGGCTTTTGAAATGAAGACAGGAATGAGATAAGATTACCTACTGTGATTAACAATAATATTCATGATTATCGTGGACTGGATTATGTACCGGCCGTGAGAGTTGAGAAGACAGAAATACACACGGGACCGACAATAAAACTTTAAAGGATCTAGATATCATAGACGATTTATGTTAAGCGTCACACAAACTCGGAGATATACAGGCAAAAACCAAAACATTGATAGACAAAGCTGGGGAGACTTGACTTCAGATGAACATAGTGAACACTGAGGGGATGGAGATGCCTGTCAATCAACACCAATGAACAATAATCACCGGAAAGTTTGGAGGAAGTCGCTTCTTTCATTTACTTCATCTTGGAAGAATTGTTTCAACTACAGGCGGCACAAATAACGATATCTAAATGATGACTAAAGAAACAAGACGGATCTTCATTATTCCGAAGTCAGTATAGAAGTCCACTACAATCAGCGCCAAGAAAAAGATCCGGATCTTCAAAATTAATGTCAAATGAGTTCTTCGATATGGCTTAGAGGCTTGATGCATCCTGAAAATCATTCCCAACAGGCTCTTGTATCTATAGTGGAGATCGTGTGAGGAGATGAGAACAGTTGTGCAGTCTGTAGAAGATGATTAAAGGGAACAGGATGAAATAGAAATTTTCAAGTGTTGGTTTGCGTGGATTTGATTGCTCTCAGGATTTCCCCATGAACTGATATCGGTTTGGGTACCATTGAAAAACCAGCAGGGAGTATTGGACATCTGTTTTGTTCCAGTTTAAGACTCTTAATCAGTACACACCAGGATCTACCAGTTACACGGCGAGCTGGTAGACCATTAAGCAGGTTGGGTGTGAGGACAAATACTCGTCACCGATAACATTCGCTAGTGGTCGTGCCATATATCGTTAATTTGCAGAAGTTAGAATTCATGGACTGGCTGGCCATTGGGTAGAATCCCAGCTAGTGAATGGTGTATGCTCTCGTCTTGTAACCAGAAGGTCCTGGCTTCAAACCGTGGTGATAGGTGCGTACCGTTGAATAGTCCCAAACTAGTGTGACGAAACAGGTGCGCAGTAATTCCAGGTTATCTGTTTTTCCTTTAACCAATGAGGATTTGCAGTTCAAGCCCTTTATTTCACTCGGAACCCAGCTAGATGAATGTCTGAATAAAGAACTATTTAATCGTTGATAAGTACATTACAAAAAGATTTTTTTTTCCAGTTTATACAGTCACTATGTTTTGGACACAATTGTTCACACAATAAAATAATGAGACTTAGATAATTTCAAAACAAACCATTAAACCAACATAAAGTCACCAATCAATAATAAATCACATCATCACCACTAAGCGAATGAACACTTATCAATAAATGTGAGGTTGACTTTCTGTCCTCATACAACACTTAAAAGTATGAGAAAAAAGCTGAAGAAGCACATACCTGATTGACCTTCGTGAAGGGATTTGTGATTACATTGTCATTTTATTATAGTTAAATTTAGAATCCTATTTCGATAACTCATTAAAATACATTGTAACTAGTCTTTTCAAGGTGTACAAAGACACTGTAGTAAGTTGTCATTATTATTCATTTATAACTTTGTCTAGTTTACTAGCTTTCTAGTTTTCCAGCCAGTCCATAGCTCAGTTAGAGAAGGAGGGTTGAGCGTAGGGCTAGAGACCCTACACCACAAAAGCTATCAAACTGCTATAGACAATTCAACTTCCAAGAAATATATTAAAAAAATACAAAAATATTTAAAAAACAAACTTATTCTTCGCTGGAATTGGAGAGGCGAAATGACACAGCCGGCTGAGGAAACCCCGCCGTCGGGAAGCCAGTAAGCCAGTCTATGTGTCTTCTCTCGATAAAAGTTAGAATCTAATTGAGGACGTAGAATGTCCAGGAATAATAATCATAATAACATTCGTTTACAAGACCCTAGTTTCAGAGTATTATCCTTTATGGGATATGCATAATTTAATTATACTTATAACTACATTTGGTCATATCTAAAATGCAAAACTTGTAATAACAGTGATAAGGGATGATGAGGGGTGTTCAAAAATATGATCAATAATGATGGTTTTTAAGTAGGACAGAAAATAATAATTAAAAAGTTTAAGGGTGTGTTGAACGTGATATATTGGGAAAGAAAGTTCTGTTTGTCAAAGTGAATTCAGTGTTGTTGTTTTCTAAAATTCTGACGAATCAATCCAATTAAATTTAATTAAGTTTGACTTGACTTTTATTCAAAATACCTGTGGGATGATACACCAAAATATGTATGAAGTATGATAGAGAAAAATGTAACGACTAAAATAGACGTGTTGTGTTCTGGAGACTGAAAACCAGACGTTGTATCCTACTGCATTATTATTTACTATATTTTTGTTGCTTTGGGTTCCAAGTGGAACACAAGGTCTCAACAGCACGCCTCCATTTTATTCTATTCTCTAAAGTCTACTTTGACTGGATTTACGATTTCCCAAAGTCTCTCATCTTCTCCTGGAACGATCTCCTTCATGTCACCCTTGGACTCACACCCAACTGCTCTCTTTCCATTTACGTTCTACCCGGAAGTTGCCATGAAGCGTGATGTCATTCGATGGTCTCTTCTAAGCATGCCTGATCTATCCATATTTCCTTCGGAATATTTCTTGAGACACAGGTTCTTGGTTTGTTTGTTGTCAGCGGAGGTAGTTGCTGATAAGACCTGAAGTGGCCGGTGGGGAATTCTTTTCCCGACGGTTGTTTTAAGTTTGTAATCCATATTGAAGCGTTCAATGCCTTGACACTGGTATTGAAAATCTAAACTTATTTCTGATTGCTGACTGCAGAAAATTTCAAAACTGATTATAGAGTGTTGAGTGTGTGGTTTGCCTTTCCTATCCCAGCTGGTTTCGACATCTTCATCGGTTCCACTGGCCTGTAGTTGAAATTATGCATCTCAGATAGGTGAATGAAGTGAACTCTTCCTGAGTTGTTCTGTTTATAATGAATGGTGCTTGTTGATGTTGTTCGGTGATTAATTTTATCACTACCGTCTTCTCTATGTTCACGTGAAGTCCTTTCTTTGCTGTCTGCTTCTTCTGCCAGTTTGTTGGCTTTCGTCTATAAGTCTTCGGATTTATGTGACACTAGACAAAAATCATCCGAAATATTCAAATCTTCCAGAGTCTTCTTGTCGATCCAAAGTATTCTTCACTCACCGCTCCCTAAAGTCTGCTCATCTGCGTATCTAAACACAATTTCCTAGAATGACGCACTATCCTAAAATGCCACGATGATAACGGAAAGATAATTGTTTGATATAAAACCTGAAGTGCTCAACAATGCACATTCAGCAATTTCCTAGTTACAAAACGAGAGATAAGAAACAAGGTGCGATCAAAACTTCGTTAACAACAATCACCCACCAAAAGATTTCGTAGACGGTTCAAGGTTAAATACCCAACCAACGACCAACCTTGAATTCATTCAAACAATATTATAATCGTTAACCACCACGTTATCAACACCGACATACAACTAGAGAGGGAATTAACATAATCGCAGATTATACAGGTGATATTCAAATGTTAGAACAATGATATACAACCTGGGAGAAATGACGACTATAAAAACAAAGTTATTTATTATCAGTGTTGTAGGTAGATTATTCAGGAGAGATTTTTCAAACAGTAATTTCCTTTTTCAAATATTGATTTTGTGGGGATTTTATTTGATAGGATGGAGGATTTCATCATCAGCTGACATCATTTAGAGAACCACTGGGAAACTTGGAAGTACTGGACAGCCACTCCACCCTAGTTTGGGAGTCTTCATCAGTACGCACCCACGAGCTCGCCTTGTAACCAGAAGGTCCTGGATTCAAACTCTGGTGGGTACCTACACTGAAGATTCCCAAACCAGTGCGAAAAAGCAGCCCAGTACTCCCAGGTTTTGCAGTGGTTCTCTAACTGATGTCAGCTCATGAAGTAATTCCCTTGCTGAAAATACGCTGCACAAATTGTTGCTTATATTTATCAGCATGATTTTACGTGTTACAGAGGTTATTGCATAATCATAAATTGGATTTCATTAAAAACCAGGGAGAGGTGGGCAGTCATTCCCTCCTACTTCGAGATTCTTCGGTGGTACACACCTATGATACTCCAGGCATCAAAGCTGAAGCCATTTTGATCCCACTCAAGGGTATACTAGGTGAATGATTGTCTTAACAGTCTACTCAACGAATGTTCTGTCCACGTTAATTTCTTTCTATATATTTATTTAGACATGGTTTGTTGGGAGCCTTTTTGACAGAATTCCTTATTGTTAATCTTCAGGATGGAGCGAAGTCAGCTGTTGATAACAGTCTGTAGGAGTTAAAATTCATAAGATTAAAAAAGCAATCACCAACCGACAAACTTATCTTGCTTCACTAAAAAACCTATTTAATCACACAGTCTAAAATAGACAAGCTTTCTCGGTAGTTGCTACTGCTTGTACATAGGAAGAATTGAGAGATGGCTGTTTACTAGGGGAGCTGAAGAGATAGTTTAGAGACATCCACGCTTTACAGCCTCATCCTTATTTGACACCGTTAATTCTCAGTAATATAGCCATTATAAAGCACGACATCAACATATCAAAATCTTTCAAGGTGATAAATACACAAAGCACATTATGTTTACTTTGAACTACCGAAACTGTCATCATTTGAAGACGAAAACCTGAAGGAAAGCATTAGAAACTCTATATTTTACTTCGATAGGCGTTGAGTGTTTCATTTGAACTGTTTGGAATTTAAATTCCTTAATATGACATAGTTTGATATATACACCTATGTACTTCTATAGTCGCTCAGTTTGTTCAAACAACCATTCATCGAATGATAGAGCAACCGACTCCCTTTTAGTCTTTATTATTCTTGTTTTCTGGCATTTTATTATCATTATTATTACATCTGCTTCCTAGTGGGACATAGGGTTTCAAAACAACATCTGATTTCATTATATTCCCTGCAGCCCTCTTCAGATGACCATTTGATCGCACATATGACATCATCTCCTCATCGCACGATCTCCTCTATATGATTGCCGGATCAACGCTTCACTCAACGTTTCACATTCTGTCTCACTCAAGTTCTGGCCTGGGGCGAGATGTTATTTGACGATCTCTTCAACGAGTGTCCAATCCATCTCCATTTCCTTCGAAGCAATAGGTTTTTGATGGTTTTGTTTCCTTCCAGATTTCTTTTTGCTTATTTTAGTCTAATAAGTTGAACTGAGTATTCCACTAAGGCGTCTTTTAACTCGATTTTAAGTTATTCCCTTTGAATTTTGGATTAATTCTATGAAGCAAAAGAAATTCACAGAACACTTCAGAAGCTCTTCTGGCGGTGTTATTATTCAAAGCAAAAGTATTTAATTCTTCATACAGACACTATTCTTCCTTTCTTACTCAGTACAACAGAATGAATTGCTAAAATTTTATGTTAAACTGTGTGACTGGATCAAAGCTACGAAAAATCCGATTGACGAGTCGAAAAAAGTTTTCCTTATTCTTTAGAATGTAACAAAAATGAATCACTAAACCAAAAAGGGTCTTACAGTTTGTTTGGTTAATCATTTGTATATTGTAAAATCACATCTAAGGTGTTTATCTCATTCATATTTTATCCTATACAGCTGACAGTGTTAGCCACCGACGGTGGTTTCGATAGTGGTTTAGACAGTCGAGTACTAAGGCCACCTGGCAGTACAATAATTCATCATACAGCAACTACACAACTGCTCATACAACTATTGGATGAAAATGACAATACACCAGAATTTCGTGGTCCACGACAATTTGCTGTTGAAGAAAATCAACAACCAAATAAATGGATTGGTGATATACAAGTGTTGGACAGAGATGAAGGAGTCAATAGTGCAGTGACATTTCGATTATTAACTGGTAAACTATTAAAAAGTAGTCATAGTAGTAATGATAATAACAATAATAATAACAACAGTGGCAGTAAAGAGGACGTCAAGAAAGTTAATCAGAATGTAGCTGCATTAGAAGATGGTAGTTTGCCCATTAAATTACTGAATAATGGAAGTTTATATACAACTAAATCGTTGGATAGAGAGTATAAGGTGAGGATAATTACTTTAATTGTTTTTTTTTTCTATTTCATGAGATGTACTCATTTAGAAGAGAATATCATTTTTGAATGGTTGAAGGCGATCGGAATTAAACCTAGGAGGTAAATTTGGAAGAGTTTTAAAGAAACTCAGTTAACTTATGAGATTCGAACCCGCGCCATCCAATGGTGCAGTCAGAGATGTTACCACTGAACTATTCGTGCTGGTAATTGATCTCCTGTATGACTGTAATGTGTAATTTGATTTGACTCTAGACAGAGTTTAATGTCATGCATGTAGTCCATGGTATTGGTGAAGACTTAATGTCTAGCCACTTGGCATGGAGATCACATAACACTGAAACGAATGAAGGTATACAATCTCTATTTTTACTTGGCTGACGGTGGCTAACACTGGAAGCTAGAATTTATATTTCATCCGATTTCAGGTTCGACATTTGGACTGATTTGCATTCCTGGTGAGTGATGGAGTTCTCACCACAACTGGAATCTAGCAAACACTCTTTTATAAGTTGAAAGATTATCCAATAGGCTATCTCCTTTTGTACAACGAGTGTCGAAATGATAATTCCAACAAATAACAATATCACTTTTTAACATTTAATGAATGCTTATTTGAATGGAGTCACTTCTTTTACCTGCCATCTTGTCATAATCGTCTCAACTACAGGTCAGAGGTGTGGCCAAGCATTTAATAGCCATTCAAGATAGGAGGGGTATGACAGACGTTTATTAAACTGTCACATATGTGAAAATCTGTAGCACTCAGTGTAAAGAAGAAGATTCAGATATTCAACACTAATGATACGTTAGTTCTTCCTTTTTAGTTCAGATATTTGGACTCCTTAACTGACCATCACCCAGATCTTGTCCATCAATAGCCATAAAACTATCAGTAGACACCTGTCCTACAACAAAAGAAGAAATCGTTAGTGCAATCAAGCTACTGAAAGACTTATGAGAAGGCAGCAGGACCAGAAGGAATTCCTCCAGAAGCAGTGGAAATAGAACGAGAAGTCTCAGCAGATATTCATAGGGCAGTTTTACGAAATGTTTGGAAGGGAAGTAAGGTACCTATTGCCTGGGAAAAAGGCTATCTTGTCAAATTATCAAAGAAGGACGACTTGAGCCCTTTCAAAATCCAGCGTGGAATATTGCTACTATCCATGCCAAGCAAACTTACGTCATCCTAGAGAGACTAAAAAGTGCACAGAACTCCACCCGTAACAAGCTAGATTCAGGGAAAGTCATTCATGCACGGATCAAATTTCAACTCTCCACATCAACATCGAGAACAGCATAGAATGGGAGTCGAAATTCTGTCTCAGTTCCATCAACATTGAGCAGGCCTCCTATTGTAATGATCAAGCAATATTTTGGAAATTTTTTCAACACCATGGAGCTCACTGTTCCAAATCTTTGTCAACCTCATTTAGTGGCTGTATAATGACTGTTTTAGCTTATGATCTTTGTAATAAAATTGTCAGTACAAATTTGATCACGGAGTGATATCATTTAGGAAAGCACTGAAAATCAAATAGGGAATCCTGTATGGGTGTTCCACCCTAGTTTGAGACTCATTGGCATTGCTCAACCACATTGCAGCTACAAGGCTATCAATTGTTGACTTCAGCATGGCCACCAGCCAGTGGCCTGAAGAAAAATAATCCCCGCCGATGATAGTGTTAGGTAATCACGCCAAAATTCATGAATTCATAGAAGTCAGAATTTGTGGGCTGGCCATTGAGTCAAGTCCCAGTGGCTGAAGGGCCTTCGAGGTGGTCTTTTATTTTGTTTTCAGTTTTGATTACAGCTTGATTCCACACTTTATTTTTGGTACAAGTATGGAATTTTCAGCATGGATAGCGGTCGCCCAAATTTTCCAGGCCGACCATAGATATCAAGTGTGCGTCGGCAGGGAATCGAACCTCGAACCATATGCATGTTCGGTAAGAGTCCTAAGCACTGTGCCACCGACGCACACATGTCCTAGGTGCAAATCTCGGTAGGTTGTTACTCCTGAAGAGTCCCCTACTAGGGGGGAACGACTGGCTGCTGGGGACTACCTCGTTGATTTTTAGTGCTTCTCTAACAAACTTGAGATTAACCAAATCCCTACGAACGAACTGCTGAAAATTATCAGTACAAACAAAAATACTATTTTTTATATTATCCATTTTAGTTCTCAGGTAACGCCTGTTGTAAGGACAGGGATTGAACAGACTTTTTGTGGATAAACAGATTGGGTTGGAATGTTTTTATGGCAACTGGCTAAGCTATGCTTAGTCACCAAAAGGCACAGGAACCTAGGGAATTGAGGTAGCACCTTGCATAGAATTTCAAAGGCTCATAAGAAATGATCGAAAATACGTGTTTTGTTAAATGATCATAATGGGAATATATATATATATATATATATATATATATATATATATATATGTTATTCCAAACTCATGCTCACTCCGTAGTAGACCATTTAATGAAAAAACCCGACTTTACTTTATTTCAACACCAAAAGTCGGATAGGGCGACAGCACAACGCATGATGAGAAACGTTCACTGTATTTTATGTTGTATTTGGTTTTATTTAGTGTGCAATAAATTTTACGAGGACAGCGACGACTACCAAGTCTGAAATGCCGAGTGCGGAAAAAGCAAAAAAAAACAACAAGAAGAATGAGAATAGTAAAAGATTTAGGAACACTAGAGTATACAGAAAATGAAATAGTGAAACACGAATAAATGCATTTAATTTTCCCCCGTCAGACGAAATATTTTTTGTTTTCTGTTTTTCATGTTACCAAATCAGTCCGGAAAAATCTGAATGACCATAAAAAAAATAATAAAAGTCTTTTTAGAAGATAAAATAAACTTGTATATCTCTGCTTTGCTTGCTTTGCTGTCTGTCCTAACTGAAAGTGTCCTAAAACAATTTTGACACGTGAAACCCTTGAATGGATGACATTTAAATTTCTCTGATTGTAAAAGAACTCCTCGTCAGAGAAACCAAAGAAAAATAAGCAGATCACTTGTAGTGAACTTTTTTGGAAAAGTTTTGATTAAAAAGAAGAAAATATACTTCTTGAAAGCAACTGTTTATCGTCCTTACTCTCATTTTGTTGAGTTAAGTAATAAAAATGATGAATTTAAACCAGTAATTTGAAGCATAAATAACTTTAGTTCCTCGTTAACTGAAACAAGATATATATATATATAATTTATCGGTGCGACTGTCGTCTGGTTACAGGAATGTCGATTTTAGATCTTAAAGGTTTAAAAAGTAATGGTATGTATTAGATGGTTGGAGGCAATCGGCCACAGGAAGCCTTCGACCTAGATTTCGTGCACTCCTCCCAGTCAGCAAGGCGTATCTGCAACTAGTTACTAGTGTCAAATCAAAATATCCACTACAGTCCTACATGAGGTCGATTGCGGGCCCGAATAGCTCAGCGGTAACATCTCTGACTGTAGCACTGGGTGACGCTGTTTCGAATCTCAGAAGGGACATGAGTTCCTTCAAGGTTGCAGATACGCCTTGCTGACTGGTGAGTGCCAACTAGCACGAAACCTAGGTCAAAGGCTTCCTGTGGCCGATTGCCTCCAACCATCTAATACCATCAACTCAATGTGAACCGTGATGGCCAGCTAGCTAGAATGGTGGTCACATTACAACCTGACTGACAGAATTCAGTCTACATCAATCAAAGGACTAGACGCATCACACTAGTTACTAGTGTCAAATCAAGTAATGGTATGTTATAGACAGTGGCATAAGGGGTAATTCGGCGCTCGATCCCTGGCCGACTCAGTGATTTATCTCGGTAAGCCAATAATAGGGTTGGTAAAGAGGGAATGTTGGGCATGAGGCTAGCAACCCCATCCCGTGAAAATAAATACCGCAAAGAGTAAAAGAAGTGTAAGAGGCTTGGATTTCCATTGCCTAACTATTTATTTTCCAAGGTACGGTTGCTAGCTCCCTATTTTTCAATACTTATGATGTGCCAGTAAACTAGACGGTGTTGATAACCAGGGGGTACTGGACAGTTGTTTTGCCGCAGTTAAGGACTGTTCATCACTATGCATCCATCACCCTACTGAGAATCGAAAGCATGAGGTTCAGGTTACAAGGTGAGCTCCTTGAGCAATCAACCATTGGAAGATGGATCCTGCATCTGCTTAGAAGACCGCTGTGTGATTCCATCCACCTATCAGGTCTTTGGATGTTGACCCGAGGACGATATGGATATGATTGTGTGAAAAGGAAACAAGAGCTAGTGGGCATTCGTGGAGTCACCTCAGGAGGACTGCAAAGAAAAGTGTGCAATAAAGACATGCTAGTGGGGCCTTAAGTGATAGGATCCCACACACTTTGTTATTGACCGTTAATGTCGCATAGATGGTATATTATCATTTCTCACGCACTTTGTTATTGACTATTACGATCAATTATTTCAAATGCTGTTAGCTGTCTATACTGTTGTAAAAATGTATAAATACCATGACTTTCTTTGTCGTTGTTGTTGTACTACAATACACAGTCACAGTCCAGTCTTTATCTTTTGATATTTTGCGTGGTTCACTGAATCGGAAGGTACCACAAGCAGATAGGCATATTAGTCAGGCGCAGACAGAACAAGGCGACAACGTCCTCATTTAATTTCTCTACCGTTATAACATTATGTTCCATAGGAAACCTTGTGCAGTAATCATATTAAGTCATTATGAAAGTAGATTAATTGAGTAAGATTAATTGATCAACCGTGCTTTCAGTCAACATGACACAAACCTAAAATCTAATTTACTGGAAAGAGAGTACGATCATACTAAGGATTATGCCATAGATAATGATGATGAAAATGACATCCATTACAGTAACAGTTATTGTAATAGAGCGTATTGCGTAATAGGGTGATTTCACGTGACACATCAAAACTTACACGGCATTATTTAATTACCGATGACGTTTCAAGTATAATTTACTGCTTACAGTCATCTTAAGTCAGAAATGTACACAGGAACACGACTGTAATGAGATTTTTTCAAATAAAGTACTTCTAACTACTGGACGGTAATAAAAGTTAATAGCCTGGAAGCATTACAAGATCTGAAGAATTTTCTGATGACACTAAAATCTGCTCTTTGCTGTTAAATTTGTTTGGTAGCCAACATCATTAGAGATTATTGAAAACCAGTAGGGCGAGCGACAGCTATTTTGTCCTGTTTGTAACTCTTCGTTTCGCAAACACACAATCCAGTCTTGTCACTCACTGAATTCCTGCCCAAGTGGCTGAATGGTCATCGAGTTTGGACTCGTAATCAGAAGGTCTCAGGATCGATCCATGGTGGAATTGTGTGTTCACACATCCGAAAATTTCTAAATAGGATGAAACAGAGTTCGGTGCTCCCTGGTTTTCAATACACACACTGTCTCTCTCTCTGACTGATGTTGGTCCACGATGAAATTTACCAACTAGAATTGAAATTAATGCAAGTCGCCACAAATTCCATAATCTAAACAGTGTGGTTAGGATACCACTGGCTTGAATTTTTTAACTGCTGATCTATCAACCAACTGTACCCAGATATCTTAATCTCAGTCCCTTTTATTAGGTCTCACAAGTTCTTGTATAAGATTTTGGAGGACTTTTTGAATGCAATTGAGTGCTTTCATTTCACAAGACGTTTTATTATCAAATGAAAGGCTACAAGTTCTCCACTTCACTAGAAATGAAGAGAATGTTAACAAGTAACTATGTTATGGTTTAATTTCACTGTTTGAATTATTTTACAAAACACAAATTACTTACTCATATTTTTGTTCTCAAAAATTTGTTTTCTACTCACAGTCGCATTACTGTTTCGAAGTTGTTGTCTCTGACAAAGGTTTGGAAAAATCACATTCCACTGTGGATACAATATGCGTACGTGTGTTGGATATGAATGACAATAAGCCATACTTTGTTGAAATTAAAGGCGCCAATCAATGTAAGCCTGTTATGCTTTATAAATTATTGGTTATTTTATAACGCATTCGTTTATGAAGTGACTTCATTTTAAGATGCCGAATATTCAGTTCCGATGCAATGCTTTTTTTATGTATTTATAATTATGACGTATATTACTGTGTTATTATTCCCTTGGATTCCGAGTAGGGCACAGGGATTCAACAGCACATAGTCATTTCATCCTATTCCTCAAAAATCTCTTTATTTGTCTCCGCTATCGCTCATAAGTTTTCCATCTTCTTCTCAGGAGATCTCATCCATGTCATTGTCCGATTAACACCCTACCAGTCGTTTCCAATCTGATTTCCACTCAAGTGATTACCCAGTGATCTCAGAGTGCAACTAATCAGTTTCTATTTTGTTTGGAATGTTTACTAAGAAATAGGTTCTCGACTACTTCGTTCCCAGAGTTCCTCATTTTTAATTCTTTCTTGTCGGTTATCTAATCGTCACTATCGAACAAGAGAAGACATCCGTTGATAAAAATGTTCAGCCTGTTGGGATTGCCTTTCCTGATAGATTGAGTTTCTGAAAAATTAGGATTAACTCCGATAATTTTGGCTGTTGACAGTTAGCACTGCAATCCTAGATGCACCTTCCATCCAGTTTGGGGCGAAGTTAAACTTTCGACACCACTAACTACCAATCAGCGAATTATCCAATGAGATTCACGAACGTAGTTCAATGTTGTGGAGCGCTTGATTCATTTCTAATGCGTGACCTTACAAGGTTACGGCTGCAATTTGAGGAGGTTAGTGTTTTTCCAGTATTGCCTGGATTTAAATTGCTCCGGAAGGAGCGAACTTGTTCTTGTGTTGGTATCATGACTTTGAAAAGCTATAGCAGATCAACTGGTGGGTTTGTTCATCGTTGTGCTATATGTTTGAAGCATGCTAATATTAGAGAGGGTAAGCTGATAATTTTAATATTTCGTGGGAAATTTTTCCGCTAGGTCACATCTCTCATTAACCCAGATTTTGTATATCTGCAATTACTGGGTGTTGAAACAGCCGGTGAGAGCAGCAGCTGCCGAGACTGAGAATAGTCTTGTCTCAACAGTTTAGTGGTACCAGCATTGCAGAGATATTGCTTCGTGTAAAATAGAGACAATCACTTGTTTGCTGTGTGGATCCCGTTACGAGGACTCATATGAATTCCACTGAAGGTTTTCGGGGCCGCCTGAAAGACAAGATAAGGGCTATAAATGGATCTGAAAAGGATCTCATTTACAGCCGTTCAGATGAATATAAGTACAGGATTTGCTGTGACTTCGCCATTGACAGTCACATGCTAAACTGGGGGATGTTTCTCTCACATATTCGAGAAAGATACTCCTTGTAACCGTTTTATCCTTCTTTATGCTTTTTTCTATAAATATGCGTTTCCATTCATCATATATGCCTATTTAATGTGATCGGTCCGTTCAAGGTCGTTTGCTGATTGGTTACTAGTGGTGTCGAAAGTTTAACTTTGCCCAATTTGGAAATTTTTAGCTGAATATACTCAGTATTCTCAGTAGGTGATGATGTTCCCCTTCGGTCATGAAACCAACACCTTCCGTTTCAAATGTAAAATCATTTGTAACTGGTCATTGGGTCATATAAACTTAACTGACTTTTACTATGCGATATAAAAGGATGGATATGAAAGGTTTCGAAAGCAGCAATGTTGTCAGTAGATACCATCAGATACAGAAGCGTAATATACAAGTCGTTCAATGGTTATTTTAATAAACAGCTTTTATATTTTAAACGAAATTTACTTAGAGCTCAACGTGTTGAGGAGATTGTTTTGCCAGCAAAAGAGGTGTGCATATAATTGGGTGAAATGGAGATTTGATGTTGGTGTCCCGTGTTCCACTGGGAATCCGAGGCGTTAATAGTAACAAAAGTAATAATAAAAATATACTAATTAGGTACTAAGATAACAAATCATTAACACCCATTGTGTACTATCGAAGATTGGGAAGGGGATAGGGATGGACTTTTATTTTTGTGTATGCACGTTTCCAATGATTTATTGAAAGCATTACAAATTCTTTTGTTAGGTATTTGAGAACACAAAAGTTTTATTTAGGGGATTTATGTGTACAGTCTTGACCGACAAAAAAGATCAGAAGCTACTGTCACTTAGTAATGAAGTAAACTAAAGTGTCTGAGAACTAACAGTCCATGAAAAATACTGAACAGCCTTGAGTAATCAAGAGGGTATGATAAATAATCAAAATGACAAGTGAAAAAATAAATATCCAACCTCCTTCATGGATAAACATTTGAACAGAAAGACTGATGATTCACGAAACCGGGAGATGACTAAAAAGCACGTAATTGTAAGTGTGAAATTTAAGAGAGATACATACAGTTATTAAAGTTTATGGAAGCTGTCTGCCGATAGCACCACCATAACACACCTTTTACATATGCTCTTGTTTACCAAATCGTCGAAGATCCTGCTCTTGGTATTCATCAGTCTACTTAATTATGTGAACAGTGTATGTCTCGTCAGAGTTACGTTTGCTCAGAGATGTTGTTCACTGGTTGTCGAATATTCTCCAAAAGCGAATGAGAGTTCCTATAAATTCTTAAGAATACAACACGAGAATCAATAAGGCAAGTAGATAGTTGAATTAAGTGAGAAGTGGAAGTTTGGAAAAAAACGCGTATATTTCTGACCTGTTAAAACAAAAGATATACAAAATACGTTTTTTAATAAATTCAACAAGAAGTGTACAATATCATTGATCTGGGCCTTTTAGATGCTTGGCAGTGGCTAGGGTAACGCTTTATCACCAATTGACAAACTTAGAATTCAAGGATCATTGTATTCCATTCCATTTACCTAAATGGTCATTAAGGTTGGTCTTGTAACTTGAGGTTACTTGATGTTGAATACGTATTGCTGAAGAGTCCTAAAATAAAAAGAAACGGGTTTTCAGCTCATCCCCCCCTCCCTATTCTAATTTCTTTATTGGATTTCGGTTTGTGGCAGGAATTGAACGATCTAGATTAGTCCAAAATCCTGACAAAATAAATAGTCTGGAGAAAATAATCCTTTAAATGTGAAATGGAAGAGTTCAGAATTTGAAGCTATTTCCTCATGTTTTTATTTTGTCTCTGTGAGGCCTGAGTGGAACATAGGGCTTCAAGCTATCAACCCTAAAGTTTCAGAAGTAGTAGTGTTTATTTGTTTTTTGAGGTGGAGCTGGCAGCCTCACATCTACACTTCCCTTTTTACCAGGCTTATAACTAGGTAAGGCAGGTTTAGAAGCATGTCAATGTCTGGAAATCGAACTTTTGACCGGGTGAGTGGCAGACCAGGATTCTACCCTTTGAAACAAACATCAATGATCCAGAATTTCAGGTTGTTTATTGAAAACTAGAGACAATTAACTAAGAAAAAGTAGGTTTTATTTACAGTGTGATTGGAAATTGTTTTCTAATTAGCCAAATTTGACCAATAGAAATTGTGTTCAAATAATGCCTCAAATCGAAGTTGTTCAAGTATCCAAAGGATAAATGGAAATTTATTTCTTCTGGTGTAACAAGACTTTTAACATTTTATATGTTCATTATCACACTTTTATTACACTTTAAATCACTAGTCGCCAGTAAACCATTCTGTAAACTTCTGAAGTGACGTTATCCTTTTAAAGAGAATGGAACTATTTCATTGACATTTAAGTGGAAATTATTCTTCTTATCGGTACACTACTACTATTTTCACAGCTGATTTTCGATTAGACAATGAAGCAAAAATCTGTGGATAGTTTCTTTATTCCTTTGTACTACCAGTGGAACAAAGGGCTTCAAGCTACAACATCGAAATTTTGATAGTACTAATGTTTAATTTTACGGCATGGGGTTGCTAGCCTCATCCTCAACCTTCCCTGTGTACCAGTCTTAATACCGAATTAGCAAGGTAAAGAAGTCTGTTGGCCAGGGTCGAACCCCGAACCACATATGAGGTTGACGAGTATCCGACTACTAAGCCACTGACTCATTAAGGAGTGGTCACTTCACTCATATTCGACTGGCTAGACTAAGGAAAGAAATGGAAAATGAAATGATAAAAACGAAATAAAATCAAAGGTTGATTTCCATCCACTTATTTATTGCTCATAAGGCCAAGTTAAACTTTAAGCACCGCTAGTTACCAATGGCGTGCGACAGCACCAATAAACTTGAAACGCTTACGGAGCAATTTAGTGAAACTTGGCAAATAATGTTGTCACCTATCAATGAAATATGCTCATCGAAGTGTTACGCTATTAAATGTTATATCTGGCAAGTTTTAGCCAAAGTTTGAGAAAGATTAAGTTGTGGTTTAGGCCACTGACAAGTCAGGGTTAGGTTAACCTAATAAAAGCGAGATTAGGGTAGGTTCGAGATAGATTACAGTTAGTTTAGGGATATTTTCACTTTATGGTTAGGTTCAGAAAAGATGAGACTTATTGTTGTGGTTAGAAGACCTAAATAATTACATGCAAAGAATGTAGTTAAATTACTCTGTTGCTGAAAGAATTTTACTTGTGCACTGTGGTAGGGTATAATTCTACTGTGGGTTAAGTTTATTTTGACAAAGTCTCACAGTGATACACAGTAATATTTACTGAGTGTGTTTCGAGCACAATTTATTGCTCAGTAAATATTATGGTATTTCATTGTGAGACTTTATCAAAATGAATTTTATCCACAATGGAATTACACTCTATTAATATTCCATCCCAAAACTGAGAGCTAATTTTTATCACATGTGAGAGGAAGGTATCCTCCGTAGCACGTCTACAAATTTTATGTATATTTATCTTAAATATATGTGTATTCCATACACAAAAATGCCTCCTTCACCTGATTGGTGCGTTCGAGGTTATTCGCTGATTGGCAGTTATTGGTGCTCAGAATTTAACTCTGCCGCTGTTAATAAACTCTCCAGAATATTTAGCAATCACTTCATTTTTATAGTCTTTTTTCCTTAATTAGTCACTAGGTAGTAACTAATAGTATGCGACTTGGCCTTGGTGGTGGTGCAGACTGAATTCTGTAATTCAAGTGGCACAGTGGTTGGGACTCTCGCCGACCATGCACATGGTCCGAGGTTCGATCCGCTGCCGACGCACACCTGGTATCTATGGTCGGCCTTCAAAATTTGGGCTACCGATGTCCATGCTGAAAATTCCATACTTGTACCAAAAATACAGTGTGGAATCAAGCTGTGAATCAAAAAAAATGATAATAAGTCGAATATCTGTTAAAAATGTTCGTTTCTTCTTTATTGGGAGAGAATAGACGCCTAGAAAGTTGACAAAATTATAGCCTGCTAATTGCAGAGAAACAGGTAACCAACGTTTGTAGACAGTCCTTGTATTCATCTGATCAGATACATTTTCTAACACATTCCTTGAGGGGAAGTTTTTGATGTAAAGCTTTACATGTTAAATTCCCTGGATGTTTACCAGCGATAAAGACTACTGGTCTATTCTTTTGGTTTATTTATCTGAGAGTAAATTTAACCGTCGAATTTTTATTCACTTACAACTTTTCTTCAAAAATGTACTTCGGAGTGAAATGAAATACTGTGAGCATTAAAAGAAAAATTGACCGAGTCAGTGATATAATTTAGAGGATGCTGAATAGCAATGGAGGCTATGATGCCCATTTCGTCCTATGTTTTGGACACGTCAGCTATTGGATGTACCCTCAATCTCCAGTGAGTGATGATGATGTTCCCACCCGTACCCGAATCCAGTACGCATCCTTTCAAATGCAATAGCGTTACCCAATATATCACTTGGGTCACTGGGTATCATTTATTATTTTCTTTTAAGTTTTGATTTTCTCGTTGATCGACTTGACTTATATGTTTAGACACTGTGGAAATGCACCTTCTTCATATTACTGCTAGCAGTCACCTAATAGACTGCTTTTTAAGACTGAGATATTATCACAGAGTTCGCAATAGGAGGCTGAACACTTAAGTCCAGTCGATTTATTTCTTATTTATTTTTTTTGTTTACAGCTTGATTCCACACTGTATTCTTGGTACAAGTATGGAATTTTCAGCCGGATATCGGTAGCCCAAATTTTGCAGGCCGACCAGAGATATCAGGTGTGCGTCGGCAGGGGATCAAACCTCGGACCATGTGCATGTTAGGCGAGAGTCGTAACCACTGTGCCACCGACGCACACAATAGGAAAATCAGAAATGACTTAAAACAAATAAGAGTCAGTGGTAATTAAAACTAACCTGAACTTCATGTAATGACCCAACTTTATCTACTTTTTTTCTTTGTATTGTTATAGACGCGAATGATATATTTCAGGGTATTCAGTAATAATAGTAATACATACCAAGCTTTGAAATAATGGAGATGTAACAATCAGTCATGACAGTGGTCACTAGACGATACAATTACATCATTCAGGAAGAACTTGAATGCGTTTATTTCATCTTAAAACCTGCGCTGAAGATGTTGTCTAAAAAGACGACGAGAGCTTCGAAATTAAACTATCAACCAGCTCAGAGAATACAACTAATTAAATACATAGGCTTGATTTGTATTTCAGTCGCCAGCCTCACACCTAAGCTGTCCTTTTTACCGTGTTTACTAAAGGCTAGGCAAGGCTTAGAAGTGCATCTGTCGGAATTTTAACCCCAGACCATTTTGATGGTTGGCAAGAATTCTACCACTGAACCACAGATGCTAATTTACACAGAAGTTCATCAAATACATATTCAAAATTACCACTCGAAATCGTAGGTGTCAAAAGAAAGCTTATTCTTGAAATTAACCCTTAAGTTATGGTAAGGGTAGACAAATAAATTCTACAAACAGTAAATGAATAGGATGGCGATGGTAGAAAGCCAATGCATACAAGACTGCGAATCAGTCAGTTAGAGTCATAATTAGAAGAAACATAGCGGTTTTTTGATGTCAAATTCTTTTCATAATTTAGGATAGAAATTTAATCGAAGACAAAATTCTCGAAATCTAATCATAAAGCTCTAATCCTAACCCCAAATATTGCGCAACACCAGGTTGTGATTCCGAATAGCAGCCATATGCATGATTGTAACAAACGCTTACACGAAACTGAAAGTTATCCCTAAATATTTTCACTGTTAGTTTTCATTACTTGCCAAGATCAGTCAGAGAGATAAAGTTGGAAACCAGGGAGCCTAAGAGAGCTGTTTCATCCTGTTTCGGGTCTTTTAGTCACTGCACGCCCACCACCCTACCGGGGACTAAAAAGGAGACTATCACCTTGCGAGAACAAGTCCGTTGACTATTCAGCTACTTGAGCTGATTTCTAACTTTTGAAATAAATACGAGTTCAGGTGGCTAAATCGTTAACTAGATTAATCTTGTAACCGAAAAGTCCTAAGTACGATCTCTGGTGTAGTCATTGGTGTGTACTTGTGAAGAGTCTCAGGCTGAGACGTGACAGCTCGCCAGTTCCCCCTGGTTTTCAATTATCTTTACTGTCTAATATTGGTTCGCGACGAAATCTAATAATTAAAATTAATCCAAATCCTCATAAATCTCATATTCTGCATATTAGTCTGAATATTTGAGTTGAACGCCGCGTGTTGAATATTCTTTGCTTTTTTGTCATGTTTTATAATTTATTATTATTCCTTTGGTTTCCGAGTGGAACACAGGACTTCAACAACACATCTCCACTTTATTCTATTTCCTGATATCCTCTTCAGCTGGCCAGCGACACAACTGACCATAATCTCTCATCTCTTCCTAGCAAGATCTACATGTCAGCCTCCCACCGACGACCCACTCGTCGCTTTCTATTCGGATTCCACTACAGATTATGCGTGGCGTGCTATGTCGTTCGACAGCTTCCTCGGTGTATGCTCAGCCCATCACCATTTTCTCCCACATATATGTTAAGCCATCGGTTCTTAGTTTGTTCATTCCCCAGCAAGACATTGTTTCCTTTTACTTATTCTTACTGGCCATTTTATAGTCAGTATTAAGCTAAATAAGGCAGCTATTAACGAAAGTCTGCAATCTGTTGGAGATGCTTCTTTTTACACACTGGCCAAGTTTCTGATTCGTATAGAAGGATCGACTGGATATTGGTGTTTAAAATCCAAATCTTGCTCCTTATGCTGAATCAAGATTTCCAAAATGGTTTTCCGTTGATGAAGGCGTATCTTGCCTTTTGCGATTCTGACTGGCGTTGACATTATCATCCTTTCCGCTGGCATGTGGATGAAACCATGCTTACTAGACAGATAAGTGAAGGAGGTAACCTCTGTCAAATTTCTCCGGTTGAGAGTGATTGGAGCTGGATGTTGTTGTTGCTGTTGGCTGGTCATCTTCATCACCTCGATCTTCTCTATGTTCACTTTGAGTCCTACCTTGGCGGCTTCTTCAGCCAATTTGTTGATTTCCCCTGTGAGTTTTCGAGTTTTTGTGTTAGTAGACATATATCATCTGCGAAATCCAGATCTTTTAGAGTTTTCCTATCGGTCGTTCAGCCCATTCCTGTCTCCTCGCTCCTCCCGAAAGTATGACGCATAATCCAATCCAACACAGCTAAGAATATCATCGGTGACAATAGACAGCCCTGTCTTGCTCCTGTGTTCACTTCTAACGTCTCGTTGAGTTTCCCACTGTGGATCATCTGACACATGCTATTGTCATGTGGCTGTTGGATGAGGTTGATAAAGATTTGTGGTTCTGCACGCCGTAGTGTTAAAGCAGTTTCCAAATCACTTCTCGGTCAATGCTGTCTGGTGAAGGCCTTCTCGAAGTCGATGAAGCTGAGGTAGAGGTTTGACCGCTGGTCTATGCTCTGTTCTGTGATAACGATGCAAAGAACTGCAATCTGTTCAGCAGATGATTTGCATTTCCTTAATTCAGCTTCTTCCGGTGGTTGACGGAGTTCTGTATCCAGTGCATCCTTTATCTCTTCGTAATAATGCGACCTAATATTTTGCACAGGCCTGAGTCTCCTTTCTTTGACAAATTGACGAGATAGCTAGCCTTTATTCCAGTTGGTAGGTACCTTAATTTCTTTCCAAACATTTTGTAATAATGGCGCGGGAATATCTGCCTAAGACTCTGAAGTACTTTGGGGTGGAGGAATTCTGTCTGGTCCTGCTGCCTTCACGGCCGGGCTTCAGTAGCTTGATAGAATTAAGGATTTTTGCTTTTGTTGGAACATTGGTGTCAACAGGCGGGCGGTTCTGTGCGTGCTGTCAATGGTGGTTGTATTTCTGGGAGAGTTACAGGTGATGCTGGATTCAAAAGTCCCTTGAAGTGATCATCCCATTGTTTCATTTGTCTCTACTCCTTTTTAATCAGGTTCCCTTTAACATCTTTTGTCAAGTATTATATATATATATATATATATATATATATACATTATATTATTATGTTATATTATACATTATATATATATATAATATACATTTATGTATGTCATATGGGCTCATTTCCTAGCTGACCTATATCTTACCCTCACCATGTTTCTCAGCCTAATAGGAATCCTGGAAAAGACGGAAGTTTGGTAGTGAGACTATCAACCCCAAACCCCAGTCCAATAACACTTCTGTAACTTTGCCATATAAATTATTTATTGCAATAGGACTGAATGGAGACGATCATAGATAGTGTAAATTTATTTAGCTCAGAATGACTACCAAAATTATTTTCTGCTTTTGGCAGCTTTTAACCCTGATGGCGGAATTGCTGCAAACAGAGTTGGTAACTGACTATTTTACCTCTAATTCCATTAGGAAGGTAATGCTTTTCTCTAAAAAAATATACATCCTGACTTCGTTGATTAAATATGATAAAAAAATTTTAACGTCAATTAATTAAGTCCACTTTTGTGAATACTATTCTTGATGGACGAAACGGTCGAATCAGCAAATGTTCTCGTTCGATGGGATCAGATAAATAAGTGACATACTAAAAAGTTAGAAGAATTGTTTGAAGAAACTGATAATCAGGCTTCAGATGATTATATGCTATTAACATCAACCTAATATTTTGACACAGGTATTCTATGAACTAATAGTATATAGAGTGAAACATTAGGCCAGCGAAAAAAAGAACATCATTATAATACAGTTGAAGAGTTTATACTACATATAAAAAAGCGGTGAATGTAACGTTTACATGAATATAAATTAAATTAGCTTCTAAAGAAATATGTGAGATAAATTTCCTTAATTTCCATGATCGGTATAATTACTTTTAGATTGTAACTGACCAAAAATTATAGTACTGAATGATTTTTGCAAGTCGTGTTGGATTATAACAGTTAATTTCAGAAAAAAATGTCAGTTTCAGCTCAGCGGGTCAAAAGTAGTATAAGGTATATAAACTTGGAGACTTTTGTGATATTTTGATTTAATTAATTCGTAAAATTTGGATTGACGGAACTCGTTTATAGGAATTAGGATTTAAGACGCCTGGAGGCAGTTAGAAGTAAGTATTACCTTGGCTGGGTTTCGTGTTTATTGGCACTTACCAGTTAGCATGGTGAATCTCCATTCTTCAGGGATTTCATGTCTATTCGGAGATTCAAACCAGCATCACCCAGTTCTCGAGTTGTAGACGCTGCCACTGAGCTGTTCGAGTTCTCGATTGACTTTCTATAGAACTGTTTTGGATACTTTGGTTTTCTTCTGTCGTGCGTCTAGTTATTCGTGGTGGTGTAGACTGAATTCTATTAATCACATTATCAATATATTCACCATGTTAGATGACTTGACATCGCGGGTCACACTGAATTGTTGTCAAGCGATCGGAGGCAATCGGCAAATAACTATATTTGATCTAGTTTTTTTGATAGTTGGCACTAGCCACCAGGATTGTCTGTAATTCTTATTCAGCGTCCTCCACAATGACGAGACATCGAGAATTGTGAACACAGTGAAAACTTGACTGTCTACACTAAAACCAGGGACTAGACAAATGATATTATTTCCTAGCTTGAGATCAGTAAAGAATTACTATTTTTATCACTACAGTGATTTTAAAACTTAGCAAAAATAGGAGACGGATAATGCGATGATTGTCTACTTTATTACGGAAATAGTGTTTTGGCATTTTAATATAGCAATGACTTTGTGAAGTAAACTCGAGAATGCCGTTCGCAGTAGTGATCTGGAAAAAAGATACTTCAATCCCTCCATCGCTGTCATTATTCCATTAGGTTCTGAGTAGGATATAGGGTTTCAACGGCACATTTCCATTTCATCTTATTTTCCACAATCCTCTTGAGATGGATGCATGATTTCCCATAAGCTCTTATATGCTAAAATGATTTCCTCCACGTCACGCCAAGACTGAAGCCGATTTCATCGATTCTAACCGCAGTCAAATTCGAGTGCTGGTCTGGCGGGCGTTGTTACTCAACGGTCTCCTCAGTGTGTGTCTACTACACTTTCATTCCTATCTTCATATGTGTTATACGATAGGTTCTTGGTCGGTCTATTCCTAGAATTCCTTTTTTAGTCCTTCCTGACCGTCTGACCCTCAGTTTGAAACCTGCCAATGCAGCTGTTGATAGAAGTCTCTAGTATCCCCTGTTCGAAACTCTTTCTTTGACATACACGTCGATTCTCTTAACTATATGGAAGCACTGACTGACTTGATGTTACTGTCGAAAATCCTAATCTTGTTCTTTAACCTTAGTGCCATGGGTTTCCAGACTGATTTCAGAGTAATGGTTGTCTCTCTTGCTTTTTGATGCTGTCCTTGGCGTCCTGATCAATGCCTCTTATGGTTGAAATGATGCTTTTTCAAGTAAGGGCAAGAAGTGACCACCTTTGAATTCATTCTGTTGACAGCAACTGGTACTTGTGGCCTCTGATTGTTGAGTGTCTTAATCACCACTGTCTTTTCGATATTCATTTTGAAGTGCTGTCTTCGCTGCTACCCATTTCTGTCAAATATTTGACTTTTACTGGTAGATCTGTGAGTTTATTTGATGCGTGAAATAGATCGTCAGAGAAGTCCAGAGTTTCTAGAGTCATTTTTGGTCCAACGCATGTGCTGCTTCTTATTCCCATGTGCCTGCCTAATGGTGCAGTTTGCCACAGTCAGAAACATAACCACTGAAAGTAGGCAGCGTTGTCTTACTCATGTTATCACTTCAAAGAAATCACTGAGTCGTTTTCCTTTGTGTATCATTTGACATATGGCACTATCATAGAGCTGTTGACTTAGGCTGATACAAGTTAAGTTAGTGCATTCTGTGCTGTTGAAATATATTCCCTATTACTTCATAGTCGACTTTTCGAAGGCCTTTTGAAAGTAGATAAATGTGAGGGGGAGATTTGACCAATATTCTCTGCTCTGTTTGATGGTGATGCTCAGAGCTGCAGTTTGATCCATACATGCTTTGTTTGGGACGGAGTTCTTCATCTAGAATATATTTTATTCCTTTTAGGATCGTGCAAGTTAATATTTTTCATTGCAATGGACAGGATCATTATCCTGCGCCAGTTTTTTGCGAAGGCTAAATTCACTCTTATTTGGTAGTATTACAAAGTAGACTTTCTTTGTCCAGTCGTTAACTTTTTTCTATTGCAAACTTTCATTTATAATGGCGTTAGGATATAGGTTGCAGTCTAAAGATTCGTCTCTATTGCTTCAGTGAGAATTCCGTCTGGTCCTGCTGCCTTCCTGACTAATGTTCAATGGCTATATTGCATTCAAGATTTCTTCTTTCGTTAGAGGATTGGTGTCCACAGGCAAGCAGTTCTGTACGTGCTGTTGGTGGTATTTCTAGACGGGCAACATGTGATGGTAGATTCAAGACTCCTTTGAAGCGATCATCTCATTGTTTTATTTGTCCCTCCTCCTTGGTAATCCGGTTCCCTCGACTATCCTTCATAGGTTTCACGTGTGCTGATAGATACCTGGTTTTCTGATATAATCTTCTCAGTTCTCTGTAACTTGAAGCCTCCCGATTCTGCTTCAGTTGACAGTGAGTTGAAAGATTGCCTTATTCCATTCCTAGCACCCTCCTTCACTTTTTTATTCATTGCAGTGCACATTGATTTCGGCTTTTTCTTCCTCTGTTGTCCGTCTTTCCATTGCATCGTCTTCTCTTACAATATCCTCCTCTCTTTCATTAGCTCCCAGGTATCCGTTGAGAGGCATTCCTTCTCTTATCTCTTCTTCCTACCTAAGACAGCTGCTTGAGTTTTCTTCAACTTCACTTTGAAATAGTTCCTATATTCTTTAACATAAATGACCTCAGTGATGCTACATAATGTCTGTAGCTTTGCCTTGCTGGTTGTAGTGCAGGTATCCTTTGTAGTTTCATTCTCCAGATGCCGAGTTCATTTTTAAAAACAGCGAACATAGCATATATTGATGTCTTTCAGTCTCATTTTTACTCTTCAGTTAAGAGAATGATTAACACAGAACGGATACAAAGAATATTCAGCATTACTAAATATCTAGACTATCTTATGTTACAAATTTCCTACAATCCTTAGCATTAAATGTTACATATTAGTGAGTGGAAATTCTGACTCTGTCTAACTAGGCTTCTTATCTTACGGTGTATTTTTTTTTGTAAAACATGAAACTGTTACATGCAAAGCTTAACTAATATCTTTTCTTCGAGATAAGTAGATTCCCTAAGCTTCTAATGTCAGACAATTTTCACTTAGATAATGAGTTGTGTTTAAGACTGACAAAATAGACCATCTACCTTTGAATCCACTGTTACAAGATATACGTTTCAAGGAATGTAAGCATAACGCATAGAAAAGAAACTCAATGTAACAATATCTTGCTTAGTTCTGATGGACATTACTCAAATTATCATTTAAAGTAATAGAGTAGATTATTTCTTTAAATGTCATATTCATCAGAAAAGTATAACATAGTTATATTGCATGTAGATTTCATTTTTTTGTTAATTATAAAAGCACGTTGAAGATGAGGCAGTAACTCATCGAAGAAGACATTGCATCATGGTTGCGCTATGTTGTGAATTCACAGAAGTTAGAATTCATGGGCCACTGGATCGGCTCCTAGCGGCTCAATGGTCTACAAGCTTGCCTTGTAACCAGAAAGTCCTGGGTTCTAGCCTTGGCAGTGAGTGCGTGCTGATGAAGAGTCCCGAACTGAAACGAAACAGCCTTCCAGTACTCACAGGTTTTCCAATGGTTCTCCAAATGATGTCAGCACATGATAAAATCCTCCATGCAATGAAGTGATGATGCTTATCAGTTTGTACATAAAGATTTTAGGTGTGAGAAAGTCTGGGCTACATGAAAAGTCCTCATCTCATCATTTATGAAAAAACAAACAAAACGAGTGGTGCAGCCTAGAGACTGTTTTCGGCGATTTCAGTTTCTTCAGATGTATAGTGACATTTTTCGTATAAAGAGATAATAACAAAGGTTAGATCAACATCAAAATTGAAGAAGGGCTGAGTGAACCTTAAGGAGTATGTCTCCGTAGGGAACTAACATGGAGTGGTCAATTGACTAGTTTCTTTAACTAGGTGTCAGCCATATCCGAGGGATTTGCCTCCTTGATTGTCTAAAAGAAAGGGAACAAGACTTCTTGAAAGGAATCTTTATACGAAAATGGGTATCTAACGATACTTCTTGACAAGATTATTGAAATGAAAGCTTAGAGACATGAGACATTGTCCGCTTGGATTTCAAAGGTGGTGTAACTTGTGCAATCTCTTATAAAAGAATTTCAATACCATTGAGGAGGACATTCTCATCAGCAGCTTGGAAAGTAGTGTTTAGAAGGTTTCAGTCAGGGATAATGCCCTCAGTTGTTGTAATTTCTCCACAGCATCATGTTTTCAACTTTATTCCTTCGAGTCCCAAATGGAACGTGTGGCTCTAGGCTTGAGTTCTGAAGTTTCGCCTAAGCTCCCCTCCCTATCGGTCTTAGTGCGAGCTAAGCGACGTTGAAGAGTATGCCAACCGGGAACTGAACTTCAGACCATGTTTCTTGGTGACTAGGATTCAATCGCTGAACCATTAATGAGGCGGATTTATAGGCTACACATTCTCATATCTATCTGAGCCCTTTCAATATACAAAAACGTGTATCATATAGCAATGTACCTAGCAGTACATTCACACACAGGGACGACTCATCGATCTTTACAAGTACGGGTTTTAGAGCATATTTTTAAATGACTGCAGAAGCAAATGGAACCCCGTGAATACATTAATGATGAAAAACAGACGGCCTAGCTTTTCTAATGCGACATATATCATAGATTTTAAGGTATTGGTTTTGTAGAGATTTTCACTGATTGCATGGTAGAAGTTAGAATTCAAAGACAATTGAACTAGGTCCCAGTGGCTCAATGGTCTATGAGCTCGCCTTGTAACCAGAAGGTCCTGGGTTCGAACCCCAGTGGGTGCGTACTGATGAAGGGTCCCAGGCTAGGACGAAACAGCTATCAAGTGTGCAATATATTATAGAAGCAGTATATAAAAATTGTGTTTACATGTATTCTAAACCTACCAGCTTTCAGATATGTTTAAGATGTACTCTGTAGTTTGTGGTAGTCCTATCAATTAGGAAGTTTACACCACTCTTATTTGTTTGAAAACAGTTCGTTATTACATTAAACCCTCCGTCGCAAACTTTGTTTTAATACTAAGATAGATGTACTATTATCTTCTTTCTTTGGTTTAATGATGTCCATTGTTGTTTTGACCCTCAATATGTCCTTTTAACTTAGCTTGTCTTCGTTTTCTTACCCATTTATGCTCTATAAGAATATGATAATAGTAGTGGATTTATTGTGCTACAATGTTTATATCCTGTATAATATTTCCAGCGGAGTTTAATGCAAGATATTTTCTCTTTGTCCAGGATCTCCAAATAAAAGATTAGTTTATAGAAAATTAAAACAAATGATTCAGCGAAGAGACTCTTTTCAACGAATTTATCATCAAGCTGTACATATATATATATATATGGTTTTTAAGAAGCTGTATCCGGTGAGGGAATTGAATCTTAGGTGTGAATGCATAAAATAATAATAATATTAATATGAAGTGCAATTAAAACTAAAATGTTTGTGATTATAATCGTAGTTAAATGTCAAGTGGCAAAGCAAATTAATATCATATATAGATAGAATAATTCATAGGATGGATAGAACTTGGAAGGGGTGTGCAATTATAGGATTAGTAGACAAATCGAATAAAACAAAAACGTTACGTAATATTGTGTGAAATTTAATAGCATAGAATTTATCGTTGTAAAAAAGAAGAATTGATTTAGAATGACAAGTGGAACAAGTGAAATAATACCGGGGACAGTTCAAAGTGAGAATAGTAATAATAACAATTGACTTAATAAGGAAGAGTATACGAATTGAATAGACAAAATGGTTCCCTGAAGCCTATAATCGAAAGCTTTCAAATGTATAAAAGGTATGTAGATGACACCTTTATTATTTGCAATAGTGATTGTAACCTGAATAATATATTAAGTGTATTTAATGAGTGCCATCCTGCTATAATATTCACACTCGAAATGGTGAACGAGTCTAGCATTCATTTCCTCGATGTGAACTTATCAAGAAGGACCGATGGAACTCTGAAGAGATCGATTTATCGTAAGCTGTTATGGAACAGTCAACTGACGAATTTCTACAGCTGGGTACCCATTTGTCGAAAACGAAACCTGGTCCGGTCGCTTGCCACTCGTATTCGACGAATATGTAGCACTGATACTGTGGAAGATGAGTTATACACTTTGAGGAAAATCCTAATGGAAAATGGATTTCCACCACGTTTTATAGATAAGAATATACATTCAAAGCCTACAAAACGTGACTTATCAACCGCTCCCAAGAAAATACTTTACATGAGCTTAGAATTCAAAGGGGACTTAGCTTCCGATATCATGAAACGAAGGATATCACAGTCCCTGAAAAGAACATTCCCTGCTGCATCTCTGAGAATAGCATTTACTAGCCGACCATTACTGTTCTATAACCTGAAGGACAAGATCCCGCTGTTGACCAACTCTATATGCGTTTATCAATTCACTTGCTCTTGTGGAGCTAGGTATATCGGTCGTTCGACTCGAGTTTTTTCAAGAGGGTGCAAGAACATTATCCTGCGTGGCTGCAAAACGGTGGAAGTGGAGCAATAAGAAGTGCGATCATTGAACATACGTACCCGACTCATATGTATTCCTGAAGCCTTCGCCATCGAAATAGAAAAGCCAGATCTCTGTATACAGAAAAAGTTTGTTCAACCCCTCCAACTTTCATGGTCTTAATCCCTCTATGCTAAAATATGGTAATCCTCAATCATATCTTAGCTCTACCAATTTTTCATTTTGTCCATTCAATTGGTATACTCTTCCTTATTAAGTCAATTGTTATTATTACTATTCTCACTTTGAACTGTCCCCGGTATTATTTCACTTGTTCCACTTGTCATTCTAAATCAATTCTTCTTTTTTACAACGATAAATTCTATGCTATTAAATTTCACACAATATTACGTAACGTTTTTGTTTTATTCGATTTGTCTACTAATCCTATAATTGCACACCCCTTCCAAGTTCTATCCATCCTATGAATTATTCTATCTATATATGATATTAATTTGCTTTGCCACTTGACATTTAACTACGATTATAATCACAAACATTTTAGTTTTAATTGCACTTCATATTAATATTATTATTATTTTATGCATTCACACCTAAGATTCAATTCCCTCACCGGATACAGCTTCTTAAAAACCATATATATATATATATATATATATATATATATATATATGTACAGCTTGATGATAAATTCGTTGAAAAGAGTCTCTTCGCTGAATCACTTATTTTTATAACAATTACGTGTACATTACACAATTCAGATAGATTACGTCTCCTCAATATTTTGTTGAAATTTATAAAGAGAACGTTCAGCAGAATACCAATGGAATAGTTTACTTTGAAGTTTAGAGTACAAGTTATCACTTATATTCCTATCAATGTTACCGCATAGAATGAAACAAGCTGACATGGAATGACTTACTTCCGAAGAGTTCATGTTTCACTTATGATAGAGAAACAGACTAGGCGGGGCTGTGTGAAGAGTAATATTTATACTAACGTGAAAAAATAATGAATTAGTTGAGACAAATATACAGAAATTTCACGAAATGTTTGACAGCTGAAGGAGGGAAATTATTTAAGAGGAGAAATTGTTTCCCGAAGAAACTAAAAAAAAGAAAATAGTATAGTGACTACTTTTCTTCAGATAGCAGAATGTTCACATTGAATCATGGGATTTATGAAAAAAAGACAATTGCAGTGAAGAAAATTTTTATTTTTAACGAAATCATCAACTAGAAGGTTGTACATTCGTGTATTTGTGGTAAATGGGTGAGAAAGTTCCGGAATTATTTCCGGAAAAAGATTAAATTGATAAAATTACAAAATGTAATAATCATGAAGATTAGCTAGAAACGCTGTGTACCTCTGAGCAGAAAGTGAAACCTAATACACTCTCTTTCCTCGAGGATCTGGAAAATATGCACTGAGGAGTCAATTCACGAAGAAATGCGAAACTTCTGAAGGACCTTCATAGAAAATGGCTTCCCACCCAGATTCTAAAACCAAAGAAAACACCTGAAAATGTTCAAGTCGCCCGTAAAAGGTTGCTGATACTCAACCTCGAATTTTAAAGTGGTACCGAAGCAGAACTCTTCTGTAGACGCCTTTCGAAGTCTCTCAGTAAATTATACTTGCTGCCGACTTACGAGTAAACTTTTTCTGCAAAAGACTATTGAACCAGCACATAAAAGACAAGCTGTCGAATTGAGCCACCTTGACATGCGTATACCAGTCCACTGGTTCATGCGGTGCCTAGTACATTAGCCGTACCATGCGCTGGCTTTTAGAACACACTCTGTAACACTATCCAGTTTAGTTAGCGAAGGAAGAATGCAAAGGTGTATATAGTTTGGTTACAGAAACATCCAGTGAATTCAGGACACTCAGCTTCATTTGAAAAGTCCTTCAAACTCATGTGCAGTATCTGATCAAACCTAACAAAAGGAGTGATATCAAGGCATCTAGGAATAGCAGATAAACAAGTGACTCAGAAACTCAAGCTCACTATATTTGTCCAAAAGAAATAAGATTCAACCATTGTCTCTACCGTGGTCATCATAAAAAGTCAGTCCCACCAATAATAATTATCCTATTACCTTTCTTATCCAACCTTTCTGTTTATTTCGGTTATTTTTAGCTTTTAATTTCTATCTGTATTACTAAATTTTCTGTTCTTTTTTCCTTGCATATCCCAACTTCCCGCTTATTTTGTTACTACCAAGTTCTTAATCCGTAATTTGTACAAATAGTCAAGCTTTTCAGTAATTATGATCACATTATGCCTTTTCTGCCCAGTATTCCAGATTATTTTATTTTATAATATTATGAATTTGACCTTTGACCTGAAATATACCTTAAACTTTTTCACACACTTACTATAAATACACGAATGTACAACCTCCCAGTTTCTGAATTCATCGGAAAGAAAATTTCCTTCCCTGTAACCGTCTTTTGAGTGATTCCTATAAAATAACTGAGTTACTGAACCGTTAGGAGAATGTCTTTGTTCTAAATGTGAAACTTCTTTTGAACTGTGATAACTGGCATAAATTACGGAGAAGAAGCATTCGGCGTGATAATATTTGAGGTATTTCTTTGCGTTTTTGTTGCGCTTTAATGGCCTTTAATATTGAGCTTAAAAGTTCCAGTGGTGGTTTTTACTTTACGTCACAAGGTTACTGACCTCACACCCAACCTTCCCTCCTCACTGGGCTTGTTGCTGGCTAAGGGAAATTTGAGACTATGTCGGTCAGAAGTCGAGACGATGGGCCATGTTCGTAGTTGGCTGTTATTTTGCCACTGAACGACCGACGCATAATCTGCCTGATGCTTTCTATGTTTTAGGTGGATCATAATTTCACCTTAGCTTCATGAATCGTGTGACTTTTCTAGGTTGCACCTTAAATTATGTCATGCATGTTTCGAGGAGAAAATTTATCAGTATCTGATTGGTCTAATTCATGTCTTTCTTCAATATGGTTACCATTGTAAAGCTCATGAAAATCCATGGTCAGAAAGAAAACTTTCATAGCTGTTTACGTCCTTTTCTTGTGACTTGATAGGCTGAAAATGGTTTGATCCGTTAATTTTAATTCTACTCTACGGTGAAATTTATTAATTCCTGATATGTATCCATATAATGTGTGTGTTTTGTTTGACAGTCTGTACTTGGTGATATGTATCCATATAATATGTATGTTTGTTTGACAGTCTGATATATTTTGCTATGTATATATGGATCGATATTCCATTATAATTAGCCAATCATGTTAAGACTGTCTATTGATTTGTTCATTTTGAATATTCGCTCACACACTTGTGTTTACACACTTGTTCGGACATCCATATTTTTGCTCTCACACACTTGTGTGACATTGATTCTCCTTGTGTTTGGAAAATAGAAGTATCATCGCAAACCTAGTGGTCTTCTGATTTCCGTCTTTCTTGCGTCAGGACTATTAAATTCTCGACCAGTACATAACACTTCCCTCCCCCCACACTGATACTCAGTTAATGTAGTTATTATATCCAACGTTTGTGTCGTAACTTAACAATTTTAAAGGACCGTATTCTTGCGAAATTTGCATTTCGCGCCATTTATATAGAATGCATTTCAGTTATTGGTTTACATTATGTTTGCTAAAACTTGAAAGCGTCCTTTTCTATTTAAGTTTAATTGAGTTTATTGAGCAAAGATTAATCTTTTCAGTAACTTCTTTAACAGACTCTGATGTTATGTGTCCATAATAATTAAAGAATTATTGATATTAAACAGTATTAATGCTGTTTTAAATTACTTTGAATCAATTCCCTTGACAGATTAACAATCAAAAGTATCTGTGAGTGATATTATGCATAAAAATCTGATATTAAGAAGGAAAGTAGTCGAGAATTAATGAATTTATAAGTTCCACAAGAGGCCAAGATGGCAGTGGTGGCCTTCTGAACCTGCTACTTTTGCACGCAGAGCTCCTGTTGTTATAGGTGAATTACAAAAGTCTCTCGAAATCAGAGTGTTTGGTATTTGAAGGCCCTGGGTAATTTATTCGTTATTCGATAGATGATACCTTTGTGGCCGGCTTGGACAAGGTGATCTATTATAAACTCCATTATGGGTAAAATTTATTTTGTACATTAGTATTTACTGATGACGTTTCGAGCACAATTCATTCTTGCTAATAATCATATCAAGGTATTCACATAACTTTCTAACTTCATTTATATGATTCCATTATTTCTCATCACTTGGTTTGATTGGCAGTAATATTCTTCATACTTCCGGTAGGAGTGATTAGTCATTCCTACTGCATACGTAGGGTGTAGACTCGATAAACAAGGATTCAGTAATCAACCTCTCTCTCTCTACCTACTTGAATATGGCGAATATTACTGCCAATCAAACCAAGTGATGAGAAATAATGGAATCATATAAATGAAGTTAGAAAGTTATGTGAATACCTTGATATGATTATGAGTAAGAATGAATTGTGCTCGAGACGTCATCAGTAAATACTACTGTATAACAGTGTGAGATTTTATCAAAATAAATTTTACCCATAATGGAATTATACTCAACCACAGTGCACAAGTTCTGTTATTATCTTATCAAGCTATTGACGGTTTTACCTACACCTTTATTTAACTACAGTGATATGTTTTCTGGAGTACTTAAATTCGAATTTCTATAGTAACTGCCAGTATATCTGGCTCTACAGGAGCAGTTGATTTGATAGACACAGTAAGAAGTGACCAGCCGAGTTAGGCACTTCGTCTTTCAGTTTTTGAGTTACAACCGGTCATGTTGAAAATGTGAGTTGCAGCTTACTAGCACTTGACATTCTCTGAATCATTTTTCTCAGCTTATTGGTTATTATTAGGCGTGATACATCATTTATGAATTGTAGTCATATAAATAGAAGCTCCATTTAAGAGATACAGTGGAATTATCTCCTTCAGGACAAAATAAAGTAGTTGAAGCGAACAGTGGTGTTTTCAGTAAATTCTTCTTGGGGCTCTACAATTAGAAATCCACTCAATGGTTCTCTAACTAATGTCAGCTCATGATGAAATCCTGAAAAAAAACCCATTAATTAAAACATACAATAATCAGTCAATAGAAGCAAATTAAAATCAAGAATTAAAGGTCGCTCTAAGTGAAGAGTATTCTTTTCAATAATTTCTCCTCTTCAGGTTCTTACAATTATAAAATGTAATATTTATTTTGGTGCGTCGGTGGCTAAGCGGTTAGGACGCTTGCCAACCATGCACATAGCCGGGGGTTCGATCCATGGCCCAAGCACTCCCAAACCTCGCTAAGCCAGAAATAATGCCGGTCAAGATGAAAGGTTGGGCATGAGGCCAGCAACCCCATCCTGTAAAAATAAACACTGTTACAGAAACTTCAAGCCACTGGCTTCAAGCCCTATGTTCCAGTGGAAACGTGAAGGAAAAAAATATTTATTGTCTTTACAATAATCGCCTGTTATGCGGCGGATACGTTTTTTAACGTAGAATAATAGATTAGTTATGGGTGTCAAAATAAATAGTCGTATTTGTGCGACAACTGTGCTAGCTTGGTTAGGCAAGGGGAGGGTTAAGCCTCACCTACACATAGGTGAAGCTTTTGCAATAAGATCGACTAGACTGGAACTTTGTGTCCAATAAGAATACATCCAGATGCGGTTCCTATCGTTGCCAGACTTGGATTGATGATTACTCTTCTCACCAAGAGTGCTTCTTCCCCTTAACCCTCATGATTTTGTTTTTTTCCTTTGCTTATTATTGCAATTATTACTATTACAATCATTATCATTATTTGTCATAATCTATGCCCTTCATGCAAACATTTCCTCAATAATATCGAATTTTCCATCCGGACTTATTATTGGTGACATTATCCCTTTACTCAATATATGCCTCCACCTGTTTCATTTCACACATTCGTTATTTCATTATGAACCTCTCATTGCAGTCTTACCATGTCCTCTTTAATACATACCACTCTGTATTGGCCACTCACCTGATGCCTTTTATAACTTTGAACTGACTTGTCAGTTTTCCCTACCCCACACTCTACAAATCCATTATGACTGATCATCACCATTGTCTCCCATTTTACAATATTTTGTAATCGATTTCAGCCTAGCACGTTTGTCACACAAATAAGACTATTTATTTTGACACCCCATAACTAATCTGTTATTCTACGTTAAAAATGTATCCACCGTATAATTGACCATTATTGTAACGACAAAAATATTATATTTTGTAATTGTAAGAACCTGAAGAGGAAAAATTATTGAAAAGAATATTCTTCCTTCAGATCGACTTTTAAATTAGAATCAGATCAGAAATGCTTATTATGGAACAAGTATAAGATGAGTTGTTTCATTGACAAACGTTCATTTCTGACCTTTTATGAATTCATGACCTTTCTTACGATTTCTATTACCTTAGGTTTAAGTAGTACTTTTCTAACTTGTTATCGTATTTACAAATTCCAATTCATTAGACTTCACTAAATTCATTATTTATGTTATCTGACAATCATTCACCAATAGTACGCGTAAGTTTACACCACATCATCGTTATTATTATTTTACAATCATTCTTATTGTCGTTATTTTCAACCTTGAACTTATGTCTAGTCCGCCCCATTCGTTGGTTTATTTACATATTGTCTCACACACCCTGATTACACTAAGTCTTGAAACCTGTATTTGGTTGACTATATTTATATAAATATACACATGATTAAATTAAATTATTTCACCTCATTTTATCTCATGTACTCACTGAGCATGCATATTCAGAAACTAACTGACCATTGTTCCATCCCATCTTATCTATACTTCTTCCACAATACACATTTCTGATATGATTCTAATTTGCCTTTACTGACTGACATAAATTGATGGATTTATAATTGTAGACTTGAAGAAGGAAGAATTTATTGAAACCAGAATTGTTCGATCTAACTATTGTGTTCTGAATAAATTATGGGAATATTCGGATTATTTTCTATTGCATGGGTCATGTTTTACGTGATGAAATCTTCGGGGTGGTTGTTTCCTGTTGATGTTTCACATACTGTTGTTGTAAATTACTACCGTAATTTTATTTTCAGTCGCATCTTCTGAGCCAACAGCTTTAACCCAATGGTTGAGGATTTTTAACGAATTTCTTTTGTCCTTCTAAAGTACTTTATTATGATTATTGTTTTCTTTAAGGAAGATCTATTCTGTTTTAAATACTCTCTATCTCTCGATGGCTGTTTCGTCCTAGTATGAGACTTTTCGGCAGTACACATCTAGGACGAGGTTACGAGTTGAGTCCATTGAAATGCTGTTGAACCTCACCTAATTCACTGAGCGATAGCAAACTTAGGAAAGAAAGGGAGGCTAGACGTGGGACTAGCACCCCCCTCCCACGTCCATAAAAACGACAACAATGCTACGAAAGCTGCAAAGCTTGAAGCTTTTTGTTCCATTCAGAAGAAATGTAATAAAAGAGAAGCTGTTTTAGGGTAGGACTCTAAATGCTAATAATTTACTATGTGAGTGTTTATCACTCACCTCATTTTCAGTTTATTTTTTTATGAATGCTGGATTTTCTCTGCGTAAAGTGCTACATTTCTTTATGTATTTTTATTATAGTTAACAATGAAACATTATTGTTAAATGGTTCAGTATCTGAAACATTGAGTCACACTGTCCAGTCGAATTCATTAAAACAAAATTATCTATTGAAAAATACTTCAAAATATCCAGTTGTACATATCTCGTATAATGAAGTACCCGGTTATTGTGCAATGGTAGCTAAAGCACTAGATGACGACGAAGGCAGAAATGCACAATTGAGATATGGTATTTCACGAAAATATTTACATAAAACTCAAAGAGGACGAGGAGAGAAAGAGGATAAAACTGCCAATATTCTTGACGCCTTCACAATGGATCCACCAAGTGGACGTGTTATGCTGACTAGAAATTTAAATGTCAATGAACTTGGCTTATATGAATTAGTGTTAACTGTGGAAGACAGCGGGGAACAGATTCAAAGAGCAGAAAAGGTAAGTTAGGCATTGTATGCCTTCACAGGATATTTTTTTGATTTTTGATTTACAGCTTGATTCCACACTGTATTTTTGGTACAAGTATGGAATTTTCAGCATGGATATCGGTAGCCTAAATTTTGCAGGCCGACCATAGATATCAGGTGTGCGCCGGCGTGGGCTCGAACCCCGGACCATGTGCATGGTCGGCGAGAGTCCTAACCACTGTGCCACCGACGCACAAAATGATAAAATGATAATTGCAGAATGAAATAGAAATAAATGTTCAAAAACATCTATTTTATTGTATATGTCATACGCAGATATCTGTAAACGTTGGTGGAATTAGTTGGTTGTCTTAAATTCGATAAATATGTCGGTGGCTCAATCGAAAAAGGCTTACCACCCACGAAAGTGGTGCCTAGTGCTATTTCCGGTCAACGTATTCCTAAATCTAGCTTAGCCAATAGTAAATCAGAATCCACGAAGCGATAAATGCACATGAAACCAAAGCAAAATAGTAAGGGAAAACTAATTACCAAAAAAAGGAGCTAAGGAAACGCTTGACTGATCACTTCAAAAGATTCTTCAACCAAACACAGTCTACAACTCGTCAAGAAATACCACCAGTAGCCACAGGACTGCCACTGAATATCAATCGCCGGTGGATTAGCAAGTCGTGAAGGCAATCAGGCTACTAAAACCCAGCCCGTAAGGTAGTAGGATGAGACGGGTATTGGAAACTGACCCAGATACATCAGCCGATATACTCGCGTCACTATTAACGTTTAAAATTCGACTTCACTCAACGTAAAGAACAAGATTCAGATTTTTAATACTAATGTCATGTCAGTCAGTTATTCCATATGATTCGGAGACTTGACACGTTACGATAATCATCTTCAATAGGCTTCAGACATTTATCCATGTCAGCCTTCGTTGCACACTGAAGATCAGATGGCTAGTCAGAAAGCATTAGAAAGAAGAGATTTTGGCAACGACTGGACCAAGAACACATTGTCCAACCAAAGCAAATGGGACTGGATTGGCTACACGCTGCAGAAACCATCGAGTCACATTGCGCTCCATACCAGCCTTCAAGTAGTAAGCAGACGGAAAATGACGAATTGGATACAGGTGTCTAAGTAAAATTGCGAGAAGACGAGAGCTTATGGGCATTCATGGAGAAGAGAATGAAATGGCGATCAGCTACTGAAGCTGTTGTCCTTATTTTGCTGAAGTTCATCAAGCAGAACAAAAAACTACTCAAACGCAGAGTGTTTGAAAAAGGAAAAGCAAATCTGGATGGCCGATAAAACTGAGAATCAACGCTTTTATATTAGTAGAAATATGTTTTTCTAAATAGTCTGACATTTTGTTTTGATACCTATAAAACACAAAACAATTGAGCAAAGGATATCATTTTCGATAATTTCCCCTTCTGGCTCTACAATTATATATATATATATATATATACATATGTTTATATACAAAGAATATTCTAGATTAGTAATTAATAACAATATTAGTGTTTTTTAAGTAATAAAGATTTGTAAACTAAGATCACGATGGTATTAGAGTTCATTAAAGATGCTTAAATTATAATAATAATAATGATATAGTAGCAAATAGAATATCAATTAAAGTTAGGTTAATTTTCACAAAACTGAGGATCATTCAAACCTAGGTGGACAAGGTAAAGATAATGTCTGCACTAACTTCTTTTGGATGAACGAATTAGGCTTCTTAATGTGGATCACAACAGCCTCAGCAAAATTTAGTAGTTGAACTCTTATATTGAATTTGAGATTAGTTGGTATGCGGTAAGTGACTCCGAAAGCCTGGTTAACATCAGTCTTGTGTTCAATATTCACAAGATGAGATAGAATAGCGCTCCAAACAGATTTTGTTTGTCCTTCATTTAACCACGCAGGATGACGTTCCAAAATTCGACGAGAAATACGTGTAATTGTAACTGGCTCCAAAGTAGCAGTTAAATTGGTAGATACACATGGAAGAAGCGAAATTAGTCAGTTAATCTTTTACTTCCGTCCGCGAAAAAGGGTTAATTTTGAAGACACAGCATAATTCAGCAGCACTGAATACTCCTTTCGCCGCATTCCTTCGACGTTGTGTTAGTATCTCGCTGATGTTGTCTCCAAGGAATTGCATTTATAAGAATAAGGCCTTTTTAGGAACTGTTGGTAACTTGGGCTCCTTTGATTTTAGATTCATATTCTTATCTATAAACCTTTCTGGATAACCTTTTCCACTCAGCAACCGTTTAATATTATTAAGTTCCTCAATAAGACATTCATCCGAGCAAATCGCTTTTACTCTGTGAACCAAGCACTTTATCAGACTGTGTTTGTATTTCAAGGGTATGAAGCTGACAAAATTAGTATACTGACCTATTGATGTAGGTTTTCTATAAACACTTCTTCTTATAGTGACATCTTTTCTGGTCACAAGGGCGTCTAGAAATGAAATACTAGAGACTTTTTCTTTCTCAGCAGTAAAATTTATTGCAGTATAAACCTCGTTAAATTAATCCAGGATCTTGCTTGCTTCCTCCTCATTTTTCATAATCAAAAATGTATCAGCCATGTACCGTCAATAGAATTCAAGTTCACCATTAACATCCTTCAAAGGCCCATTCTCCAGTTTCTCAAGGAAAATGTCGGCTAGAATGGGTCCTAGCGATGACCCCATTACCACACCATAGATTTGTCTACATAGTTCCTTATTAAATAAAAAGTGGACATTCATTGTGCATTTCAAGAAAGGCTCTTTTATAAAAGATATAGGAATGCCAACATCGATGTTTCGTCTTATGAGTTCTTCGCATACGAAAACCACTGTTTCCACAAGCGGTACATTGGTGAATAAGGAAGATACGTCAAATGATATCATGAATTTATTGTCAACATTGAAATCTTTTATCCCTTCAAATAGTTTGTTTAAACGAAAACTGAAAAATATAGTCAATTCTGTTAGTTATGTCACTAACTTCACACTTCGTTCTTCCTCTTATTACTTAGTGTGCTTTTAGCAAAGGCTATATATAACTACACTTCATGTTTTCCTGTTTGTTTTGTTTGTTATTCTATTTTCTGAATATTTTTTGTAGACTATTCAACTGCTGGTTGAAGATACTCCACCACGTGGAAATTGGTTATTCCCTGAAATTGAACAAAGCCATGATCTCTCCTCATTATTCAGTACAAAATATGCTATCACAGAGACGCATACAATCCTTGTAGTGATTATCCTGTCTGGTATATCAGCGTTTTTAGCCTCTGTACTGATAAGTGCTATTTTATGCATGATTAAACCATGCAAAAAATCGAATAGTGTTAACCGATTGAACAAGAATTCATGTACAAAGAAATGTATTATTAACAGTAACGAGAATAATGGTATCATATCATTTAATAAAGATTACAACGCATCAATGTGTGGGGATTATGATTTGAATAAAATGCCTATGGATCAGAGTAATATGCTGTCGTATGATGATTATAACTTGAATTTGTTAAGTCATCATCATCATCATCACAACATCACCATGATCAACAATTCCAGTCAAGTAGTTTCACAACAGAAAATGATGGTACACTGTTGGATCCGACATTTTCTCCATTCCATCAGTATCATCATCATCATCATCCTGATAGTATAGTCATCTCTGGTGATAGTACTACACTATCTGGTATAGATAATTATTATTTACCACCTTATAAATTACCCGGTATTGATAATTACATTGGGAATAGTACTAATACCAGCAACAATGTGACAACAACAACAACAACGCCAACGGCAACAGCTGCCAACATTCCAACAGCGTGTATAAATCGTATGGATGGTGGAAAACAAGAAGAAGAAGAAGAAGAAAAATTACATTTGATGAAAAGAACTACATCCCCGTGTGTACAAAGAACCTCACCACCAGTCAGTTTACTACAATACACAGTATGTGAATATGTATATATGAAAGATGCTTTTGCTTTATCCCTAATAATGAAAACACTTTTTGATATTAAAAAAGTGTTGAATATTGAATATTCCGTAGTTTAGTAACAATCGGTTTACAACTAATATGCAATTCAAATCTCAAATGGCTTCAGTCAGCACATACTATTCGCCTCATCCCTTCTCCTTACATTTTGAACGCTATCAATTCCTGAGGCTATAACTAAGGGACGAAATTCTAAAGACGCTAGTTTACACGGTATTTAAAATTTCACTTGCAGTTGCAGTAATACATACATATAAGTAAAGCCAATAGAATGTTCCAGTTTTCGTCAGAAATAACATGTTCTTAAGTGGTTATTAAGTTGCATAGCGAACTCAAATGTACTTAATCTGAATAGAAATCTAGCTTCATCGATATATATATATATACATATATGTGAAATTATTCCCTTGGGTTCCTAGAGGAGAATACGGCTGAATTCAAAAACACATATTCACTATCTTTCATTCGCTGCTGTCCTCTTCAGCTGTTTAGCTCCACGAATGCCTATTTTCTTCCATCTGTTTCAACTCGTCATACGATCTTTACCATATCACCCTTGCCCCAGAGACCCAGTGGTTGCTTCCCACTGGGATTCTACCTGAGCGATGCCCTTCATTGAGCGCGATGTTATTCGATGGCCTCATCAACGTTTGCCCGATATATTCATCTTCATTTTCTCCTACATATTTGTTGATCAATCGGCTGTAGCCTGTTGGTTTGTTCCAAGGCAGCCAGCCAGAGTTTCTTGTTGCTAATTTTTTTCTCACCAACCGGCCGAGTGGTTGGCCATTTAATTGTCAGTATGGAGCAGTGAAGTGTGCAGCTGTTGATTAAACTGTGAAGTGGCTTGTGGGAAATGGTTTTCATGACACTCTAGCCAAGTTTTTGACCTGTATAGAAGAACTTACTTCGCATTTGTATTTAACTGGTGGATGGGGACTAGCAGTGGAATCCAAGATGCGCATTTCGTCCTATTTTATACTCGTCACTGGTTGTGTCATCCATGTACCGACAATAGAATTCAAGTTCACCATTAACATCCTTCAAAGGCCCATTCTCCAGTTTCTCAAGGAAAATGTCGGCTAGAATAGGTCCTAGTGATGACCCCATTACCACACCATAGATTTGTCTGCATAGTTCCTTATTAAATAAAAAGTGGACATTCATTGTGCATTTCAAGAGAAGCTCTTTTATAAGAGATATAGGAATGCCAACATCGATGTTTCGTCTTATAAGTTCATCGCATACAAAGTCCACTGTTTCCATAAGTGGTACATTGGTGAATAAAGAATAAGTGGTCTAGTGGATAACGGTTTGACATTTGAAACTATGGGTACTGGGTTCAAGCCTCGGTGGGAACATCATCACTCACTGAGAAATGCAGGTACATCCAGCTGACGAGTCCCAAATAGGACGAAATGCGCATCCTGGATTCCACTGCTAGCCACCATCCACCAATTGTATACAAATCAAATCCCCAGACATCGTCGAAGCATCTGCACAAGAAGCCGACATGTCAACCTGTGACCGAGCATTTCGGTCCGATCAATGGACGAAAAAATCTCAAATTCAATTAAATTACTTCGCTTTTGTGTTAAAAATCATCCATCGCTTAGCATTTATCACCGCAAGGTCATAATACCAATATTAATGACTGCTTATCAATTATTCAAGTTTATTAAAAGGTAATGGAAGCAGTTTTGGTGGTTAATCATACGTATCCAAAACTATTTATCTACAGAAATCAATGGTTTTCTGCCTTTGGCTAACATGGACTATTTGACTTACTAAAATATGATTGTTAATTAACTGCTCACCAAATTAAGAAAATTTTCAAGTTTGGTTTTGTAGGGATTTTGTGTTGATTGCATGATTAAATCCTCCATGAAATTAAGAAAAGGCGGAAATTTCTTCCGTTATATTCTAGAAAATTAGAGTTTCTTTCATCTCCTTCATTGGCATCCTTTCTGTTTACGATTAGTGGAAGTGACTTTCGTATATTTTATCAATTCTTCTGGCTTACTACATATAACCTTTTCAATGCTTAGAACTTCGCTTTTACTTGACTTATACTTCCTCTCTATAACTAGGTAATAATGGTTTATGCAAAATATATACTACATAAGTTGTCATTCAGTCGAACGCGAATATATATTTCAACACTATTTGGTTATATATTTTATGACAGCACGTCTGATAGCGGTGAATGGTTTTATTCCTTGTATTACTCATTTGACAACAGCGACTTGTAATTTACAATAAGTTCCAATGGTCCTCTACCAATGTCAGTTCATGATGAAATACTGAAACCCATCAAATCCCTGCGAATCAATACTTGAATATAAATCTGATGTTTACTAGTCACTGGCCCTATTCATGTGGGTAGTTGTTTGGGTTCTAGTGAGAATTCGTGACCAGTAGGGTAAAACAGATTAGGCGTTAGGACAAATACTTGCCAGCGATGACATTCACCAGTGGTTGAGGCATATCAGTGGTTGGCAGAAGCCTATTGGCTTAATGGTCTACAAGCTCACCTTGTAACCAGAAGGTCATGGGTTCGGCCCCTGGCGGTGGGTAAGTACTGATAAAGTGTCCGTAACCAGGATGAATCAATTGTGTAGTACTCCATGGTTTTACAATGCTTCTCTAACCGATGTCACTTTGTGATGAAATCCTGAGTCTTTATTTATCGAATCAACACCAAACGTGTGCATTTAAAATGGCGCAACGTCTATTGGGTATATGTGGAAAGTTTCAGTGAATAACATAGGGAAGAGGAAGAATATACATAAAGCAGATTACGAAGACATGTGAATAATACATTGGTATAATTATGAGCAATAAATTGTTCTCGAAACGTCACCACTGTATGTTATACAAAATAAACTTACCCAATATGACAATACAGGGTGGATTTTAACTCTTCATATTGATTTTTGTTCTTTTCTGTTCCCAGTGGAATATAGAAGGTCTTCAAGCTAGAGCTTTGGAATTTCAGTAGCACTAGTGTCTTTTACAGGTTGGGGTTGCTGGCCCTACACCCATCCTCCTCTCTTTGTCCGGATTATAACCGGTTAAGAAAGGTATAGGTGTACACCGGCTTGGGCTTGAACCCCGAACCACCTGCGTAGTGATCAGCAATCTACCGCTGAACCATCGACGCACTAACCCCTTAAGAAGGCAGTACACTTTCACTTTTTTTGAAGGAACTCTTATACTGTTGCTTAACTAACCAGCAGTTTATCAAGTCGCTGAAAAAAGATATCGCAGGAATTTGAACTGATTAATTTAAAAACACCTCGGAATTCTCTGTTTAAAAAAATGAAATATCACATTTCCAATGGCAGCTGCAGACTAATATTATGTTTATGTGCATTAGCCTGCACGGAGAAGAGACTAAAAACATCTATGTATGTGAAAACGCTGTCAATTACAGTAAGTCCACTTGTCTTTCTTTTATTTTTCAAGTAAATGGCTGGAGTAGAATTTAAGAGCCCTTAAGTGTTCAATAGGTGTTCATTGCTTGAAATTTATTTATCCTCTTAAATTTAGTTGAACTATCGATTAGTCTTGCCTTTTATATCCAGGATTTAAGAGCATCTCAGATATAACTCTGGTAATAAGTGCTGTTAATTGACGCGACACAATAAATGTTCAAGTGTTAGTTTGCAGGGTCGTGACTGGTTTCAAGTTCGGTCACTAAATGATATCAGTAAGGAGACCATTTAATGACCAGAGGGTATTGGATAGCGATTTCGTACTAGTTTGGTACTTTTCAGTAGTGCACATCCATAACGTCACCGCCATAGATAGAGCTCAGACCTTTTAGGTTACAAGTCGAGCTCGTTAATCGCTATGATGCATTCCAGCTTCTAACAATTAGCTATATTAGCGTAACCTTCAGCTAATATCATTAGCGAGTATTTGTTCCAACACTCAACCTGTTTAGACCCCATCAGTCATGAATTCTCACTGTGCCCTGTAGCCAACCAATTGTGATCATAGGGATTTGGTTAGTCAACTGCTTGGTTCAGTCATGGGCACTGGAGTCGTGAATGAGTACTTCTGAAGAAACCCGAACTATTACAAAATGGTTGTCTAGATTTCTCTGGTTTCCAATGATTCTCTAATTGATATCAGTCTGTGATTAAACTTGAAATAAAAACTTTAGAATGAAAAGCTGAGGTCCACTGGGATTAGAATTGATGGACTTCAAAATTACCATGATTGTCTGCTTTTAATCACAGAGAAGTATTTCATTCGATTTCATGTTATTATAATTAATTATTCAAGAAAGAACACTGACACAGCGTTTTCCGTTTTCTGTTTAATTCAACAGACTCAACAACCGAAATGGAGTTATCTTCAATTTCAGTTTCCTTATAATGATCGTCAACAGATTATGCCAAATATTTCTTGTAATATGTCACCAAGATGTTCTACATATTCACCACAACATATAAACACCTATAATCCAGTATCACAAACCTCCAGACAGTCGGTTATTTCACCTTCATTAGTATCTACACAAAATTGTACTGCTGTCGCTAGTGCTTCTGCTGCTGCCGCCGCCGCCGGACCAGACCTTCTTCTTTTCCACTGTCCAAGAAGTTCACCTCTTTCTTCAGTATATTGTTATCATTCACAGAAGAAAACAAATTCAGTGTCTCCTAATCATCATTTGTCTAATGTGTCCACAGTATATGACTTAGGACTGAACAGTCCTATTCATTCTAATCTTATGCAACATAATAACAATCCTATCAGTATTGACTGTACTGTCAAAGACTCTCCACATTCCGTACAAATTATTGGTGAAGAGCAGAGATCAGATAGTGGTCGAGGTGCTAGTGATGAAGAGAATTCTAATCAAGTTCAGATGAATAATAATACAACAGTGTCCCAGTGAATTCGTCGTCATCAACAGCAGCATCAGATATGTTCCAGGGAAATGGATTGAAAGCGTCTGTTGTCAATCAAAAGGCTAGTAGTAATCAAAAATTTCGTTCTAATACATTAAAGTGTTATACAGATAATTCAAGTAATATAACAACTGGTCTTATATATCCAAGTCTTCCAAGAGTTAATATGTGTAAGTGTAATCTCTTTTTTTAACTTCTGTCTTGTGAATGGATGTTTATATTTTTATTTGGTAGATGGTGCCTAACAGTAGAATCCAGGATGCGAATTCTGTCCTCTACATGATTTGTCAGCTGGGTGAACCTGTGGGTGACAGTATTCCTCCTAATGGGACTCGGACCCAGTGCCAATCGTCCTAATTGTTAAAACATTATCCACTAGACCATTTAAATCATGAAGAACAACTGTTGTGTCATGATGTCAGACATAGTAAGCACATAGGTGGGTCCCGACGGCTTCAGCAATATGTAACAGGCAAATTGGTAAGGTAAAATTAGGATTAGTCGGAATATGGCAGATAACTTTGAGAACCTTGTCAAGATCAATTTTGTATCCTGTATCCACAAGATGGGATATGATAAAGCTGTAAATGAACCCTGCTTGTTCTTTGATCAACTATTAAGGAGGGTGTTCGGAAATCTGACAATAAAAAGTCTCATTGTGCGCCTAGTGTAACTGACTTTACAGCAGAATCACTCAAAAGAGACAAAATTAGGTGGTGTATCTTGAACTGTTGGACGTAAAACAGGAGTAGTTCTAAAAAGACAGTAGACATCAGTGGCAATGAATGCTCTTTTCACCTCATTTTTTAAGCGTTCTGTTATAATTTGAATATAAATTATGGAACTTTTCGTTTTTTGACTAAACGTGGCTACGTATTCATATTCATGTCAATAGAATACTCTGGACAACCATATTTTACTCAGTTATTGTTTAAAAAGATTTAGCTTTTCATTAAGACATTCAGGTTTCTCTTGCACTATGCAGTAATCACATTATTAAATTACTTTTGTATTTCAAGGGTATGCAGTTCACAGATGAGTGTAGTAACCAATTGATGTAGGTTTTGTATGGTCACAAGTACGTCAACGAATAACGTACTAGCGTTTCTTTCTTTGTCCATAGAATAAATCATTGCAGGATGTGAATCGTTAGATTTCTCAAGGATGTTCAACGCTTAATTCTCACTTTTATAATCAAAATCGTGTCATCCATGTCACGAGAAAAAGAATTCTAGTCCACCAGTTACATATTCCAAAGGTTCATTCTCTAATTTTGAAAAATAAAAATGTCAGTTAGAATCGGTTCCACTAGATGACTTAATAGCTACACCACCAGTTTGTCGGTAGAATTCCATATCGCTCTCTAGATGTTTAATGTATTACAGAAAATGTTTTCACCAGGAGACGTTTGTAATTTAAATCCTTAGTCTAATCTCTTCTGGCCCTCTTTGACTGAGTAATCGACTGGTTTCAACGTTGGACTTTACACCGATCGATGTGTAGCACTTTGAGTTGCCACACTCCACTTAGCACATTAAGCAGGGGAAAACGTAAACAGAAGTGCAAAACAAATACAGTAAACAAAGTTATAAGGCTGAAAGAGTAGTAATATGGAAGAAATCATAGAGCTTTATTGGATATTTTAAGTCACAAGGAGTGGATGCATCTGCGCCAACACTGAGAACGATTTTAACTAGACCACCAGACTGTCACTAAATGTTCTCTTCAGATTTTGTCAATTCCTCCCACATAAGTGTTTCGCATATTCATTCCCAAGTTGCCTTTCTTTTCTAATCTTTTCTGACCAGTCGACTGATTTTCGTCATTGAGTCCTCGAAAATGACAGTTGATGAAAGTCTGCCGTCTGTTGAGATAGCCTGTCATGATGTACCAAGTCTACGAACCAGACAGAAACAGTGAATTACTTAACATTAGTGTCGAAAGTCTGATTATTTTCTCCTTATGCTGGTTTTAATAATTTTCCACATCAATTTCAGATTGATGAAAGTTTTCCCTGCTTTTTAAATCCTAGCTTTGATATTCTCAGTGGTGTTGCTTTTAGTTGAGACGTTGTTATTTAAATCACTATAAGAAGTGATTGGTGCTTGTTGTTTAGTCTCTCTTCTCTATTTTTACTGGAACTCATCTTCAGTCTCTGGCTGCAAGCTTATTGCTTTTCACCTGTAGATCTCTGAGTCTATATGATATTAGACATAAACCATCCACAAAGACTAAATTTTCCAATGTCTTTTAATTGGTTAAATCTATGACTGCTTCGCGTTCCTAATGGTCTGCAACAAATCGGAGTCCACCACCATCAAGAATATCACCGATGATAACAGGTATCTTGTCTTACTCCCATCTTCGCTCGACAGGCATCGTTCAGTTTTCCGTTGTGTTACTTGACATGTGACACGATTACGTAACTGTTGACTGAGGTCTATATATTCTTGTGGCTTGTTTCCAAAATCCTTCACGATTAACGCCGCAGAAGACCTTTCAAAAGCCATCGAAATTAGAGTAGGGAGGGTTTCGACTGCCAGTCTATGCCCTGCCCGATGATGAGGCGTGGCACTAGAATTTGGTCCGTCAATGACTTGCTTCTCCTGAATCCAGCTGTTTCCGAGTAGATTTGAGCATTCATGACATCTTGTAGACATACCCAATTTTATGTAGTGGTCATTTTTTTAAATGAACCACAAATGCTTACTTTCTTGGGATCATTTGTGAACTCTCAAGCTGAATGACACCATCTTTGACTGGAACATTGTAGAAAATGAAGACTTTCATTACAATGTCAAACGGAAACTAGTTTTAGCGTAGATTACTTTCAACTCTGTATGACTTATTCAACCAATTATTGTCATGCATTTTATGGTAATTTGATTTGTCTCTTTACACATTTTAGTGAGCAATCACGGTTCAGTGATAAAGTACTTGACAACCACTAATGTGGTTGGGAGTTTGACTTTAGGCTGACGTACTGCTTAATCTCACTTAGCTTTTAGTAAGCCCAGCAAGGAGGGAAGATTAGACATGGGGTTAACAACCTTAACTCTCAAAGAGTTCAAGCATGACGACCTATGCTTTACTCGGAACTCAAAAGAATAAAATAATAGCAAGTTTTAGTAATATCTGTTATTTACTTATAATATGATACAGGAAAGATAACTTGAACAGTTGAATGAACCTCTTCTGCTTCTCATAACAGATGCTTAAAGTATCATAAGATTAGATAAACAAACATCCCGTCTCTCTTGGCCTTCTTCTTATTTACTCAACTTCCTAATGAAACTTATGCCAGATGTGATTTGTATACCAAAGTATACCAAAAACGAATATTCTTTAGATTAGACGTATTTGCCTCTAGGAAATTGGTGTTGCTTTGAAGCAAAACTAAAGTTATGCGCTTACTTCTATCATGAATAAAGTTATAGCTTTTTTTATATTAGCCGCTATCACCAAAACGTCTTCTCCGCCGTTGAATGGATATATATACATATATATTTCCAATTCGTTCCATTATTTTCCGCATATCTTCTTATCTCTACCATCTGGTGAACATGAAATAAAGGCAGAAGAGGATATAGTGTGTGTGTGGTGTAGAAGACAGGAAACAATTCATGAATGATGAATACATGAGAAGTACTAGTCTGAATCAGATAAAATTGCCAGATACGTATCCCAGGAAATGTATATGTGTATATATACATACATTATAATTCTTAGCAGATAGTAATGAAATAAGTAAATGATATGACTTAGAGAAATATATTGTGCTGGAAAAATTATCCAGTTATTAATACTGTATCACTTATATAATATGTATTGTACGATTCTAATACTCTAAAATAGATTCTTATCTATTAGTGAAAATAATGTAGCCACTGTATCTATTCAGCATACTACTTCTTGGCTATTCATTCGGAACTTAGAATACATAGTCGCCGTGTTACAGCTCCTCACTACTTCCGGTCTGATAGGATAGAAAGAAAACACAAAATGTATGAAATATTTCCTCCTCCGTCATTCTAGACAGTACCTCCTCCAGTGTCCTGATCTGTCACATTCAAAGCATTGGTCTTTCCTGGCATTTATCCATAGTGCTACTTCCAGAATCTGTTCCTTTTGCGGCTACCGTTGTCCTCAATAGCTCTCTGGTCACATTTGTTAACTCACCAATATACATGTTTGGTACAGTGCTGTGCGTGATATGGTAGATTCTCCAGTTTCTCCGCCAACACTAACAGGATTCCGTTGGGTCCTAGCTTCGTGTCACGGAACTGCTAAATTGCCAGTTGCCTGCTCATCATGCTGTAGAACTCCACCACCAATCGTTCAACCAATACCTTACAGGTCTCTTAATCACCTGGCTGGCTGCTCTACACTATCATGCATTGCCATTGCACCACCTCTCGGCAACATTCTCAGCATCACCGCCTATTCCACCAGATCAGTGAATTCTACCAACTCAACAATGGCATCGAAATCCCACAAAAATTAGCTTTTGATGTCTCCTTCTTCGAAAGTAGCTGGCCATGGAATCTTCTTTAACTAGAGGCAGCGACATCAAACTTAATGGCAGACAACGAGAGACTTGGTAGCAGAATGTTGGTTTGCAGTTTGATATCTCTACGTAGGAAAATTATGTACACCTAATGTGGAAATCGTCATTTGTACAGATATTCCGTGTTGTGCTACTTCTGCTTTTTGTATTGTGTTTCTTTATCTTCTTTTCGTGTTGCCCGTGTTTTTCTGCAGTACTGGTTCATTTACTCTTTCAAATTTATCTCTCCACTATTTGATTTTTTCTATGCCAACGAGCGTCCGTTTATATACTGCTGACACGGACACCAATTAATGAGTTCAGGCGATTTATTGTACCAAGAATATTTGATTTGTTTAATTATGAAGTTGCATAAAAGAACATCGTAAGTAATTGCTTCCATTTGATTTACAGATGCAGTGCTCACGCAACAAAAAACATTTCCAACCACCTTCTGCATACTTTCGACAATGGCTGTCTTCGTTGGCTCAACACTAAAGATAAGAATCCCAGCCAGAAAGGATTACAGACAAAAATGTCTATCAGAGAATCAACCAAGAACCTTTTTTTTTAATGAATATGCAGGTGAAATGGAAGTGGAACGAATACACGCTTAGGAGACCTCTGAGTGACACACATCAGGGTTTCGACTGAAGTTTTGAGCCCGAGAGTGACTTGTAGGTGGTTGTGTGTTCGTATGAAGTAAAGGCTTATGGCCAATCATAGCAACAGCTTAAAAAGGACTACAGAGAATGAATAGTTTCTTAGATTTTATTGAGTTTCAATAATGGTACAACAATGCTAACAAAAAATTGATGGCAAAGATTTTGAAAGCTGAAAGCATTTTGACTACACACTGCTGAGAAATTCTTGGCTAATAGAAATTAGCTTTCCGATCCACCTAAATCGTCGCAACTTATAATTAATTATAAATATTATTAGATTAATGCCAATGAGGTGCTCACTGGCGACTGGTCCTATTCAGGTAGGTGGTTACCTGGGTTCTAGTGAGAAGTCGTGACCAGAAGGATGCAGCAGGTCGAGTATGAGGACAAATACTCGCCACAGAAGACATTGGCTAGCGTTTGCGCTATATCGTGAATTGGCAGAAGTTAGAATTCATGGGCCATTGGATCAGGTCTCAATGGCTTAATGGTGTATGAGCTCGCCTTGTAACGAAAAAGTCCTGAGTACAAACTCCGGCGGGTGCGTACTGTGAAGCGTCTCAAACTAGGACGAAACAGCTGTCCAGCACTCCCAGGTTTTCCAATGGTTCTCTAACTGAAATCAGCTCATGATGAAATCCTGTAACTAATATGTTTCTCTTAGGTTTCGAGAGAAGAGCAGTGGTTCAGCAGCACTTCTCTACTTCATATTATTGTCTTCAGTCCGCTTTAGCTGGTTCCATGACTTCCCATGAGCACTCATCTCCTCCTCACATAGTCGGCTACCTTCATTTCAGCGTCAAATCAAAGCCAAACTTGTAGGTTCCCATTCAGGTTGTGTATGCTAGTAGTATAGTCAATATTAGAACACGATTTAAGCGAGCAATTATGTATTTTCGGTATATTCCAATTAGGTCTTACAATTGCCAAATAAGATATTAGTCGTAGATATTTAAACCCATTGTGCATAAATAGAACCAAAAATGATCTAGTAGAATGTAAGTAGAATAATAATAATAATAATGATAATAAACTGCGAAACTGAGATTAAAATATGCAACTGTAGCACGGCATAATATTGGTAATAAAGTTGGCAGTACAAATAAAAACAATATTTACAGTTATCCGGTGTCACTGTGAGAGATAAATATTGCAGGTTGGGTTTAAAGGGTATGGTAGGGGGGCAGGAATCGAACAGTTGTTTTCTGAACACAGTGAAGAGGTTGAAAATACTATTCATGGCAACCTCCTTAGTTTTGCTCGGTAATCGATGGCATCCAAACTAAGGGGATTGTGGTGGCAATTTGTATAGAATTCTAAAGGTTCAGTGTTTTTCATCGACCTTGCATTCTGTATCCATAAAATGTATCACAGTATGGAACTCTTGATTGACTTCATAACTTTTTTATCTCGCCATGTCGGACAATGTTCATGAAAGTGATGATGAGCTAACTGGGTCATCAATCAGGCACCCGGAAGGTATTTCTCTGGAATTCTACTACTGTTATGAGTATTCAAGAAAGAATATTCTTTTCGATGACGTCTTCATCAGGTTCTACACTTCTATGATCATAAAAATGAAGAACTAGGGTTATTAACAACAATATTGTTGTTTATATAACATCAAATCAATAATAACATCATTATATTACGGCTGGATAGCAACAACACAACACTACAATGAATATTAGACAAATTAGGAAAAATAATGTGCGTCGGTGGCATAGCGGTTAGGACGCTCGCCGACCATGCACATGGTCCGGGGTTCGATTCCCGGCCGACGAACTCCTTTACCTCGCTAGGCCAGAAACAATGCTGGTAAAGAGTAAAGGTTGGGCACGAGGCTAGCAACCCCATCCTGTAAACTATAACACTGCTACAGAAACTTCAAGCCACTGGCTTGAAGCCCTATGTTCCACTGGGGGACGTGAAGGAAAATAAAAGAAAAATAATAATACAGGATTCATGAATTTATAAGCTCCACTGAAGGCCACAGCAGTAGTAATGGTTGAACCTGTTTCTTCTGGACACAGAGCAACGGTTGTTTTAGGCGAATCGCAACAGTCTCTGCTGTTTGGAGTTTTTGGTACGTGGATGCTTTTGGCAATTTATTCGGTACCCGATAGGCGATGGAGAAAGATTCTTCAATGCTGGCTGGCTGGCTTTGTGGCCGGTTTGGACCAGGTGGTCTAAAATCGAACTGTTGATAGTTTTTACTACATCTTTACTTAACTCGACGAAAAATCAAGTTCTTAGACCAACGGCCAATATAACTCGCTCCATCGCAGGCACAGTTGATACACAGTTGATACTGGTAGATACAATTAGAGATGGTCAGTCTAGTTTAAGGACTTCATCTTTCAACTGAGGTATCACAACTAGTTGTGTAGAAAAATGACACTTGTACTTTACCAGTATTCTTATTCATTTTTTCTAATCTTACTTCTTCTTTTTCATCCATGACAGGTAAAACATCCAGTGACAATCAAGAATTGGGTACATTTCAACGGAAACCTTTCTCGCTAACTTCATGGAAAGATGCCTACTCTACAAAGGAATAGACAATGAAAACAGTTTTCCCTCTTTTATTTTTCGATCAGTATAGAGACATCCCCCCCCCCGATTTGATGATGTCAAGCCAAATCAAATTAAACCAAAAATCAAAATTTTACAAAATCATAAATGTGTTCAGTCTAGATACGTTTATCTTTAGAAAAAAATGTGTGGGAGGGCATGTAATTTTTGCCTTGCATAATAATCCCAATTAGCTAAGGGGTAGACGATTCCCACACGCACAAACACACACATACACAGGCATTTATGTACAATCTATAAAAAAAACACAACAGAATTACACGCAGACATGTATGTTACATCACGCAAAAAAAAACGACTGAATGTTTGTTTGTTTGTCCATCCATTCGATTTCACTAGAGTGAACGAAAAACAAAAAATACATAACTAGAACATGATTTTTAATCAACTCTCACTGTCTCTCTCCCCCGCCCCCTGTGGTTTTCCCCTCTTCTGATCAACATTTTGCCTATCTCAAAAGCAAAATAGGTAGCCCAAAAAACTGAAAATGTTGATTTTTTGTTTTGTTTTGTTTGTGTTATCGGTCTTTGTTTATCTAATTTAATTATTTGCTTTATAAGCGTAAAAACTATGTGAACACATTCCAAAAATTAAATAATTCAAGTCACGCAATATATATTGCTTTTGCAGTTTTTTGGTATACAAAAATAATCAAATAGGGAGGAGAAGAATTTCGCTTTATGCTATACAGAAGTGAAAATATTATTCGGAGATGCATTTTCATTACTTAACATTGTGTCCATATGTTGTACAGACTTGATAAAATTAATACTGTATATAATTTACATGTATAAAGATAGGGAAGCTGGGAGTAGAAGAGAGCTGTGGACTTATCAGGTGTCTTTAATACATTTCCCATTGTCAGGGAAATGACGCCAATTATCTCGTTTACTGTTGTACTAAATGGAATTTCTTTTCAAAGACACGGTATGAAATAATGTCATCAGTGCATCTCATAGATTCTCTCATTGATTAGCTATGAACCACTATCTGGAATTACAGTGGTTAGTCAAAAGTATTGAATGAAAGCAACATACTTCTTGAGTGCTGTTGTGTGAACTTATAAGCTAACACAGGGTTTTCTTTTCTGTCTCCTATCTTCTCCTCTCCCTCCATCTCATCCCTTTCCTTTGCTTTCTACTTTGAAAGGCGTATAAATCTGAGATGAGTTAGTAATTTTTATTTCACAACATTTCCGCTAGTATCATTTTCTAATCACACTTTTAAATAACGATTGTAATTTCAGGGGTAGTGCTATGGAATTCATCAGAGAGCGAGAGAAAGAGAGAGAGACAAGGAACCCGGGAAATAGAATGATGATATCATTCCATATGCTGGAATAATTTGATCTTTTATCCGCTTTATGGTCGGTTAGCGAGATCATGATGCATCCGGGAATAGTCGATTTTGTGTGAATGTGTGTGTGTGTGTGAATGGAAGGGTAGCAGCATTTTCTTCGGGGGGGACGGCTTACATTCCAGTTATTGTCTATCCTTATATATATATATATATATATATTGATGTCATTTTCGTCTTTGAGTGATTAGGTAAACACTCAGTAATTAAGTGAGTACTATTAGTGACACATTCAGAATAAATAGGTTGCTTCTTCTTATCACTTTTCACAACTTCCTTTTTTGTTAAGGCAGGGTGCCTTTTTAAAAAAAAATAAAACATGGAGTGGTTCAAAGGCTGTTCTAACAACATTACAACATTTAGTTACTCCTTCAATATCTTCTCTTTCCTAAGTATTGTCTTCATTTTATCCCCTAACTTTACACCTTACTTTCTTATATGTTCAAGTTATTTCATTCCTTTGTGAAGATAACATCTTTTTGCTCTCTTCTGGGTATCCTTCAATCGATTGATATTCTTTTTCTAACTTTTTATTACACTTTTTACTCGATATAAAGTATGCTCTGAGACTTTTGAGATTGTCTTTGAAAACTGATTAATCTACAGATTTGATTTTACTGTTTCATGTAATGTGTTTCTGCGCGCAAGGCGGAGGAAGCGCGAGGCGGGGGACGTGCGAAGTACACAATGCATAGAACTAATTATTCACATGTACTTATTCTAATCTGATATGCATTTTTTCCCACAATAAAAACAGTTTCTGTTCTGTTTTGTTTTAATTTTGTTCTCCGCCTACTGATAAACACATTGACTTGTTAATAACTGATGCGATTTCTTTACCTATTCGCTATTTCTCTATCTCTTGCATTGAAGTTGTGCAGTGCTTGTTTAACAAAATCTCTTACATAAGTGTTATTTTCTAATTGGGAATTTATAAATTCTTTAATGCATAGAATGGATTTTTGTTTTCAGGTTTGAGAACACATTAATGAGAGTTATGTGTGAAGCATAGAGCTTCAATAGAACATCCCCGTTTCATCCTATGCTGCCTTACAATCCTCCTTAGATAACTCCAGGATATCCTGTAGACTGTCATCGGCACTGTATCACACCCAACTCATTGTTTTCCTTTCGGATTCCAACCGAGGGCTGGTCTGATGCGTGATATCATTCAGCAGTCTTCTTAGAATTTGTCCAGTACATCTCTTTTCCCTTCAGCATATTTGTTGGACAATGAATTCCCTGTTGATACGCTAGCACACTCGTTTGTTTTCAATCCGTATGCTACAGCTAATTAATCTTGATTATTGAGCCTCCAAAGGAATCCGTCGGAAATACTTTTCTTGACGCATGGGTCAATTCTCTAAACCATATGCAATAACAGATTGACTTGGCGTTAATGCTGACGATACAGGTATTGTTCCTTATGCTGACTGCGGTAGATTTCCATGCCTAGTTTGAGGGTAATGAATGTTTGTCTTGGCTGTTCCATTTGTACTGGCTTTGAAATTTTCATCCAAGAAACGTGTAGTTGAAAAGATGCTGCCCAGATAAGTGGGAGACTTGAATTCCACTTTTCCAATAAAGGTGATTAATCATCTTCATCGTCTCTGTATTTTCTACTGTCCACTTGAAGTCCTGTCTTCTTTGCTTCTCTTGACACCCTAATGTTTTTCACCTGTAGATTATGGAGTTTGCATGACAATTGGAATAGGAATATTATTGTTCATAATGAGCAGCCTTGTCTTACTTCTTTCTGCACTCTAAAGAATTCACTGAAATCTCCAGTGCAAACCAAGTGAATTGTAACACAATCACATAGCTCTTCAATGAGGCTGGTAAAGGGTCTGGCAACACCATAGTGTTGAAGCAGTTTTCAAGTTAATCCCCAGTCAATGCTATTCAAGGCTTTTTCAGAGTCAATAAGGTTGCTTTAGAGATTTCACTGCCACTCTGTCCTCTGTTTGATTTTGATACATAGTGTTGTGATTTCGTCTACAAATGATTTGATTTCCTGAATCCAGCCTGTTTCGCGTGTAGTTTTGCTTCCAAAGCATCATTTGATTTTGCAGGATAATGAAACCTATTACTCCGCTCGACATGAAGAAGAGCATGATTTAACACCAGTTCTTGCAGAGGACTAAGGAGCGCTTCTTGGGTAGTTTAACAAGGTCTCCTTTCTTCCAATGACCGGGTCGGTTCCCTTCCTTCCAAACGTTTTGCAGTATTAGCACAATCGTAAGCGCCACATTCTCAGGTTCTTTTTTCTGTACTTCCGGAGGAAACCCTACCGATTCTGCTGCATTGCAGTTTGGTATTCACTAACTTCATAGCATTTAAAACGTCTGCTTTTTGCACTGTACCTGTTTTAGGTGGTATTTCTGAAGCGACTGTAGGTGATTTTCAGTCAAAGAGTCCTTTGAATGTTTGAATAGCCTCTTGGTGGTATTAAAACGCCATTATACATATCATTGGATGAGTAAAACTTACTTTGTTAAAAACATAGTTTTGACTAGCAAGCATACTAAAATATCTTAATGCCTGTCCAGATGACGAGTGCCGAATAGAGTGAAATGCGCATCCAGAGTTCCACTGCAGCAAGTGATTCCAACTTACATGACCAGATATCCTTGGAACATCTACACAAGGGGCCTACTTGTCAACCTAAGACCGAGCACTTCGGTCCAATCAGTCGACTGGAAAATCTAAATGAAGTCAAGATTTTACTGTTGAGACTTGGATAGGTAGAAGAACGTGTTTACTATTTGCAATAAAGAACTTATTTAAACAATTCTGATGGAATGAAAGTGAAAGATAAATTTTTTTCTTTAATGTGTTATTATTATTCTCCAGGGTCAAGAGTGAAATGTAGGGCCTCACTAGCATATCGCCATTTCATCTTGTTCTCCGCAGTCATCTTTGCCTGGCTGGACGATTTATCATAGTCTCTAATTTCCATTTCACCTATTCTTCTCTGTATCACTATTAGGCCATTCCTCGACTTGTTCCATTCGGATGACACTCGAGAGAGAGGCCTTAGTGGGCAATGTCATTCACCTGTCTTCTCAGTACGCCTGTCTGATTAGTTTCCGTTCCTTCCACAATATTTCTCTGGCCATAAAGTCTCTTTTGGTATGTTAACAGAGTTCTTTATCTGATAATCAGCATGAAGCCAGCGAAGGAAGCTGTCAAGGAATGTTTAAAGCATGCTGTTGGAATTACGTTTCATGACTTATTCATCACTAAATTTCTAAACCAGATGATATGAGGATTATAAAAGACAAGTTATGATATAAGATAGTTGAAGGCAATCGGTCAAAGGAAGCCTTGGACCTAGGTTTCGTGCTAGTTGGTACTCACCAGTCAACATGGAGTATCTGTAACCTCAAAGGAACTCATGTCCCTTCTGAGATTCGAACCCGCGTCATCCAGTGCGGCCTTCAGTCAGAGACGTTACCACTGAGCTATTCGGGCTCGCAATTGACCTCCTGTAGGACTGCAGTGGATATTTTGATTTGACACTAGTAACTAGTGTGATGTTTCTAGTCCTCTCATTGGTGCAGACTAAATTCTCTCTCTCTCTCTCTCTCTTTATATATATATGAAATGTCTCCCAGTAAATAATGCTATTTCTTTGTGTGATACTTCCATTAAACAGATTAACATAGAATTTATATTTTATTGTGTTTCAACTGTTATTCTTCATATTTATTCATATTATTGAGAAGGAAGGAAGTAAAGGGAGTAAAGAAATACACAATTCCCTATGTAAATTCTTCATTATCAGAAACCAATGAATAAAACCGGAAATATAATATTGAGGATAGATTTTATTCTGATTAAGTATATATATATATATATATATATATATATATATATATATATATATATATATATATATATATATGCATTCTATTTTAACTAGCAATTATTTATATTTTGAGGAGAATTGATAACACAGTCAATTCGCTATGAGAATGGAATAAAGGCAGTATGTACTATACATTAAGAAAAAATTATTTAATTGACCACTGGATCGAGTCACATTGGCTCGTCTTGTAACCAGAAGGTACTAGCTTCCAAACCCAGTGGGTGCAGCAGATTGCTGAAGTGTTCCAAGCACTAAGATGAAATAGCTGTCCAGTACTCCCATTTGATATTCCAGTGGTTCTCTGACTCTGATGTCAGCTCATGATTAAATTCTCCAACCAACCAATCAATGAAACAAAATCTCTACAAAACTAATACCTGAAAATCTAAAAGCTCATTTCAACAAATTGAATTATGCGCTGAGGTGTTGATGCTTAGTAGGGCATTAATAATAATAATAATTTAGATAAAGCAATAAGAAGACGTAATTTGTCTGAATCGTGTAATGTATTTGCGCAACACATTTCGAACAATCTGATCACACACGGACTTGTCATAGGAATATATACATAAAAATTAATAAAGAGGTAAGAGGTGAGAAAAATAGACTTAGGTCAAGTTAAAAGGACATATTCAAGGTCAAAAAATAAAAATGAAGACCACTAAACCAAATAGCAGAGGTAATAGTACATCTGCTATGGTATCAAAACAAAATTTACCATGGAAGGTTTAATGTGATGACAAATTGTTTTTGAACGCATAAAGGTGGCTTGAACTTACTAATTGCTAGGGCTTCTGCAAACTTTAGGATACGCCTCAAACACGTATTATGGATAGGTTTAAAGGATCTGTTAACATCAATTTTATGTTCTGTCTCTATAATATGTTTCGCAATAGACGAGCTAGGTCTCCTGTTCTCACCGTTAATAGGTTCTGATGATTCCATTTGTTTTTGGAGCCATTTGGAATATGCTCTGGAACCCTTACTTGCAGAGATCGATGAGTCCTCCCTATATACGTGTGCCCACACGTACATTCAAATTGGTAATAGCAATTAGAATGTTCAAGACACCTTTATGCGTTCAAAAACAATTTGTCATCACATTAAACCTTCCATGGTAAATTTTGTTTTGATACCATAGCAGATGTACTATTACCTCTGCTATTTGGTTTAGTGGTCTTCATTTTTATTTTTTGACCTTGAATATGTCCTTTTAACTTGACCTAAGTCAATTTTTCTCACATCTTACCTCTTTATTAATTTTTATGTATATATTCCTATGACAAGTCCGTGTGTGATCAGATTGTTCGAAATGTGTTGCGCAAATACATTACACGATTCAGACAAATTACGTCTTCTTATTGCTTTATCTAAATTCATAAAGGGAACTAATTATTTTAAATAATAATAATGATAATTTGCTTTATACCAAAAACAGTACTAATGATACAGCAAGGAATTTTCAGCATTCAGTAGAATACTGCATCTAATTTACTCAAATAACGACAAAAAGTATAATAAAAATAAACATTACATAATAATAATAATAAAACGTAGTTATAGCAGCTACAAAGCAAATTACTGTATGCAATAAGCAGAAAAATGTGCATAAAGTATAAAATTATAGTAATAAAAGTAACAACAACTAAAATAAAATAGCAAAGTTACAATTAAACGATAGAAAGTGTGACACCATAAAACTACAGAAAGATGAACGAAGAAAGGGTCGATTCAGTGTGCTAATTACATAGTAACTTATAAGTTTCACGTCTAACAGAGTCTTCGTCACATAAAATACGGGCTAAATAGGGTATTGTGGAATTTCTGTACTTAGTGGTACTAGCATATAACTTTTTATATTGACTTCTCGTCCTACCTGATGAGATACAAGGGGATAGTTGTGAATAAAGGGGATGCAGAGGGTCTGACAGTACAGCCTTTGCCCATTTTGTACAGGAATTTATTTGTCTCTCGGTTATAGTCTTGGCGAGCTCACGCAGTGGCAGACCACAAGCCCTACTCACAACAATTAATACTCATCGTAATATGATATAATCTTTTTTGAGAAGCCCAGGAAAGATTAATGGAGAGCAACAGAGTACAACAGGTAAAATACAGGAGTTTAAATATTGCAAAACTAAAGGTTGGTTGATACCTGATTGTCTTAACTTTTTAATGTAGAAGGTGAGACGAAACATTTTCTTAGAGATAGATAAGATGTGGGATGTGGAATGACCATGAAAGGTCAGAGGAAAGAACTAATCCAAGGTATTCAATGCTTGACTTGGTTTCAATTTCCGTGCCATCTATGCTACAGGCGGGCATCATGGGAACTAACTAGTTCATGTATGTCACGTCGATGCTTGAAAGTAAAGTCAACTGCCTGACATTTGGAAGGATTTAACATAAGACCATTTGACTTGGACCACTTGTTGATGTCCAACAGAAAGCTATTGAGTTTTAAGTTGTCAGACTCGAAAGTGATATGCGATGAGTGATACAGTCAGATCATCTGCATATTTGACAAAGTTAGTTTCGTTGAATGAGGCAGGTCGTGTAGGAAGGGAGAAAAAAGAAAAGGAGAGAGGACGGTGCCTTGGGGAACACTGGATTTTGTAAGCGAGGTAGAAGAAGATTTGCCGAGATTTGAAAGCTTTCCAAGTTAACTATCCAGTTCAGAGAAAACAACTACACCCAGAATAGTTTTTTATAATATTCAGTTTGTATTTGAAAAAGTAAAAACTAGAAAAAAACAAACTTTTTTGTACAAATCTTGTAGATGTTTAATTAAAGGTATTTTCTGTTAAACAAGGTAAAAGTAAAATAATCCTGTAGGGGAGAGAGAAGGAAACAACACTAAAAACATAATCTCTTTCGCTTTTATTACAAACTAATTATTAGTTTAAATAAAGGCAAAAGTAATTAAAGAGATGATAGAAAGACAGGAATAAAAGACAGAAACATAAAATCAGTAAGCTTCTCATTATAGTTTGCTTACTCAAGAATACTCACTTTTATTATTATTATTATTATTATTATATCCTTTTATTCCTAGAGGAACATAGGGCTTCAGCTGCGCGTCTCCATTGCCTTCTGTTTTCTGCCAAGTTTTTCACTCCACTCCAAGTCTGCCCACATGCTTTCATCTCCTCCTCACATGACCTACTCTAAGTCACCCACACACACTGACGACCAACTCGTCGCTTCCCTTTCGGGTTCCACTCGAGCAATGGCTTGTCTAGTGATGTCACATGATGGTTTATTGTCTCAGAGTATGGCCAGCCAGTCCATCTCCACTTCATCCTGCCTACTTGTTTCACAATCGGTTCCTGGTTGGTTCGCTGATTGCCACATATCCCTGTGCCTGATCTTTTCTGACGGGCCATCTGATCTTGAGTAATGAGCGAAGAAAACTGTTAATGAAGGTCTGAGGTTTGTTGGAGATGCTCTTTATGATGCGCAGTGCGAGTCTCTGATCCGTATAGTGAGTAGCATTGACTTCACATTGGAGTTGAAAATCCGGATCTTATTTTTGATGATGAGTGCTGTTGACCTCCACACAGACTCGAGGGTAATGAAAGCCTGTCTTGCTTTTCCGATTCCGGCCTTGATATCCTCGTCAGTTCCCCCTGTAGTTGAAACGATGCTTCCGAAATAGGAGGGTAGGTGAAGGAGGTTGTTTCTTTCAGGTTCCTCCCATTCATGCCGATTTTTTTCTGTAGTTGTTATTGCTATCGGTGTTGGCCAGGAAACTTAATCACCTCTGTTTTATCTTTGTTCACCTGAAGTCCTATCTCTGATGCTTCTTCTGCCAACTTGTTGCTTTTCACTTGTATATCTTCCAGTTTGTGGGAAATCAGACAAATATCATCATAGGCGAAGTCCAGATCCTCAAAGTCTCTTTTTGTGTGTGTCCATTTTATGCCTGTTTCCTCATTGCCCGTTTTCTGTCGCATTGTCCAATCTACCACAATCAGGAAGATCATTGGCGATAGTAGACAGCTAGCCAGCCTCGCCTCACTTCCGTCCTCACTTCGAAAGATTCCGTAAGTTTCCCGTTGTGGATTACTTGTCACGCAGCATTGTCGTACACCTGTTGGATGAGATGTATAATTAACGATGGGAACCCGTAGTAGCGAAGTAGTTGCCAAATCACTTCTCGATCGACGCTGTCTGCTGAAGGCCTTTTCAAAGTCAATCAAGTTGAGATAGATAGGTGACTCCCATTCCAAGCTTTGTTCAATGATGATCCGCAGAGTAGCGATTTGATCAATACATGATTTGTTTCTCCTGAATCCGGCCTGTTCCGGTCGAAGTTTTTCATCCAGGTTGGCGTGTTTGATACTCTCCAGGATGATGCGGCTTAGTAAAAGCGTACATGTCTGCTGATATTTCACGTGAATCTGTAACGGTAGAAGACAGGAGACCTTGTAACTATCCATATTATTAATACATAACTTCTGTTAACTACTGTTTGTGACAACTCATCACCTTTGTTACTACCCTAATTTCATTAACACCTAATTTTCCTCACCTGTTTAGTTAAAATAAACCTAGCCAAATGTAATTTTGTTTGACAAACTTAATGTACACATACATACAAAACAACACATATATATATATTTGCGATTCTACAGTTAAGAAAATGAATTAGCCGCCAAAAAGAGACTCTTCGCTTATCTACGTGTTTTGTTTTTATTAATGCCTGGATGGGGATTATCCATGAATACTATCGATTCATTTGTATGAAAAGGACGAACCAGGTGTGGCATGTGTTATTATTATTATTGTTTTCTTTAGTTACCAGAGGACCATGGGGATTCAGCCACACGTCTCTATTACGTTCGGTTCTCTGCCAACGTTTTCACTTGTCTGCATGTCGGCTCACATCCTTTCATCTCCTCTTCACATGACCTCCTCCATGTTACCCCACCCTCACAGTGATGACCACTTTTAATTCAGGTTCCACTTGAGGGTCTGTCTTGTGATGTTACTTGATGGTTTCCACCTCAATTTCTTCCTGCATATTTGTCGCAAAATTGGTTCCTCGTTTGTTCACTCCCAATAATCTCTGTTGCCGATTTTTTCTGGCATCTGATCTGGAGTAATATTGAGCGAAGACTGCTGTTGATGAAAGTCTGTAGTTTGCTCGAAGTGTCCTTCGTGATACGCTAGCCAAGTATCTGATTCGTAGAGTAAGTAGCACTGACTTCAGATTGGAGTTAAAAATCCGCATCTTATTTTTTATTCTGACAAGATTTATCAGTAGTTAATAAACAGACATTCATCGGTATAAAATATACGAAATGGCAAGAGATTGATTTGAAGTCAAAGAGAAAAAGTGAACCAACATTGTGACAGAATGTGGGAGGCATGAAGAAGAGACAAAGAAACACAATGAGAAGGTAAAAAGTCTAGCAAAACACGGAAGACCTGTAAGAATGACGATTTTTTATTTGGTGTGTACATAATTTCTCTATACAGAGATATCAAATTGTGTTTAGCAAAGAGATTCGTTTCGCAGGGTATATTTTCTTCTTTGATTGTACATTCCTATTTATATGCAACGACTTTTCACGAAAAAGGATACAAACTAAAGTGATAAGTTGTGATAACCATTGATGTTATCACTAATCAGTACATTAGAGAAATTTAATGAGTGTATTAGAGTTACATAATACGAGAGATAATTTGGTGAAAGAGGTGTAATCAAGATGTACGCAGAAGCGGAGTTCATAGGAAAGTTAAAATATTCATCCCATGATATTAGAAGTGGTTGAATAATTTTCTTTCGTATGTACCGATCAGGTTTCTTCATCTGTATGTCTAGAGCTTCGGTAATGCGTATTGCCTTTGACAGGTTTTTTTCATTTTGTAGATGAATTTAATAGAGGCATTTGTTGAGGTGGAATAACCATTTATTTATTTATTTTTTGATTACAGCTTGATTCCACACTGTATTTTTGGTACGAGTATGGAATTTTCAGCATGGATATCGGTAGCACAAATTTCGCAGGCCGACCATAGATATCAGGTTTGCGTCGGCATGGGCTCCAACCCCGGACCATGTGCATGTTCGGCAAGAGTCCTAACCACTGTGCCACCGACGCACATTGTTGATAAGGCATTCAGTTACCTCATTCCCTAAAGATTCACTTCTAGCTTTCTACAATCTTTTGGGATAGTATTCTTGGATCCTTTCACATATGATATGCATCTAACGACAAATACTTCTGGCTCAACATTAATGGATAAACTGACTGATATATGCACGTAGAAGTGTTGAGATGCATGGCCTTCTCCTTCAGGCTTCTCATGAATGATGAAATTTTCTCCTTAGAATATCGCGGCCTAAGTCTTCTTTGAAATCAAAGTTCATGTAAATTCCTTTTTGGTATAAATAAAGTTTCATTCCTCAGAACTTTTGGCTTGTTATTCCTTTCACTGAATCTCGGCAGGTATCCATTTCGCATGATGTTCTCTTTTAAAAATTCTAGTCCTCATTTTAGAGCTTCAAGGATAGAAATTCATGGGATGTGAGTAGTTGAGTGATTGAATACAATCCACCTATTCCAGTAGTACTTAGATCAGTGGTGTTTAGATAATTTCAATCTAACGAGCTCTACTAGTTGATATTCGTGGTATTAAACTACTCAAATTTATCAGTCAGTAGTATGTAACAACATTTTATTTAAATTGTGTCAAGTACATTGCATAGTATGATCTGAATAATTTTCGTCTCTAAAATAAACTACGCTGGAGTTTCAGCTTCTCGAAATGCTCAAATTTCAACTCATGAATTAAACTGCAAATTGAGAATTTGATTAAACTCAGTGTGTTCAAAAAGGTGGACTGAGTTTTGGATGTAAAACATAACTTTAGGAAATGCATTCACTGACTAACTGAAGTGTTAAGTAGCAACGAATTTGTCAAGGCTTGCATTCACTTACCTTAATTAATTCAACTTATGTACTTATTCAGAATTAAGAAGTCAGCTTATCCTGACACATTAAATTTTGTAGTCAAACTCGCTTGCTGCCTACAAGAAATACTACAGAAGAGTCCGTGAAAAACCAGAGGTTTGTATTCAATGGAATATCCATAAAGCAATAAGAAGACGTAATTTGTATAAATCATGCAATGTACTTGCCCTTAGAACATGAGAAAAGTCATGTCACATCCAAGTGTCTTTACCAGTTTGAACGTACGTGTGGAGACACATACGTAGAGAGGACTCGTCGATCTCTGGAATCAAGGGTTTCAGAGCATATTTTTAAGTGATTGCAGAAGCAAATGGAGCCCAGAGAACCAGTGAATGGTAAGAACAGCCGATCTAGCTTTACTGAGAAATATGTAATAGAGACAAGGTATAAAATTGACGCTCACACTCCATTTTAAACCTATCTATAGAACGTGTTTGGAGCATATCCTAAAGTTTGTGTAAGCCCTGGATGACAATTACGTAGTTTAAACCACCTATATGCGTTCAAAGCAACAACTCGTCATCACATAAAACCTTCCTTGATAAACTTTGTTTTGATACATACAAGTGCAGATGTACTTTAGCCTCCCTTCTTTGGTTAAGTGATCTTGATTGTTATTTTGACCTTCAACATGTCCTTTTAGCTGAACCCAATTGATTTTCTCATCTATTAATTCATTATTGATTCCATGTATATTCCTATTACAATTCCGTATGTAATCAGACTGTTCAAAATGTGTTGCGCAATTACACTACTTACGATTCGGATAAAATAACGTCTTCTTATTCCCTAGTCGAAACACACAAAGAATATGCGAATAAGTTAGGTAGAACCAGAAGAACCTTTCTACTATCACGCATTCAAGACTTGTACAGTCATTCAAGGATAAAGGTAGTTTAAATGAAGTATTTGACTACTAAGAAGACATTCCGAGTGGTTATGAGGGAAAAACGGGATTAATGTTCATCGTAGAATACCTATGCATCACTCCCAACGTACACGTGATCCATGATCAATTACGAGCGAATGAACTATTAAACCTAAGTGATCTGGTAGTAAGCCCGATAAAGTGACAACAGTGGTCACAAGTCTAGCAGTCTTACTCCTTAAAAATAACACAGTCTCTACGAAAACTTCAAAGCTCGAGCTCGAAACCCTCCTATATTCCATTTAGAGAGCAGAGGAATGAAAGTAAAAAGCAGGAGGAAATATGTACCCTCAGTGTAGCTAGAGTAATGGCAAGAAGTCAATGAAAAAAATTTATTTGTAGCTGGTTTCCAATGCAAGTAATTTACATTGCCGCTGCTAGTTAGTTGGTTTATTTAATTTTCTTCCCAGTGGGACATATGGCTTCAGGCTAGACCTTAAAGGATTCAGTAACAGTGGTGTCATTTTGTGGGATGGGGTTTCTAGCATCATGCCCAACCTTCCCTATTCAGTGGTCTTATTACCGGGACTAGCGAGGTAAAGAAGTGCGTCGGCTGGGGATCTAGCCCCGGATCAGTTGAGTAGCTGGCTGAGGAGCCCGAATAGCTCTGACCTGTTCAACACTGGGTGACGCGAGTTTGAATCTCATAAGTGACATAAATACCTTCAAAATTGCAGGTGGTTAGTGGCAACATAAAATCCATTGGTTCAAGTCACATTATTCGATAGATTTTCATTTCAACCTCTGAGTCATTATTCCATAATCGTTGTGGCTGTATTCAATGCAAAAGTCCTCAAAGTTATACGAAGGATTTGTGGATGTTATTGAACAAGTTGTATTCTCTGAGTTGGACGGTTTATCCTCAGACTTCCTAATGGAGTCTGTGCTAAAAATGCTGGTTAGAAAGACAATGAAAGCCCTGCAAGTAGACTGTACAGCTAACAGAACACAGCTAAATCACGAAGATGACTTTGCTCACTTATCATGTTATGAGTCAAAAAGTGAGCCTGAAACATGCGATGTATCTCTGTGCAAAACATTTCCGATATTCCGATACCGCACACGTACGTCTCATCCACATTTATGTAGAAAGCAAGAGAGCATCGATTATTACAGAAAGGGATAATGTGTGCATAGGGCATTGTCGCAAATAAGAGGTGCGAAGATGACGAAGGGATGTAGAGTAAGAAGAAGAAGAAGAGAGTGAAAATATTATCAAACTAATTGAACCTTTGAGCCTGTTTTGGAAATGGGTTTGACGGAATTGTATGATTAATAATGTTCGACGAGTATTACGCTGATGAGTCCAACGGAACTTTACGAATTCATTATATAATGGTCATTTCTCCCAGAAATCGCTTGTTTTAAAAAATATAGCATAGTTTAATCTTAATGCAAGGGCATATTTACACATTTTTCCGCACCAACATACTGTAGGCTTGTTAGTTTGTTTATATATATATATATATATATATATATCACGGTAAATGGTAACAATAACACTCACAAAAATTTCCCTTTATAGGAGTGTGAGTAATTTCAATATGACGCTTATCACACATCGGCATCGTAATACAATCTAATTTCATAAACACTCTAAAGGTGATGCGTGTACATAATTGAATTTCTGTGATACACAGTCGCCTCATTCTTGTAAACGACTTGACTCCACTTTTGAAATTATCACAGACAATCTAAAAAGATTCAAAATCATAAAGCGAATATCCTATTACAAGACAATGAGTATGCTTACTGGTGATAAATAGGAGTTAATCTGATGCTGATCATGCATAATGCTGCAAAGTGAAAATACACTAGCATGCTCTCAGAATATATTGTCGGTGCAGACATAACGTTAATTTATTCATTGTTTTGGAAGTGTTGAATTCAGAGAATTAAAGGAGACCATCCACAGTGCATTGTTCTGAAGTTGCCTAGGTAACAAACCGTTTAGAGTTTTGATGGGAGCACACTATATTCAGGTTAGTTAATATTGTTAAATTATTGACAGCGGTGAAATTCGCCATTTCCTTAAACTGCATTTGCGATATGCAATATAAATATTCCGAATTAGAGATTTAACTGCAGTCTCTCTTGAAAGTCGAGGCTGTTCAGAATAAAATAATTTTTCTTTTTCAAACCACTAATGGTAAGTAATCATATACACCTTATTAGCATTATTATTGCCTAAGATTCTAAGTACAGCATGGAGTTTCAATAGAATGTCTCCATTCCATTTCGTTCCCTGTAGCTCTTTTAAGGTGGCTTTACAGTTAAGCGTAGGCTCTAACCTCATGCTCACGCAATCCCCTCCATATCATCCTTTGATCAATGCTGAACTCGCCTTTTTCCTTCCAGGTTCCACTTGATTTCCTGCTTGTCGTAGGCTGCCACTCAGTGGTCTCCTCAGTCTGTGTGTCTAATCGATTTACATTTTCTTTCGAATATTTTTTTCAGGGGTAGTAGGCGCTTGTTAGTTTGGTTGCCAGAGTTCCATGTCTCTCATCTTTCAAAGAATGCTGATGCATAAAATGTTACAATGAATTACATGAGAATTAGAAAAGTAGAACTGCTAAAGTGTTGTACTGTATATCCCATGTTAGCTAAACGATACATACTACTATTGTGGATAAGAGCAGGCTGCTAGCCAATTGGTGGACATCAATCTACGTCAATGTCTAGATCACTAATATTGGCCGTGAGAAAATATGAACAAGGATGATTCAACAACCAATCACAGCAGACTTAACGTGGGTAAATACGATTAGCAGACAGATGGCTCCACTTTTCGATGTTACCCGAAACAACCAATCAGAAGCCTGCGTTTGTCTGCCTGCATAGGCTGTAATAATGTACAGGAAATATATATAAATACATGTTGATTTCCGTAACAAAAGGATCTGTTGACGGCCATTGTCTTCTGTTGTTACACTACTAGATAGCAGTAACTGGAAGCTACTCAAATCGACCTATAGTAGTAGTAGGAAATCAGATTAAAGTCGTCTGAACTCTCATTTTGTTTGTCTTATACCTCCCAGATAGGTGTGAACGACACTTTCATCCTTATTGAAAATGATTTGGACAGGAACGCAATAATACCTCAGTTCAGTAAAGAAGTAAATTCAGATGTCAAATTTACATGTGAATAAGAATTCCGAAATAAAATTGGCCACCTAGACGTCCTATTGACAAGAAGACTAGGCAGCAGCTGAAAAATGAATCTGCCCATGAACATTGCTTTCACAAGTCAATACAAACATTTTCAAAGCTTTATTCCTCTCCAGTATAAAACAGATTTAGTAAAGATCATCAGGTATATGGTTAGAGTTATTTGCCTTCGTTTTTCGTGCAAAAGTCATAACTTAATTTTTAAACTATCGTTGGTAATCTAAAGATTTTTCTACAGTTGGTTTGTAAGGATTAGTTTTGTTGTGATCAACTAGTAAAAGCAAAATTAATCCTCACAAACCAACTATAGAAAATTAATCAAGTGCTCGCTAGTGACATGTTACAGGGCGGACTTTCATGGAGTTCAAGTGAGACGTCGTGACCAGTTATCACCATCCAGTCAAGTGTGAGGATGGATGTCCCACCGACGACTTTGGTTGGTGGTCGCGCCAAATATCACGAATTGGTAGAAGTTAGAATTCATGGACAGGCCACTAATTCGGGCCCCAGTGGCTGAATGGTATACCAGCTTGCCTTGTAACCAGAAGGTCGTAGGTTTGAACCCTGTCGGTGGGTGCGTATTGCCGTGATACCCAAACTAGGATGATATTCCGCTGGAGACGTATGTTCCTCTTGGATACTAATGCTAATAATAATATAAAGTATGCATGGTATATGTGTGCATCGATATGTAATACAAATCATTTATCATTATAAGTCCTCTCTGTTCAAAACCTTGTTTATTCTACTGGTCTTTAAACCCTACAGCTCTTTAATTGAACCACTGAAGAACAGGTTCTTGATTAAATGGCTCGAAATCCTTGACACTGTCTCGCGTTCATATAGTCATCACCTTTGAAATCTGGATTAATCTCAATGATCCTCATCCCATTCTTGTCTTTTCTGACACTCAATTTTTTTCTCTTTACCTCATTTTACATGTTATTTTGCGGTGATCTGTAAGATTATTAATAGTCTGTTGCATATTATGATGCACACTTGAAACTAGAAGCAAAATGTTATTAGTGTTTGAGTGTATGTCTGTCATGCGATTCCCCTCAGTCAAATATACAACGACAGAGCTGGACTGATCCACACTGATTCCCGGTTTAAAGGGGAGGTAGTGAAATGCTTGAATATTCTAATCACTTCACTTTAATATATGTGTACAACGTAGACATTGTGGTAGAAACTAATGCTACAATAATTTGTTTATTCGATGTTATCGCACAGTGATAAAACAGTATTATTTACTGGGGAGCTGAATTTCCAACACAATTTATTATTGTTCATAATCATATCTTTAATTATAATCGCACGACTTCGAAACTTTCGTTTGAAAGTTTTAAAAAACCTTAGGAATAACAAGGATATAGCAATCATTGAGTCAGACAAAAGAAATGCGACAGATATATCAGACAAATCAGACTACTTGAGCAAGGTGAATACTCACATACACACAGGACCATATAAGGAAAATAAGAAATCGACAGAGGACCTTATACGGCAAATGAAGCCGTTTCTAGGTAAGTCTAAATGGTTTGATTTAATGCCCAAAACTAATAACCCCAGTAGGATATGTGGTGTTGTTAAGGTTCATAAGTCAGGATACCCTATTAGGCCTTTAGTTGATTTTAGAAATTCACTTACCTATGAATTATCTAAATATTTAGCCATGGTATAAAACACTCTTAAAGGCCCCTCATAATATAGACTAACGAATTCTTATGAACTAATACAGAGATCAGATAATTTAAAATTAGATAATCAAGAAAAAAATGGTTAGTTTTGATAATGTCAGTTTATATGCACGTATACCAATAAATATGGCTATACAGACAGTCAGAAACGGACTCATTTCTGACCAAGAACTTGCACTTAGAACGAAAGTGCCACTTCAGGATATAATGCTGGGAATGCAGTAATGTCTGACCTCCACAGTATTTAAATTCCAGGGGTAATATACAAACGAACTGAGGGCGTTTTCATGTGGTCACCAATATCTTCAGTTTTGGCAGATATATTCATGGATAGTTGAGAAAACATAGCGATTGAAGCGTTCATCCCCACCTTAAAAGTATGATACAGGTATGTGGATAACACATTCACTGTATTTAGAACACAGGAAATAAATCGATTTTTCGAACACATGAACTCGAAAGTAAAAACAATTCAATTCATTTATGATTTCAAAGGTCAGGAAGGAGAGCTCCCAATATTAGATTGTAGCATAAAAAGGAAAGAAAATGGGAAGTTAAACACTAATGTTTACAGGAAACCCACTCATTCAAACAGATGTTTGGACCTCCGAACATCCCATCATATGTCAGTGAAAATAGGACTGGTGAAATGTTTAAGTAATGATAGCAGTACCAGGGAAAATCTAAGGCACAAAGTGAGGCAAATAAGAGAAGCTTTGAAACTTAATAAGAACCCTGATAAATTAATCAGGGAGTGTTTAGGAAAATATAAAAATAATAATAATGGTAGTAATATTAATCATAACAATAATATTATCAATGACGACATGCATGTCAGACATGCACAGAACAGTGACAACGGCAACATTAGGGAATATAGATCATCAGTAATACATCCATACAAAGAAGGATCCATGGAAACCTTACGAATAATTCTTAATAATGCTGCTAGGAATATAAGTGGCTGGCATTCAGACTTACAGAATCAATTAAAAAGAAGCTTTATTGGTTAAAGGATCGGTCCTGTGAAGCCAATTAAACAAACCAATTTAGTTTATCTAACGCGCTACCTATAGTAAAAAGGTCAAAGTAGTAGAACAAGATCAGTCAGTCAGACTAGCCGAGCATAAAAGCCTAGCAAAATCTAGATTAGTTGACTCAAAGAAGATACTAAATCTGGAGAACAGTTCAGTTATAGCACTGCATTCAATTACGCACAACCATACTGTATGGGATCGGATAAGATGATGGTTTTAAAATCTAATCTAACAACAGGGTGAAGGGAGAGAGTGATAACTAAAGTTTTATTTATCGAATCAGCTGCAAGTCCGTGTAATAGGAATGATTCAACACCTGTCTCAGACGGATATCGGGTAGACTACACTACCCTTACAATAACAAGGGAAGGAATACAGAGATATATAAAACTCAGGTCTACAAGTTGTTTAGTTAAAATTGATGATATGATTATGAACAATAATAAATTGCGTTCGAAACTTAGTCATCCTGTGAATAATAGTGTCTCACCGAGTGATATACTTAATAAACAAAATAATATGGAATTAATCGCTTCACTTCATTGGGCATCTGTATTGCTACTGATGAACTCTCTGCTGACAAAATCTCAGCATGAATAAAAAAGCTTTACTTGTGAATTCCTTCATAAATAAAGACAAAAGATGAATGATTTTGTTTTCTTAGTACCAGGAGATATTTACAGATTCTCTTTTTCCGCAGTGTGAATGTATTTCTCACTATCTCACTGTAGGCCTGTTAGTTTGTTTATACACATATACATATATATATAAACATCACGATAACTGGTGACAAAAACACTTTCACAAATATTTTGCTTTATAGGAGTGTGAGTAATTTCAATATGAAGCTTATCATGCATCGGCATCGTAATTCAATCTAATTTCATCAACACTCTGAAGATGATACGTGTACATAATTGAATTTCTGTGATACACAGTCGCCTCTTTCTTGTAAACGACTTGACTCCACTTTTGAAATTATCACAGGCGATCTAAATAAATTTAAAATCATGGAGCGAATATCCTTTTACCAGACAGTGAGTATGTTTATTGGTGCTAAATGTGGGTTTATTTAACTCTGATCATACACAGTGCTGAAAATACAGTAAACTAACATGTTCCGAGAATGTAATGTCGGTGTAGACATAACGTTAATCTATTCATTGTTTTGGAAGTGATGAATTCAGAGGATTGACCAGTAAATAAACCAAAGGAGACCATCCACAATACATTGTTCTCATGTTGCCTAGGTAACAAACTGTTTAGAGTTATGATGGAAGTACACTTTATCTAAATTAGTTAATAAATAATAAATTGGTTACAGGATTTCATCATGAGTTGACATCAGCTAGAGAACTATTGGAAAACCAGTGAGTACTGGACGGCAATTTTGTCCCAATCTAGGACTTCTCAACACTGCGCACCCACCTACACCAATCAGTCAAATCTCTGATAATCAATACTTGAATATCAATGAGATGCTCACTAGCAACTGGCCTTATTTGTGTAGGTTGTTACCTGGGGTTTTTGGTGGGAAGTCGTGACTGAAAGGGTGTAGCAGGTAGAGTGTAGCGACAGATATTTGCAGAAGACATTAGGTAGTGGTTGCGCTATGTCATTAATTGGCACAAGTTGGAATCCATAGATTGGCTATTGGATTGTGTCTCAGTGTCTTAAAGGTCTATGGGCTCGCCTTTTATCCAGAAATTCTTTCATTCGAACTCTGGTGGTGTGTTCATACTGCTGAAGAGTGACAAACACTTAGACCAAACTTTTGTCCAGTACTCCCTCGTGGCTTTCCACTGGTTCTCTAACCGATGTCAGTTCATAATGAAATCATGTGATGAATCAATCAAATGCCTACCAAACCAATACTTGGATATATTAAATTATTCGATGAAATGAAGGTCAGAATTCCATCTAATCAGAAGTTTCAAAGTTTGGGGTTAGACCACAGACTGAACTAAGTGAGATGAATAAAGAAGATCATCAGGGAGTACTAGACATCTGTCTCGTCATAGTTTTTGGTCCATTACTGGAGCGCACCCACTGGGGTTCGAATCCACGACTTTCCGGTCAGAAAGCGAATAAGCCACTGAGTCACCCGACTCAGCTTGACTGACTCCAGGATGAGGTTTCTTGGTTTTCTGATGCGAAGATGTCACCAGTTTAGACCACTTGGCTTGGAGTGAGGACAAATAACCGCTTACAAGATTGTTCGTTCGTCACACTAAAGCCACGAATTGAAAGAAACTGGAATTCTTGAGCTGATCATTGGATCGGGTACCAGTGACTGAATGATCTACAAGCTCGCCTTGTAACAGGAAGGTCATCGGTTCAAATCACTGTGAGTGAGCACTACTTACCAGTCGGAGAAAACGGCTACCCGTTACTCCTTGATGAGTTTTAATGTTTCTCTTACTGGTATCAATCCATGATCTAAATCGGAATAAATTAAATCCCCCTACAAACGAACTCTTGGAAACGTTGAAAAGTTTGAATCAAATTAGTAATTTTCTAATTAAATTTACGACTGGCGATTAACAGAATTCCTGGTGGATTTTAACTACAGTATCCTTTGGAGACCTCCATTATTCCGACTACAATATATGCTTTAGCTGATAACATAAATAGTAATCAAGAAAGTACGAATAAACTCATAATGATATATGCACTTATGATTGCTTCGTTTCAGTGTTTTGGATACCATGAACATCAAACTTTAGCGCCTGTCAGCGAGGTAGAAGTGATTTGAATACTGTAGATATGTTTCATTTTAGACTAAGGCCATCAGTGTTCTACCCCCTTTAATTCAGCTAAGAGAGCTAAATTAGTTTGAAACTGTCAAAATTCCAGTTAGCTTTCTAAATCGCTATTCATAGTATCAAGTCGATCTCTTACTGTGATTTAATAGGTTTTCGTCTCTGTGGGAAACTGTGTTACGAAACTACACCTTCCCAAAATCTGTAAATCACTAATTTCATTTGTAAACTGTGAGCTTGAAAACCTGAGGTGATTAAGTCATCTGTCTGTAAATCTTATGAAACGTATTATTGTCAGTTGACAGTGATATATTACTGACAAATTCTATACGAAATAAACATTTAAAAAGATAAAGCCAACATGAGCGAATCTCCGAAGTTATGTGAGTTGAGTATATATATTGAATCTGTGTCATCAGAATACATCATTAGGAAGGGAATATTTAATCATTTTTAAAACCCTTTTTGTCAAAAATTTATTTGCATTGAAAACATGTCAAAAAAGTGACCATTTTTTAATTTTTTTTAAGAGATTTTAGGAGTTAGACTGGCTGTAGTATTGTGGTGAGAGCAGGCTGCTAGCCAATTGATAGACATTAATTTATGTCAATGTCTATCCAGGTCACTAATATTGGCCGTGAGAAAATATGAACAAGGCTGATTCAACAACCAATCACAGCAGACTTAACGTGGGCAAATACGATTCGCAGATATATGGCTTAACCTTCTGGGAAACCAGCCACCTTAAGCAAGAAACAGCCAATCAGAAGACTGTGTTTGTCTGCTTGAATAAGCTATAATAATGTCCTTGAAATATATATAAATACGTGTTGATTTCCGTAATAAAACTATCTGTTGACGGCCCTTGTCTTCTGCTGTTGCAGTATGATTCTAATTACTCGCATTTCAAAGAGAGGCTGTCGTCTTTGCTGTCATGTTATTAGCCGTTACTTTGTTCGAACTATGTTGTGGCGTGTGCTTCTGATAAGATTTGTCAGTAATATATGTATACAGATATGGTCGTCGGCATAAAAAACATCAGATAGCAGGGAGATGGATTTGTTGTCAGGAAAAGCAAATGTTACAGCGTTGCGGAGATACATGTGAGATGTGAAAGGAACACAAAGAAATGTAGTATAAATACCAGAAGTAGTACAACATGGAAGATCTATGGAAGTGGTGCATTGAAGATAAGGTGTACATAATGTGGCTGTACAGAGATACCTCAATGCAAATTAACACCCCTTTTCTTTTTAATGAATTAGTTGTTTAGAAATTTATGCGTGAACATATTTCTTAACTAATAATATTATTTGAGGCATATGACGATTCAACATATCAACGGAAAACTCACAGAGTCCTTTGATGTGAAGATAGGAGTAAGACAAAATTGCCTACTGTCATCAATGCTATTTCTGAGTACAATTGACTGGATCATGCAACACATTATGGGGAGTAAGTGGGCAGGAATACTTTTGACTGACAGAATGACTCTGGAACATCTAGACTTTGCCAACGATTTTCGTCCAATATCACATAAAAACCGAAAACCAAATAGTTGATATAAGAAGCACCAGAGACAGTAAATCTAGTGAACAAACAGAAGATACTAAACAGCAATAACCATCAGCAAAAGAAATTTAAAGGAGTTGCCGTCGTTCACTTATTTAAGGAGCATAGTTTCAACCACAGGCAGTGGTCATGGAAGCGGATGTAAAAACAAGCTGGGATCGGATAGGCAATACGGACCTTCAGTAATCTGAAATCATTCTGGAAGGATTGCAAACAAAGAACTGTGAGGTTCAATGAATCAATCAAGAATCTATTATCCAACAAATGTATAAACGAAAATGGAGGTGGATTGGACACACATTGTGGAAACCCTATATTCATTCTATGAGGAGCTTAAAGGAATAAAAATCGTAATAAATTAATTTTTACGAGTTGATCACAGACTGATATCAGTTAAAGAACCGTTGAACACCAGACAGAACTGGATAGCTGTTTCATCCTAGTTTGTGAATCATAGGCAATACGCACCCACTGCCGGGCTTCCAACTCAGCACATTCTGGTTACAATACAAGCTCGTATACCATCCAGTCACTGGGACCCGAATCAGTGGCAAGTCCATGAATTCTAACTTCTACCAATTCGTGATATTTGGCGCGACCACCAACCAATGTCATCAGTGGGACATCCATCCTCACACCTGACTGGTTGGACCTAATTGGTGATGACTTCTCAAGAGATCTCCTGGAAATTTCGTGCTGTAACAAGTCACTAGCGAGCACCAAATTAATTTTCTATAGTTTTTTTGTAAGGGTCAGTTTTCTTTTTACAAGTTGATCACGGATTGATATCAGTTAGAGAACCACTGAAAACCAGACAGTACTGGACTACTGGTTAGGGTCACGCTAAATCACGGATCAACAGAAGTAGGAATCATGGACTGACCATTGAATCGGGTCACAGTGGCTGGATGGTATACGAGCTTGTCTTGCAACCCTGGCAGTGCGTGCGTACTGCCTATGATTCCCAAACTGGGATGAAACAGCTCTCCGGTATTCCCTAGTTCTCAATAGTTCTTTGACTGATATGAATCCATGATCAACTCGTAAACAGAAAACTAATCCTCACAAACCAACTATTGAAAATAAACTAGTTACTTCAGGAGACTTTGAAAACATAACTGAAACGTTTTCACGAGGGTACTAATGTACACATCTATTGTCTTGATGTGGTTTTGTTCTCTGAGCTGGATGGTTAGTTTGCGAAGCTTTCATCGCCCTACTGGGTGACATCTTCAGCGCATACTTCAATTTGAAGTGAGCTTTTAGGTTTCTCCACGAGTTTATTAATCATTCCTCCTGGTGACCTTGGACGTGATTGGTTGTTTATGTGTGTTTTCACACCTTGTAGGTTACTTGTGTTGGAACTGATTGTTTCTGTGACTTGAACTTTGACCCGTTTGTGTGTGAAGTTTCTTTATTATTGGTCTCTTGAGAGACATATACCCCCAAGCCAACCTATCAAAGCCAAAGCCACCAAGGAAAACACAAAGAAAATCGTCTTACTATATATAAAGGATATCTCAGAAATCACTACAAGACTCTTCAAACCTTTAGGAATTGACGTCGTACACAAACCAACAAAGTCACTGCACTCAATTCTATGTCAACCAAAAGACTCAACAGCGAAAGAAGATAAAACCAACATCATCTACAAAACAAATTGTAACAACTGTGAAAAACACTACATTGGCCTAAGTGGACGTCCCCTTCGTCTTCGTATCCACGAACATAAGCTAGCCGTCAAAAGACATGATAACCACTCCATCACTCATATCACTACACACAGACAACCATGGACATCAATTCGACTGAGACAACGTTGAAATATTAGACAGAGGAAACAACAAGAATGCTAGAGAATTTTTAGAAGCTTGGCATTCCAGTGAATCATCAATCAATAGACACATCGAGATAAACAAAATTTATCAACCAATAAGAAAGAAACTTCATACACAAAGGGTCAAAGTTCAAGTCACAGAAACAATCAGTTCCAACACAAGTAACCTACAAGGTGTGAAAACACACATAAACAACCAATCACGTCCAAGGTCACCAGGAGGAATGATTAATAAACTCGTGGAGAAACCTAAAAGCTCACTTCAAATTGAAGTATGCGCTGAAGATGTCACCCAGTAGGGCGATGAAAGCTTCGCAAACTAACCATCCAGCTCAGAGAACAAAACCACATCAAAATTATCCACCTGAGCTACAAATCTTCTCTATCATATCTACATCTATTGTCACCTGTAAGCACACTACTTCCCAGCAAATTAGTCTATCATTTCCCATCCAGTTTTATTTGTATTTACAGGATTGCTCTCCTAAACATATGAGTATCTGTTTATTCAGTCGGTCCCTAAGGATTATATATATATACACTATGTCAGTATAGATATTCAGTTAGCATTCTTTCTAAGAATAATCATGATATTAATGACAATTGCACATTGGTTAATATTTTTTGCCTCTTAGTAAACTGAGGTAGTAGAGATTTGATAAATCCATTTAGTATTAACAGACCCCCCATAGGTAGAATAACTAACATGCTGAATATGTTCATCGCTTATTGTTATTATTTCTTTTTTATTATCACTTCAAACCATGCATACTTATCTTGAAAATCCAAATGAAATTTCATTTTACATTACCCCATTCTACTTTAATTTCTCTTTTAATCTTACAAAGCAAAAAGACCGCTTTAATAGAGGCTAACGGATGGGAAACGATATCTGATGACGACATTAGAGGGGAAGATGCCCCTCTCCCCCGCCACCCCCAACCAGTGGAATAATCTTCTTATCTTTGAAGTTTTCACGTAGGTGGATGGCGGTGGGAGGCCAGAAATTTTGAAATTTTTCGAAATACAAAACAAGCATAGGTTTTTATTTTGTCTGAAATGATAAAATGATTGTTTTAAAGGGGTGGATTTTATCAAACTACTTATTTTTTTTATATCAGAAAGCATTTTCCATGAGAAAGAAAAGTTACAATACAAAAGTTTTATTATTCCACATATCAGCCAGCATAAGGCATTGATGGAATCCTATGGGAAACTTTCTCATGTGAGAAGATTGGTTATCTAATGGGAGAGAAAAGTACGATTGCACCACATAAAAATATTGACTTTGCACTATCCAACTTTCGATTTTGTGTAATTGTAATTGTAGTATGAAGGTTGTAAAAATGCTATTTTTGAAATTATTATTACTATTAATCATTCCTGGAGTTGCAAGTGAAACACAGAGTTTCACTGGCACATTTCAATTATTTTCGGTTCCCTTACACTCACATCTGTCTGTCTTCATAATTACGTACAATCTTCTATTACCTCTTCATGTGTTTTTTCTATGTTACTTTCCGATTCGGAATCTGTCATTCTTTATTCGAGACCTCCCAAGCGTATGATGTTTCTTGACAGCTGCCTAAGAGTATGTCCAATCCAACCACCTCAATTTGCATCTGTAAATTTGTTGAGCAATACCATTTTCCTTGTTTTGGTTCGCTTCTGAAGTTGTTTGTCGCTTATCACTTCTGGCTAGCCATGTGATCTTTAGTGCTGAACAAAAACATCCGTGAAGCATAGTCTGCAATAGACTACTTAAAACGTTGATTTTTATGAAATTGTATTTGTTTTCCGGTTAGATCACGGATTGATATTATTTAGAGAGCCATTGGAAACCCCTCAGTACTTGACAGTTGTTTCATCCTAGTTTGGGACTCATAGGCAGTAGGCACCCACTGGTTTTGGAACCCATGAACTTCCTGTTACAAGATAAACTCCTCGACAATTCAGCCACTGTGATTCGACTCAATTGCCCATGAAAATCACGAATCGGTGGAAGTGAGAATTCATGGGCATTTGAGTCGGGTCCTAGTGGCTGAATGGTGAACAAGCTTGCCTTGCAACCGGAAGTTCGTGGGTTCCAAACTCAGTGATTGCGTGCAGTCCATGACTTTTAAAATAGGATGAAATAGCCTCCCAGTGCTCTCTGGTTTTCAGTGACTCTCCAACTGATGTCAATCCGTAGTCTAATTCGAAAAACACATCAATTCCTTATAAATCAACTCTTGGAAATTGTATTTGTTTCTTCTTAGAATAAACATAACAAATGAAGCCATAAGAAGCTTAAAAGTTTCAATAACAGTGGTGTAACTTTTACCAGATGAAGTTGCTACCATCCCGCGCAACCTATTCTCCTCTTTTAAGCTTGATTACAGCTAGTAAACTAAGATAAATTATAGGGGTAATTGGCCGGGAGTCAAACCCCAGACAACCACAGGGGTTGACGAGCATTCCATCACTGAACCATCAACGAACATAAAACCTGCACAATATGCCTTCATCAAATACTTAAATTGTGTCGAGTCATTCAGTGCAATTAAAAAAGGTTTAAAAAGGGTTACAAAACTTAAACTGAGAGCATCAAACTGAATAAGAGATGAAAAATGTCTTCCTAGAAGGTACTGGCAGACATAAGTCCATTTTAAACATTGGAGCCATTGTTTTGTTGCGTGTAACTGATATGCGTAGTATATTTCCACTCTCTTAACACTCCGAATTCTGACGACTTCAATCAGTCTCCAGAGGTGGCTTTGTTACTTTTGTATTCGAAAATCATAAACCAGATGAAGGATAATTCAAGGACGAATATTTTTCTGTATCAACGATGTCATCTTCAAGTGATGTAAAAAGTGCGTTCATGCTTGCTAAAATGTATAACAACCCATTATTAAGTAATATATATGGTAGATTATACTAACCAAAACCATATAAAGAGATTACTGAAGAACATGTAGCATTGGACAAGTGTTTCATCCCAGTTTTAGGCCTTTCACAGGCGCATACCCATGACTCCATAGGTATGACAAATGGACAATTGAATTCCACCCCAAATGCCTGAATGATCAACGAGCTTTGTATCATAACTCTCAGTTTATCAGTTTCTCACACAGAACGTTGCGCCGATGTGCAAATGTTCAAGTCGTCACACTTCACTCAGTAAGCAAAGCAAGAGAAGAAAGTAGAATAAATGCAAAATAGAGACGGTAGACAGAGATATGGGACAAAAGGAATAGTAATAACGAAGAACAATATAGTTTCATTGAAAATGTTAAGTCGCAAGGAGTGAATGCATGTTCGCTAGCCATTGAGAACGATTTTGAGCCATATCACCGACTGTATTCAGCCATTGGTGTCTACCTTCCCTCAGACGTCAATCAGTCAGGACGTCTACACCTCACGTGGCTTAAACAAACTGTTGTGGATTTCGTTGACTGATGAATTCATGTTTTGGTTTGACCACCGTGGGCTCTTTTCCAACCTGGCTGTATGTCAGCAAACATTGCCTGTTGTCGAGGAAGGCGATGACTGGGCATGCGTAACACATGTCCTAGCCATTTCAGTAGATGTGAATTCACGGTTTTGTCTGTTGATTTCCCCTTCTAACCTAGCACACGACGCCTAACCTCAATATTGCCCACCCTAATACACCATTTAACATGGAAGATAGAACGCAGGCATCTATGATCAAAAACAGCTAGTCTTTTCATGTCTTCCCTTTTTCAGTGGGCAGGTCTCACAGCGATAGATAAAGAAGGAGCGGATTGCGGAGCAGTCTACACGCCCTTCAGTCGATAGACGGATATCACGTCTCTACCAGAGACGGCGTATGCGGAACGAGCCTTTTGTATCCGCGCTGAGATTTCGTTGGTGATCAACCCTCTGGCGTTGGCTGATGCAACTTCCCAAGTAAGTGAAGCGGTCAACGTGCTGTACCACTTTACTCCGTATTTCTAAGCTACGAGTGAGTCAGTGTAGTTCAGTCCTGTAGCATCATCTTACATTTGGTGGGAGTGAATCGCATGCCAAACATTCGAAGGTTACTGCTGAGCTCAAAGTGTTCAGAAGACTCTGCATTTTGTCAGCGTCTTCATCTACAAGGAATATATCATATGCATATTCCAAGTCAACAAGATTATTCCCTGGTAGCAAGTCAATCTTAGAGTTACTGAAGTCAGTTAGGATTAAGTCCATTAGTACATCCATGATGAAACTGAATAGAAATAGAGACAGTGGGCGTCCTGATGGTTACCACTAGTTGTCACCAGTTTAGTTGACAACTCGCTGTAAGCCGTCACCTGGCTGACTGATTTTGAGTAGAGTGCCTTGATCAGTGGCGATGTATGTTCTTGGCACTCCCTTTTCAGCCAAACACCATCAGGGTACCTTTAACCTCACACAACCTGAAGAACCAGGGTTTTACCTTTGGGTGTGGCTGTAGGTTTTTGAAGAGTCACAAAGTAGGAAAAAACATTTACCTACTACTCTGTGATTTTGATTTATCTCTAACTAGTGTTGGTTTGTGACGAAATTTTGGTAAATCAAAATTAGCTCACATCTATACATACACCCTTAATTTAAATGATTATTAAAGTTACTCAGATGTATTTTAGGAAAGGTAGGACGAGAATTACATAATAATCAACAATACATTGGAGTGAATGGCCTTGAAATTAAATTAGATAAAAGGTGATAATAGATGAAACGAAATAGAATATTAAATAAAATTAGGGAAATTTCCACAACAAATTGGGTATCATTTAAACCTTGATGGGTGAGGTAAGGATAGCGTCAAAGTTAACTTCTTCTTTTGGATACGTAAGTTGGGTTTCTTAATGTGTATTCCACAAGCCTCAGCAGTATGTAATAGACTAACTTTTAAAGTAAAATTAAGATTAGTTAGTATGCGGTAGATGACTTTGAAAGCCGCCTCGTTAACATCAGTCTTGTGTTCTGTATCCACAAGATAAGATAGAATAGAACTATGTATGGATTTTGTTTGTCCTTTACTTAACCATGCAGAGTGATGTCCGGAAATTAAACTAGAAACACATCTGATTGTAAGGCCTCTGTGACTGTTCTTCATCTACTAAAATACTTAAAATTTCATTGAATTTCGGTGATCTATATTCTAAACCAAAGTCACCTACTCTTGAAGAAAATATTGCATAAATGTTATTAGAGTGTAGGGTGTTTCCAGTATTTTCTAAAAGGTACACATCGTGTAGATACGAGCTGATATCAGTTAGAGAACCATTGAGAAGCCAGAGAGTACTGGAAGGCTGTTGTGTCCTAGTGTGAAACTCGTCAATAATATGCACTCACCGGTAGGGTTCGAAACCAGGACCTCGCAGTCAAAAGGCGAACTTATAGATTATTCAGCCACTGGGATCTGATCCAATGGCCAGTCCATGAATTCCAACTTCGTGTAATGTATAGCGTAATCACTAACTTACTTAAGTACAGTGCAAGTGACTAGTGACTAAAGTCTGTTGATCAAACCTGTAACCGGTTAAAACCCTCCAAAGTAACACACTAAAACTGACTGTAGTGTAATAAGAAAGCATTGAATGATTACATAGAGAGAAGTCAGTGGGATAATGAGTTTAACTAATTAATGAATCTACAGTTCAATGAGGATGCATCAGCAGAAATACTGAGAAACCGCCTATCCAGCTCACTGAAGAAAACCTTCTTAGATGGACTCCGACTAACATTCTGTAACAAACCAATGATTCACATGAATGTGAAGGATAAGCTACCACTGTTGGCCTCATCAATATGCATTTACTAATTCACCTGCTCGTAAGGAGTTAGGTTTGTCGGACGTATCCAGCGTTTGCCATCCAAACATATCATCCCCCAAACACATATCCCACTGAAGCTCTATTCTGGAACACCTGATCAAATCAGGACACCATGTGGACCCACAAAGTCATTTACAGTATATATGGGAATAGTACTAAAAGAGTACGAATCAAACTTCTTCAAAATAAAGAAGCAATGGCAATTCACATAATAAAAGCTGAACTCTGCGTACAAAAGAAGCTTGTTCAATCATTACATCTAAAATGGACCTGACCTATCTTAACACCAAATACTTACATTTTCGTAACAGGATTTCATCATCAGCTAGCATTGGTTAGAGAATTACTGGAAAACCTGGGAGTACATGACAGCTGTTTCGTCCTAGCTTTGAACTCTTCATCAGTACCCACCCACTGGTTTTCGGATCCAGGACCTTCTGGTTACAAGGCGAGCTTGTAGACCAGGAAGCGAATGGGATCCGATTCAATGGCCCATGAATTCTAATTTATACCAATTCACGACATAGCTCTACCGCCAGCCAATGTCTTCGGCGAGTATTTGCCCTGTAGAGTCTCAAACTGGGACAAAACAGCTGTCCATTACTCCCAGGTTTACCAGTGATTCTCTAACCAATGTCAGCTGATGATGAAATCCTGTAACCAATGAATCAAATTCTACAAACCAATACTTGAAGACTTAATTTTCATTTCACCTTTTTCTCGCTTGTTTGTTTCTTAATTATAAAATATTTTCTTCCCCAATCCCTTTATTAAATCTCTTCCCTTTATTACCACTGTTGTTAACTTGACTGTCGGTCAAATTTTAGTTGAATTCCACTCAACCATGTCAGTTATATTACGTCACTCAACTTGTACTCTAGTTTCTAACCTATCAATGAAATTTGTTGTAAGGAATAAAAAGACAGTTGCAGAGAAGAAAATTTTCTTTTCGAGGAAGTCACCGTCAACTACTAGGCTACATATCCGTGTATTCATGACAAATGGGTGGGAAACATCGAGAATTAATTTGAGAGTATTGGTTTTGCAGGGATTTTGTTTGATTGCATGGAGGATTTAATCATGAGCTGACATCATTAGAGAACCACTGGAAAACCAGGGAGTACTGGACAGCTGTTTCGTCTAGTTTGAGACTCTTCATCAGTACGCACCCCCTGGGATTCGAACCCAGGACCTTCTGGTTACAAGGCGAGCTCGTAGACCATTGAGCCACTGGGACCCGATCCATGGTCCTTGAATTCTAAATTTAATTTGCGATCAAGGGGCAAATTAATAAAATTACAATTAGAAGTTAAAATGCCATAATAAATAGGTGGGGGGGGGGGAAAGATAAAACTCAACCAAAGTAGCATCATAATTACTGAGAAGATTGACATATTGTGCAATTTAGGGTTAGAAATGTAGAAATAACCAACAAATAGACAGGTTGTTTGGATAAAAAATCTATTGGGATCATAACTAATGTGACAAGTAATTGTTTATGCAGTTAGGGATTAAATATGTAGAAATAACAAAATGACAAAATAGACAGGAAGTTCAGATATGAAAATATGGTAGTGTAAATAGGGATTAAAAAACCTTAAAAACGACATGAATAAACAGGAAGTTTGGGTAAGAAAGGCAATGGCAGTGACAAGGGTTGGACGTATTTTCTTTGGGTACATAGCGTGTTGTGTAAAATTTACAATTCTAATGACACATCCTTGGAAATATTCATTTTGGTTGCTAGGATAATTTACTATACATTTATATATACGCAATTGTACAGCTTGAGAATGGGACTTGCTGGCTGGATGTACCTGCCTTCTCCACTACGAGATGGTGTTCCAAATGAGACTGAATTAAAGTCAAAACATACTGGTGAAATCCATCAACGGGGAAAGCAAAACTTACTCAGAACAAATAGTAAACTTTTGCACATTTTATGGCTATGGTGGACCAAGTGGTCAAACTGAGAGCTCTTTAGCTTTTGAAACGATGGTTAGTGGGTTTGACTCTCACTGGAAACACCATCATTACTCACTTGAGTTTGTAGGTATATACCGATGGAAATTCACTACCTGGATTCCAGTGCTAGTAACCATTCACTAAATTATCTTGTACTTGTTCAATGTATGTCTCTCAATTTTCAACCAATTGGGTCTGTGAAAGCAGAATTTCAGTATTAAGTAGCTACCTAATTTTTTTATAATTAAAATTAGATTATAAATTATAGTTAATTTGAAACAATAAACTCCATATAAAACTTTCTCAAAAAGGTAAGAAGATGTAATTTTTCTGAATCGTGCAGTGTATTCATGCAAGAGATTTCAAACAATCTGATCATACATGGACTTGGTAATATATAAACATATGTATACAAAAAAATAATAAAGCGTTAGGGAGTGACATAATTGACACAGGTTAAGTTGAAAGCCTATATTTAGTGTCAAAATAACAATTGAGATCAATAGACTGAAAAAGGGAGGGATAATAGTGCATTTATCCCGGTATCAAAGCAATATCCTTACCAAAAATGTTTTTAATGTGATGACAAATTGTTTGTGAATACATAAAAAGTGGTTTGGGCTTCCGCAAACTTTAGAGCGCGCCCCAAACGTTTGTACGTACAGGTTTAAAATGGAGCGTAAACATCAATTGTATGCTCTGTCCATTTTCACCACTAATGAGTTCGCTAGATTTGATTTACATCGGAAGCCATTCAAGTAGGTGCTCCGAAGCCCTCACTTTTAGAGATTGATTAGTCCTCCTCCTCGTGTGTGTGTGTGTGTATTTGTGACTACATGTACATTCAGATTGGTATATACAGTTGGATGTGATATTTTTCATATGTTCTAAGGGCCTGGTTGGATATATAGGCCTAATATTTTCAATTATTTCGATCTTAACTGTATGAGAAAGTCTGTTTAAGAGCAGAGCTCAGTCGTAATGTAACTATGGTACATGATGTAATCAGATACGTATTCCCGGAATATTCTCATCGGGCTTTACAATTACATATTAACAGTAATGTTCTAGTCAATTCTTACATTAGTAAAATATTAGTCATGGGTATTTGAAACATTGTGGGTAAATAGAATCAAATGCAACCAAGTAGAATGATGATAAATGGTGAAACTAAGATCATAATATGCAACCAATACACGGCGTGATACTGATAATAAAGTTAGCAGCACAAATACAGATATTATCTACACTTATCCGTTGTCATTGGAGAGATAACTGTTCTAGGTAGAAGTTGAAAACCATGAGAGTGAGTGAGATTGAATGAACTATTTCTGAACATGGAGATTAGATTGTGTCATTATGGCGACTTCTTCAGCTCTGCCTAACAAATGAAGGTGTACACATTTCAAGAACTGAAGCGGTAACTTGCATGCAGCTATAACGTTTAAATTTGTTTTAATCACTTTTCTTCTTCGTATGCATAAGGTGTGCCAATATGGCACTCGTGACTGACTCAGTGACTTCCCTTCCTAAAGATGTTGTATAATATTCAAGAGAGTGATGGGGAACTTTTAAAATCGTTCTACTTATGTAACTGCTTCTAAAACAGCAGTTAAATTTATTAATGCTCGTTGAGGTGACCAGACTCAGTGGCTTCTTCTTCAGGTGCATTGGAATTATGCAGTGAGTGGTGAATTTCAGTCATTTGTGGCTTAGTAGTAGAACACTGGGCAACTGTGCTAGCGGTCCGTGATTCAATCCCCGGCTGATATACACTTTTATCTCGCTTAGCTGGGAATAAGCTCGGTAAAGAGGGAAGATCGCGCACGAGGCTAGCAACCCGATCCCGTAAAAAATACCACTGCTAATGAAACTTCGAAATTCTAGCTTGAAACCTCACGTTTCACTGGGAACAAGAGTGATAATAGGTGAATTTTATACATTGTGCTAGGACAAAGAATGTTTTAGTTATTGTTTTTCTGAGTTTCGATACCAGTAATTCAGTGGTTGCGTCTCTTCTGAGTAGCAGATTCACACACATATATTTCTTCTGTATAGTTTGCAAGCACTTCTGTCTATCCGTTCTCATCATATAGACTTTAGCAAGTTTTTCTGGATATTCGTCCTAATATATTAAGTTTTCTGTTTTCCTTATTCCGTTACCCAAAGTGTCAGTTGTGCAGAGTATTCTCACATGAAACATACTGGTGCTAACGAAGTTTTGTTTGTTTGCATGAAGAACAATCAACCCGAATTGAGTGTATTGGCTAACCTCGGTAGTGATTTTATTGTCATACAAGATATAAGTATCATCCAGGTATCTGCAGTAGAATGAGAGTTCACTGATAATAATCTGATTTTTTCATTGACATATCTACTAGGGGAACCCATTTGGAGAGCTCATTGCTACGCTCTACACCTGATTGTAGATTTAACTGTTAGACTGAAACTTCACATTTACTGTACAGCGGGGAGGCTGTTATAATCGCCAATGTAGGGTAGTTTTATATATATACACAATTGTTATCAGACAGAATTCCTGTTACTTTTCCTTTTTCATCTTCAAGTCTATTCTCTGCGCATATTCGTTGAATATCACAGCAAAAGAAGCATCAAACTAAAGCTGTTTTGCACCGAACAAAAGAGAAGCTGTGTAGTAATTAAGATACTCTTTCGTTCAGGTAGGTTCACCATAAAAAGATAGTTGTAATCCTAATTTTTAAATAACGGAATATACCGATGAGATCTTAGGAAGTATTAAAAAAACGATTGCAGAAAGGAAAATTTTCTTATCAACTAAGTCATCAACTAGGCTCTAAATTTGGGTACATATATGTGTAGTAATGGGGTGAGAAAGTTCCACAGCTTTCTCCTGTAGGGAATCAAGGCATGAGAATTAAAAAAGAATTAAAAAGATTACGATTAGGGATTTTTTTCCTTCACGTTCCCAGTGGAACATAGGGCTCCAAGCTAGAAGCATGAAGTTTTTGTAGCAGCGTTAATTTTTACAGGATGGGGTTGCTAGACTCATGCCCAACCTTTCCGCTTTACCAGTCTCACTACTGGCTTAGAGAGGTAAAGGAGTGCGTTGTCGGCCGGGGATCAAACCCCGGACCATGTGCATGATCGGCGAGCATCCCAACCGCTGTGCCACCGACTAACAAAGGGGTAGGGATTAGAATGTAATAATCAACAAAGAGATTGGATAAAAAGATGCTGCTGCTTAGTCTCAAAATTAAAATTGAGACTTAAGCATAAATTCTGCGTAAACTGCTTTCAAAATCTCTCTGTAAAACGTACTTCACAGCTAGCCATACTACGAGTGACATTCTCTTCCAAGTAACTGTTCAACCAACACGCGAAAGAAGAGCTGTCTCGCTAGGCCACATCAGCTATGCATATGCTGGTTCACCAGCCCTTGTGGTGCTGCAAATGCTAGCTGTACTATGCGTCCGCTTGTAATAAAGGCCCTCAGAGACACCACCAAGCCTATCTCGCGAATGGAAAATGCAAGTGTGTATATAGTTTGATAATAGGAGATGTGGTGAATTCAGGACATTCATCTCCACTTGAATGATCTTTGAAAGTCATACACGGAATCAAATCAAACCCATCAAAGTGAATGACATCAAGGCACTTAAGAATAGCTAGGGTACTGGTGATTCAAAAGTTCAAACCCATGCAATGTATTCAAAAGAAACAAACCAAATTTTTGTCTCCACCGTGGCCATCATGAAAAATCAGTCCCACTAATAATGATTACCCTATTATCATTCTTATCCACTCTTGCTGTTTATTTCTGTCTTGTTACTCGTCGAGTGGAAATATTTTTGGAACTCACTCCATTACTAATATATACATAAATATATATGTATATATACGTGAATGTACAGCCTGGTTGGTGACATTATCGATAAAAAAATTTCTTCAAGTATTAGTTTTCAGGAATCTGATCGGTTACAATATTTCATCATGAGCTGACATGGGTTAAGCAACCACTGACAAACCTCATAGTACCTGAGAGCAGTTCCGTCCTAGCTTGTGAGTCTTCAGTTCTACAAACTCACTGGGGTTTGAACCCAGGACCTTTCAGTCACATGGCTACCTCGTAGCCCTTAAATCTTGTAACCTATCAAATCACTAAAAACGAGCACATGAATATCAATCTGGTGCTCACTAGTGACTTGACCTATTCAAATAGGTATTGACCTGGGTTCTGGTGAAATGTCAGAACTAGTGGGGTAGAGAAGGTGGGTTATGAGGGCTAATGAACGCCAGTGATGACATCAGATTATAGTTACGCTATATGGTGAATTGGCAGAAGTTAGAAATCATGGATTGGCCACTGGATCGGGTCCCAGTGGGTTCGAATCTCAGTGGGCGAGTACTGCTGAGGAGCCCCAAACTAGGCGTAAGAAACAGCTATCCAGTATTTTCTTCAGGTTTTCCAATGGTTTCTTAATCAATCTCAGGTCATGGTGAATTCCAGAAAAGTTTTTTCACTGATACCGTCTTTTTAAATTTTCAAATATAATTAGATGAACTCATTAATAGGTAATTATTACAAAAAGTGTCATTAATTTGAAGTTGATTAATTCATCAACAATAAAAGCAGAAAAAATGTGTTTGTTTTATAATAGAGGCAGAAATAAAATAAGGGGAGTGTAGATATTTAATAACACCAACCATGTGTAATAAATTAAATGGCTACAGGGGTGTGTGTGTTTCCTTCTGACATCCTCCTCGTCATCATCAGTGACAAACATTTTCTCCCCATCTAGTTAAATTTTAATCACTTTTCTTAATTAATATTGCAAAAAGAATAAACAAAGAAAAGGCTGGGGAAACAAAGGGAGAGAGTGAGAGAGGTGTAGTTATATCAATATCTGCTTAAATTCCTTTTTTAATAAATAATTGAAGTGAAGAAAATAGTCGGGGTAGGGTTAGATAGCTGGTTGGTGGCAGGAATGAAGATAAATCATGTTTGACATGTCCTTAAAACAGCCTTCTTCCACCTACTTATTTATTTATTTATAGGGTCGAAGTCATTTCGTTCTACTCCATCGTCATTATCGTCCTTTTCACTAACAATTTCCGTAGGGAGTGGTGGAATTCAGCTGGTGACCTTGTCAGGTTTATTTTCTCATCTCTCAGTTTAAACAAGTCATTTAAGCTGTAATAGTGAAATTTTAAATTAATTTCACTTGTCTTCATTTATACCAAAATTGAAATAAGCCCTCCATTTTTTTCTCATTATGTCTATCAAGTCAGATGAGGTGTGTTTTTCTTATAATAACATACAGGCATGGAAACATCTGTTCAGATGTTCAGATGACTTCAGTAGAAGTGTTCGATTGATCAGTGAGTGAGTCATAGCGATCGATGTAATATACTCGAAAAGGTGATTTGGTATATTATGAATACTTCATTTTATTTGCGTAGATAAACTAGCCAGATCAGAGAACACAACCACATCAAAATCATCCACCTGAGCTCCAAATCTTCTCGCTCAAATCTAAGTTTTATGAGGGGAACACGCTTCTTTCTGCTTGAAAGTGGGAAGACTTCGTCAGAAGGCAAGGATCAACCAGAGAACAGTTATCCTTTCTCTACGAGTACCTATGTCATCACATCCTACTGACCAGTGTCAGATAAACACTACCAGTTAGCTGCCGAATGAAATGGAAATTGGCCGAATAATGTGGAAGATGACAGGTCAATTGATGATTCCAGATGCACATTATCAGATCAGCAAATAATGGAAGCCCAAAATTAAAAAGTAGGGAAAACTCTTAACCAGGAACGCTTGTCGACGCTGATCACCGCAATGGCATTGTCAAGTAGATGGCACAGAGAAGAGAGACGGAAAGTTCTCAAAGCCAAGCTAACAAAATTATAAAACAGTATTCAGACAATACACCTGTTGACTGTGTAGTCAACCTATCAAGAATGGAGCAACAAGTACTTCAAAAAGAATCAAACCACACCAATGAAAACGCTTCAAAAACTGATTTCTTCGCTGCCCTTTATTCATCAAACTTAAACGGGAAACACAGGAAGAGATACACCAAACGATCGCGCCAATTATCAAACAGAAAAACAACACACACAACTCAACTCTGTGCAGCATTGTTTCAAAGACAGACCTAACGGATGAAGATGTCAAAATCTGCAAATTTTTATCAACAACTAACTTCTCCGGCTTAACGCTGAAGATTAGATGACTAGTTGGAGAGAATCAGCAGTAAGGAACTCTGGTTAGCAGCGAACTAAACAAGAACGTATTGCCCTAAAAGTGTGTTGAAAGAAACGGAGATAGACTAGGCCCACAACGAGGTAACCCTTGAGTGATATCACAAGTAAGGCAGGCTCTCAAGTATAATCTGACTAGGAAACGACGAGATGGGCCTCCTAGGGTGACATAGTGGAGATCATGTAAAGAAGAGGCTTTTGAACAATCACCTAATCAACAAAACAGGACCGTGAAGTAAAGGATGACAGTGAGATGAGCTGCTGAAGGTCTGTGTTCCACTCAAAACTTAAAGGAATAATAATTATTATAATAGTAATCGTAGTCGATTCAGCTCACAGATCTCAAGCGCTAATCACAAGTTAACAATCATCTTAAACGTATGACTAACAAGTATTGTGCCTTATAGAATAGTAATGTATACGATTTCCTGGTGAATAAGAAGCAACTCACAAATAATTCTTCATGGGCAGTGCAACCATTATCTTTTATTTTTTTTATAGTTTAAAGTACAAATTTAAAAACCGCTTCCTGAAATAAAATTACTATGAAATTTACGCTAAACAATGACAGTACTTATATATATTGTGATTAGTTTTCTGTGGGTGGCATTCAAATAAATGGAGAGTGGTTATCTTTTTTCTTAAAACCAACAAAATACCAAGAGATCGGCATCGATGAATTAAAGACCTAGATAGATTTGTGTCTGAAAAGACTTGCCTCTAATTGGACACTAGGAGTCTTTCGTTTAGTGTAGACTAAGTTGCACCAGTCGGGTTTGAAATGTAGCCCAAAATTTTAGATGACTTGTCATCCTGGTATACTCTGAAAATGTTGCCAGATTGTTTAGAGAAGGTCTCCAAGAGGTCTTGAATCTGAGTTTAGTGTTTGTTGGCACTCGTCCTCACCAGGCAAAGGACTAGACGCACGGAATTAGTTACTACGTAGTGTCTGATCAAAATATCCATTCCAGTCCCGGAGGATATGAACCGCAATCTAGAATATCTAAGGAGCAATGTCTGTGTTTGAAGGACTGGTTAGCCTGGATATGAAAAGAGGAGGAACATGAGTTACTGTGAGATTGCAGTTACGCCCTGCTAGCGAGTGACAACAAGCGCAAGACCCAAGTCGAATGCCTCCAGTCATCTGACATCAATTTAGAAGTTCTTCGTAGGGAAATTCCGGCTGTAATACATGGTTGACTCAGTAAAGATTAAGATATGAATTCCGTATTTGGAATTCTTTAAAAATTCATCCTAAAATAGCAATCCTCAAATTAAATGATGCTTTGTGTTCAAGTCTTTTAAAGAGGTAATAACTAAAATACATTATCCGTGATGCGTATTTTGTCTGATACATTTTTCATCTGTGCAGTATAACCGCACTTCAGTGAGTGATAATATTTGTACTTAGACAGAGAACCAGTTGTCGTCACTTAAAATATCAGAGTGTTATCTGTCAGCCTGCTGAATTACAGCCCTCATCGTTCGTGAAACTGGGGATTAACAAAGTAATTGTGACTTGAAATGCATCGGTAGCACAATAGTTAGGATGCTCGCCTACCATGCACATGGTCCGGAGTTCGATCCCTGGTCACAGACTCACTCCTTTACCCCGCTAAGCCAGGAAAAATGCTGGTAAAGAGGAAAGGTTGGGCGTGAGGCTAGCAACCCCATCCTGTAAAATTAAACACTGCTATAGAAACTTGAAGTCACTACCTTGAGACCCTATGTTCCATTGGGAACGTGAAGGAAAAAAAATGTTCCTTGAAGCATTTTTATTTTAGTAAACAGAATAATAATAATAATTTCGCTTTTATTCCAGAAACAGTACTTGTGGTACAGTGTGGAATTTTCAGCACATATCTACAATATTGCTTCTAATTTCATCGTACATTTTAAAAGGAGTATTACAAAAAATAAATATTAGAAAAAACACAAAAAAAACTTAAAAGAAACACAAAAATAACAAAAAAAAATGCAAATAAAAATACCGAGTAGAAAGCAAGATAAACACCAATAATGAAAAATATTTCAGTATTTGGTAGTGGAAGCTATGATATGTGTATGCGTAGTGAACAGTAACAGCTGTAATCATACAAGAAGCTATGAGATGTTCTTAAGAATGTTTATAGCCAAGATGATCAGTTAATTTGATTGAACTACACTGAACAATCATAAAATAAACATTTCAGGTTTTCTGTTATTGTCAACACTAATGCGGTGTTTGTTGTGGTAGTTTGAGTAATCTTGCATAATATAAAATTTTTAAGATGGTGATAGTGGCGTTAAATAGTGCCAAACAAAAAACCCCACAAAACTAATATCACATGATGGTTAATGACAGGACACTTTTGTAATATTCATAGTGATAATATAGTCGGACCCAGTAGATACACAAAAGAAGGAATAGAGTAAAGTACGAAAATATAAGCCAATGATAGCAATTTTAAGTAGCTAAGTATGTTTAAGAAGGTTGTTCACTATAGAGTACAATTAAGAGAGTATAAGGGGGAAATAAAAGGACCAAAATTATGTTTTATTTGTTTTAGTTTTTTTACGGGTTGATCACGGATTGATATCAGTTAGAGAACCAGTACTCCCTGGTTTTCAATGGTTCTCTAACTGATATCAATCCATGATCAACCCGTAAAACAAAATTATGTTATTAACAACAAAGCAAGTCATAGGTTTCGCGCTTAACATTGTCTCTGTCACTTAGAACACGGGCTGGCCAAATATGGTATCGTTGAGTTCTTATACTTGGTTGTACGAGCATATATTATTTTGTACTGATTTCTGGTTCTACCTGATGAGACGCAAGGAGAGAGTTGGGAATAGAGGGGGTGTTGGGGGTCGGAGAGTATGGTTTTAGACCATTTTTCGCGTGTATCCAGATGCTCATACACTAATGTAGTGACGAGCTGACTGAGTTTTACACCGCTAGTCCTACTAACTACCTTCAACATCCTTCTCAGGATGGTATAGTCCTTTTTCAGTAAGCCAGGAAAGACTAACGGGGAGCAGTCAAGTAGAATAGGTAGGATACGAGAGTTGACAAATTGTGAAAGCAGAGGTTGAGGGACTCCAGTTAGTCTGAGTTTCTTAATGTAGTAGGTAAGACGAAACACTTTCTTGGAAATCATTTGGATATGAGATGACCAAGTAAGGTCGGAAGATAGAACTAATCCGAGGTATTTTGCATTAGACTTAGTTTCAATTTAGTCCCCTCAATGCTACAGGCTTCATGAGTGCTTACTAGTGTTTGTGGATCTCGTTTATGCCTAAAAGAGAAGTCAATAGTCTGGCAATTTGAGGGGTTCGGCATGAGGCCATTTAGTTAATACCACTGACTGATGTCCGACAGGAAGCTTTTTAATTTGAAGCAGTATGACTGAGACTTAACGGGAAGCGAAACAGTCAGGTCATCTACATATTTGACGAAGTTGATTTCGTCTGAAAGAGGTAAGTCATGTAAGAAGAAGGAAAATAGAAACGGTGAGGGAACAGCACCCTGAGGAACATCAGCTTCAGTAAGCAAAGAACAGGAAGCTAAACAATTATATATTGTGTACTGCATCCTATTAGAGAAGTAAGAGTGCAGCCAGTTGATAGCCCAGGACTCATTTTGTGTAAGGCTAAGCTTGTTCAACAAAAGGTCTCTAGGTACAGAATCGAAACCAGATGTGGAATCAAGGAACGTACAACAGACATACTTGGCCCTGCTTTGGATCATTTGAGAAGCTTAGGGAGAGAACAAGTTTTTGTGACAGTAATTTCTCCATTAGTTTCAAAAAGGAGAGGTAATAGCAATAGGTCTAAACTTAACACTATTTCCAGAACCAGACTTGGGTACAGGGATGATTTTAATATCTTGCCACAGAGAAGGTACAACATTATTAGAAAAAGAAGTACTGAAAATGTTTGTAAGTGGGTTACTTAAAATATCAGCACATTTCCTTACAACAATGGCAGGTATACCATCAGAGCCTAGGCTCTGGGAATGTTTAAGAGATTTTAAACATTTAAGAACATCAGAAGTATTGAAAGTATGAGAGTCACTGTGGTAGAAGTTCTAGTGAACACTTTACTTAAATCTCCTAATTATTCTCTGGAGATATGAACTGTTGGATTAGGCCGTTGGTTTCCAGTCGATGGGTCACGGGTTGAATTTTCACTTTACCTACTTCAGTATAAACAACTCGGTGGAATTATTAGCCCAGTGCCTTTTAGCGTGTCACATGAAAATTCTGTTCCGCATAAGTTAGATTAAACGTTTTAATTGATGAATAATGCCTTTTTAGGCAATAATAGAAAGAATGAAAAAGGTAGTTCAGGAAACCGGATCTTCTCAGAGAATTTATATTCTTCTATAGATGTAAAATTGACTGAGTTGTGATCAGGATGGTGATAGAAAAGAAGAAAAGTGTGAGGTTACTTAAGAGTTTGAAATAAATACAAGAGTTTGGAGGAGTTAGGAAAAGCAAACAAACAAGAAATCAAGTCAGTGGAAGTCAAGATGGTCGTTGCTATGAGAATAAATATGGTTGAATTGCCTTCCCTTGTATGTAGAGCTCAGGTTTCTCTATCTGAAAACCTGGAGCCTCAGCAGTGTAAAGGAGACAAGAGAGTATTGTCTTTGGCAGACTGTTCTTCACTTTGTAGATTTCTTTGAGGGAAGTGTTTGTTTAAGATGGGATAACCAGTGTCAACAGAGTTCAGTTAACACACTCCTTATATAGATCTACTGCTATCTATCATCAACCGTATTGGGATAGTACTCTTTAAGCCATTTAAACTCATCGAGTGACCGATATACTCCGCATCAAGGAAGCAGGGGCATTGATGTGTGGATAAAAAAGTTTTGTTCTTTTTATTAAACATTTTGTTCTTCAATGATGAGGACTGACTAATACAAAGATCACATTTGCAATTCTGTATTAGTGTACAATGGTACATTACAAAATTTGGTACTTATTTAAAACACACTGTTTTGGAAGCATGACAGAAAAACAAGCGATTGACTGAGTAAATTTCAGAATAGAACTTAGTACAAAAGTGCACCAATTCAAGCTGCTAAACTCCATGTAGCACACAAAAGCAGACAAAAAAGAGATAAAAAAAATGATTCAGAAGCACTAAAATGGGCAAAAATTTATGAGGGTTAGAATAGTAACATGAAAAAAACATAATAATTTAATGAAAGTGGGATTTTAAAAAGAATGAATGATTTTCAGTCATATGAACTTGGGCACTCTGGTAGAATAAAATTAAACATGAACAACAGTCTCTAGCCTTTAGTTCTTAACATCCTAATGACCCCAACAAATAGGCCCACATCTCTTTATGTGGCTCAAACCATCTTCTGAATACTTCATGGATACTTCTAAACCTTCGTTTAACCACCTCTAACTCTAATCTTATGTTGGCTAGCATTTCGTGTCGATGATGTTGTAGCCTGCGTATGTGGAACACGTGTCTTAGTCATATGAGCCGACTCCCCTCCACAACGTCACCCGTCAACACAGGAGGCAGAAATTAGACGCGTATGATAAAAGACAGCTAACCCTTTCATAGCGTCGTTGGCATAGCGGTTAGGACGCTCGCCGACCATGCACATGGTCCGGGGTTCGATTCCCGGCCGCCAACGCACTCCTTTACCTTGCTAAGCCAGAAATAATCCTGGTAAAGAGGAAAGGTTGGGCATGGGGTAGCAATCTCCATCCTGTAAAAATAAACTCTGCTACAGAAACTTCAAGCCACTAGCCTGAGACCCTATGTTCCATTGGGAGCGTGAAGGATTAAAAAAACCTTTGGTATCTTTACTTTCAAAAGATATTAGATTTCTGAATATTTCACAATGAATGACTAATAACATTAAATAATCACAGGTTTTTGAGCCCGTTGTTCAGTGGTTTAATGTTTATCAGCCACTTGCAGGCCGTGGGTTCAATTTCCAGTTGGTTCACACCTTAATCTGTAGTAGTGTGGCGACAGATAGCATGAGAGTAAGAGGGGGAGGGTTGACAGTTAGCCTACCAACCCCATACCGAAAAAAGCCAACATTATTATTGAAATTTCAAAGGCTTTACATTTCTATGTTGTTATTTCGGTACTGCTAAAAACGCGATAGAAACATAAACGGATTCATATTACTTTTTTAAACGGTGCCTTTAAATAAAATACCACCCATCTGCTAATAGTAATTTTGTTAATGATTATTTTGCCAATTTAACATTTCGTGCAGGTTACTTCGTTTAAATAACCTTTTTCTCCAGAATACATGTTAAGTTGTCATTAAAAGACACACACACACACATTATCAGTGTGTTTGTGGTTTCCCACAGTGCACTTATGTTTACCCTTCACTTTTTTACATCAGATATATGAATAAGGATTATTAATTTGTACATGAATTCCTTGAAGAAGCCATCCACTTTTTTTGTCAAATATTGTGTCTAAACACACTTCTACCATTTACATTTACGAATTAATTACAGTTCACACGTTATAAAATGTCGCTCTTTTTTTAGTGAGATTAAGTGTGTACATGCGAACAGTAGGGCTAATTGAAAGCAAGCTACAAGCTTTGAATATTACACATGTCATGAAAGTGGATTACCGCCTTGTCTTTTTCATTTTACTTGGGATGGAATTTTAAAAGTCATTTTTAGAAACAAAACCGTAAAATAGGTTTGTGAGAAGGATGTGTTTTTGTTACTAATGTTATTTGACATATTTTTGCACGTCTTGATTATATCGGTTGTCAAATTATTATTATTATTATTGTTATTCCCTCAGGCTCCATGTGGGACTTTGGGCTTCAGCAACACCGAGTAGAGCCAATTAAACAAAATAATATAATTTACAAAGTACCTTACAATGACTGTGAGGTCAACTACATAAGTCAGACTAGTAGGTCGGAGGTAGTCAGACTGTCGGAACTGTCGGAATTTAGCTAAGGCTAGAATGACTGACCCCACAAAGATAAGTAATTTAGAAAGAAACTCAGCAATAACACTGCGTGCATTAACGCGCAACCACACAATAGGGTGGTGAGAGAGGGTGGAAATTCTAGGAAGTAATATAGGTAGGTGGAAAGGGAGAGAGGTTAATTACTGAATCCTGGTTTACTGAATCTGCTCTCTACACATGCAACACAATGCAATTACCAGAGATATGCATGGAAGATATTATTACCACCATTCAGTCAAATCAGAGGAGGATAATAAATAATCTTAAAATTCTATTTCGATTCACGTGCATTATAACATTCTAACAAGTTAACTTATTTTGACTATAAAAACATCTTATCTCTCCTCTGATTGTGTTTGATTGATAACACTCATGTTATTATTTCTGAATGTACATTATCTTATATTGATTATTATTCAAATGTCTAATCACCATTTCCACTCATGTATATAAATGAAGTGAAACGTTGTGTAATTGAGTGACTTGATTTGACTATGAGCAATAGTTTGTGCTCGAAGCGTCATCAGCGAATATTACTGTATAACACTATGATTATCAAAATAAAATCTTATCCATCATGGAGTTATAATCTACCACAGTGCCCAAGGTCTATACCTACGTCTCTACTTTGTTCTATTTTCTACGGTCCTCTTAGTTGGCACCACGTCTGCTCATTATCTCTAACCACCTCCTTGTACCACCTCCTCCATGTCACTCTCAGAGGCTTTATTCGTCACTTCCTTTTTCCGATTCTACTCAAGCGATGGCCTGACACGCAATTTCCTTTGACAGTCTCTTCAGGTGTGTCTAACCCACCTACATTTCTTTTGGAATATGTGTTAAGCAATAGCTCCATGGTTCATTTGTTCCTATAGTTTCTTGTTCTTCTTTTTTTGCTTTCGTTGAAGTAAGATACATCGGCTGATCGGATTCGCGAAGGTTTTCGCCAGCCCGCGTCATTTCGTCTCCCTGAATCCAGCGGAAAATAAGTTTATTTTTTATATTTTCAATATTTGTTTTGTGCGTTGAAGTTTCTGTAGCAATTTGATTGATTTTCGGAGGTCAGGTGGCTAGCCAAACGCCTAAATCCGCCCCCTCTTTTCACAGGCTTGGGATTGGTTAAAAAACTGGCAAGCTAGTAAACTGAGTGAGGTTGTTGGTTGTTGAAAGTATAAATATGTGATAAACAATAACTATTCTTTTCGATAAACTCATCATCACATTGTTCTGAAGTTAGTTGTGTCTTCATAATACCTAAATAAATATTATTTTATCTTCCCAGTGCAGCATAGAGCTTCAAGCTAAATACTTGAAGTTTCTGCTGTAGTGGTGTTTATTACTGATGGGTGGGGTCATTAGCCTCATGCTCAGCCTTCTCTCTTTACCAGTCTTATCACTGGCTTAGTGAGGTGAAGGAGGTAAGTGTTCTAAACGTTTTAAGGTATATATTCTACTTTACTTTGAATCAGTTGTATCTATAGATGATTACATTTCAAAAGCATCGGTAAGTGAGAGAGAGAGATAATATGCATTCATATATATGAAGTTATAGGTTCGACAACAGGTTAAGGTTTCAATAGTGACTGGCTGAACCTGTTTCTTTTGCTAATCCAAAGCTCCGGTTGTTTCCAGCGAACCTTCACTGTTGCCAGTGTTGATGTATTTGTGGACCTTCAGTAATTTATTTGACGCCCGACAGATGACAGAGAAACACTCCTCAAAACTAGCTCTGTGACCTGTTTCCACAAAGTGTTCCAGTACAGATCTGTTGACGGTTTTGACGACACCTTTGTTTAACCACACCGGTAGACGTTCTTAAGCATGAAACATTACATTTCCAATGTTCAACGACAAATGTATCTGGATTGACAGGAACAGTTGATAGACTGATACATACGATAAGAAATAGATGGTCAAGGCACTTCGTTTTTCACTTTCACAACCTGTCCTATGTGGAAAATATAAACTGCAGCTTACTGGCATTAAAAATTCTTTGATATGATTTTCTCAACTTGTTGGTTATTATTTCACTGTGTATATCTTTTTTAATTTGTCGTCTTATTTATAGGGGCTTCTTGTTAACAGATACAGAAGAATTATTTCCAACTCTTTTGGCCATGTGTTTGATAATGAACTTTTTAGAGTAGCTGTTTTCATGAATTGAATTTTTGATTTTCCCGTCGATTGATTGTACCGAAGTGCTCGGTCTCAGGTTGACATGTCGGCTTCTTGTGCAGATGCTTCGACGATGTCTGGGCATTTAGTTAGTATACAATTGGTAGATGGTGGCTAGCAGTGGAATCCAGGATGCGCATTTCGTCCTATTTGGGACTCGTCAGCTGGATGTACCTGCATTTCTCAGTGAGTGATGATGTTCCCACTGAGGCTCGAACCCAGTACCCATAGTTTCAAACGCCAAAGCGTTATCCACTAGACCACTTGGGACACGAGAGCTGGCCACCTCTTGTGCGACGGGTCATATTAATTATTGAATTGAATTTTTGACAAGTCCCAAATAGGACGAAATGCGCATCCTGGATTCCACTGCTAGCCACCATCCACCAATTGTATACTAGCTGTTTTCAGTTAATCTTGGTTTCTTGTTCAGTTGAATCTTCTGAACAAATAGCTCTAGCCCTATGGCTGATGGTGTTTACCAAAATTTATTTTATCTTTAAGAGGAACAATGCTTTGAAAGTGTGTATATTGACTTGTACAAGTACTGTTCTTGTACAGATGCATCTTTAAGCTGCCGTCTGATCTTCTTGTCAGTAAGACGTCTAAGTGGGCAATTTTATTCTGGAATTCTTATTCACATGTGAATATGACAGTTGAATGTACTTCACTGAGTTAAGGTATCATTGCGTTCCTATCCGAATCATTTTCATAGAGGATGAAGGTGTAATTCACAACTATCTGGGAGGTATAAGATGAGCAAAATGAGGGTTCAGACGACTTTAATCTGACTTCTTACTACTACTGTGGGTTGATTTGAGTAGCCTCCAACTACTCCTATCCACTACTAGTAGCATGTATCGTTTAGCTAACATGGGATATACAGTATAAAAACTTCAACAGTTCTATTTTCTACTAATTATGTAATTTATTGTAACATTTCATGCATCAGCATTCTTTGAAAGATGAGAGATACAGGACTCTGGCTACCAAACAACCAAGTGCCTATTATCTCCGGAAAACATATTCGAAAGAAAATGGATATGGACTGGACACACAGACGGAGTAGACCATTGAGTGACATCCTCCATCAAACAGGAAATCAAGTGTAACCTGAACGGAAAATAGCGAGTTGAACATTGGTCCAAGGATGGCATGGAAGGGATTGTATGAGGGGAAGGTTAAAGCCTATGCTCAACTGTAAAGCCACCTAAAAAGGATTCCAGAGAACACAGTGGAATGGGGACGTGCTGATGAAACCGTATTCCCTACTTAGAATTTTAGGGAATAATAATGCTGGTAATGTATTCATGATTGACTACCATTTGTGGTGTGACAAAGAAAAGTTGTTATAATCTGAACAGCTTCGATTTTCAAGAGAAACTGCAGTTAGATCTTCATTTCGAACTACCTATATTGCGTATTGCAAATGAAATTTGAGAAAATGGAAGGTTTCACTGCTCTCAATGATTTACTATATTAAATAACCTAAATATAGTGTACTCGCAACATAACTCTAAACAGTTTATTACCTAGGCAACATGAGAACAATGTACTGTGGATGGTCTCCTTTGGTTTATTTACTGGTCAATCCTCTGAATTCATCACTTCCAAAACAATGAATAGATTAACGTTATGTCTACACCGACATTATATTCTCGGAACATGTTAGTTTACTGTATTTTCAGCACTGTGCATGATCAGAGTTAAATAAACCCATTGTTTGGTAATACGATATTCGCTTTATGATTTTAAATTTATTTAGATCGCCTGTGATAATTTCAAAAGTGGAGTCAAGTCGTTTACAAGAAAGAGGCGACTGTGTATCACAGAAATTCAATTATGTACACGTATCATCTTCAGAGTGTTTATGAAATTAGATTGAATTACGATGCCGATGCATGATAAGCTTCATATTGAAATTACTCACACTCCTATAAAGCAAAATATTTGTGAAAGTGTTTTTATCACCAGTTATCGTGATGTTTATATATATGTATATGTGTATAAACAAACTAACAGGCCTACAGTGAGATAGTGAGAAATACATTCACACTGCGGAAAAAAATCTGTAAATATCTCCTGTCATTAAGATAATACTATGCTTCATTCTTTAAAACAAGCGATTACTGTTAAAAAAGACCATTATATAATGAATTCATCAATTTCTGTTGGACTCGTCAGTCGAATACTCTAGAGACGCTATTATGCATATAATTTCCTTTTCAGGTAAAATATATACAAACACAGGAACATTGTGACAGCAAATAAGTGTCAGTTTGACCAAATATATGATCTGTCAGTTGTGAGTGATAGTCTGTTAACATCGTCATTATGTGAATACTATCCATTAAAGGCAAATATTAACAGATGAACTGGTTTTATTGTAGTGGAATTAAATACATTTATAAACACCTAGATATGTTGTTTTATGGTGCGTTGGTGGTATTTTTTATTTTTTTATTTTTGATTACAGCTTGACTCCACACCGTATTTTTGGTACAAGTGTGGAATTTTCAGCGTGGACATCGGTAGCCCAAAGTTCGCAGGCCGACCATAGATATCAGGTGTGCGTCGGCGTGGGCTCGAACCCCGGACCATGTGCATGGTCGGCGAGAGTCCTAACCACTGTGCCACCGACGCACGGTTAGGATGCTTGCTGACCATGCACACGGTCCGGGGTTCGATCCCCGGCCTACGACGCACTCCTCTACCTCGCTGAGATAGAAAAATTGCTGGTTAAGAGGGAAGGTTGGGCATGAGGCTAGCAACCCCATCCTGTAAAATAATCACTACTACAGAAACTTCAAGCCACTAGCTTGAAGCCCTATGTCCCAGTGGGGAACGTGAAAGAGAGAAAAAAAAGATATGTTGTTAATAATATTGAAATAGAAAAAAATTGTTGGTGACTGATACTGGTCGTTGTTGCTGTTGGTGGTGGGTTATCTTCACTATCTCCGTCTTCGCTATGTCTTCACTGGTTGCCAGCCTCTGCAGTCAGTTTTTTGGTCTTTGCTTGCCTGTAAGTCTTCGAGTTTGTGTGCCATTAGACATAAATCATGCATGCGCAAAATCCAGATATATTAGAGTCTTCTTATCGATCCAACGTATTCCTGTCTGCTCACTTCCTGTACACAGCCTGACGCATAATTCAGTTCACCACAATTAGGAATATCATGGGTGATAATAGGCAAGCAGTCTTGTCTTACTCCTGTGTACACTTCGAATGCCTCAATAAGCTTTCCATTGTTGGCAACCTGACACGTGGCACTGTCAAATTGCCAGCTGTTGTGTGAGGTTGATAAAGATTTTGGTACTGCACACGGTAGCATGGAGGTAATTTCAAATTGATTCTCCGCGCCTTTCTTACTCTTGCTTGCATTGAGGGAAGACAAATCGGCTGACTGACTGACTTCTCAAACGTTTTCACCAGCCCACCATGTCATTTCGCCTCTGCGATTCCAGTGAAGAGTAAGTTTTTTTTCTATTTTTTCATATATTTTTATCTATTTTTTCTTGTGTGTAGAAGTTTCTCTAGCAGTTTGATGATTTTTGTGGTGTAGGGTTGATAGCTGCACGCCTCATCCTCCCTCTTCACATAGGCTTGGGACCGGCTAGAAACCTAGCAAGCAACCAAATAGGCGAGGTTCAAAGTATTATTGTGTGGAATGTCTAAAGCCGGAAACATCGGGTATTCGCAGCTGGTCACCCATGGAAGTGCTAATCAGGTCTAATGTTACTCAACTTTACTGATTAGAAGGGAATAGGTGTTTTCAACGTAATGTAGTCTCCGACGCACGTTAGTAAGGATGTTCCTTTTTGTGGCGATTTGTTATAACAACGTGCATATATGTCACCACTTTGTATTCCGAGGGTAACATCCAGATTCGGGCTTGAGCTTTTAGATTTAGTTAACAGCAGCATGTATTTTATGGGGTGGGTTTCAAAAGAAACCATTTCCTCACTTTTAGCCTAACTACTGGCTAGATGAGGTTTAAGAATGCCTTCGATTTGAATCAGATCCAGATGCCATCCATGGCTGGTGAGCATTTCATGATGTAAAAAATACTTCGATCGCAACATTATTTGAAGTCAAATTAAAGAACAATGCCATTGAACAAAACGCACCTTTTTCCCCTTTTGAATTTATCTTTGTTGGTAGGAAATTTTTAATTTTATTCATTAATCGTGTTTCTATTTCGATGTGTTTGCGCGGGTGATTGAAAAATTTCTAAAATCAGGTTAACACTGGGTAGAAGAAAAGTATCAATCCTTTTGTTAATGATTTCAGAGAGTCATACTATGGAAAAACTTCGGATTGATTTTCTGTTACTGTACCATATTTCATTCTGTCAAGATATATTAGTAAAATGTCATGTAGTTATAGTCTTTTTTTATTGAGAGAAAACGTTGCCTAATTCATTTTTAACTGAGCGTTCGTTGTATGAGCGTTGAATTTACACGATGCCAGTGAATTGCTTTTCACTTCAATGGCCGTTCTGTTTTATAGATTGATAAAAATGATTGGCGTAAATAACAAAGATTTATGCGAGATACTTTATTTATTTATTTCTCAATTCCTAATGATGAATAATGAATTGCAATCATTTAAATTAGGTATAAGACTAATTAATAGTGAATTTGGTGATATTTATTTGTGGTATTGATATGTATCCACATGATGTGTGTGTGTTATTTTGACAGTCTGTTATATTTTGCTATGTGTATATGGATCGATATTCCATTATAACTAACATTATGCTTTTATCTGTCCACTAACTAAATAAACAGGTATGACCTTATTATCACATGACATTACAACGAATCATGGTATGATGTTTTCTGATTGGTTCATGTGTATTAGCCGTTTTCATATATACTCTTGTTTTATCATTCTTATTCTTGTTGTACACACATTTCGTACATTTTAAGTACCCTTCCACTCACACACTTGTGTGACATTTATTTTCCTTGTCTGGAAAATACAAGTATCATCGTAAACCTCGTGGTCTTCTGATTTCCTTCTTTCCGCGTCAGGACTATTAACTACTCGACGAGTATATAACACCAAGAAACTAAGACATTCTGGTGTAACCCAGCCCTTACTCCTACAATTTGTTAAGTCCCGTATTCTGCCTATTATTCTCTATTGCTCCCCCTTAGTCTTTCCTGGGCTATTAAAGAAAGACTATACCTTATTACGTAGGATGTTAAAGGTTGTCAGCAGGGTAAGCAGTTTGCCACTTAGCCGGCTTGTTAATATTCTGGTGGACAGGCACATGGACTCATGTGAAAAATGGGCGAAATCCATTTTATCTGACTCACAACACCCTCTACATTCACAACTCTCCCCTTGTATCTCTTCAGGGAAAACCAGAAGCCTATATAGGAAACTATATGCTCGCACTAGTAAGTACAAAAACTCATCCATACCCTACCTAGCTCGTGTTCTGTGCGATAAAGAAAGCATTAAGTGTGAAACCTTTAGCTTAATAAATAGTCAGTAGAACAAATGGATCTCGTCTTTCCAAGTCACATCATTTACAGGTACAAAGTTTTCTCTCTACCTTTTTTTTTCTTTTTTTCTCTTTCTGTGTTTATTTTTCTTATGTGCCGTTTCGTTTCTCTCTTCCTTACAAACTGTACTTAAAACATTCTTCTTCGTTCTTTCACACTCTGTATATCTCGACCATTTCGCTATCGCTTACGCCAGTAAATATGCTAGTAGTATCTACTTTTCTAACACCTTCAAACACTCTGTTTAAATTTTGGTTTTCCTACCAACATGCTAATATGTTGTTGTCAAAACTGACTGAGATAACTTTAATCTATGTAGAACTTTATTTATTGTTAACGTATTAACTGGATGCAATATTGTGGTAAAAATGCTGAGAATTCCATTCTGTATCACAAGTACTGATTTGGAATAAAGCTATTATCTTATCTTATCTTATAATTGGCGACGGGGAAAACTCTAATAACTCACTCAGCAGCAGTACATAACAGATATGTATTCTGAATTGTGTCTCTCATTTTTCTGCATGTTATATGAACTGAAGAGAGTTGTAGGAGAGTATCTCGTTAGATTTTATGTTTGATGAAATATCAAATGTTCGCGAATAATCCCCATTTAGGCATTAATGAGGAAAACAAAACACATAGTTCAGTGAAGTCTCTTTTCAGAAGCGAATTTATTCACTTAGCTGTACAATCGCAGTTACATATATATATATATATATATATATATATATATATATATATATATATATATATAGTTATTTTTCTATACTTCTGTGTACATTAGGTTTGTCCGATAAGAAGAGAGATAAGTTAGAGTTACTGTTGTCAAGACATTTCAAAAATGTGACCAATAATCAAATTGTACCTAGGGTGAGGTTGTGTGAAGGTCGGTAGTGGATAGTGGTGATGTGTTATCAAAAAACGTAGTTAATAATGTTGATCAACAGATAGAAGAAATCAAATAAACGCAATAGAGCTACGTGATAGGATGACTAGTCTGGTGAGGGAGTTGTGATTACGAAATTGTGTTAGAGTTCTAAAGATTACAAATGTTATAAAGAGTTAGAGCTTTAGTAATTTTTTTAGAACTCTTACATAATTCGACACTTTCCTTTGTTTCTTAGTGCATGCTAATCAGTCAGAGACGCTACTGCTGAGCTGTTCAGGCTCGCAACTAACTTCCTGTCGGACTGCAATGAATACTTCGATGTACCACTTTTACTTGGTAACGAATCTTATGCGTCTAGTCTGTGGTGTTTGTGCAGGCCGGTTTCGATCAGTCAAGCCTGAGTTCCTTCAAGATAGTGGACACGCTTCGCCGACTAGTGTCGACAGGGACGAATCCTCGACTGAGGACTTCCTGCTTCTGATCATTGAATGTGATATGAATCAAAAGTATCTGAGTTACATTTTTATCTTCTTTTAAACACATACGCTATCGAAGAACTCTAAAGCAGGACATAAATTCCTTTCACCACTACTGTTTATGTTTACAGCTTATTTATTCTATCTATGACGGAGTCCAGAATGTCTTGGAAGAGTATGCTTCCCCATCGTCTTCCGGCTTGCTAACATATTATCAATTCATGTGAATTGATTAATTAAACTATTTCATAATTAAATATCGCGATGGTTCTGGATAATTGTTATTCATGTAATTTTTATCAAATATACATTGGTACATGTCTGAATTTCAAAAATTAATCCCGCTTTTCACAATCGTTGTTTCTTCCAAATAGTACATCGGCTAGGTTATCCTATCATAAAGCGTCGCTCTAAAAAATCTTATTTAAATGCTCTACAAGTTCCAAGCATAATCTTTTAGCCTGGAGCTTATTTTTAACAAATTTCATGTTGCTAAAACTCAGTGTAGAGAAACAGTCTCCTTCTTATGTTTCAAAATAGAATCTTCAGAAGTACAAATTAACGAAGGAATCCTCGTTATTTTTTAACTGGATAAACGTATTTCGCACCCAGTTCTGTTTTGCAAAGGTGATAAAATACTGATGCTTGTTTAACTAATAGAAGTGGAAAGGATCAACTTAAATCGTCATCTAACTGCAGCATTTTGTCTGACTGATAAAGTCAGACTTCACAACTTGACTTGACAACTTTGCATACCGAACAAACTTCAGCATTCTATCTCAGACTGTTTTTTATTTTTCCTCTGAATGTAATCTTTCGCATAGATGTCTTTCTGCTTCATCCTTCAAATACAAGAGTCGTTTCAGTTTTATTTTGCTAACATTTTAGACATCGGTGATTGCATTTATGGACATTTGGGAACATTTAATCCACCTTCTAGTTTATTGTCGAGATCTATGGATGGCACATTCACTGTGCCGAAATCTGAACGTATTCCTCAGTCCTTCACATATTTGAAACTTAGTGTTAGGTGGAATCCTACTCACTGTTTAGGTCAGAAAGTGAACAAGGTGAGTTGGCCATGCCAGACTGTAATACAAAACGAAAACAATATTGAGGTTTGAATACTATTATTTATAGGAAACCGACACACTCTAATGCATACTTGGACACTGTTTCATCCCATCTAGAATCAATAAAAGTACCTCTAGTTAGATGTCTGTATAATTGGGCCAAGGACCTTACAGGGCATTCAAGTGTTGGTTTGTAGGGATTTGATTGGTTACAGGATTCCATCATGAGCTGACATTAGTTAGAGAACCATTGGAAAACCTGCAGGGAGTACTGGACAGCTGTTTCCTCAGCCTAGTTTGGGACTCTTCAGCATTACGCGCCCACCGGGTTTCGAACCCAGGACCTTCTGGTTACAAGGCGAGCTCGTACACCATAGGGCCACTGAGACCCGATCTAATGGTCCTTGAATTCTAACCTCTGCCAATTCACGATATAGCGCGACCGCTAACCAATGTCTTCGGCGAGTATTTGTCCTCACACCCGACCTGCTGCACCCTACCGGTCACGACTTCCCACTGGAACTAATATCAACTCATGATGAAATCCTGAAACCAATCAAATCCCTACAAACCAACACTTGAATACCAATGAGATGCTCACTGGCGACTGGCCCTATTCAGGTAGGTACTTACCTGGAATTCCAGTGGAGAGTCTTGACCTGTAGGGTGCAGCAGGTCGGGTGTGAGGACAAATACTCGCCGAAGACATTGGTTAGCGGTCGCGCTATATCGTGAATTGTCAGAGGTTAGAATTCAAGGACCATTAGATCGGGTCTCAGTGGCCCTATGGTGTACGAGCTCGCCTTGTAACCAGAAGGTCCTGGGTTCGAAACCCGGTGGGCGCGTAATGCTGAAGAGTCCCAAACTAGGCTGAGGAAACAGCTGTCCAGTACTCCCTGCAGGTTTTCCAATGGTTCTCTAACTAATGTCAGCTCATGATGAAATCCCTACAAGGAAGTCAGAAGACATAAATAATGAAAGCAAATAAATAAATGAAGCATTAGTTGTGAATAACAATTTTTGTGACAAAGAGCCCCCGTAGTAATTCAATATAAAAAGGGAACATCAGAGGCGTCACGTAGGATTCCGAGGATGAGGTCACATTAGGCTTTAAACTGGTCAGTCAACTCACTCAGAGATAAACTATGTCGGCTTAAGTACCCTATAGATCCAATTAAGTAAAATAATGATACTTAGCAAATACCGTGTAATGACTGTGCGCTCAATTACATAATTCACACCAGTAGTTTAGGATGAATTAGATGGTCGGAACATAAAAACCTGGCTAGACCTAGAATGATGTATTTACCTGTATCTCATCATACAATAGGGCGGCATAAAGTGAAGCTGTTGAATAGAGAGTAGTTAATCACTAAATGTTTTTTCATCGAATCAACAGCTAACACGTGCAATTGAAATGGTGCAATGCTTAGACAATATATACGGAAAATTGCAATAAACAATTACGGGCAAAGAGAAAAAATATATAAAGTAAATCATAAAGCTGTTTGTATAATTCACTGAACAATAAACTCTGCTAGACACATCATCTGGTTATAAATACTGTATCACTCACTACGTGGAACATAGGGCTTCAACAACACACCTCCATTTTGTTCTGTTTTCTGTCGTCCTCTTCATCTGCAACCATCATTGACCAAACTTTCTCATATCTTCCGAACACTATCTACTCTATGTCATTCCCACACTGACGACACACTAGTCGCTTCCCATCGGGATTCCATTCGAGCACTGGCATGGCTTTCAGTGTCATTCGGCGGCTTCCTCAATGTATGGCCGATTCATATCCACTTTCTCTTCCATACTTGTTGAGCAATCGGCTCTCGCCTGTTGGTTTGTTCCCATAGTTTCTTGTTGCTTATTCTTTCTAACCATTTGATCCCTACTATGGAGACAGGGAAGGCAGTTGTTGATGAAAGTCTGCAATCTGTTGGACATTCTTTTCGCTACCCGTATAGAAGAACCACCTTCACATTGCTGTCGAAAATGTAAATCGTTTTTCTTACGCTGAGTGTAAAAGATTTCCTAACTGGTTTCAGGTTGATGTAAGCGTATCTAGCCTATCGGATTGTGGCTGACTGACTTTGAAATCTCTATCCATGCCAGCCACCTGTGGTTGAAACTATGCATCTGTCAAATCTCTTCCGTTGATGGTGATTGGTGCTGGTTGATGTTGTTGTTAGTGTTGGTTGACTGACTATCTTCAGCACCTCCGCCTTCTCTGTGTTCAGCTTGAGTCCTGTCTACACTAACAGTCTACTGGAGTTTGTTAGACATTAAACATATATCACCTGACAAATCCAGATCTTCTGGAATCATCTAATCGGTCTTCCAGCGTATTCCTGACTCCTCGCCTTCAACAGTCTCACGCATAATCCAGTCCACCAAAACTAAGAATATCATCGATGATAATAGGCAGCCAGTCTTGTCTTACTCCTGTATTCACTTTGAACGCCTCTCTGAGTTTTCCGTTGTGGATCACTTGACACGTGGAGCCGTCATATAGTTTGCTGTTGAATGAGGTTGACAAAGACTTGAGGTACGCTGTAGTGCTGAAGTAGTTTCCAAACCTGTTCTCGGTTTAAGCTGTAGTGTAGGGTTGCTAGCTCCACTCCCAACCCTTCCTCTTAGCATGGGCTTGCAACTGACTAGAAAACTAGCGAGCCAGTTATATATATATATATATATATATATATATATATAGAGAGAGAGAGAGAGAGAGAATTATACTGTACTTTTACAGAAGTGATCTAAATACGACACTAACATTTTCCTCGTTCGGGACAAACTCATCAGTTCTGTAGCGGATCAACCTCAGATCAAGGAAACTAATAAGTTCACAACATCTGAATTCCAGCTACCAAGGTAGGTCAACCGGTAATACATAAATTGCACTGATTTAGCTAGCAAGCAAGCGCTACTATTTGACACAACAAGGTTTCCAAATACTGATATCAGTCAAAGAAGAAGAAGTAGTATATACCATCACTCTGTTTCATTTGCCTTCTTGATTACCACTTTGTGATTTTCGGAGAAAACTATGACAACTTCTCACCTTGATATTTTCATCTTTCAGGTGAAAACTTTGACTGAATTTTGCTTGCACCAAAACACAATGCTGTACAAGTCAAATATAAGCCAATCTTGTTGTTTCTAGACACTAACGGTCCAGGGATGAACAAGGCTAATACTATGTTGTTCTTTTTTTTCCAGTTGCTTGTCCAGATAGTAATTATGCTTATTCACATGTATTATGAATAATAAATGCATATGGCAAAAACACATTCTGAAATAACTAATCCGTTGGAATTACCTGTATTATTCCTGAAACAAAAAACGGAATGATATTGAAAAACGTATATTGGAAAATAGACCAAATGAAGAGTGGTCAGTAAGTACCAGGAGAACTGTTATAACTACTCTTTAAGAAACTCTGACACTATGATAGACACACACTGTTTGTCTTTCTCTCTCTCTCTCTCTTTGTCAATTCATCCTTCTATGATATCCTTCTTTTTTCGACTCATCTCATTGCTTCTTTCCATTTCACGCTCTGCATGTTATACATTGACGGTGTGTGTGTGTGTGTGAGAAGAACGAACAGAACACATGCTCCTTACCACATAGAATGCATTAATTATGCATGAATCACTACTAATCCACTTTTTTTAAACAAGCAAGTATCCATCTAAAATGAACAGAGATTAATCACATACATCTGCTTTGTTGAATTCGGAGAACTTCTCATCAGTACAGTTATATTATTATTTTAAGGTAGCAAGCATCTTAATAATTTATTATTATTAGTACTATTATGACTATTATTTAGTTGTATTAATATAACTTTATCTCTCTTTTTCTATCTCTGTTTTTCTATGTGTGTAGGAGAATGAATAAAGAGTTAGGAGGCCATTTATTCTATTCATCATATATATGGCCTGGATAATTGTTAGGACATGAATCAGTGAATGAAGTAACAATGTGTATCAAGTGTTGTTTGGCTAATAACACCTTTTTGCTTAGTCATATCAAGATTGAAGAACATGTTGAAGGTGAAGAATAAATGTTGTTTAGATTTATACACAGAATAATATAAAAGCTTTATATCTTACTATCTGACCAATTTGTTGAAAGAATGAGTGACTTCCTGGACTTTGCGGAGGAATTATGTCCAATGCTACACAGATTTGAAGGCAGTGAGTTCTCAGAGGGGGACTTCAAGTGAATATGAGGAGAAGACGGGGGGGGGGAATGCAGATAACCACCAGCACCACCACAACCACCACTAACAACAAAAACAAGCGTCCATCATTATCAACTGGTGAAATTTGAATAAAGTCACTCCCTCTTACTTATCTAGGTATCATCGTCCCAACTACAAGCGGTACGTATGAAGACGTTAAAGGTAGGTTTAAAAAGGCAATACAGAAATTTGTTACTCTGAAATTAGTTTGGAAATCGTCTGCCCTCAGGATAAAGAATGAAATTCAGGTTTTGGTTTTCATTACCAACATTTGATCAGTTCCTCAATACGGGTCAGGAACATAGAGCATCACTAAAAGCATTCACAACAGGTTGCTTCAGACTTCCGTCAACAGCTGTCCTAGCTAGTTCCATACTGAAGACCAGGTTAACATCAAGAAAGAATTATCAACAATAAACTGGGGAAGTGAACCTAACAAGACCCTTTTGCTTGACAAATATTCCAAAGAAAACAGAAACGGATTGGATAGGCTATCGCTAGAGTAGAATGTGAATGAGAAACGATAAATTCGACGTGGTTCCGACAGTCACATAAAGGAGATCATTTGAGGAGGAGATGAAAGCTTACTGGAAATTGCACGGTCAACTGAAGAGGGCTACAGCGAACAGGAGAAAGTCGAGATGTAGTTAGTGTTCAAACTAAATGTTCTAATCGGAATCCATGTGAATAGTGATAATATTGACCGACTGGCAATATCTTCCTGTTCACAATACCCATTATACTTGATTGGGATTATCCGCTACAGCATTATAGAATAATTTGTTAGTTCCATCTTACTGACCAATGTAGTAATGCAAACACAAAAAAGAAAAGAAATAGACACCTGCTGTGTAAGTTTTGCATACTAGAAGACAAAACAAGTATGGAACAGTTACTGATAGTCATTGATGTAATGAGTAATATTCATTGTCAAGTAATAATTTATAGGGATTCAACTGATTTCAAGTTCGATTACGGATTGATACTGAAAACCATGGAATACAGGACATCTGTTTCATCCTAGTTTAGGGCTATTCTTCGCACTGACGACCCCACGGAAGAAAAAACCCTGGAGCTTCAGGTTACGAGGTCCGCTAGTTGTCCATTAAGCCACTGGGATGAAGTGAATTGACCTATGAATTCTAACTCCTGTCAAATCATGATGCTTGCTAGTGACTGAATACATATCGAAGTTGCCTGCAGTTTTATTGAGACGTTCTGGTCAATGAAGTCCACTATGTTGAATATCCTTCTACGACACTAGCTCGGGATTGTGCTTTGTATCACGAATTACAGAAGTTGTAATTGATGAGCCGTTGTATCCTTTCGCAGTGACTGAATCGAAAGTTAGCTTGGCTTTCAAACTGTAGTCAATCCCTAGTGATGGGATTATAGGTGAGTGCTGATAAAGAGTCCCAAACTGGGACGAAACAGCTGTCCAATACTCCCTAGTTTTCAATGGTTGTCTAAATCATATGAATTATTGATCAAAATTAGAATAATACTGGGACATAATCATGCAATATCATAAATTTCTAGACAACGGAAATCATGTGGAACATGATGAGTTTGTGCTCGATTTCTCTAAGATAAAATAAAATAAAACCTATCATGTGTTCTCGTCTGTTAGTTTTCAATAGATTTTTTTACATGTGATATTTGTTTGCAACGGAAGTTATTCTCTAATTTCCATCAACTTCTGAATAGATCCAGGGACTTTGTATTATTTTACGCTAGAATGAAAATGAAAGAGTCAAATAAATTTGAAGTATAAGAAACACACACAATCTTTATTTTATATATTTTAAGCAGAAAATAATATCATAAAATAATAACGGATACATTGGTAATATGAAGAGAATAAATTCTTACTTGAATTTCAAGCTCTATTCAAAGATAATTATCAGAACGATTTCATTGTGTTCAGTAAGGAGGAATAATTACTTTATCACGCAAAGAGATCACTACTCCCTGTCACCCAATCGGTGACAGAATTATCACCATTTACTGAAAGGGGAAAGTAGATAGATAAAGTGATATTAAATTATGTCCGTCGTCTATGCGTACATTTTTCTACGGCGTTTTGTGACCCTGGCGTCTGGCAAACGATATGTTCTCTTAATTAATCAGAGTGCCATTCATAATTTGATTAGTTGAAGTGACATTTTGTGTCATTGGAAAACTTAGTGAAAAATAATTCTACAGTCGTAGTAGTAGCATTAATAGTAAAATAAAACGCTTAATTTGATTCAATATCATATATAATAATAATAATATTCTGCTTTATTCCAAAAAAATACTTATAATAATACTTATAATTCTTACTAAATTATGAGCTAAAACAGGTAGAAGAGGCGTTGGTGGTAAATAACTGTCCTTTAAAATTCCTTAGGAAGATCGAAAAGGGCCAAACGAAAAATATTAATAATTGTGAAACGAGTAATAATAAAATAAATAAGAGAGAATATAAGTCATCTACAGTTATACCATATAAAAAGGGGACATCTGAAACCCTACTTAGGATTCTAAATAAAGCAGGAATTAGGGTGGCATTTAAACCTACAAACTCACTCAGGCAGGATAAGCTGTGTAGGTTAAAGGACCCAGTTGACCCAATTAGACAAAATAACATAATTTACAAAATACCCTGCAATGACTGTGAGTTAAGTCAACTACATTGGTCAAACTAGTAGGTCAGGGTAGTCAGATTGTCAGCACATAAGAATTTAGCTAAGGTAAGAATGGTTGATCCTGAAAAGATAAGTAATTTAGAAAAAAGCTCAGCAATTGCAATGCATGCGCTAACACACAACCACACAATAGGGTGAGAGAGGGTTAAAATTCTAAAAAGTAATCTAGGTAGGTGGAGATAGAGAGAGGTTGATTACTGAATCCTTGTTCATCGAGTCTACACCCAACACATGCAAAAGGAATGACTCGTCACTCATACCTGAAATATGGAAAATACTACTGCCAATCAAATCAAGTGAAAAATAATGGAACTATATAAATGAAGTTAGGAAGTCGTGTGAGTACCTTGATATGATTATGAGCAATAAATTGTGCTCGAAACTTGGTCATCAGTAAACATTACTGTATAACACTGGTAGACTTTATCAAAACAAAATTTACCCATAATGGAATTATACCCTACCACAGTGCACAAGTTTTATTCTTATATCAATAATACAGGATAGGATTTTCAGCATTTGTCACAGTATTGCATCTGATTTACTCAAAATACAAATAAAATTAACCCCAGTAAATTTGTCCACATGTGCGGTAGTAATAAAGTCAAAAATGTACAGTGTACAAAATGAGAGTAATAACTATACTAAAGAAATTAGATTTGTTTCCAACAGTATTGTCGATCCAGTTTGGAAATTCTAGCATGTTACAGAAATTTCTATAGTTTGGTTTGTAAGGATTAGTTTTGTTTATACGAGTGGATCATGAATTCATATCAGTTAGAGAACCATTGAAAACCAGAACAGTGTTTCCTGGAGTTCTAGTGAGAAGTCGTGACCAGTAGGGTCAAGGCAAGCTCGTATACCATTCAGCCACTGAATCGGGTTGCAGTGGCTGAGTGGTATACGAGCTTGCCTTGTGCCTGAAAGGTCCTGCGTTGGAACCCTGGCAGTGGGTGCACCCTGCCGATTATTCTCAAACCAGGATGAAACAGCTGTTCAGTGCCCCTTGTTTTTCAATTGTTCTCTAACTGATATGAATCCATGATCAACTCGTAAAAACATGTTATAGAGTATTGAATCTAATGTTCTGTTGATATAGTATGGTGAGAGGAAAGACAAAAAATAACAGTTATTACACCGTTTAAGTGATGTTTACATTTACGGGAAGGGAGAAAGAACGGCGTCTTGAAGGACGCAAGTCTGAGAAAGTAATGAAGTGAATAAGTTTCCCTGTTTTCTTCCTGAGAAATAAGAATGCAGCCAGTTGACAACCCAACACTCAGTTTTAGTTTCAACAAGCTTATTTGACAAAATATCCCTAGGTACTAAGTCGAAAGCAGATTAGTAATCTAAGAAGGTGCAGCGAACAAATTCAGCCCCTATTTTTCTAAACTAGAGACTATGTTATGATGTAAGACTGCAGCTGCATCTAGAGTACTTCTCTTGTGTTCATAGGCGAATTGCTTGGAATTCTTAAAGGCTTTAAATGAAGGTTCAAGATTAAGTAAGACCAACTCTTCCACAGTTTTAAAACAAGAGTGGTAATAGAAATAGGTCTAAATTTGATATATGTTCCATTGTAGTTAAGAGCTATTTTCTTGCTGACGTTCAGTGCATAATGTACTGCTCACAAGTAAGTTTAAAAAACTTTCCGATTGGCTATGTACAGTCCCATTTTCATTCCGTCATTTTGTTACGGAGGTTTTCATATGTCACGGATTTATTTAATATTTCATTTTGTTCCTTTGAGTTCCACGTGGAACACCATACTTCAGCTCTGCAGTTTCAGTAAGATTAGTATTTATTTTTGCAAAGTGGGGTTACTGGCCACATGTCTAGCCTTCCCTTTTAAAAGGATTTATTACTAGTGAAGCAAGGTTAAGGAGTGCGTTGGGCAGAAATTCAACCTCAGAACACCTTAGTTAAGATTGGCTAGCGGTCCTACCACTGCGATTTCATATGTCAGGGATTTGATCTTTATTATCCCTCTTGTACCTGTTTGTTAAACACTTACGCACTGGCTCCAGTGTATTGAAAACCTTTTTTGCACTTATGATCCTCCTCTTGACATTTCCGTATGTGCTGATGCCTGTAGTATACAAGACGCTAACTAGATAAGCGATATGTTTCACATTTCCTCCGTTGATGGTGATTTTTGTTTGTTGTTGTTGGTCGGTGGGTGTCTTCACTAATTGTATCTTCACTAAATTCACTTGGAAACCTGTTTTCCCTGCCTGTTTCTTCCTAGAACTTCTTAGTTGCTGTCTGTAGGTCTTCGATTTTATGAGACATTGGACGCAAATCATCCACAAAGTCCATACTGTCTAAAGTCTTCTCGTCAGTCCAACTTAACCTTGTCTCCTCTCTCCCACTCACAGTCTTCGGAATGATCCAGTCCACCACAGTGCGGAATATTAACGATGATATGAAGCAAGCAGCCTTTTTCTTACTCCTGCCTTCACTCCAAATGGTTCGTTGGATTTTTCATTGTGGATCAATTAACATGTGACATTATCATTTATCTATTAAGTTAGGTTGATAAAGATTTGTTGAGCGTTCGGTCATCCCCTGTTGAAATGTTCCTAGCCAGCCAGAGTTTCTTGTTGCCGATTCTTTCAGACAGGCTGGTAATTTGATCTTCAGTAAGGAGCCAGTGAAGCGTGCAGCTGTTGATAAAAGTCTCTAACTTGATGGAATTGCTTTTCGTGACACTCAATTCACGTTTCTGATCAGTATATTAGAGTCGACTGACTTCACATTGGTGTTGAACAGAATCCGAATCTTGTTCTTTATACTGGCTGAGTTAGTGCAGGAGATCTGAAAACTGGTTTCAGGTTGGTTGATGAAGGCGTATCCTCTCTAATTGGCTTTCACATCGTCATCCATTCCGAACACCTATGGTTGAAACCGTGCTTGCTGGCCAGAAAAGTGAATGAAGTATCATTTGTCAAATCCCTCCTGTTGATGATGACTGGCGCTAGTTGATGATGTTGCTGCTGCTATTGGTTGGTTGATTGGTTGTTTATCCTATCCACCTCCGTATTCCCTATGCTCACCTGGAGTCCTATCTTCTCTGGCTACTTCTTCAGCCAGTGTGTTGCTTCTCGCCTGATAGTATTTAAGTTTATGTGACATTAGACATAATACATCTGCGAAATCCAGATCTTCTAGAGTCTTCTTATTGGTGGTCCAGCATAATCCTTTCTCCTCAATCCCCACAGTCTGACGCATAATCCAGTCAACCACAATTAAGAAGATCATCGGTGATAATAGGCAGTCAGTTTTGTCTTACTCCTGTATTCACTTCGAAAGCCTCTCTGCGTTTTTCATTGTGAATTACCTAACGCATAGCATTCTCACAAAGCCGGCTATTTAATGAGGTTGTTAAAGACTTGTACACTGTACAACAGAGCGTTGAAGTAGTTTGCAAATTACTTAGTGGTCAACGTTGTCTGTCGAAGGCATTTTCGAAGTCGATGAATCGAGGATTTTGCGTAGGATTGCAAAATGATCACTACATGATTTTCCTTAACCTCGCCTATTTTACTAGCCTGGTAATTTTCTAGTCGGTCGCAAGTCTAGGTTGAGAGGGAGGGTTGGGCGTGGGGTTAGTGACCCTATCACACAAAACCACTGAAACTGTTATAGAAACTTAGATGCAAAATAAAAATATTGTGGCACCGTAAGCTATAGTATTGAAGAAGACATTTTCAAAATCGGTGAATATGAGGTAGAGGTGTGTATGCTATTCTATGCTCTTTTAGATTATGACGCGTAGCATCACAATCTGGTCGACGCATGATTTGCTTTTATTAATAAAATTTAATAATAATAATTTGCCTGCCTATATTATACATAATAGTTTGGTGTTTGTACCATGTAAGTTGTAATCCTTTGTTCTGTTCTGTTGTCTTCTTCAGACGAGTTCACGATTGCGCATAACCTCTAATCTCCTCTTACACAAACTCCTCCATGTCATCCTCGCACTTACGATCCACTCGTTGCTTCTCATTGGGATTCCATTCGAGTGATGGCTAGTCGTGCAATGTTATCCAATGGGCTCCTCAGCGTATATTCGATCAATCCACCTCCTTTTACTTCTACATATTTGACGAGCAATTGGCTCTTACTTATTTGTTTGTTCCACCGTCCCACCCTCCCCCTTTACCTGGGCTTGAGAGCGGCTAAAAAACTAGCAAGATGGTTAAATAGGCGAGGTTCTGTTAATTATCTCTTTATTTTTATTTGTAACAATAAATATCCCATTACAAAGATAAGAATATGACACGCAAATTAAAAGTTTTATACTCACATTTATTTGTGCATCACTCCAAACATATATATTGAACGAGCTGTAGTGAACTATATGCCAAGACTAATTGGTATTTGAATAATTACAAATACAACAGGGACAATAATAAATCCAAAGTAGGCGTATCACTTGGCGTTGCTTTTGTCATCGGAAAACGCTTATTATCTCCTAATTCCTTGCATACACGCAAGCACCTTATTGTTTTGCTCACTCGAACTGTGCTTAGTTCATTTGTTAGCATTAAACAATTTCAGGTTTGTAATGCTTTTAAAACAATATGACTTTCATATCTTAAATGCTCTTAAGTTCATCACATTTTATTAAATCTAATTTATTTTTGGATTTCAGTATGAAATCAGCTAGTAGATTATCGGTCGAGTCCTGCTGTACTTCATAGATTGGTGTTTCAGTTACCCTGAAAACAAGCTGTATTGCGTGAAAATAATCCCGTGAAATAGGAGTATCTCAGATCGCATAACCTACACTCATATCCCCATTGTGGTTATATTAACCACAGCCGCTTTGACTAGTCGATGTATATCTGACCCAGATTTCATGACTTTAGGCATTTGTCAACAAGGCTTGTCTAGAATCTGAAAAGCTATGGTCTGCTAAAGTCAGAGACGTTACCTCCAAGATATTTGGGTCTATGTTTGGCTTTCCAAAGGACTGATCGTGGTAATTTAATCATTGGGGAGTGAGCATTACTTAACAGATGCGAACTCCCTAGGATACCCATTCGGTAATGCAGATCTCAGTCGGAACTTCCATATTATCTATAAAACGAAAAACACTGACTGAAACGTCTCGGACTTTTATCAATAGCTACTTTTGCTAGCTAATTAATGAAGACCAGATAGGCAGCTGGGTGGGATCAGAAACAAGGAACTCTAGAAACGAACCAATCAACAACCTATTACTCAGAGAATATACTGAAGAAAAAAGAGATGGATTGTACACACGCCATTGTGCGCCGGTTGCACAATGGTTAGGACTCTCGCCGACCACGCACATGGTCCGAGGTTCGATCCCCTGCCGACGCACACCTGATATCTATGGTCGACCTGCGAAATTTGGGCGACCGATATCACATGCTGAAAATTCCATACTTTTACCAAAAATACGGTGTGGAATCAGGCTGTAATAAAAAAAATCACACGCCAAGCATGTCGTCGAGTGGAACCCGAGTGGACAATCGGAGCGTTGTCCGGGAGACAGTATGAGTATTTGAAATCTTATAGGCAGTCATGAAACCAGCTACGGAGGACTACAGAAAACAGGGTGAGATATAAGATGTGCAGCTTAAACCCTACGTTCCACTCGGAACCCAATATAATAATAATAACGGTAAACTGAAAGGTGTGACGCGTACAAAAGGAGGGTTTTAAATTTCAGGAACAGCTGTCAACAAAGAAAAGCTACATATTACCGACATAAATGGCGTTAGTGTTACTGACAACAGTTAAATTATTAAAGAGAGTTATGTGGTGAAATACTGGATTATCCTAGTGGTATAGAGGTTAGGTAGCTTGCCAATCATGCACATGATCCGGGTTTCGATTCCCGTCCCACGCACGCCTGATATATTTGGGCTACTGTTATCACATGCTGAAAATTCCATTTTGTACCAAAATTCTGTGTGCAATCAAGCTATAAAAAATATTCTAAGTTTTAAAAACAGAGTGAAGTTTTATTCTCAGCTAGATTACACAGTCGTCTTCTTTATTCCCCTCAGAATATTACAAATTTTTTATCCGAAATCCATATATTCCAGCCATTAGTCGACCCCCTAGTTTAACAGAGAACTTTATATGATTACATAAAATGAAACTATGTATAATATAAATGATTTTAATTCTAGCTGTTTGGTTATATTAGAGTGAAAAGATTCTGCGAACGTTGATTAATAAGTCCTTATTTATTTTTTAGCATGTCACTCAATAAATGTTACTAAACAGTTCGGTAAAGAAATTGGAATTCATAGACCACTGAGTTAGGTCTGAGTAGGCAGCTTCAGTGATTGCCTACTAAAAAGAGTTGCAAAGTGGGACTTGACATGAGTTAAGCACATTTCGGTTTCTTTTAGAATTGTTCCTTAACTGACGTCAACTCTTGATCAAACCCCTACAGACCAACACTAAAAAATTCGGTGAATATTCATCAACCGAAAATAGTAATTATTCATGACCTCAAAGTGATTTATCCATAGAGAGAAGTTAGACAACAGCTGAGCAACTTCAGGCGGATGAATTTAAGTAGTATAAAAAAGCAATGATAATTACGACGAAGTAAGCAGCAGTAAGTGCCATAGTAAATATTTAGTCAAAGTATTCAATGAAGTTATAATTGTCCAGATTATAGGATCACCTATAATTGTTGGAGTTTCTTCACGAACCAAAATAATTCAGAGAGAGATCATTGAAAACCAAGCAGTTAGTATTGGACAGTTGTTTCGTCCCATTTTCAGACTCCTTACCGGTGCAAACCCATAAACCTACAAGAGATCGAATTTCAGATCTTAGGGTTACGAGGTCAAGCCGGTTTACTATTCAACTACTTGAGGTGGAATTCAATGAACCGCGAATTCTTACTTTGTCAGTTCTTGATATGGTGTTGTACTTCTCAGTGCTTTTGATGAAATTCCATTGCATCTTGACATTGTAGACCCAACTTGTCACGACTTCCCATTAAAATACACTAGCCATCCAGAAATCTCAGTATCAATTGCCAGCACACAGAAGCCAACTAAATGGATGTCCTAAAGCTGTGGTGGGAAGTCGTGACCTTTGGAGTTCACTATGTCGACATGAAGTGGATTCGTATTGAAGGCACTGGTGAAGTAAGAGCCATATCACAAGCTGACGAAATTAGAATTCAAGCATCATTGAATACCAGGTCGAGTGGTGTGATAACCAACCAGCCTGAAGGTCCAGGATTTGGTCTTTTTCTGGTTCGCGGATTTCAACTGCTGAAAAGTCTCAAAATAAGATGAAACGGCCATCTAGTGCTGCCTGGCTTTCAATGATCTCTCTGACTGATGTTGTTTAGTTAATAGAAAGTTCCCAGAAATCCTATAATCTGAGTAATCATAATTTACGGTGATACTTACTATTACTGTGTCTTAATTATCAGTTTTTTTTCATTATCCTACTTAAACTCATTTCCTGTAAGTAGTTTACCCGTATTTTTTGTCTATTTATAAGTTACTTTATTCTTTATTTATGCATGATGAACCTAGAATATGCAAACTATTAACAAATTAACACGATGAGTGGGGTAATGAAAAACTTATCGAGTGGCTTTCTTGATTTCAATAATTCATATCTATTCGGAATAATTTGTCATTTATTGAAGATGAATGAAACCGAAGAACGCTCAAAAACCAAAACTCTATCATTTATGCATATGATCGGATATTCTAAAATCTCTGAGTAAAAATATACTCGGAATGAAGTAAACTTTGATCATATTTAATCAGTTTCTCTTGATTAATTATTAATTTACTGACTATGAGTACTGGCTAATTTATAATTGAGAATATTTTGACATTTCGAATCAATATTTCATTTCAGTTAAACTAAAAAAACTTATCATCTTCTGTTCAAACATGGGATACATCGGTGGTTTAATGGTAGAATCCATGCCAACTGTGCATGTGGTCCGGGGTTTAGTTCCCGGGTGACGTACATCTACAGCTCACGTGATTGTTTGTCTAGCAAAGAGGGAGTGTTGTGTTTGAGGCTGGCAATCCCACCGATAACAAACACTACCGCAACTGAAACTTCAGAGCTTAGTCTCTAAGTCTCATGTTTCACTCAGAGGAACATAGGGCTGCACGTCTCCATTGCGTTCGGTTATCTGCCATCTTTTTCACCCCGCTCCAAGTCTGCCCACATGCTTTCATCTCCTCTTCACATTACCTCCTCCAAGTCACCCCACCCTAAGACCGACGACCGACTCACCGCCTCCCTTTCGGGTTCCACTCGAGTAATGGCTTGTCTAGTGATGTCACTTGATGGTTTCCTCGGAGTATGACCAGCCAATCCATCTCCATTTCTTCCTGCCTATTTGTTTCACAATCGGTTCCTGATTGTTTCGCTCCCAGAGATCCTTGTGCCTGATCTTTTCTGACGGGCCATCTGATCTTGAGTATTGAGCGAAGACAGGTGTTGATGAAGATCTGTAGTTTGTATGAGGTGCCCTTTATGACGCGCTGGCCAAGTCTCTGATCCGTATAGTGAGTAGCACTGACTTCACATTGGAGTTGAAAATCCGGATTTTATTTTTGATGGTGAGTGCTGTTGATCTCCACACAGACTTGAGAGTAATGAAAGCTTGTCTTGCTTTTGTGATTCTAGCTTTGATGTCCTCATCAATTCCGCTCGCCTGTAGTTGATATGATGCTTCCCAAGTAGGTAAAGGAGGTTGTTTCTTTCAGGTTCCTCCCATTTACGCTGACTTTTGTATGTTTCTGTTGTTGCTGTTGTTGGTGTTGGCCAAGAATCTTCATCACCTCTGTTTTATCCATGTTCATCTGAAGTGAAGTCCTATCTTTGATGCTTCTTCTATTGCCAACTTGTTGCTTTTCACTTGCATATCTTCCAGTTTGTTGGAAATCAGACAAATATCATCGCGGGCGAAGTTCAGATCCTCCAATTTCTCTTTTGTGTGAGTCCATTTTATGCCTGTTTCCTCATTGCCTATTGTCTGTCGCATTATCCAATCTACTGCAATCAGGAAGATCATTGGCGATAATAGACAGCCTTGCCTCACTCCGTCTTCACTTCGAAGGATTCCGTAAGTTTCCTGTTGTGCATTATTTGTCATGCAGCATTGTCGTACAACTGTTGGATGAGATGTATAATTAACGATGGGACCGCGTAGTAGCGAAGTAGTTGCCAAACTACCTCTCGATCGACGCTGAGCTATCGAAGGCCTTTTCAAAGTCGATGAAGTTGAGATAGAGAGGTGACTCCATTCCAAGCTTTACTCAATGATGATCCGTAGAGTAGCGATTTGATCAAAACATGACTTGTTTCTCCTGAATCCAGCCTGTTCCGAACGAAGTTTTTCATCTGGGGCTTGTTTGATTCTCTCCAGGATGATGCGGCTTAGAATTTTGCTTGGGATGGACAGGGGCATAATTCAGCGCCAGTTTTTGCATTGACTTTAGTCTCCTTTCTTTGGTAGTTTGAATAAGTATCCGTTCTTCCAATCCTCGGGTACTTTGCCCTCTTTCCACACCTTCTCCAGCAGTGGTGTCATCAAGTCCGCTGTTGTCTCTGGGTTCATTTTCAATGCCTTTGCTGGGATTCCATCTGGTCCTGCTGCTTTCCCAGCTTTCAGCATCTTGATTGCATTCAGGACTTCTGATTTCGTCGAGGGAGTCGATGTTCACTGGTAGATCTGCATCCGTTGTTGATACTGTTGGGCGCGTTCTAAGCGGCGGTCGATTTAGAAGTCTTCTGAAGTATTCAGCCCAAATAAATAGTTCACAGAAATCTGTTCTGATAAGTGGAAAACCTTCGACTATGTTTTTATTTCGAGTGTGACGATGATGATAGTGGAAGCTTCATTGAGATAGTTTTAACTGAGATTTTCATGTATTTATCCTGGTTGTCATATATCGGATAAAATGTTCACTGGTGCACTCGAAAGTATACACGTTCACATACTTATCCGGTAGCAGCTACATTTGAGGACAGTCGACTACTTTGGTCTTCTGGACAGGTGCGGATAAGTCTACATCTCATAGGAACAGACACCTTCAATAGTTTTTTGAGCTTGACAACGGATTGATATCAGTCAGAGAATCATTGAAAAACAGGGAGCACTGGACAGCTGTTTCTTCCGATTTGTGGGACTCATAGGCGGTACGCACCCACTGGCTTTCCAACCCAAAACCTTCAATAGTGCCAATGCCAGTCATCTCGTAAATATGAGTCGTGAGCTATACACCATGAAATCCTTTAGAATTATCAACAGACAAAATAGTTGAATTCTTCTCAAGTTTTCTGAGACAGTAGCCTGAAACCTAAATTATACATATTCAGAAGGAAGCAGGGACTAGTCTTTCCTTGCCCTGGTAACTGAATATCTTGAGTATCTCTTTCATTTAATGAGGTAATCTTTGGCTCTGACCTCTTCTTCTTTGTTGAAGTTTAGCTTTGCTTGTCTTATGTCTCTGTGATTTGGGTTCAGTTTATCACACTGTTATACAACTTCTCAGTTACTCATCACCTCATTTACCTTGTGCCGTTCTAATGTAACTGTTTTGTCATTGTATCCAAGCACTAATTTTGTGTTTAAACTTGAAGCTTATATGTATAAGCTATATAAGCAGAACTTCTGAGCACTATTAATTGGTTTTGGAGTCTCTTGTCAACTGACACTATGTAACACTTGCAAGTATGGTTAAAGTTGTTTTGTACGCAAATTTAATTCATTCCTTTAGGCTATATATAGCTGATGGAAAGCTACTGAAATAAACGATGGCAACATCTTATTCTCCATAAAGCATTGTTTTCACTTTATTCAGACCTGTGATTTCACAGCGTTTTGTTTTCTTTATGGATTTCGAAGCAGTGAGACAGATTCAATACAAACGAAACTTACATAAGTGGCCCAGTTATAGGATAAAATGCATTTCTTCAGAGGAATGCATTAAACAAGAAATGTGTAAAATGAAATTCTATCGCGTTCCTAGTAATCTGTCTAGTGGAGCCGGACCAATAGACAGTACATAGAAGAAGTACGTTCAACTGCTTCGTTTACCTCGGCCTAAAATAAGGCCAACAAATCCTCCATAGACATTAGCACATTAAATTCTTATCAAGAATTCCTTTTCTTCCTCTTCCATTCCTTTGATTCATTGATAAACGTTTATTTGCCTAGACATCGTCGAAGCATCTGCACAAGATGCCGGCATGTCAACCTGAGACCGAGCACTTCGGTCCAATCAGTCAACGGGAAAATCTCAAATTCAATACAATTAATATGACCCGTTGCACAACAGCTGGCTTTCGTGGCCAAAATAGTCTTGGGGATAACACTTTGACGTTTGAAACTATGGGTACTGGATTCGAGCCTGGGTGAGAACATCATCACTCACTGAGAAATGCTGGGGCATCCAGCTGACGAGTCCCAAATAGGACGAAATGCGCATCCTGGATTCCACTGCTAGTCACCATCCACCAATTAAATACTAACTAAATACCCAGACATCATCGAAACACCTGCACAAGAAGCCGACATGTCAACCTGAGGCCGAGCACTTCGATCCAATCAATAGACAGGAAAATCTCAAATTCAATAAAAAAGTTTATTTCTAAACTTTTATGATTTCATCACCTTTCTCATGACTTCTGTTACCTTATGTTTAAGTAGTGCTTTCCTAACTTGCTATCGTAATTCTAAAGTCCTGTTTATTCCACTCCACTAAATACATTATTATTCATTATAGACTATTGGACAATCACTCCTCAATAGTACTTTTATGTTAACACCACATAATCGTTATTATTTCACAAGTAGCCGACATGTCAACCTGAGCATTTCGGTTCAATCAATTGACGTGAAAATCTAATGTTCAATTACATCATTATTATCGTCGTTATTTTCAACCTTGAACTTATGTCTAGTTCACCCCATTCGTTGCTTTATTTTCTGTAGTAGTCATATTGTCTCACACACTATTGATTGCACTCAGTATACACTTAATTAAATTATTTCATCTCATTTTATCTCATGTTCTCATTGACCATACATATTCAAAACTAACCGACTATTGTTTCATCCCATCTCATTTATACTTGTTCCACAACACACATTTCTGATATGATTCTAATTTGCCTTTACTGACTGGTTATTGTATGGCATAAATTAATGGATTTATAATTGTGTAGCCTGAAGAAGAAGGAAGAATTTATTGAAACTCAGTTGTCTGCTCTGAATAAAATAATATTATTTTATTTAACAAGTTCTTATCGTCTGTAGACAGTATTAATTGTACAGCTAATTGCTTACACATGTTTGCCCTTGTGAACGTGAATATAACAACAAGCATAGTTAGAGTAAACCAAAAAGAACGCCATTTTAATTCTTCGGTTTCTCTCCAGTCACATAAAAACTATAAAAATTTTAAATATATATGGGTAGAATAATTTATAACTTACTTAAAAAGACAACGTTGTGTTCACTAATATGCGACTGGCCCTATTCAGGTAAGTAGTTACCTGGGGTTCTAGTGGGAAGTCATGACCAGTAGGGTGCAGCAGGTCGGGTGTGAGGACAAATACTCGCCGAAGACATTGGCTAGCGGTCGCGCTGTATCGTGAATTGGCAGAAGTTAGAATTAATGCGCCGACCATTGGATCGGGTCCCAGTGGCTTAATGGTGTACGAGCTCGCTAGCCTTGTGACCAAAAGGTCCTGGGTTCGAGCCCCGGTGGGTGCGTATTGCTAAAGAGTCCCAAACTAGGCTGAGGAAACATCTGTCCAGTACTCCCAGGTTTTTCAATGGTTCTCTAACCAATGTCAGCTCATGATGAAATCCTGAAACTACTCAATCAGATCCCTACAAACTAATACTTAAATAAACGAATTGTTCCCTGCTGTTTGACTTGTATATCGCATACACAAAACAATCACTCTAGTGAAGAAGATCAGCTAAATTTGATAAAAGGAGAAAAGTCATATGTTACGCGACAATATTCATAGGATTAAGATATCTGATGACTGTACTGTTACTTAGGCCTTTTAACGTATTAATTGTTTGGAAGATCCCTACTGAACGATATACTTGCAATATTGACAATTATTTAGATGTTTCAACTATCGCCCTCTGACTTATTGCTTATTAGTTGTCTATTTTTTTGTTTGATACCGAATATAAACCCATCTTTTCGACGTTGTGTGATGGTGCTGATCATGTTTTGTTATACGACTGTGATTTCGCTTGAAATAAATCAGAATGTTTACCTTTGAAAGTCTGCAGGAAGTGCTTAATATGTTCGTTTCTTGCTCACAGAGTTTCACTGTTCTTTTTGAACCGAGTCCACGAAGTAAAATGAGCTCATAACAACCTGTAAATATTTCCGTTCTGTCTTTATTCAAACTACTAAAGGGAACCGGTTGTATGAAGCAAATGGCTGTCTTTTTACTGTCGTCAAGATGTTTTCAGATTTTGCGAAATTCAAGGAAGTTTTAGTTCGATATCCAATATAACACATCGATTGGTTTCCTTCGACCATATCACATTACGTGATGTTCAAGCCTTCACATCTCCCATATTTGTTGATGAATCTCTGAGGATAAGCGTTGTTTTTTCAACATCTTTTGGAGAATCATAAACTCTTTACCCAAATTTCTCTGCAGAGCATATTTTCCTGGCTCTGTCCTGGCTCTGTAGTACAAAGTCTTGGCTAGTGCTTGTTTTTAGCTAGCTATTAGGACACAAAACTATTAAAAATGTAAGCATTGTCCATTCCATGCAGACAGCTTTCGGTAAGTTGACCTCTAAAAGACTGCTATCTTCTAGGCGTTCCATCAAAATGTCAAGAAAATGGAACTTTCCATCATTTTTATGTTCCATTCAGTATTATAAGAATATATATATATATTCACTATGAAACGCCAATCCACATATTTCTAGGTGTATGCACAAAATAAACTTCAGAAGCATTATAAAATATAATTCGATCAAAATAGTTTCCAAATATTTGTTTTATTACTCATTATACACAAGGCTTGTGAATAACATTCATGTTTGTATTAGATTTCGGGAGAAAAAAAACAACAACAATAAAACTTGTCATTGTTACTCTTCTAAATAGATAGATTTTTATGTTTATTTTGTAAATTAATTTTATTTATTATCTTGACATAATTTATACTGATAACAACAACAACAACAGCATCCTTGTTTTAATGTATCTGTCGTATCAAACAAACAATGAATACTGAACGTATAATTTTAATTAGATAAGACTCTGTATACACACATACATTTACTACTGATTGACTGAAATGAGTAGTTATAAGCCACTTACACATCAATCAGTAGTAGCGCTTACTAGCCAACCAGATCGAAGTGATATAAACACTGGATAGCTGTCTCGATCATTCGGTACAGAATTCATCAATTGTGCACCTGTGTGACTCATCTCAGAGAGGCGAATAATTTCAAGCCATACGATCTCTCCGACCAGCTACTTGGTCCCAACCGTTAATATGATTATTATTATTGTCTTAAGTTCCGAGTGGGACATAGGGCTGGCTTCAGCAACACATCTCCACTTCCTTCAATTCCCTGCCGTCCTCTACACCTGGCTAGCTCCACAAATGAACATAATCTTCCATCTACTCCATCTAGCCACATGTGAGCCTCCATGTGAGCGCGCCGACACCCCAGTCGTCGCTTCCTATTGGGATTCCACAGGAATGATGGCCTGCATTGAGCGTGATGTCATCCTGATGATGACCTCCTCAACGTATGTCATAAAAGGACCATTTCCATTTCCTTCAACACATCTGTTGAGCAATTGACTCTCGCCTGTTGATTTGTTCCCAGCTAGCCACAGTTCCTTGTTGCTAATTCTTTTTGGCCAGCTGGTCATTTAATCTTCAATATAGAGCCAGCGAAGTGGGTAGCTGTTGATAAAAGCCTGCAGTAGCCTGTTAGAAATCCTTTTTGTGACATGCTGGTTAAATTTCTGATCAGTAGGAGGAACTGACTGACTGATTTCACATCGATGTCGAATATCCGAATCTTGTCGTTTATGTTGGCTGAGTTAGGGATGAAGGTTTACAAACTGATTTCAGGTTGACGAAGCCGTATCTTGCCTTTCCGATTCCTGGTGGCTGGCTGCCTGGCTGGCCTTCACGTCTTCATCCGTGCTATCCGCCTTTGGTTGAAAGAATGCTTACTAGATAGGTGGCGGAAGTAACCTCTCTCGGATCTCTCCCACTGACAGTGACTGTTGCTGGTTGTTGTTTTTGTTGTTAGTGTTGTTTGCTGATGACCTTCTTCATCTCCGTCTTCTCAATGTTCACCTGAAGTCCTGTTTTTGCCTCACTGCTTCTTCAGCCAGTTTGTTGGTTTTTGCCTGTAAATTTTAGAGTTTTTGTGACATTAGCCGTAGATCAAGCACATCAGGATGACAAGTCCCAAATAGAACGAAATGCACATCCTGGATTCCACTGATAGTCATCATCCACCAATTAAATCACTCGTAGATCATCTACGAAATGCATACCTTCTATATTCATCCCATCGGTGGTCCAGTGTATTCCTGTCTCCTCGCTCCCATACACAGACAGACGGATAATCCAGTCAACCAAAATTAGGAATATGATCGTCAGTAATAACAGGTCGAGCTCCTCAGTGGTGCACCCGTTTGACTGAGCTCAGTGAAGCGAATAAGTTTAAGGCACATGATCTCTCTGACTAGCTACCAAATACGAACCCCTAAGATTATAAACCTTTTTCATAATCAACAATGTACACGGTTTGGAGGAGTTGAAATTTCCCCCACAGTTTCTTTAGAAAAACAAAGTATTCAGATCATCACAGTATGTGATCTGTGGCAATCAAGAATCAAGGAAGCAAGCACATTTTTATAAAACTAGACACTGCTGACTGATTGTTCATTCTCTCATTCTTTTGTGTCCCACGTTGAGCACAAAACTTCAGTGGAGAGCTTCGAAATTTCATTAGCCATTTTCCATGTGATATAAGGGGTGAGGTTGCTAGCTTCACACTCAGTCATATACAGTACACGTCTTTGTACCGTTTGAGTGACTGTTAAGAATTTATCACCTGGGAATCGAACCCTGGATCATGTGAATGGCTGGAGAGCATTCTATCACCGAATCAGCGACTCACCAACAGTATTACTATAGCTATTATTGAAGTGACTTTTGCTGGTTTCAAGTATAGTCATTGCCAGCCAAAACAAAAAGAGGCTAAAGGATTATACAACGTCTTATCCTTGTTTTTTTTTTTGAAACTATGTGTATATGTCCTCTTGAAACGCTGACAAGAAGGACAGATGAAAACAGTAAATTCATGTCATATACTTAACCGATTACTTGATTACACTATGTATATTTCCTGTAAACACCCTCTTAAGTGTTTTCGCTTTAATAATTCACCAAAGAAAGTGCATTGCACTAAAGTAGTTTTAATTTGACTGACTAAGTGAACTTGAAATGAGAGAATTAAATGTCCACACAGTTTTTCTAATGTATAATATTACAGAATCAATGCCTTGTTATTCAGGCATTATTATTATTACTATACCCTTAGGTTACAGATGGAATATAGGGGCTTCAACAACATATCTCCATTTCAATCTACCCTGCGCACTCCACTTAAGCTGGCTCCATGATTGCAAATAAGCCATCATCCTCTCCTCACACTGTCTCCCCAGTATCCCTCTAGGACCGATGGCTAACTTGTTGTTTCTTGCTCAGGTTCCACTAGAGCTATGACCTGCCTGGTTTATTTTATATTTTTGATTACAGCTTGATTCCACACTGTATTTTTGGTACAAGTATGGAATTTTCAGCGTGGATATCGGTAGCCCAAATTTGCAGGCCGACCATAGATATCAGGTGTGCGTCGGCGAGGGCTCGAAACTCGGACCATGTGCATGGTCGGCGAGAGTCCTAACCACTGTGCACGACGCACTTTTCCCAGAGAGTGTCCGATTCATCTCTTTTTCTCTGTGCATATTTGTTGGGTAATCGGTGGTTGGCTGGTTTCTTCCCGGAGATCTTTGTTTCTAATTCTTTCTGGTTATTTGATTTTGAATGGGGGGGGGGGCGAAGGCGGCTGTTGATAGAAGTTTGCAGTTTGTTTGAAGTGATTCTCTTGATCCACCAAGTTTCTGACATTTACAGAGAAATTGACTTAACAGTAGTGTTGAAAATCTTGATTTTTTCACTAGTCTGAGTGCAGAGGTTTTCTACACTGATTTCAGAGTGATGCAGGTCTGCCCCGAATCTCCGATTTCGGTTCTGACATCGTCATGAGTGCTTTTGCTTCTATTTGAAAGAATGCTGACTCGATGAGTGAAAGAAGCAACTTAGTTTAAATTTCTCCAGTTGGTAAATAGGTTATTGGTTGGTTAGAAGGCTGCTTTTTGCTATGCGTTATTCAGTACGCAGCAACGGACGGTAGTTGTTGATAAAAGTTTGAAGACTGCTCAAACTGTTTCTGGTAACGTGCAAACTGCTGATTTTTGTCGAAGCGCTGATTTGATTTGATATTGATGTTAGAAATCCGAATTTTGTTCTTTAAGCTTAGTGCAGAAGATTTCCACACCAAAGTCAGATTAATGAAGGCCTGTCTTGCCTTTCGTATCCTCCCTGAGCTTGATATTTCCATCTCCGTCACTCGTCTGTAGTTAGGACGATGTTAGCTATGTGATTTCCTTGAAAACTATTACGTCAACAGTGGTTGGTGCTTCTTAATGTCGTGTGTTCACTTGAAGTCTTGTCTTTGCTACCTGTTGCCTCTCAACAGATATTCACTCTATCCCCATTTTCCCATACATATTTCTTAGACAATAAAAGGACAATTTGTTCATTTTCGGAGATCCTTGTTACTCATGCGTTCTGGTCATCGGAATTTTAGAATGAAGAGAAGCCAGTTATTCATAAAAGTTTGCGGCCTGATGGAAGTGCTTTCCGTGATGCGCCACATTGCTGATATATACAGAAGAAATGACATACACTGGCATTAAATATCTTAATTTTCTTCACCATGCTAAGTGCAGCAGATTTCTTCGCTGATTTCAGAATGATGGTCTGTCTCACCTTTCCAATTCTGACGGGTTTTATCATCATCACCATCATCCATGTAGTCACCTTTAACTGAAATGATGCTGTCTACATTATTGAAGGAAGTGGCCTTGTTCAAATTTATCCCGTTGATAATTTTTGATACTTGTTGTTCTTCGTTGGTTATCTCCATCACCTCCAGCTTCGCTAGAAGTCCTGTCTTTGATGCCTGCCTCTTCTGTTGACTTACTGGTTTTCGCCTATAAGTCTTCAATTCTGCTTGGTAATAGACATAAATCATCCGGGAATTCTAAAATCTTCTAGAGTCTTCTAATCTGTCCAACGTATTCCTATCTTCTTGCCACTCGCCACATTCTGTCACATAATGTAATCCACCAAAGTTAGGAATATCAGTGAGGATAGTCGGCAGATAGCCTAGTCTTACTCATGTCTTTACTTCAAAGACTTCACCGAGTTTTCCATTGCGAATCACTTGACATGTGACGTCTTCATGTATCTGTTCAGGGAGGTTGTTTTAGAGAATCAAGGCACTCCTCAGTGTTGATGTATATTCCAAATTACTTCTCAGTCAACGCAGTCTGTCGGAAGCCTTTTTGAAGTCGATGAAGCTGTTGAAGTAGAAGGTTTGACTGCCATTCTATGCTTTGTTTGATGGTTATGCGTAGAGTTTTGCAATTTGATCAACACGTGATTTGCCTTTCTGGAATCCAGCTTATTCCAGCGTAGACGACTTTCGCATCCAGTACATCTTTTATTCTCTCCAGGATGATTTGACCTAATATTTAACTTGGTGTGGACAAGAGCATTATTCCACCACGGTTCTTACAAAAGTGTAGGTCGCCCTTCTTTGATAGGTTGACGAGATCTATTTCCTTCCAATCAGTAGGCGCTTTTCCTTCATTCTAAACGTTTGCTATAGTGACGTCAGCATTTACACTGCAGTCTCTGAATCCGTTTTCAGTACTTCAGGAGTAATTCCTTTCCGTTCTGCTGCCTTTGCAGCTGGTCATCATAAGCTTCCGTTTTTGTTAGTAGAATGGTTTCTACTGACAGTTCTCTGCGTGTTGATGTTGAAATTTGTGCCTGACTTTCACGTGATGGTAGATTCAAGTGATTAGCCCATTGTTTTATTTGTTTCTCCTCCGTGATAATTAGGTTCCCTTCACCGTCTTTTATAGGTATTCCCCGTGTTCAGCCTTTCTTGGATAGAAACCTGGTTATGTGATATAATGTTCTGAGGTCTCTTTTACCTTTGGCATGTTCTGCTGCAGCTGTCAGTGTATCGTAGAATTGTCTTTTGTCTTTCCTAGCACTATTCTTCACTTCTTTCCTTATTCAGTGCAGTGCTCATTGAACTAATTTTCTCCTTTTGTATTCCATCTTCTGTTTCATCTCTATCTCTCTCTTTTGTTTGCTTACAGGTAACCTTAAAGACTTATTCCTATTCTACCCGCTACTTCCTCCCAAGACAACTGCACAGATTTTGCATCAACGTCACTTTCAGAGAGTTTAAATATTCTTCCTTAGAAGTCTTTTCGAGGATGCTGTGCAATGTTTCCCACTTTCCTCTTATAGCTGCAGTGAAGGCATGTCTTGTAGATATTATTATTATTTTTCCTTTGGGTTCCTAGTGAAACATAGGGCTTCAACTGCACGTCTCCACTTGCCACTTCTGTCTTCCTTCTGCTGTACTTTTCACCTGCATCTATGTTAGTCCATACTCCTTCAACTCCTCTTCACACGATCTCCTCCATGTCACCCTTGCACTGACGTCCCACTCGCCGCTTCCCATTCTGTCGGGTTCCACTCGAGCAATGGCCTGACGCGCTATGTCACCCAGCGGCCTCATCAGCCAGTGTTTAATCCATCTCCACTTTCGCCTGCATAAATGGCAACCTACTTAAATCATTGCGCTACCGAAATTATTTTCTTTCAAAATGCTTAAGTTCACCTGGATTTATCATTGTTTTAATCGTCCAGTTATATCAGATGACCTATGCATAAACTTGCGCTATGATTTAACTTGCTCCTAAGTAAACGCTGTCCAATTCTTCAACGAAATGGAGATATACTTCAGATTATTACTTTACATGTGAATTCTGTGTGAAGAAAAAAGTACCTTGGAACTGAAAAGGCAGAAAATTTTTGTACCGTATATTCGCATACTGTCTTAAATAAAGCTTTACCATTATTATTATTATTATTATATTTGTTGGGTGATTGGTTCTTGTTTAGTTTCTTCCTATAGTTTCTTGTTGGTGATTCTTTCTGGCCATCTGATCTTCAGCATAGAGCCAGCGAAGACAGTTGTTGGTTGATAAAGGTTTTCAATGACCTGTGGTAAATATTCTTTGTGATTCGCCCGCCAAGTTTTTGATCCGTATAGTAGAACTGACTGACTTTACGTTGTTTGTATTGAAAATCCGACTGAATTTTGTTGTTGATGCTGTATTGAGTGACGAAGATTTTTCGATTGATTTCAGGCTGATGAATGTGTGCGTTTCTCGCCCACCTTCCCGATTCTCGCTGGATTTGACATTCTCGTCCATTCCTACTGCCTGTAATTGAGACAATGCTCAATGCTAGATAATTGAATGAAGTAACCTTGTAGTTGCTTGTAGATAATCTTCAGCCAAACCTTCAATGTCTCTGTTGTCATATCCACAGAGTTTACTGTCTATAATCAAAGTTAAGCAACTTTTTTTTTCCTTAGTTAGGCAGTAAGATACTGAGAAAACGAGGTGGAAAAAATAATCATTATTAGAAAAGAAACCAAAATTTTAATTATGTAAATAAATAATTTATAATCTATCTGTAACAATTGTTGTTGTTCTTGTTTTTGTGTTTTTTGTGTTTTTTACTTTGCTGAATCTCTTTTGATTCTTTAATGAGATTTTTCAATAGACAGTTGTTTGTAGGAAGAGAATGAGTTGATAGTTGTTATTACTACGACTACTATTACTATTGTTATGTTTATTAGTAGTAGTGGCAGTAGTGAACACTATTCAGCATAATTAATAAATTTTACTTTAAATCAATGATGTGGGCAGAAAAATTAAAACAAAAATAACAAATTTAAGTTGTTTTTTCTTTCAAGATACTTTCTTCTTTTCTTCTACAGAAATATAGTGTGTGTATGTGTATCTATTGTCTTTTGCAGGTTAACATTTTAAAGACATGCTGTGAATCTGATGGGGTATATTCCCCAGGAGGTATACAAAATTTCAATTGCGTTAGATTTTGTTCCATATAACCGCTTTAGTGTATTTGTGTTACCGTGGTTATAAACTGAGATTGTTAATAAAAAATATTTTAGAAAAAACAAACAACCGGGTTTGATCAAGAGTTGACAATAGTTGGACAACTGTTGGAAAACCAAGGACTACTAGAAGGCTGTTTTGTTCTCTTTCAGGAGTCCTTATCAGTAGACACCGACTGGAGTTCGAATCTAGAACCTTCTGATTATATAAGAGGAGCTTGTGGATTATTTATGTACTGCGACCTGATGCAGAGAATTGCTCATGATAATCAGCTTCTGATAGTTCACAGTACATGCAGCTGAATCGCTGGTGGGTGAGTACTGCTGAAGAGTTTCAGACTAGGGTGCAACAGCTGTTCAGTGCCCCTTACTGGTTTCTAAGGGTTCATTACTTGATATCAGCTGGTGATCCAATCTGCAACCAGTCAGATCTTTGCAAACCAACACTCAATGTGTAAACATTTTTAGGATAGACCATGATTTGACATCAGTTAAAGAACCATTGAAAATGAAACAGTACAGGACAGCTGTTTTATGCTAGTTTGGCAGTCATCAGCAGGATATGATCACTGGGTTTCGAACCAAGGGTCTTCTGATTACAATACAAGCTCGTAAACCATTCAGCCACTGGGACCTGATTCATTAACTCATGAATTCTAACTTTGACGAATTTGTGGCTGAATGATGCACGAGGATGCCTTGTTACCAGAAAGTCCTGGGTCCGAAATCCAGTGCGTGAGTACTGCCGATGTGTCCCAAATTAGAACGAAACAGATGTCCAATACTCCCTGCTGGCTTAACAATTGTTCTCTAATTGATATTAAATACAATCTCTGCAAACCAATTCTTGACAAATATAAAAAGTAACTGGAGTCATAATGATGGCAAAGTAGGATAACTGGGAAAAGTGTCAGTAGTTCTACTAATGCTGACGGGTAGTTCATTTAAATCACTTGGCTACCTTAATTCTTATCCAGGGTAATTCATCAACTCCTATCGATCTCTTAATCTTTAAAACATCCACTTATTTTTCCTTTTAAATCTCTGCATGAACTCGTGTATGATTTTAGTTTGCTGTGATGAGGGGAAAACACAGTTCAGGATTGGATATTGCTTCAGATGGAGCAACATACACACACACACAGTATCACACGATTATTATTTTACTAGACAGATCCTTTATCAAAAGCAAATGTTTGGTAATTTGAATACGCTGAAAATTATTTACAATATGTTAACATAGTTAAAAAACATACAAAATCACATGGAATTTTACAACTAGCGGCTCAGAGGTAGAATTCTCACCAGCTACTCAAATGGTCCAGGGTTGGGTTCGGGGTCGACGCACTACCAATCCTCACTTAGGTGGTAATAAGCCGAGTAAAGAGGGAAGGTACTGTGTGAGACCATTAATCCCCTGCTACCGAAACTTCAGAGCTCTAGCTTGAAGCTCTACGTTCCACTGGGAACTCAAAAGAATAAAAAGAACTGACCGAAAATGCATTCCGAAAACATGGACCTCAACAGTCGTCATTCCATATAGAGCAAAGACGTCAGACGATATCAGAAGAGTACTCAATAAGCTCGACATTAGAGTTTTCTTCAAAAAACATTAGACACACTATGAAACAACCCTGTCCATATAAAAGACCAAATCTCTAGGAATTGTCCATCTAATTGTGTCTATAAAATAAAATGCTTGGAATGTGATGCGATATACATCGGACAAACATCTCGAGAAATCAAAATCAGAAGAAATGAACTCCGTAAAGCATCTATTCGACCACCAAGAAATCCGGTTGAACTAGAAAAACTTGAAAAATCATCAGCCATAGGTGGTCTACACGCTATAAAATCAGGCCACAAAATTGATTTTGACAATATTGAGATAATTCAGAAAAACTTCAGTGATCACAAAGAAGGTCCAATATCAGAAGCACTCCATATCAAGTGGGATCCAAATTGTCTGAACAGAAATGAGGGACTAAAAGAGCATCTGACCTGGTTACAACACCTCCCTCCCCTTCCCAACGAAGCGACTAAGTCAACACGAATATGATAAGCAAGTTCACTATGCAAACACACACTACTTTTATAATGTCATACACTGATTAAATCCAACAATCTACACTTGATTTTGTTATCTCTACCAGTTGACCAACTTAACAACGAAAAATGACCCAAGACTGACGAACGATGACCAAAACTTTGTTTTGATATCATTACAGATGTACAATTACCTTTGATATTTGGTTCAGTGATCTTCATTGTTATTTTGACTTTCAATATGTCGCTTTAGCTTGACCTAAGTCTATTTTCTCACCCCTTAACACTTCGTTATATATATGCTGAGATTTTGTAAATTCTGGCTTAATAATACTTTGATAAAGCTATTAACAGCATTGAATATCGAAACGTCAGTAAAAATAATATCTTCTTGTTTTTCATTCATTGGGAAATACACAAAGCACTTTTATTATAAAAGGAACTTTCTTTCCCCTTTAACATAATGTGGTCAAAATAGTTAACGGGTGCCCGATAAGAAGAATCCTTTTGCTTGATAGCTTTGTTCCATTTGAAATCATATTAGACACAAAAATAGAACCTGATGCAGATGAGGCTATCCAGAAGAATATTCTCTGTTCATTAATCAGGCTTTGAAAATATAATTTTTAAGAGTGGGTTTATAGCTCTTCCTAGCAACGACGTTTATTGTAGCAACACAATCCGTTGCTATGTTCACGCGATGACATAAGTAATAAATGTATGTATTTTTAGACAGTTGACATTAAAATAGTGAATTTGAGAATTTTTTTATTTTGATTTATTTGTTTGAATGTCTTAAAAGTACTTGGTACTCTGTAGGAGTAGATGTATTTAGAAATTAGATCATAAAGTTAAGCATAGGAAGTCTCGCTTTCATGATTTTACGCTAGTAGTTGTGGTCTGTTACATCAGAAATACTTTTTAGAATTTAATTGGTGGATGCTGATTAGCAGTGGAATCCAGAATGTGCATTTCGTCCTATTTGCGCCTCCTCATCTGTATGTGCCTGCATTCCGCAGTGAGTGATGATGTTCTCACTGAGGTTTGAACCAAGTGACCCAAGTTTCAGACGCCAAAACGTTATCCACTAGACCACTCGTCCCGAATCGGACGAAATGCGCATTCTGGATTCCACTGCTAATCACCATCCACCGATTAACTTCCAGTTGCATATCCAGACATCGTGGAAACATCTGCACAAGAAGCCGACATGCTGACCTGAGACCGAGCACTTCAGTTCAATGAATCGTCGGGAAAATGTAAAATTGAAATAAAGAAATACCTTTTGTTGACTAGTATCCTAGTGGTGTTCTTTCAAACTGAAATTGTTAGAAGTATTGTATATTATTATTCTCTTACGCTGTAATTGCAACATAGGGCCTCATTCCATCAAGTTCTGTGCAAACCTCTTTAGCTAGCTATGAAAAATACTCATAATCTTTTTCTTGCCTTCACATGATCTCCTCCACGTCATCCCCTCGAACCAACGCCTGAGTCTTCTTTTCCCGTTCGGGTTCATCTTGACCAATGGCCTGGAGTTTGATGTTACTCAGTGGCCTCCTTAGCGTGTGTGTGTATGTGTTTGATTCATCCCCGTTACCTTCAGCCTATCTGCTGGATAATCGACCCTTGGTTGATTCGTATCGAGAGTTCTTTTTTTGCAGCTTTGTAATACGTCATCCTATAATTTTCAAATGTGTAAACTTTTCACTCGATGCCTAATCTTTGTAGAACTATTCAGTTAATACTTTGTCAGAGTTCGTATAAATTATTTTAAAATGTCCTTAATACAGCTAGTTTTGAAGGATATGTGATCTGTAGTCATACTGAGATCAGTTTTTGAAACTTGATTGATTTTGTCTTTGCGTCTGAAGGAGCAAACATGCTGTATAATTCAACCGTGTTTTTGTTAATTAACTCAGCTCGTTTTCTATCTCCAGTCTTCTTGACATGGATGATTTTTTGCATTATTTTCTCCTTTTAATAAGTTCTTTTGTATATTGATTTCACCTGGTGTATTTTAGACACCAGTTCGTGCCGTTACAAAATTTCGCTGGCCTTCTTTCACTTCAAACAACACTCTTACAAAAAAGCGTCTTCAAGCCAACTTTAATTTGGATTGTTGTATTCAGACCATGATCACGATCTGACATCATTAGGTGATCCATTGGAGAACCATAGAGAAATGGACAAAATTATAGACAGAAGACCAGGTGTTCAGCGAAGAGTCTCTTTTCGGAGGATTCGTTTTTGAAGCTTTAGAATCGCAAATATATATGGGTTATTTTGTATGTAAGTGTACATTAAGTTTGTCAAACAAAAATACTATCGGTTATGGTTATTTTAACTAAGCAGGTGAGAATTAGTCAGTTTTCGGTGGAGTTGCGTAATACAAAAGGTATTTAGAGGAATTGAGTGTTGATAGAAAACGATGGTAAGAAAAGTGATGAGTTGTCATAGACGATTGTTAAAGAAGAGCTACGCAACAAAATAAATAGTTTGATGAAAGATTTGTGCTCAGTGTGTACATGGAAACAAAATAAAAAAAATACCGAATAACGTAAGAGTTTTAAGGAAATACAATAATTTTAATTAGTCAGAAAAACAAGCATAAAGCAAAAGTCAAGTCAGATCAACAGAGTTGTTACCATGATAGTAGAAGGTGTTGAATAATGTTATTTTGTATGCATAGTTCTGGTTCTTTCTAGCTGAATGGCATGGGCTTCTGTAATGCAAAGAAGGTGGAAATGTATTGTGTTTGGCAGGTTGTTCTTCACTTTCTAGATTAGTTTGAAAGAAACGTTTTTTGAGATGGAATGATCAGTTGTGACGAGATATTCGATTATCGCATTCCTTATACGGCTACTACTTCCTTTCTGCAGCCACGCTGGATAGTGTTCTTTGACTCTTTCTGACAGGATGCTCATTGAACGACTAATATACCTGGCTCTAAAGCAACAGGCGAATTGATATATGCACACATAGAAGTGGTCAGGTGCGGGATCTTGTCCTATGCCTATGTCTATGCCTCTTGGTGGACATCCTTTTTGTATGAAGATTTCTTTCAGGAAGCATAGTTCTTATTCCACGATATCAGAGATGTAATTGTTTCATCGTGGTCAGCAGTAAACACAAGTCGGTATTCGGAACCAGAATCTTCAGGTTACATGGTAGATCATTCAATCACTTGGACCTGATCCAATGGTCAGACAAAGATTCCGGCTCATCTATTCATCAGCCAATTCAACTCGTTTAGGTTTAAAAGCCTACTTTGACCTCATTTTCACAAAGGAGAAGAATGGTGTTCACATCGGTGTCAGTTGTAAATGTCGATGAGAAACCTCCCAGGTTTTTCTTTATTGCTCAAAAATAATCAAGAAGTAAACACTTAGTCAAACATGTGAGATACAGTTGATGGACTTCACTGGAAAGTCAAATATTGTAGAATGCAGTCCGTTGACATTTTTTGCTTATACATTTCTTCTGACAGGGAGTATTGTTAGATCTTCTTCTTAAACGTATCAAAATCCATGATGCTACGTATCATCCTTGTTAGTGTGAATTATCAAAGTTTGTCCGGAATGTTGGAAAAATTTATATTGTCCTATATAACATTAATTCACAAGTAGAAGGCTTCATCGCTAAACTATGCAGATCATGAGAACACGATTCAGAACAGATTTATCTTTCCAGATGAGAACTTTGTATATCATCAGTTTCCATGCATGTCTGCCTTTTCAGACGAATTTTTCTTTTGAGTACAGCTTGACTCCACACCGTATTTTTGGTACAAGTATGAAATTTTTAGCATGTGATATCGGTAGCCCAAATTTTGCAGGCCGACCATTGATGATATCAGGTGTGCGTCGGCAGGGAATCGAACCTCTGACCATCTGCATGGTTGAAGAGAGTCCTAACCACTGTGCCACCGACACACAGTGAAACAGGGGACAACAGATGACTTCAATACTTCCACGTCCAACTGTTAACATAAAGGAATATTTTTCCGGAAATTATGCAACAAAATGATTATCACTGTTAACGAGGATTTGAATCTCAACGGATATTCGAGCCCAATACCCATAATATTGAATGCAATTATATCTATTCCCCACCTATTTATATATCATCTATTCATTGGGTTTAAACAGTTTACCGCTATTTATATTGTTAGATTTCATCACAAACCAACTCAGTTAGATATCTTTAGAAACGAACGAGCACTGGACAGGTGTTGTCAAATATCCAGATCACAGAGATCCTGGATCTAACGCTGACTTCAGAAGAGTAAGTCTAACACGCAAAATACTATGCACTGTAACTGACGCAGAACAGCACAGTAAACAGTTGGGTAACACGACTGTTTATTCTTGAAGCGATAATGAAACAGATTTACAATGATTACTCACTACCAGAGTCTCTAAATAAACATTAAAGTAGAGCAATACTTCTTATCTTATTTCTCCAATCTTCTAATGATCAGTATGTGATTAAGCAATGACAGCCTTCTTGTCTCTCGTCAAATGGAGTCCAGTTCAAACAAACAAACGATTCAATGCTCAGCAGCATTGACAAATGTGTAGTCCCAGTTTTGGACTACTCAACAGTTCATACTAACGGCCACACCAAGGATCAACCGAGCTGGTTGATCATTCAGCCACTTGATGTGGAATTCAGAAGTCCGAGAATTGTAACTGTGCCTTCATTGAGCCTCCCTTTCATTGGTTGAAGGTAGCGCTTTATTACGAAATGACAGAATTAATATTCAGCGACCAATAAAACAGCTGTCCAATGTTTTGAACAGCTGATGTTATTATTATTATATCCTTTAATTCCTAGAGGAACATAGGGCTTCAGCTACGCATCTCCATTGCCTTCTGTTTTCTGCCAACTTTTTCAGCCCGCTCCAAGTCTGCCCACATGCTTTCATCTCCTCTTCACATCATCTCTTCCAAGTCACCCCACCCTTGCACTGACGACCAACTCGCCTCTTCCCTTTCGGCTTCCACTCGAGAAATGGCTTGTCTAGTGATGTCATTTGATGACCGGCCAATCCATCTCCATTTCTTCCTGTCTATTTGTTTTACAGTCGGTTCCTGCTGTGTTGGTTCGCTCATTGCCAGAAATTCCTCCTTGTTGCTGATCTTTTCTGGCCGGCCATCTGATCTTGAGCGAAGTATTGAGCGAAGACAACTTTTAATGAAGGTCTGAAGTTTGTTTGAGATGCTCTTTATGACGCGCTGGCCAAGTCTCTGATCCGAATAGTTAGTAGGACTGACTTCACATTGAAGTTGAAAATCCGAACGGATCTTAGTTTTGATGGTGAGTGCTGTTGACTTCCACACAGACTTAAGAGTGATGAAAGCTTGTCTTGGTTTTCCGATTCTTGCTTTGATATGGTCGCCAGTTCCGCCTGTAGTTGAAACGATGGTTCCCAGGTAGGTAAAGGAGGTTGTTTCTTTCAGGTTCCTCCCATTTATTTCGGCTGGTTGTTTTCTGTTGTTGTTGCTGTTGGCGTTCGCCAGGAATCCTCATCACGTCTGTCTTCTCTATGAAGTGAAGTCCTATCTTGGATGCATCTTCTGCCAGCTTGTTGCTTTTCACTTGCATATCTTCCAGTTTGTGGGAAATCAGAAATATGTCATCATCGGCGAAGTCCAGATCCTCCAAGTCTCTTTTTGTGTGAGTCCATTTTATGCCTGTTTCCTCATTGCCCGTTTTCTGTCGCATTATCCAGTCTACTGCGACCAAGAAGATCATTGACCATGTTGGTTTGTGATAAAATCTATCAGTTGAATTTAATCCAAATTGCCACAAACTTTTTCTATATCTACATTCTCAAAATTGAAAATCTGAATTGGTCAGCTAGATGTAACCTTTTTAATATTTCCTGTCTCATAACTGGAGTGAAGCAATTTAATTTTAAAATGTTTTGTTAAAATTCCATAAGCTAAAATTAATTTCAATACATTTCTTTGGTTCAATAGGAACGGGTCCAGAAGCATTCTAAAAGGTCAGGGCTTTTTCCTTGATTTTGCGTACACAGTTGGTGTAGACATCTGTCAAATGTAAATGGCTTTGAACATAAACAGTCATGTCGACTCAATAAAATTCTCTATGGAAATAGAGAATAAAATTGGGGAACTACCTATGTTAGACTGCAAAATACAAAGAGTAACAGATGGTAGTATAAAAATGACGCTAAATAGAAACATTACACACTCTGGAAGATTCCTTGATTATCACTCAGCCCATCCACTCACAGTGAAACGAAGATTAATACCAGGTCTTACAGACAGAACACGTAGACTCACAAAACACCAGAGAATTAGCGAAAAAAAATAAACGTCCCATTCAAAATGCTACTCGACAACAACTACCCAAAGGAATTTATCAAAGATAATATAAAAAAAAGAGGGTAAAACCGGGGAATGACAAGACGCAAGAATGCAAAAAACCAGTCACACTACCGTACAAAAATGGTACATCAGAGGGAATTCTAATCAAACTTAAAAACATTGGGATTCGCACAACGTTTAGACCGACGAATCTAATTAAAAATTTAAAAAGTCGACTGGAAGATCCTATAAAAATGATGGATAAAAACAATGTGATTTACAAAATATCTTGTGCTGACTATCGAACTAAATATGTAGGTCAAACGTCCAGATCACTCAAAATAAGAGTGAATCAACATAAATGCCTAACTAAAGGTCAACCGACAGGAACATAAGCTTACATGAATTTAGAAAAACTTCATCTGTAGCTGCGCATGTATGGGACAAGAACCTCAATATCGGTTGGAACAATGTTTGTATTTAAAATAACTAGTTCCCATTATGAATTTAGATAAAGCAACAAGAAGACGTAATTTGTCTGAATCGTGTAATGTATTTGCGCAACACATTTCGAACAATCTGATCACACACGGACTTGTCATAGCAATATATATGAAATTAATAAAGAGTTAAGAAATGTGAAAATAGACTCAGGTCAAACTGAAAGGAAATATTGAAGGTCTAAATAACAATGAAGATCACCAAAACAAAATAAGAGAGGTAATAGTACATCTGATATGGTATCAAATCAAAATTTACCAACGACGTTTTAGTGTGATAAGGAATTGTTACTTTGAAAGTGGTTTAAACTTCATATTTGCTAGGGCTTCCACAAACTTTAGGACACGTCCCATACGCGTTTTTTAGATAGGTTTAAAAGATGTATTTATTCCCCTTGATGAATTTGAATAAAGCAAGAAGAACAGTGGTTTGTGCATAATAATATAGTACCATCATTTATTTCGTTGGCTTATCATCAGCTGCTGCTTACAGCCTAAATAAATTATTAGGCTGAAGTACAGAAACGTTTCAACATACTTGCAAATTTTACATTTTGTTAGTTGATAGAAAGTTCCACAATTAGTAAACAGTGCTCAGAAAATTGCGCTTATATAGATTTTACACAGGCAGTTCAAGTTAAAACAAAATAAATGTATGCATATAATGGTAAAGGAGTTACATAATAAAGATGAGATGTGTGTTAGATGCATAGTGACTAATAAGTTAGGTAACAATGTACTGAGTTTAACTCAAATCATAGAAACAAGAGACAAGCAAAATTACAGATTATAAATGAAGGGTGAGGTCAAAGATAAAGATTACGTAATCAGATGAGAGAAAAAAAGACATCCAGTTACCAAGGCAAGGAAATAAGTGACTAATAACTGCCTCTTTCTGAACACATAAATCTGGTTTCAAGCGTTTGATAGAAATTGGTTCGGCAAACCTGAAGAGAATGGAGCTCCTTTGTCTATTGATAATTTTGAAGGATTTCTCGATTTCCACACCATGACCCGTGTCGAGAAGATGTCTGGTAATAGCGCTACTATAAAAGTTTGTTCCCTTGAGACGTAGGCTTTTCGGCACATGTTCAGAAAATCGGAGGTGTGCCCTTCTTTCTGTTCTCCACGTAAATTTTTATACACAGTTGGAGTTAACATGAGAAGGGGATCTATCGACTTTTGACTGCACCAAAGAGCATATTGTTCGATGGACGGGAACCAACTTAGCTGCAGGATAGGCTGTGGCTAGTGACGTACTCAGCCTTCTGTTGACCATTTCTGCAATGTCTTCGCCTTTAAAATCTAGTTTAATGAAGACAGGATTTTTTCAACTGTGATTTGTTTGGTATTTGAGCCTTCACATATTCCATATTTGTTAATGAATCTTTGAGGATAGCCGTTGTTTTTCAGCACCTTTTCGAGATTCGTAAATTCTTCCTCTAGTTTCTCTGCAGAGCATATTCTCCTCGCTCTATAGTACACACTCTTGACTAGTGCTCGTTAATAGCTATTTGGACAAAAACTATTAAAATGTAAGTATTGTCCATTCCATGTGGGCTTTCGGTAAGTTGACCTCTAGAGACTGCTATCTTCTAGGCGTTGCATGGCGACGTCAAGGAAATGGAAATTTCCATCATTTTCATGTTCCATCGTAAATACAATATTTGTATGTGCGTTGTTGAATAGTCTGAGTAGGTAGGAGGCATAACTTTCGTTGTTGCATACTACTTTTGCATACTTTTATAATCTGTAATTTTGCTTGTCTCTTGTTTCTATGATTTGAGTTAAACTCAGTACATTGTTACCTAACTTATTAGTCACTATGCATCTAACACACATCTCATCTTTATTATGTAACTCCTTTACCATTATATGCATACATTTATTTTGTTTTAACTTGAACTGCCTGTGTAAAATCTATATAAGCGCAATTTTCTGAGCACTGTTTACTATTGTGGAACTTTCTATCAACTAACAAAATGTAAAATTTGCAAGTATGTTGAAACGTTTCTGTACTTCAGCCTAATAATTTATTTAGGCTGTAAGCAGCAGCTGATGTTAAGCCAACGAAATAAATGATGGTACTATATTATTATGCACAAACCACTGTTCTTCTTGCTTTATTCAAATTTGAAAGGTGTGTTAATTTTATGTCCTGTCTCTATGATATGCTTCACAATAGCGCAGCTAGGTTTCATGTTCTCATCATTAATGGGTTCTCAAGATTCCATTTGTTTCTGGAGCCATTTGGGAATGTGCTCTGAAGCCAGCCCGAACTTGGAGAGATCGATGAGTTCATCCTAGGTACATGTGTGTCCACACGTACCTTCAAAATGGTGAATATAGTGAAATGTGACATCATTTTTCGCATGTTCAAAAGGCTTAGATGGAGGATATATTGGCTCCATATTCGCGATTATTATGATATTAGCTGCATAAAAGTCTTTTTATGAGCAAATAGAAAGAGGGACTTATAACAGAATCTATGTCCATTAAGGTCACACCGGATACATGTGACAAGGGTGATTCAGCAGCACAACTGTCAGCAACCTGCAATATAATTCTGAATAAATAAAAATGAATGAACAAAAAATGAACCATATATATATAAATGACTACAAATCATAAATGTGTGAATAAAACAATTCCAACAGTGGTGTGAACACGGGCAGTAATTTTGCTCGAAATATTATCAATAACAAAACTTATCATTGTGTGCAAATTATTGAAATATAGTTATACTTCATCTGATCTATTCCACAATGCTCAAACTTTTCATTGACAAACATTTTATCACATATAAAACTCATCTTCCCAATACAGTCTCATTGAAGTATGAAAACCTCCCTGTTTTTGAAAAGGTGGAGGTCTAAGCTGAATAGATGGGTTATCAACCAGCAAACATTCAGACCTGGAAATCGTTTCTATTCCTTTGCATTTAGAGTGGAAAATATTGGACTTCACGCTTTTAGCCTTAACATTTCATTAGCTGTGGTATTTTATTATGGCGGAGGGTGATAGTCCTTCTTTACCGAGATCACTACCAGTTTAACGAGAGACTTGGGATTCCGCTGGTGGCGCATCGAACGTCGGCACACCTACACAGTTGATTAGTCTTATACCACTGATGCATCTAAACTTTGAGGGTAAAGTGATAATACATGATTACATAGTTTTTCACCTAAACTGAAGTATCCCATCACTGGAAAAAATCCAAAGAGTTGATAGAATGGACAGCAAAGACAGGTTTTGAACCGAATACTTAGAGGACATAGTTAGTTAAAATACCTTGGCCAACAACAACAAAAATCACCAATCACTATCAGTGGGGTAAGTTCGAAGGAAGCCGTTCTTTTCACCTATATAGGCAGTTTTGTCTGAACTGCGGGGAACATCATAAATGAAGACGTTAATGCTATCCATAGTCAGTAAAGAGAGGTTTACCTCCATTGGTCAAAAATTAGTCTGGAAGTTCACTGCACTCCAAATAAAAAATAAGATTCCTATTTTCAATTCAAATGTGAGATCAGCCAGTTCTTCTGTATGGTTAAGAGACATGGCATTTCAGCAAAAACATTTGGAGCTGATCAATTATTCACTAATAGAGATCAGGTGCCTGACCAGAAAGAGTAAGTGACAAGGACCTCTTGCAGACACCATATTGACCAAGAATCCATAACTAACTCAATAAATATTCTGAAGGAAATTGAGACAGATCGGACACATGATGAAAGACCATTGAGTGACGTCAAGTTTTAGGCCATTTTTGAAGTGCAACCTGAATGATAAGCGATGCACTGGGCATAAGGATAAAGGTTCTGTTATGAAGATTATATGAAGAGGGAGGGAAAGCATATGAGCGATCACGGAGCCAACTAAAAGCGTTGATCTGCTGACACCCTTTTGTCCCACTAAAAATAATAATAATAATAATAATTAATAACAATCCTATCACCATGGGAAGAAGATATTCTACGTTATTAATTCGCATAACCCTAGATCTCTGGTTGTCAGTAAACAGTTAAACAGCCTTCATCATCATGATATCCACTGCATTTTTAGATAAATACTGGTAATTCTTATCCATTTTTTATGGGGTTTAATCAATGCCGTTAGTATTTCTCTTCCCTTACTCTAATTGTATAACACTCATTCACTCGCTCGCTCGCTCGCTCACTCACTCAATCAATCAATCAATTACTAGTGTCATTACATCTTATATCTTCGTATACAGAATAACGAAATAAAAATTAATGGAACCGACTGTGTATAAAAGGAGAAAGAAACAGAAAAGAGAGGAAACTCATACCCGTTCAACACAAACAGATAACATCAGATTCTTGTCAAATGAAAAAAACAAACAAAAAGAGAAACAAAAAAATAAATAAATAAACTGAAAGAGAGAATCAGGATGCGGCAAGGAAGAAGAAGAAGGAAAATGTGGAATAGCTTAGGATAGGATAGGGTAGAGGTATTGCTCTTAGGTTGATAGAGAATATATTCATGACTGTGATTTATCTTTGATAATGGAGAAATGATAAACTCAAATAACCATAATATAATGCAAATAGTTCTTTGCTAGTCAGCAAAAATAGTTAGTTAGTTAGTTAGTCAGTTAGTAAGTAGAAAGGAAAGGATATAAACAAAAGGAAATTAACTCAATATTGAATAGAATATATATAAACATAGGGCAAAATGAGATGCAGTTTATTTTGATAATCTATGACGCTAAAATATCTATTACATATGTATAAACAAACTTATATATTCTTTACATATATACATAAGCAATGTTGAATAATTTTCATGTTATTGTCGTTATTATAATACACCTTCAATGTGGTCGGTTGATAATGAATAAATTTTGATCATAGGATTAGAGGCAGGTGCTGAGAAGCCTAGAAATTAGGTCTTATGCCTTCTGGCACTTATCCTTCAAAATTGCATCTGCCACTTTCAAGAAACTTGTATCACTATGTTGTGCAGTCGGAGGTATTATCAATGAGTTGGTTTGATTAATTTTAGATTTTGATCACGAGTTGATTTCAGTTAGAGGATCATGGAGTAATAGACAGATATTTTATGCTTGCTTAGAAATCTTCAGTAAGTATTAAGTTCCCATGATTACAATATGAACTCGTTTAGCATTCAGCCGTCGGAACGGAATCCAGTGGTGTATCAATTCTAGCTTCTACCAATTCGTGGTAAATACCTCTACCGCCAATCGATATCATCATTAAGTATTTGGACCAGGCTGGTCAGGATTTTCCTCTAGAATCTTAAAATCCTGGGTTCGACTCCTCTGTTGGATCATGGATAGATACTTCTAGAGAGTTCTTAAATAAGGATAAAACATCTGCACTGGTTTTCAATAGCTGTCTAACTGAATTTGGTTCCCGGAAAAACTTGTAATGGTTTTATTTATAGTTTACTGGGTGGTAAATAGTGACATATGTGTGGTCATGCAGTGGTACTGACTGCATTCTACCAGTAATTTTGCAATATCGTCACCAATCTAGCAGACTGTCCGTCAAAGTTCACTTTATTTTGATGTGGTTTTGTTCTCTGAGCTGGATGGTTAATTTGCGAAGCTTTCATCGCCCTACTGGGTGACATCTTCAGCGCATACTTCCATTTGAAGTATGCGCTGAAGATGTCACCCAGTAGGGCGATGAAAGCTTCGCAAATTAACCATCCAGCTCAGAGAACAAAACCACATCAAAATCATCCACCTGAGCTACAAATCTTCTCTATCATATTAAAGTTCACTTTAAATTGATGTAAGGCGTAAGGAGGCAATTGGCAATAATCCCTGAACTTACCTTTCGTGCTTATCAGAAGTTGTTGGTAGGATGCACCAGAAATCCTGGAGAAAGTGATGTGTCCTTTGAGCTTCAATTCATCCATTTCAAAATCTTATGAGCTAAGAAATGTCTAATTATTCGAAATGAAGAAAAGTCGGACTTCAGACCTGTGGGGTTTTCGGTTAGTACTAAGAGCTTGTACTGATATACAATAGTCGGAAGTATAAACTGTAAGTAGTCCGTTTCTGCCTTGCATTAAATTGTTTTCACACTTTTTATATCATTGATAAGCTCTGCCTAAACAAGCGACATGGTTGTCTTGCATGTAGAACACTTTAATCTGACTGGCTAGCTAGCACTACTCATTGATATGAGTGATATAAAACCACTCATTTCAGCCAAAAAGTAGTACGTGGTCTCATGCAACTGTTTTATTTTTACATAGATTTATAAACTGAATGTGGTGTATGCTTAAGTGCTATTTTTACGAATTCCATGTTTCTAATAAACGAGATGGTCATACAGACTCAATCAGCTGACATGTTTCTAATCCACACAGCTTCGACTCTGAATATTCTGAACTCCAAATGATCTGTGGTCCAGAATAAATACATGAAACTTGCGTTTTAAGATCTTGTATCTAAAATGCAACTAAACACTTCCTCACATCCTCTTCAGCTTGTCTTTATTATATCATTTCATAGAGATACAGTACGTGTTACCTGGAAAGAAATAAAGGTTTTGCTTGCATCAAAATCATCATCATCTTCTAGATTAGGCCCAAAGTTTAGACCGATCACCATCACATCTCACTTTTTGAAAACCATGCAGAAACGTCTCTCTCTTCATTAACCTGAAAGCAGTTTGCCTATAAATGCATTGGAAGCACTCTGAATGCTACTATTTCACACCACCATAATATTATTTCAAGTGTTAATAAAGGTGAAAAATTTCTTTGAGCCTCCTTTTCGGACTACGCTGCTGCTTTTGATTCTATTTCTAGGCCGCTTTTACTTAGTAAGCGGACATCAGCACGTACCAAGTCCTGACTGTCTTCTTATTTTTCGGGTAGAAAACAACACATAGTTTTAAACTGAAGGCGCTACTTTTGTTGCTGCCAGAAGCTTCAGGCTGCTGTAATCTCTCCACTCCTTTTTTTCTTTTTTTACGTAACATCCTGTTTTCTTCCAAAGCTAATCTCATTAAGTGCGTGATGATTTGACAATTACTGTCCGACTAGTTTATGCTTTGGATCCTTCTCATGTGAATGGTCTTTTATCTCAGGTTAACCAATGGTCTCATTCAAATGATCTTAAACTTAATCCATCTAAATGTCTTATAATTTCAGACGTAAAGAAGACTTACGTGGATAGATACACTACCATGATTTTTGTAATATCAACGGAACTGTGATAGGTAATAAGCCACATATTTTCTTGTCTTGGTATAAACCTATCAGCCACTCCTTGTTGTTGGTTTCATATCCCTTTTGATTTCTAAGAGAAGTTTGCGTTTATCTTATTACACACATAAAGAAATTGAAACTTTATGGTATAACTCAAACGTTTCGTTTGCAATTTATTAATTTATGTATTCTGCCCATTTTTTTTTGTAGTTCCTCTTTATCCTTCCCTGGAATTCTCAAAGAAAAAACACTATGTCATATTAAGCAGAACATTTGGCACTGTAGGCAGGGCTAGTTATGTACGGACTTGGCTCAAGTAACTGACACTGCTGCTGATATGGATACTTAAATCCTTGCCAGCAGTTAGCTAAGGTTGTCTTGTCTGATACTGAACATTCTCTTTATTTACAACTGTCTCCGTGTATCTCTCCGCAGATGTATAAACCAGACGAAATTTCATAAGAATTTATGCTCGTACAGCAAAATATAAACATTCAACCACACTATATATATAGTGCGGGTTTTGTAAGAAGGAAAATTCAAATGTCAGAAAAGTATCAGCTTATAGACTTTTTTGAATCAGTAAATAAACATCAAATTATAACCGATATAATAATAATAATAACAGCTTTATTCCAAACAGTATTTGTGGTACAGGTATGGAATTTTCAGCGTGCATTACAATATATGGCATCTAATTACCTCATAAATTTTATAAGATATTAAAATCAAAAAGCAACAACCAGAAAAAATATATAAATAAAAAGAAATAAAAAGAACACCGTTGCGTTTACATTTTAAACAGTGTACCACAGGATATGAAATATAAAATTGGTGTGTGAAGAGAAGATGAGAACAACAGTGTAATAGTAACGAGGAAAGGAAAACAAAAACTAATGGACTATTTGTTAGAGTGCCGCAGTAAGTTTATCGTGTCATACCTAACGGATTTCTCATCACATAACAGCTGTGCCAGATATGGTATTGTGGAGTTTTTGTATTTGGTAGTCCTAGCATATAGCCTCCTATAGCTGCTTCTAGTTCTACCAGATGAAATGCAAGGAGACAGATGCGTATAGAGAGGATTCTCGGGGTCCGACAATATTGTATTCGCTAGTTTCTTACAATGACATAATATGTCTATCTACAATAGTGTTAACCAGTTGGTTTAACGATATCCCACTTGCCCTACTAACGGCTTTTAGTGCCCTTCTCAGCGAAGCAAAGTCTTTCTTAAGTAGTCCAGGAAAGACTAATGGGGAGCAGTAAAGGAGGATGGGTAGAATACAAGAATTTACAAACTGAGAAAGTAAAGACTGGTTTATGCCAGACTGCCTAAATTTCCTAATGTAGAACGTTAAGCGAAACATCTTTCTAGTAACTAGCAAGATGTGGGAAGACCAGGAAAGATCGGTGGAAAAACTCAGCCCAAGGTACTTGACATAAGATGTATTTTCAACCTCTGTGCCGTCAATGATAGTGGGGCCATGTGAGCTAACTAGTTGCTGTAGGTCACATTTACGTCTGAAAGTGAAATTGACTACCTGACATTTAGACGGATTAAGCTTAAGTCCGTTTGAAGAGGACCACTGACTAATTTCCGACAGAAAGTTATTTAATTTGGAACAATCTGACTGAGAGTTGACAGGCATAGAAACCGAGAGGTCATCGGCATATTTAACAAAAGTGGCTACATCAGAATGAGGCAAGTCATGTAAGAAAAACGAAAACAGAAAGGGAGAAAGAACAGCACCTTGAGGAACACCAGCTAAAGTAAGTGAGGTAGTGGAGGATTTTCCATTGTAGACGGTGTACTGCTTCCTATCAGAAAAATAGGAATGCAACCACCTATTTGTCCAGCTCTCAGCCTGTGTTGCAGCAAGCTTATTTAGCAAGAGAAACCTGGGAACAGAGTCAAATGCAGATGTGTAATCAAGGAAGGCACAGCGAACGTATTTAGCTCCTTTATCTAAACTAGAGACTATACTATGATGTAGGACAACAGCGGCATCTAAGGTACACCTACTATGTTTATAAGCAAACTGGTTGGGGTCATTGAAAGGCTTGAAAGAGGGTTCAGGATTAATTAAAATAAGTCTTTCCATAACTTTCAAAAAAGGTTAACTGTCATTATTTTTGGGGTTTTATTATTTTTACTATTTTTTGTATTCATATTTATTTGTGAAAGGAGATAAATTGTTGCATATATTTGCACAATGTTGAAAATTCAATTCTGTAAGAAACATCACTATTTGTATAAAGTGTTTATAATGACTTTGATTCACATATTCTACCTTGGTTTATAAAAATGACATTATTAAATAGTGTTTTTCAATATTAACATCATCAATGATACGAGACTGACTGAATCATTATTGAATAAGTTAAAATAATTTCAGAGAATTAAATACTGAAAGCAAAATTTTGCTATTCAAAGTTTTTGATCATCATTTAACACCAGTTAGAGAACCATTGAACCATTGAGTGCCGAACGTCTGTTTTGGCCTAAATTGAAACTCTTCAGTAGTACACATCCAAGACCCTGCCCAGTGTCGAACTTTAAGCCTACAGTTTGCAAGTGCACCAATGTTAAACATTCAGCCACTAAGACCATCAATGCTGATTTCCGTCATTGGATACCTTCCCCTTACAGTGAAGTTGAATGGTCAACAAACTTGTGCCCTAATCGGAAGGTACTGGATTCTATCCTTAGTGGTGGTGTCATGAGAACGTACTTCCCAGAGAATGTCAATTCGTACCAAAAATCTTAGGAACAGTCATATCATGCACTGAGATACGTTGCCACCCATGATTAGGTAGTCAAAGTTTAAAGCAAGTTATATTAGGATACTATTTTCCTGAGTCCTGAGTCACATTATCCTGGAGAGAATAAAGGACGCAGTGGAGACAGAACTCCGAACAGAACAAGCTGGATTCAGGAAAGTCAGGCAAATCATGTACTGACCAAATTGCAACTCTACGCAACTACTCGAGTACTGCAGCATGCAGCGCCCAAATATTCATCAACCTAATTGCTGTACGACAACGGCGGCACATGTCAAGTCATCCACAACGGAAAACTCAGCGATGCGTTTGGAGTAAACACAGCAGTCAGACAAGGGTGCCTACCTATTATCACCAATGATATTCCTAATTGTGGTGCACTGACTGGATTATGCGTCGGGCAGTGGGAAACGAGAAGACAGGGATATCTTGGACCGACGTGAATGACCTGGAAGACCTGAATTTCGCGCGTGGATGATTTATGTTTGATGCGACACAAAATCGAAGACTTACAAGCGAAGAAGCAGCCGGCGAAGAAAGGACTCCAGGTGAACATAGACAAGATGGAGGTTATGAAAATAACCAACCAACAACAACAACAGCAGCAATATCCAGCGTCAATCACCATCAACGGGAGGGATTTGAAAGAGGTTACTTCATTCACTTATCTAGGGAGCATGGTCTCAACTACAGGAGGAACGGATGAGGATGTCAAATAGAGCGAGAATCGGGAAGGTGAGAAACACATTCATCAACCTGAAACCAATCTGGAAATCTTCGACACTCAGCTAGCATCAACAACAAAATTCAGTCGGATTTTCAATACAAACGTCAAGTCAGTCAGTTCTCCTACACGGATCAAACACTTGGCGGGAAGGTCACGAAGAATATTTCCAACAGCCTGTTGCAGACCCTTATTAACAACTGTCTTCGCTCTATACTGAAGATTAGATGGCCGGAAAGAATCACCAACGAGGAGTTATGGGAACAAACAAACAAAACAAGAACCAATCGCCCAAGAAATATGCAGGAGAAAGTGGATGGAGATGGATTGGACACTCGCTGAGGAGACCGCTGGGTGACATCGCGCGTCAAGCCCTCGAGTGGAACCTGAAAGGGAAGCGGCGTGTGGGACGTCCAAGGGTGACATGGAAGGGATCTTGTGAAGAGGAGTTGGAACAGTATGGACTAACATGGATGTAGGTGAAATGTACAGCAGAAGGAAGACAGAAGTGGCAAGTGGAGACGTGGAGTGAAGCCCTATGTTCCACTAGGAACCCAAGGGAGCAATAATAAATAATAATAATTCTTCACTGCTTTCTAACTTCCGTTATATTTTCATTTCATTAGTGCTATATATATATATTATATATGGGTACAATTCTGTTAGGTCTAAACTAGTAACTTATGTTTACCACGAAGTGATTATACACAAACTGTCTTCTTCATCACATACATATCACAGGAATCTATCGTTCAACAAATATGTCGAAGGCAATATAGCTGGATTGCACATATACTGAGGAGACCACTGAATGGAATCACGCTCCGGTGTATGGATCGACTGGTATCCGAGTGGGAAACTACGAACTATGTGTCCAAGAGTTACATAAAGAAGGTCATATGAGGAAGGAATTGAAAGTTTTTAGACAATTGTGTAGTCCTCTAAAGAGGACTTTGAAGAACTAAGTGAAATATTGATGTGTTGCTTGCTGATGCTCCCAACGTTTCTCTAGGCACCCAAGAGGATAGTTATACTAATTTATAAGCCAATTCTTCCTCTTCGATTGGCTTAATGTTTTGAGAATGAAAAGAAAGCTTCTTGTAATTGTATTCAAATTGTTAACGCAAGAAATCACCCATTTAAATATATTTAGAAGACAACAGTCACTCTACTCTAAAAGCTAGATCACTTCTAATAGAATGCATCAGTTTTATAGGGATTTTGTTTGATTAGTTGAAAGACTTCATCATGAGCTGACACCATTTACATAGCCATCGGAAAACCTGAGAGTTCTGGACAACTGTTTCGTCCTAGTTTGGGACTCTTTATCAGTTCGCACTTACCATGACTTGAACCTGGGACCTTCTGGTTACAAGACGAGCTAGTTTGCATACCATTTAACCACTGGGACCCAATCCAATGACCTATAACTTGTAACTTCTGCCAATGGTTCTCTAAATAATGTCCACTCATGATGAAAACCTCCAACCAAACGACGCCTTACTTCCCAATGTAGTAGTGAGTGATAAGTTCTTTAAGAACAAAACAACATTATTAGTATGTTTAGTTCGGACGGAGGGCAATAAATCAACCAAAAAAATTATTTCGACAATTAAAGGGTAATATATTTATAAAAATTGAAGCAGGTGGATACAAATGAAATTCACTTAATTTCATATAAAATGATGCATTACTTAACCATCTGTTTTTTATCTTTATTAATATTAATACCTTTTTAATTGTGGTCCTAATTTTAGTTCGCAAATTATCACCTCTGCCAGTATGTTCACATTTACTAATTATGACTGGTGTATTGATCCCTACTGACTTAATAGTTGAAGTGGATGGATTACAAAATTAATAAAGATTGTTTTATAAGTGAATTGATACCAAAAGTATTTTTATAAAGGAAAATGTCAAGTGTTGTCTAGAAATTTTAAGAATTAGGAGTACGATTACGATAAGATTGAATAAAGATGTGAAGTTGTAAAAACACAAGACAAGGGCCGGAAACAGATCCTTTTTTACGGAAATCAGCGCATATTTAAATGTATTTCATGTACATTATTATTCGATCAGACAAAGACAGTCTTCTGATTGGTTGTTTCTTGCTTCTCGGAAAGTTAAGCCATATATCTGCGAATCGTATTTGCCCACGTTAATTAAGTCTGCTGTGATTGGTTGTTGAATCAGTCTTGTTCATATTTCCTCACGGCCAATATTAGTGACCTAGATAGACATTGACGTAGGTTAGTGTCTACCAATTGGCTAGCAGCCTACTCTCACCACAAAGTGAAGTGGAATCAATTCAAGTGGTAAAATAAAATAAAGTTGCAAAACACGACTTAAAAACTACAGCACACTGTCGCGCGGTGGCTGCACGTAGCTTCAGGTCCTTATGGACGATTCGCAGAGCCCAAGAATTACCAGAGATATGTTCATCTCCTTATATACATCTCTGGTTAGGTCAAGACTGGAAAACTGCATCCAGGCCGCCAGTCCTTGTCTAAAAGGGGATTCACACATTCTAGAAAGTGTTCAAAGGAAGGCAACACGTATGGTTCACGGCATAGCTAACTTATCATACGAGGAAAGACTAGACAGTTTAAATCTCTTCTCACTGTCATACCATAGGCAGAGAGGAGATTTAATCACAATGTTTAGAATTCTAAATAATAACTACGGACCTGACCTATTCTCTCTTTTCCTCCCCATCAGGACACAGCAGGAAAGTTCAAAAGCCAAGGAGAAATCATATTGCTGTTGAGTACTGGTTTTCACATCGAGTCACAAACTCTTGGAACCGACTCCCAGAAGAAGTGGTGTCTGCAACCTCAACTCATTCGTTCAAGAAGGGTTTGGACAACCACAGAAATCTACTAGAAAAGGATTAACATAGGCTGCAAGCCTTCTATCCTCAACCAATAAATCTGAAATCTGAAGGTAATGGAAGCACTCTGGATTAATCACATACAGCCTAAACTGTGTGTACAAAAATCAATAGACTTCAATCTTCGCCTACCATGGACTACATGACCTATTTAAATATGATTGGTCACTAGTATGTACTTTTGTTTTTTATTTAACTGAGTAATTGTCGTGAACTTTATTATTGTTAACCATGTTAGTTGTAAAGCGGTTGTAAAGAAACAAAGAAATGACGATATCATCTCGCGAAGCTTGTCTCCTAGCCTTATTCAAATTTTAATTATGGTTATTCTTATCATTTATATATGTATACTGACTGAGTAATTATTTATTGCAACTTGGTAATTGACGCATTTGTATTAAAAGTTCTATATAAATTAGAATACAGTTATTAACAAGGATCTAATTGAGACAACCCAAATAATAGCGACCAATAGGTGCAAACGTACCAGTGGCCTTGAACGCATATCATTCATTGGACTATAGAAACTGCAGTTATTACGGCTGCATTAATAATCAAAATATGACGATAATAATAGTAATCACTTTTGATGTAGTTGTGTTCTCTGAGCTGGATGGTTAATTTGTGAAGCTTTCATCACCCTACTGGGTGAATCTTCAGCATGCATACTTCAATTTGAATTGAAGTGAGCTTTTAGATTTCTCCACGAGTTTATTAATCACCTCTCCTGGTCGATGACCTTGGATGTGATTGGTTGTTTTTGTGTATTTTCACACCTTCTGGGTTATTTGTATTGGAACTGATTGTTTCTTTGACTTGAACTTTGACCCGTTTGTGTGTGAAGTTTCTTTCTTATAGGTTGATAAATTTTGTCTATCTCGATGTGTACGACACACAAACCACCAAAGTCGCTTCACTCAATTCAAAAGACTCAACAGCGAAAAAAGATAAAACCAACCTCATCTACAAAATAAATTGTAACAACTGCGAAAAACACTACATTGGCCTAAGTGGACGTCCCCTTCGTCTTCGTATCCACGAACATAAGCTAGCTGTCAAAAGACATGATAACCACATCCTCATATCACTACACACAGACAACCATGGACATCAATTCGACTGGGACAACCTACGTTGAGATATTAGACAGAGGAAACAACAAGAATGCTAGAGAATTTTTAGAAGCTTGGCATTCCAGTGAATCATCAATCAATAGACACATCGAGATAGACAAAATTTATCAACCTATAAGAAAGAAACTTCACACACAAACGGGTCAAAGTTCAAGTCAAAGAAACAATCAGTTCCAATACAAGTAACCTACAAGGTGCGAAAATACACAAAACAACCAATCACATCCAGGTCATCCAGGAGAGATGATTAATAAACTCGTGGAGAAATCTAAAAGCTCACTTCAATTCAAATTGAAGTATGCATGCTGAAGATTTCACCCAGTAGGGTGATGAAAGCTTCGCAAATTAAACATCCAGCTCAGAGAACACAAGCACATCATAATCATCCACCTGAGCTACAAATCTTCTCTATCATATCTAGTAATCACCTTATTCCAAACAGTGATAGTTATACGGAATGGAATTTTCAACGTTTTTATATATATTTCAACAATTTAGCTCCTTTTATGAATATGTACACATATTAAATTCAAAATAGTAATAATAATACTAATAATGAAAGCATTGTAAACAGAATGATGTTGGAAACTTAATGAAGTATAAATAGATAGTATCATAGATAACACATATAATAATAATAATAATCTTTGCTTGTACTATGCAGTTCAGATTACTGATTTAAAAAGTTCTATAAGCTGGCTCTTTTCTGACATCTGACGCTCTCTTCACATAGAACCCGTGCTAAATATGATAATATAGCAGAATTTTTATATATTCAGTAGGTGTACGTGCATAAATTCTTATGAAGTTTCTTCTGGTTTTACTCGAAGATATTAAAAGAAAACATTATAAATTATTTAAATTAATCCCAGCGTGTTAAGAAAATCAAAACAAGGTTTTTCTGAAAGTTTCGCCACGCAGGCCACAGCTTCTTCAGCAGATTTATTCGGATTATAATTAATCATCAAAATGTATAGTCAAAAATTTTTACATAATATGAAGTCAGTTTATTTGAAGGTCATTTGTCCATGGACATTTTTTACCAATAGAAGTATGTAAGCAGTCCTCACATATATTTGTAATGACTAATGTCAAATTGTTGTTGTGTTTACTCTTCTATAGTTGATTTGTAAAGATTAGATTTGTATGCATGTGTGTGTGATGTGTGTTATTTGTCATATGGAAAATACATGAATTCATGTGTGATAAACATGATACTACATGTTTTAAAAGTTCATGGAGGGTCATAGAGTGTTTGTTGTTTTTTCATCTGTTGTGCTTCATAAGAGTTTGCCATATAGGTGATAAGTCTATCCCGTCTTTCCTATTCACTGCATTTGATGTGGTTAAAATGTGCAAGGCTTCAGAAGTCAATCTTTCTTTATGTGAATGAAATCCTCTCCCGAGAATTTTGACATTGTCAAAATCAATCTTATGTCCGCTGTCTATCGCATGCATTGCTATAGCCGATCCCTTTTCTAGACTTTTTAATTCTACTTCATTTCTAGTTGGACGTGTCGTGCAAAGTCTGTGTTCATTCACTCTGACCTTCACCTGTCTACTGCTCTCCCCTATATAGCATGCCTCACATTCTGAACACTTTATCTTGTAGACACAATTACTTTGTGACATTATATGTCCAAACCAAGTTTACTTTTAACGGTTTGAAAAAATTTGGGCATTGGGTATATGATATTCATTATAATAGAGGTTTTTGTATTTCCCAATGAATGAAAAACAAAACGAGATTGTTTTTACCGACGTTTCACTATTTAATGCTAATAGCTTTCTCAAAGTATTATTGTTTTTCATTCATTGGGAAATACAAAAACCTCTATTATAATGAATACTTTGTGACATTTTGGGAATTATCTACTTGACATGCACTAACGCTTTCTCTAGAGAATTAGAAGGTTTGACACAGACTTTTATATTATATGCAGCAAATAGTCTTTGAAGTTGTTCAGCTGTGTCCTTGCGATATGGAATGGCTATCGTCGATAGCCAGGATTTTTCAACTTTTTGTTTTCCTTTATGCTCCTTTCTATTGGTGATGTTATCTAGTAGCTTTTCAGGCTAACCATTTCCAATCAAAATCTGTTTTATATTGGTTATCTCGTTCTCCATATCGTCTTTATCTGTTATAATGTTTCTAGCTTCGTTAATGAGATTTAAAGCTACTGAAACTTTCATTCCTATTGGATGACCTGATTGGAAATTCAAATACTTATTGGAATGTGTCGGCTTTATGTATATAGTAAACTTTAGTTTCTCATCAGTTTGTCTTTTTACAAGACAATCAAGAAAGACAATCAATAATAAAAAGAAAACGTTGAGAATAAAGAAGATCTTCAGTGAAAGAAACATCCCCGTATTGAGTCATAAGAAAAAGGCGCAAACAGCGAAGAAAATTTTCTTTTCGACGATTCATTTTCATAAGCTGTTGTACAATAATCGTAATTATATTAAAGAAAGAAATCTTTAGACAAATCAGATAATGGTAAACTTTGTCCTCGAAAAATGTATTACATAATGTAAGGCGTAAGAAGGGATGACTAACTGTAAGTTAGAAAAGAGGGAGACATTGGCATGACGTAATAAATATGAGATGATGACTAGTCAATAAGCTCATGTAGAATGGACAGGAACTAGTGGAAAGGCTATAAAGTGTTTTTGTATAATATCATCTTATGGAAAAAGCAATGTTATTAATACACAGTAATAGAATGTTAATAAAATGTGGACGATGGGAATAATAATGATGATAATATAATAATAATAGTAATAACAACGATAGTAGTGAACTTACATAATATAAAAGGAAAAAAGAGGGAAAAGGGTGTTTAGTATCAGACAAGATAACTTGAACCCGATAACTGCTTACAAGAACTGAAGTGCCTATTGACAATCATATCAGTTAGCTGAGATAAAGGCGCGCCACTAATCCTACTTAAAATTTTCAGTGGTCTGCTTGATATGACACAGTCTTTTTTGAAAGGTTCAAGCAAGAATAATCGCACACAATGTTTTTTCTTGTTTAGACAAAGGTGTTAGATATGTTCGTAGCACTTTCCTAAACTACACATCTCCTTTTGACTCTGTACCTAGGGGCCTTTTGCTAAATAAGCTATCGTTGACACAAACAGGATCCTGGGCTAAGAGTTAGTTGAAATTCTTATTTTTCTGATAGAATGCAGTATACTGTATATAATGGCAAATCTTATTCTACATCGCTTACAAAATCCAGTGTTCCACAAGGCGCCGTCCTCTCTCCTTTTCTTTTTTCTCCCTTCCTACACGACCCGCCTCATTTAAACGAAACTAACTTTGTCAAATATGCAGATGATCTGACTGTATCACTCATCGCCTATCACTTCCGAGTCTGACAGCTCCAAACTTAATAGCTTTCTGTTGGACGTCAGCAAGTGATATTGTGGTGAGAGCAGGCTGCTAGCCGATTGGTTGGCACTAATCTACGTTAAGGTCTAGGTCACTAATATGGGCCGTGAACAAGGCTGAGTCAACAACCAATCACAGCGAAGTTAACGTGGCAAAATATGATTCGCAGATAGAGAACTCTGTTTGTCAAGGAATCCCGAAGCAACCAATCAGAAGCCTGCGTTTGTCTACCTAAACAACCAATCAGATGACTGCGCTTGTCTATAATAATGTTGTCTGAAATATGTATAAATACGTGTTGATTTTCATAATAAAACGATCTGTTGCCTGGCCCTTGTCTTCTGTTGTTACAATATAAGTCAAATGGTCTTATGTTAAATCCTTCCAAATGTCAGGCACTTGACTTTACTTTCAAGCATCGACGTGACATACATGAACTAGTTAGTTCCCATGATGGCCGCCTGTAGCATAGATGGCACGGAAATTGAAACCAAGTCAAGCATTGAATACCTTGGATTAGTTCTTTCCTCTGACCCTTCATGGTCCACATCCCACATCTTATCTATCTCTAAGAAAATGTTTCGTCTTACCTCCTACATTAAAAAGTAAAGACAATCAGGTATCAACCAACCTTTATTTTTGCAATTTTTAAACTCCTGTATTTTACCTATTGTACTCTATTGCTCTCCATTAATCTTTCCTGGGCTTCTCAAAAAAGATTATATCATATTACGAAGAGTATTAATTGTTGTGAGTAGGGCTTGTGGTTTGCCATTGTGTGAGCTCGCCAATATTATAGTCGAGAGACACATAAATTCCTGTACAAAATGGGCAAAGGCTGTACTATCAGACCCCCTGCATCCCCTCCGTTTATTCACAACTATCCCCTTGTATTTCATCAGGTAGGACGAGAAGTCAATATAAAAAGTTATATGCTAGTACCACTAAGTACAAAAATTCTACAAAACCCTATTTAGCCCGCATTTTATGTGATGAAGACTCTGTTAGACGTGAAACTTACAGGTTACTATGTAATCAGCAGAGTGAATCGACCCTTTCATCGTTCATCTTTCTGTAATTTTATGGTGTCACACTTTCTATCGTTTAATCGTAACTTTGCTATTTTATCTTAGTTGTTGTTACTATTATTACTATAATTCAAAATATAGTGCGTCGGTGGCACAGTGGTTAGTACTCTCGCCGACCACGCACATGATCCGAGGTTCGATCCCCTGCCGACGCACACTTAATATCTATGGTCGGCCTGCAAAATTTGGGCTACCGACATCCATGCTGAAAATTCCCTACTTATACTAATAATACAGTGCGAAATCAAGTGCGTAATCAAAATAAAAAAAGTAAAAATAAAATTTTTATACTTTATGCGTATTTTTCTCCGTATGGCATACAGTATTTTGCTATGTAGCTGCTATAACAACGTTTTATTATTATTATTATATAATATTTATTTTTATTTTTTTGTGGTTTTTGAGTAAATTAGATGAAATATTGTACTGAATGCTGAAAATTCCTTGCTGTATCATTAGTACTGTTTTTGGAATAAAGCAAGTTATCATTACTATCATTATCACAATAAACAGTAATGGGCATAATACCTGAATTCTGTGCACAAAGTGAGTTGCAAATTGCATCCTAGTTTCGTTTTCAAGTACTATTTGAACAATGTCTTGATAGCATGTTAGGCTTAGGATAAGTATTATGATTAGGGTTGTGATTGGAGTTAGTATTTTGGTTATGATAAGAATCAAGGTTAAGGTAAGTATTAAGATCAGGATATTTTGTGATCACCTGTATTTTTACTGTGAATAAATACATAGGAGAGAGAGAGAGTATTTGGAACCATTTTGATGCCTGAAAACTGATATTCATCATTGTAATCGGGAAGCATTTTTCAATAGAGAAAAATATTCCCATTTAGACATTTAGAAAGCAGAAAGATTGAGCGAAGAAATATTTACTTTTTAATTAGATATCCAGATCTGGCTCTGGTCTAATATAGCTGTAGTATTTTTTATTACAATACACAACATTTTACCATTCAGTATCAACATGTCAATAGGGTGATAATTAACGAGGAAAATTAATACACACAATTAAAAGGTAGAAATGGTTGCAACACATGGATTGTGTTGTGCATAATTTTGGAAACAATGAAGAGTAATTAAGGAATAAGCGTGTGCACAGGTTGATTATGTAACAGATTATTAAAGATAATAAAACGATTTGGACAGTGATTACTTGTAGTGGAAGATAAAGTAGTCAGAAAAATATTATAATAATTTGAACAATTATAACTTTTGAAGGTAATGGGTGAGCGGGGCGGGGGCGAAGTAGACCAGTTTATACATTTATGTAACCATGGCCAAAGTAAGGAGAATAGCTGTACAAATTTCTACTGAACACATAGGTTCAGCTTCTTCAGATGGATTCCTATTACGTCAGCTGGATGTCGAAGTCAAACTCGTGAAGCAAAAAATTAGGACTAGTAGGAATACGATAAATAATTTTTAAATGCTGTATTAACGTCCACCTTATGCTCATTATCTACAAGATGTGTTAAAAATAAACCTACAAATAGATCTCGTTTGTCCCTTGTTTTACCACGCTGGACGATGTTCGGCAATACGTTGATGAACCTCCTGGAGATGAGGATCTAATTGAAAAGTAAATATTTCTTCGCTGAATCCTCTCTACTTTCGTCTTGTGTGTATTTCACTATTATTATGTTAAGGTTTCTAGTAAATAAACTGCTCCTGATGTAAAAAACATAACATGTCCTATAATCTGACGAATGCTAAGAGAGAAGACAAGTAGTTCAGCGAAGAGTCTCTTTTCGGCGAATCATTTTCATAGCTGTACAATCGCAAATATATATGGTTATTTTGTGTGTGTGTGTATACATTAAATTTGTCAAACGAAAATACAATTAGTAGGTTCAGATGAATTGGATGTTGATAAGAGGATAGCAACAAAAGTGATGAGTTGTCATAAATGATTGTTAAATAAGAGTTACGTAATGGCATGAATAGTTTGATGAATGAGTTGTGCTCAAAGGGTGTACATGGAAACAAAATAATATACAGAATTACACAAGGGTTTTAAGTTAGAAAAAGCATACAAACAGAAGTAAGGTCAAATCAACAAACAAAGAAAGTTAGGTCAAATCAAAGGAGTAGTTACCATGCGAGTAAAAGTGGTTGGATAATTTTTGTATGCATAGTTCTGGTTCCTCAACTGATACAAAGTCACTGGTGCAGTAGCACACCATAGTCGGTATTCTTTATGTTTGCCTTAATTGAAAGCAAATATTTCTTAAATTAACTTTTCATTCACTTAATTCACTGTCTGCATACTGTTAGATGGTTGAAGGCAGCCGATAGGAAAACGTGGACCTAGGTTTCGTGCTTGTTAGCACTCATCAGAAAAGAGATGTCTGCAATATTGACGGGATTTACATCCATTTTGAGACTGAAACTTGCACTCACAGTGTTTACCACTGAGCTATTCGACTTTTTGACTGATCTCCTGTAGTTCTAACTCTAATGGATACTTTTTAATTGAACACTAATTAATTTTAATTAATACTAAGCTCCTGTCAACGCCAAGCAAAATCCTGAGTCGCATCATCCTGAAGAGAATAAAGGACGCAGTGGAGACAGAACGCCGACTAGAACAAGCTGGATTCAGGAAAGGCAGGCAAATCATTTACTGACCAAATTGCAACTCTACGCATCATCATCACAGAACAAAGCATGGAATGGCAATCAAACCTCTACCTCAACTTTATAGACTTTGAGAAGGCCTTCGACAGCGTTGACCATGAAGTAATTTGGAAATTACTTGAGTACTACGGCACCCAGCGCCCAAATATTCATCAACCTTATTCAACAGCTGTACGACAAAGGCGGCACCTGCCAAGTGATCCACATCGGAAAACTCAGCGATGCGTTTGGAGTTAACACAGGACTCAGTCAGACAAGGGTGCCTGCCTATTATCACCAATGATATTCCTAATTGTGGTGCACTGACTGGATTATGCGTCAGATAGTGAGTGGGAAACGAGAAGACAGGGATATCCTGGACCGCCCGACGTGAAGAACCTAGAAGACCTGGATTTCGCGCGTGGATGATTTATGTTCAATTTCACACAAAATCCAAGACTTACAAGGGAAACGCGACCGACAAACTGGTCGAAGAAGCAGCCAGCGAAGACAGGACTCCAAGTGAACACAGACAAGACGGAGGTTATGAAAATAACCAACCAACAACAGCAGCAACGTCCAGCGCCAATCACCATCAACGGGAGGGATTTGAAAGAGGTTACTTCATTCACTTATCTAGTGAGCATTGTCTCAGCTACAGGTAGTCGGAACTTATGGGGATGTCAAATCGAACGAGAATCGGGAAGGCAAGAAACACATTCGTCAGCCTGAAATCAATCTGGAAATCTTCGTCACTCAGCATCAACAACAAAATTAGGGTTTTCAATACAAACAACGTCAAGTCAGTCAGTTCTTCTATACGGAACGGATCAGAAACGTGGCGGGCGGGTCACAAAGAATATTTCCAACAGCCTGTTGCAAACAACTGTCTTCGCTGTCTCTGTACTGAAGATCAGATGGCCGGGCTGGGAGGAATGACCAACAAGAAACTATGGGAACAAACAAAACAAGAATCAACCAATCGGCCAACAAATATGCAGGAGAAAGTGGAGATGGTTCGGACACTCGTTGAGGAGACCGCTGGGTGACATTGCGCGTCAGGCCATTGCTCGAGTGGAACACGACAGAATGGGAAGCGCCGAGTGGGACGTCAGTGCAAGGGTGACATGGAGGGGATCGTGTGAAGAGGAGTTGAAAGAGTATGGACTAACATGGATGCAGGTGAAAAGTACAGCAGAAGGAAGACAGAAGTGGCAAGTGGAGACGTGGAGTTGAAGCCCTATGTTCCACTAGGAACCCAAGGGAGCAATAATAATTAGCAGTAATTAGTATCACCTGTCTTGACATGATGTTGGATGGTTGAAGGTGATTGACATTGCAAACTTGACTGACTCGATTCAGTCTGTACCAAACCAAGTCCTATATGCATGATATTAATTTGTACCTAATGAACAATAAAAAGCATGTATGCATACTGTTGTAGCCAAATAGATGTTTCTTCTCAGCTAGTAGTTTATGCAATGTTGGTAGTTTTTCACCGATCCCCTAAAATATAAAAATCAACAGGAGTATAAATAATGTTACCTATCGAAAAAATTATCCCGTACCAATTTGTGTGAATTTTATACATAAATTGTGAATCATTGCTTTAGAAACGTCAGTTCAAATCGTCAACAACACTTGCCAGTGTTGTTAAATTCACATTTAATGAAAAGCAGCAATATTCCGATTCTAAAACATCTGATGCACTAAAGAAAAAAACGTGGCAACCTTCTCAAATCACTGAGTTGCCTCAGTTTCCTATCCATAAAAATGTACCGATTTTACTACATTTCTAATTACCAAAGATGTTTGCAATCTATACCCGTACACAATTTCAAACAACTTTCTACATACCGCTGCGAATTTCTTTTGAGGGAAAACGATGAAGAACATTGTGGATTAGCATTGAAGCGTACTTCAGATGGAATATTATTGTTCAAGATGGGTCATTATACCCTATTAAATCACTTGAAGATTCTGCAAAGGGGGGGGTGTAAATACCTTGCAGTGAAAAATGCTCAGAATTCTGCATAATGTACTGACACATATATAAAGTACTTTCATTGGACACTGGTCAGTAACTAGTGCGATATGTGTAGTCCTTTGTTTAATGCAGACTGTATTCTAACAGTCAGGTTTGCAATGTAGTAACGTCTCTGACTGCACCAATGGGTGACGCGGTTTCGGATCTCAGAAGAGATATGAGTTTCTTGAAGCCATTTGCAGATACGTCTTGCTAACTGCTGAGTGCCAACTAGCACGAAATCTAGGTCGAAGGCTTCCTGTGACCGATTGCCTCCAACCATTTAAAATCATCATTTATTTTTCTATCGATAAAGGCGAACTGTTTAGACACTTTTTATTAGATCTTTTGCGTTATTCCCTGTCAGTACAGAATAAATAATACCATATTATACAAAATCTTTTAATTTCTGATAAAATTAAGGATACCCCCTTTATTAGTGACTTCATCCAAATAAAAACAAGTGCAAAAGCAAAACATTTTTTCTCTAAATACAAAGAAACGAAATAATATTGGTAGATAAAGCTATAGCTATATACTTCTCACATCAGCCAGTAGCACATATAGAGGTGACCTCAGCTCTGAATGGCCATTTCTCTTGAATGGGGCGAGTTCATCAGCAGTCGAATGAGTTCAAACCAATCCATTTTTTTCTGACTAGTTACTTGGGTGAACTGGTAACACCAGAGATCGAATTCACAATTCGCAAATTAGTTTCCAGTTTACAATGTACACGATTCAATGATTTGACGTTTTCACCAGGATTTCCTTTGGACACCAAGGTATTCAGATCATACATAGTATGTGATCTGCGAGATACCACAAGTGATAGTCAAGAAGCCAAGCATAACTGCATAAAACTTTATGTATACTACTGATTGATTGAGATGAGTAGCTGATATCGTTCGTATCCACTGGGAATACAGAAAAACCATATCTGACCACTATTTTTTGCCTACTTTTAGATCCATTTGGAACAAAGGGTTTCAAATTTTGAGATCTCAGCGGAGATGGTGTCTTTTTCATTGGTAGTTTGGTAGCCTCACACTCAGCTTACTTTCTTTCACGAGCTTATTAACTTAAAGTGAACTAGGTGATGTTTAAGTGTTAGTCAGCTTGGAAGCGAATGTGGAACTTGCCTCTACGGAATTACTGACAAACAGTCTGATAACACCAGAATGATTTATTCTATCACTAATCTTCTGTTTATATTACTCGTCCAAATCAGCCAGTAGTATATCACTATACGAATTTATGTTTGCTCTCTTCATGATCATTTACGGTATCCAGCAGATCACATAGATTCTGATTTCAATAGTTTGGTTTACGAAGAAAATCGTCAATGGAATTTCGTCACTAGAACTGTGTACATTTATTATTCATTAAGCTCCAAGGAACCCTGATGGAAAACGGTTTCATAGTCAAGAATCCAAAATCAAAGAAGACTTCCAAACAAGTCCTATCCGTCCTGAAGAAGATACTTCTGTTTAATCTAGATTTCAAAGATGACATTGAAGCAGAAATCCCTCGTAAACGCCTCCGCAAATATCTGAGGAAAAAATGCTTTGCCGCAAGCCTACGACTGACGTTTTCCTGCAGGAAACTGTTCAACCAGAACTCGAAAGATCAGCCATCGTATTTGGCTACATCAACGTGCATATACCAGTTTACTTGTTCTTGAGGAGCTGAGTACATCGGCCGTACGATGTACCAACTTGAAAAACGCGCTCGTGAACACTATCCAGCCTAACTAGTAAAATGTGTATATAGTTCAGTGACAGAAAATTTGGTCAATTCAGGACATTCAGGGCCTTTCGAAAAATCCTTCAAAATAATACACAAGATTCGATCAAGCTTATCAAAGGGAGTAAAACTAAAACATCTGGGCATGGCCGAGGCACTAGCTATACAAAAGCTCAAACCCACGCTTTGTATCCAAAAGAAATACGTTCAACCTTTTTCCCTACTATGGCCTTCATAAACAGATAATTCTTTTAATAGTGACTATCCCACTGCCTTTCTTGCCCAAACTTCCTGTTTATTCATGTTATTTTTAAGTTTTTCTTAATCCCTATTTACACTACCATACCATATCCGAACTTCCTGTCCATTTTGTCATTTTATTATTTCTACATATTTAATCCCTGATTGCATAAACAATTATTCGTCACATTAGTTATGATCCCATTAGATTTTTTACCCAAACAACCTGTCTACTTTTGTTATATCCACATTTCTAACCCCCAATTGCACAATAAGTCAATATTCTCAGTAATTAAAATGCTGCCTTGTCTGAGCTTTATACTTTTTCCGGTTTATTATGAGATTTTAATTCCTAATTGTTATTTTGTTTAATCTAACCCTTGAATGGAAATTATTTTGGAACTTTCCCACCCATTTATTATAATTACACGAATGTACAGCCTAGTTGATGACTTCGTTGAAAAGGGAATTTTCTTCGCGGCAACTGTCTCTTTATTATCCCCTATTAATGTTCCCTTGGAGTCCGAAAAGGATATATGGCTTCAGCAGCACATCTCTATTTTCTCTTCAATTTTCTGCTGTTCTCTCTAGTTTGCCCCATGATTGACGATACCCTCTAATCTTCCCCTTCGAACAACCTCCTCCATGTAACTTTTGGACCAAAACCAAACTCGTCGTTGCCTATTCGATTTCCACTCGGGTACCCACAGTCCAATGTCATTCAACAGTCTCCTTAGCGTATGTCTAGTTCATTTCCATTTACCTCTACATATTTGTTGAGCAATAGGTTTTCGATCGGTTCGTTCACAAAGCTTCTTGTTGTTAATTCTTTTGGGTTAACCATTCGATATTTGGTATGCTGCGAAGGCAGATATTGATAAAAGTATTTAGCTTGTTGGGATATGTTTTTTGTGACGTACTAAGTTTCTGTCCCATATAGATTAAATTACTTGAAACCTGCTGAAAATCCGAATTCCGTTCCTTATGCTGTGGACTGCATAAGATATCTCAACTGATTTCGGGGTGATGAAGGTCTCCTTTCTGCCGACAGACTGTAGTTGGAACTATGCTTCCAAGGAAGTAACCTCTTTCAAACTTATTCCATCGATAGCTATTTTTGTTGCTAGTCAGTGGCTGCCTTCATCGCCTTCATTTTCTCTATGTTCATTTAAAGTTCGGTCTTTACTGCTTCTCCTTCCAGCTTATCGGTCTTCATCTGTAGGTTTTCCAGTTTGTGCGATGTTACACATAGATCATCTACGAAATTCAGACTCTCTCGGGTCTTCCTATCACTTCAGCGTATTCTTTTCATCTCGCACGTCACAATCTGACGCATAATCCAGTCCATCACAATTAGGAATATCATCGGTGATAATTAAATAGGCATTGTCTTTCTCCTGTATTAACTTCGAATACCTCAATGAGTTTTCCGTTTTGCATCACCTGATGAGTGGTAGTGTTATCTATCTAATGAATGAAGTTGATAAAGATTTAGATCACTTCATAGTGTTGAAGGAGTTTCCGAATTACTTCTTGGTCAACGCTATTAAAGGCGCCTTCATAGTTGTACCCTGCAAATTTCCAACTAGTATGAAAATTTGGGAATTCGAAATAAAGTAAGTAATTATAAGTAACTATAAAATTTCATGCAATTCTTCCTATTGGTAGTCTAGAACAAACAAGGTTAAAATCTGCAATCAGTCAGACAAACTTCTACACCAGGTATGTCGATGTTACTTTCGTTATTTGAAATCTTTTGAATGATGCATCTCAAGTAATAGAAGTCTTGAACAGCGCCCACCCTAGTATTAAGTTTACAATGGAGTATGAAGAAGAAGAGAAGTTCCATTTCCTGGACTTGGGTATCCAACGATATATAAAGACGGCAAAATCATAAGATATATACACAGAAAATAGACCTGGAGGGCGGTTTATCTTAACTTCAAAAGCTTCTGCCCTATAAGTTACAAAAAGGGATTGTTGAGAACATTATTTGATCGTTTGAGGAAACTGTGTTCAGAAGAAAAGATTGAGGAAGAGCTATCCATTGTGGAGAAATGCCTACGCAACAACGGTTACCCACAAAAGTTCATCAACAAGTATGGGAGACGTCATGTTGAAAAATTGAAAAGCAGCACAGTAGATGTAAAAAGCCTATCTTTCTGCAGTTTGCATTCAAAGGTGATGATACGGCTAGTAGAATAAGATGCAGACTGAACGCTGCCCTGGAAAGAACATATACAGCTGTCAAGCGTGTATGTGTTTATCAAACAACTAGTTGTTTGGGACAATCAAAAGTGGACAAATACCCACCTCATGTTACCTCCAACTGTGTCTACCAATTTACATGTACGTGTCAAGGCACATACATTGGAAGAACAGAGAGAAGGGTTAGTGTCCGTACTGTACTATACTGTACAACACTGCGTGATTTATTAAAATAAAATCTTATCCATAATGGGGTTAGTGGCCGCATTTATGAACACATACCAAAGAACTTGAGACTGAGAAGTTTACAAGCACTAAACAGTGCGATTGCTCGTCATCTATTGGACACCGGTAATATTGTAGACAACTTGAAGTCGTTTAAAATAATCAACAAGCAAAAGAAACCTAGCTTGCTACGCTTTGCTGAAGCAATTGCCATCACACGACACTTAAACCAAATCTATGTGCGCAGAAAGAGACAGTGGTGAATCTTGCACTTTCCCGGTGATAACAAAAAAATATATACAACTTTCATGAGTCACCTTTTTCATGTTTAGAAAACGCTATCCTCTCATCTAAACATGACTCACCCTACCTTGTTTCTTTTCTTTCCTTTCTTCTATTGGCTATTAGATAAGATGCTCTCTTTAGTTACGTAATCCACTTTTTGTTTTACTCTTTCTAGCTAAACCTTGTTTCTATACACACACATACATACGCAACCCTGTTTTTTTTGTTTCCAAGCCTAATTGTCTAATTATTCTATAAATAGTCAGTGTTTGTAACCCCTAATCAGTTAAATCATTCCGGACTAATGTTACTTTTAATTCCTATCAATTACTCCTTATGATCGAGGAAAAGTATGTTCATATCTTTAATGTAATTCATATATTTTTTAACGTTCAGGTTGTAACCAGTTGACAAGAATCCTCGAAATAATAATAAAAGATGAGCTCATATTATCCTGGTACAATTGTTATTCTTGCTTTGTTCAACCATAAAATTCCTGAAATGTCGTTAATTCAGTGCATCTAAAGCATTCATTTTAATCCCATTAATGTCTTGAAGGAAAAACCTACTTCTAGAAATACTTGAATGAGATCTTGATTACTGGGTTTCAATGTTGTTGTTGTTTTTTATTACTCACAATTGATTATTTAGTTGTTTTCTGTTTTTTGAACAATAATTACTGCCTATTTCACACCTATGAAGTACCCACAAACAAACAAAAGCTGTAAACTTCAAATGACACAGATGATAAAAATGATTAGTCAGCGTTTCACTTTCACTTTTTTTTCTTTCACTCATGAAATTTTCAAAACATTTTGAAAAACAAAAAGAATTAGATTTAATATCAAAGTAGATTTAACACCATTATGGATAAGATTTTATTTTGATAAATCACACAGTGTTGCTATACAGTAATATTAATTGATGCAACCACGTTTCAAGCACAAACTATTGCCACTGATAATCATATGAAGTCACTCACTCACAGAACTTTTTCCTTTATTCAAGTATTGGTTTTTAGGGATTTGGTTGACTGGTTTCAGGATTTCCTCATGAGCTGACATCAGTTAGAGAAGCATTGGAAAACCTGGGAGTACTGGACAGCCGTTTCGTCCTAGTTTGGGACTCCTCAGCAGTACGCACCCACCGTCAAGGTTCGAACCAAGGACCTTCTGGTTACAAGGCGAGCTCGTATGCCATTAAGCCACTGGGACCCGATCTAGTGGCCCATGAATTCTAGCTTCTGCCAATTCACAATATAGCGCGACCCCTAGCCAATGTCTTCGGCGAGGATTTGTCCTCACACCCGACCTGCTGCACCCTACTGATCCTTCATTTGTATACATGAGTGGAATTGATGATTAGACATTTGAATAAAAATCAATAATAGATAATGTGCATTCAGAAATAATAATGAGTGATATTGATCAAATACAACACAAAATAAGTAACTTGTTAGAATGTTATGATGTACGTGAATTGAATTACAATTTTAAGATTATTTATTATCCTCCTCTGATTTGACTGACTGACTGGTGGTAATAATATCTTCCATGCATATTTCTGATAATTGCAATGAGTCATTTCTGTTGCATGTGTCCTTTTGGGTGTAGAGTCAATGAACCAGGATTCAGTAATCAATCTCTCTCCGTCTCCACCTACATATATTAGAATTTTAACCCTCTCCCATCAGCCTATTGTGTGATTGTGTGTTAGTGCATGCAGTGGAATCGTCGAGATTTTTCTAAATTACTTATCTTATATTGATCACTGAATCCTGGTTCATTTAGTCTACATCCAACACATGCAACAGAAATGACTCAATGCGAATACCAAAGATATGCATGGAAGATATTATTACCACCAGTCAGTCAGTCAAATCAGAGGAGGATAATAAATAATCTTAAAATTGTAATTTAATTCACATACATCATAACATTCTAACTAGTTACTTATTTTGTGTTGTATTTGATCAATATCACTCATTATTATTTCTGAATGCACCTTATCTATTATTGATTTTATTCAAATGTCTAATCCTCAATTCCACTCATGTATACAAATGAAGGATCAGTAGGGTGCAGCAGGTCGGGTGTGAGGACAAATCCTCGCCGAAGACATTGGCTAGGGGTCTCGCTATATTGTGAATTGGCAGAAGCTAGAATTCATGGGCCACTAGATCGGGTCCCAGTGGCTTAATGGCATACGAGCTCGCCTCTCTCTCTTGGTCACCAGGAGAGATGATTAATGAACTCGTGGAGAAATCTAAAAGCTCACATCATCGAATTAAAGTATGCGCTGAAGATGTCACCTAGTGGGGTGTTGAAAGCTTCGCAAATTAACCATCCAGCTCAGAGAACACAACCACATCAAAATCATCCACCTGAGCTATAAATCTTGTCTATCATATCTAACTAGTTACTTATTTTGACTATAAAAACACTCGTCTTCTTTCTCATCTGATTGTACTTGATCAATAACCCTCATATTATTATTATTTCTGAATGCACATTATCTCATATTGATTTTAAATCAAATGTCTAATCATCAATTCCACTCATTTATACAAATGAAGTGAAACGTTGCGTAAGTGACTTGATATGATTATGACCAATGATAATTTGTGCTCGAAAAGTGGTTATCAGTAAATATTACTGTATAACAACACTGTGTGATTTATCATAGTAAAATCTTATCTGTAATGGAGTTATACTTAACCTTAGTGCCTGAGTTTTATACTTATATCTAAGTACATTTAGCCAAAAGAATTTATAAACCAATCGGTATTGGGCAGATTTTCTAATCTTTGTTGAGAAGTCTTCAGCAGTGCACATCCTGCTAGAGATTGAGTTTCCAGGCCTTCAGACTACTAGATAAGATTGCTATTATTTGAACATTACGTTAGAATGCAATGACTCATGAACAGTAGCTTTCGTCAGTTCATAGCATTACACCGGTATCATTCAGTGTTGTCAGTGACTGTCTATTCGCATTTAGATCCTCGAATATCAATACAGCAGTTATTTAACAATCTTCAATTACAATAATTTTCAAATAATCACAATATGTGCATAAAGTGTGGCTGTCGTAGCCATTGTGGATAGCTAAATGCCTAATGCACTGACTGGCATTTAAAATGCTGTGTGGTAAGTTTGATTTTGAATGTGTTTGTGCTTATTATTTTCTTCCCTGGCATTCCTAGGGTAACATTAGGCCTAGAGCTTTCAGTCTTGAAGTTTCAGTAGCAGTGGAGTCTATTACTTTAAAAGGTGAGTTTGCTAGCATCAGGCCCAACCTACCTTGTTTACTGGCTAGGCGAGGTAAAAAGGTGTGTCGGCCAGGGATCGAATCACAGACAAGTTGACTGGTTGTCCAGTGTTCTGCTGTGGTGAGAGCAGGCTGCTAGCCAATTGGTAGACATTAATTTACGTCAATGTCTACCTAGGTCACTAATATTGGCCGTGAGAAATCATGAACAAGGCTGATTCAACAACCAGTCACAGCAGACTTAACGTGGGCAAATATGATTCGCAGATATATGGCTTAACTTTCTGAGAAACCGTAAAGGGAATGGTATTCTCAAATGAATCAGTAAATAAACGAGGAGAATCAACTATGTTAGATTGTAAATTAAAATGAACGTTTATTAAAATGCCAATGCATTCTAATAGATATTTAGACCTTAATTTATCATACCCATTATCTGAAAAACCAGGCTTAGTTAAGTATCTAACAAGCCAAGAAATAACACCGAGAAGTACATCGAAAAACCTAAATGATGAAATGAAACAGATTGAAGATGTCTTGGTGTTAAATAACTACCCTATTAAATTCATTAGAAAGATCAGAGAAGGTCAAAAGCAAAATAAAAATAAGAATACGATAAATAAGAAAGAATATAAGACATTTACAGTTTTATCGTATAAGGACAGGACATCTGAGACCCTACGTAGTATACTTAATAAAGCAGGCATTAGGGCTGCATGCAAACCTACGAACTCACTCAGGCAGACACAAGCTCCGTAGGCTGAATGACGCAGCTGATCAAATTAAACAAAATAATATAGTGTATAAATTACCTTGCAATTACTGTGACTGAGATTAACTGCATAGGTCGAACTAGCGGATCGGAAGTAGTCAGATTGTCAGCACATAAGAATATACCTAGAGTTAGAATGATCGACCTTGCAAAGATCAGTTAATTTCGAAAAAAGCACTGCATGCATTAATACTTAGCCACACAACAGAGTGGAAGAGAGTTACACTTCTAAGAGGTAATATAGGTAGGTGGATAGAGAGGTTGACTACTGAGTCTTTGTTCATCTAATGTTCACCCAACACATGCAATAGGAATAACTCATCAGTCGTACCAGAAATATGGCAAATATTACTGCCAATCACATCAAAAGATAAGAAATAGTGTAATCATATAAACGAAGTAGGAAGGTTGCATGAGTAACTTGATAGATTATAAGTAGTAATAAATTGTGCTCGAAACGTTACCAGTAAATATAACTGGATAAAACTGTGAGACTTTATCAAAATAAATTTTATCCATAATATATGCATAAACATTTCCCAAAAAAGTTCAAGGCTATTGCATCCTACATACCGATAGCATTTGTTAGCAGTCACTTCATACTGTGTAATAATGAAGGATGGAATGCATGATTGAGCAGCTTGTCCCGTAACCTGAAGGTTCTTGGATTAATTCTTTTTGATGGGACTGTTACTGTTCAGTACTGAAGTATATCAAGGAAATGGCTGTCCAGTGCTTCTCACACTGTCTCCTCTTTATCACCCTGGGATCCACACCCAACTCGTTATTTCCTATTTGAGTCAATCAACCGTCCATTTCCCTCGGAATATTTGTTGATGAAATAGGCTGTCATTTAGTTCATTGCCAGAGTTCCATTGTAGCTTAAGCTTTCCCGGTAGCTGAGCAGATATTCAATATTGAAAACGAGCTCTTATCAGCGCACTAACCCATCGCATTAGAAAAATCTGCAGCAGCGATTGCATGGAAGAGGAGATCCTATTCCTCAAAAATATCCTGGCTCAAAATGGCTACCCGACACGTTTTGTCGAAAACAACACGAAACCTAAACCTAAAAGAGAAGAATGCGATTCAGCGACAAAGAAAACGCTGTATCTAAATCTGAATTTCAAGGGAGATTTCGCAGCTGATATCCTGAAGAGGAGAATATCCAGCTCTTTAAAGAAGACCTTCCCTGCAGTAACACTAAGAGTGACATTCTCTAGCCGTCCAATACTTTGAAACAACACAAAGGACAAACTCTCTCATATGACCAATTCGATGTGCATATACCAGTTCACTTGCTCGTGCGGGGCTAGGTACATAGGTCGTTGTATGCGCGGCCTCGCAAAACGTGTTAGAGAACACTACCCAGCGTGGCTGCAAAGAGGAGGCACCGGTCCAATCAGAAGTGTCATTATTGAACATCTGGTCAACACCTCCCACAACATCTCAACTGATTCTTTCAAAGTGATTTACAAAGTCAACAGAAGCCTACCAAGAGCAGTATGTTTCCAACTTCTTTGTACTGAGGAATCCGTCGCAATATGCATCGAGAAGCCGGAGCTGTGTGTTCAAGAGAAATTAGTCCAACCTCTACAACTACCATGAACCTAGTTTGGTATGTTCTCTTTGCTTCCGTTTTTTTCCTTCTCTTCTTCGTCTTTTTTCATTCTCGCTTTTCCTTTTGGGCATTTTTTCGTTCGTTGTGTGTCTGATCCTTAGTCCCTCAGTCTTCATTAGATACACCTAATTTTTTTTCAGTTATAAAAACCGTTATTTTAAGTTTGTTTCCATGCTTTTCCTGTTCACATTTATAATTCGTTTGAAATAACTATTCTACAATTATTACTTAATCCTGTGTAATTTTTTGTTTCTATGCCTCTTGTAATCTATATTCATACCTCCTAACTAACATTTCAAGTTGAAAATGTTGATTTCAATTTGTTTCCATGCTCATTTTGTTCACACCTGTAATTCGTTCTATCCCTGCGTTTCTAAGCCACTTGTAATTCATATCAAGTTGAAAACAATTATCACCTTCTATTTGACTGAAAATTATTTCTCCAGTTATCAAATATTGATTTGACATACGTTGTAACTATTTTCTAATCCTGTGTTATCTTGTCTCTAAGCCCCTTGTAATCTATATTCCTACCTTCAAACTTTCATATCAACTTGAAAATTATTATCTCCTTCGTTACTATGTGGAATTAGACAAATAATAATTGTATCCATGTAAAATAATCTATGTAAATGCGATTGTACAGCTTTTGAGAATGAAATCGCCGAAAAGATCGTCATCTTTGCTGAACTTCGTGTTCTCTTCTTTCTAATGAAACGTTTTTCGCCTTTGAACCATTCACAAACACTGAGAGACTAAATATTAATGACTTACTTTGATATCTTGTTCGTCAAGTTATGGTGAGGTCAAAAGGATTTCATTAAATCCTAGTTAATCTACTTAAATCAAAATGAATTCATAAAATTAACATACTGAAATATAAATATTCATTTACATTACACATGACAGCCTTAACTAATTAAAACTGACAATGAATTTCACCACTGAATAAGTCATCGAATTCTTCACATGTAATATCTATAAGTTTGAGTTTTACAGTCTTCTGGTTCATTGAAGAAGTTATAAATAGACCTTTATGATACTACTTATAATCAAATAATGGTTTTATACGAACGACTAAATTCGTAGAACTTTCTTAATCTCTGCATAGATGATGGTGATAGTGATGGGGATGATGATGGTGATTCAGACAGTTCACTTTCACCTTAAATCTAATTAACTAAACTCTGCATTTATGATTTGTATAAACAGAAGACAGTGTGGTATATGCATATGAAATGAACGAACTCATATCGAAAACAAATAAAAGGAAAGAATCATTTGTAAATTACAGTTTCAATGTGTGAGAATGATGTTCAACATTGGAATTAATGTGAGAATTTATATCTATATATGTTTGTGTGTGTGTGTGTGCATGTGTTTATGGGGCGTGGAGGGGTTTAAATTGGAATCGAAGACAGTGAACACAACGCAAAACTGATGAATCATATTTAAAGTTTTAAAAAATAAATAAGATAAACAAAGTGAGAAAACCGTATATAATCCTTAAAATCCATTGTCGCCAACAGCTTCACCTCTCCCTTTACACCTCTCTCCCCCAAGGAAAAATTAGAGGACGAGAAATTAAGAATGAAATCGAGACATAAACTTTGCGTGTGATAGAAAAGTTTACTTATTTCACAGTGTATATTCCATGTTTGTTATTTTGGTTTTTCTGTCTCTCACCGTCTTCTGTGTCCTTGTTTCTCATTAAATTGTTGTCTTTCAAGTAAGAAAAATTAGTATTAGTGAAAATACAGTCTTTTTCAGTAATTTTTTGTTTTAAGACAAATTTGAGTCAATGAAAACTCTATTAATTAACTTTGTTTATTTCAGTTTATAAATTGACAAAATATACCCTATGTGATTATTAAGCCCACCAAGTTCTACTGTGACAGACAGTCCAAAATTTCGGTGTCTTTCGTGTGTGTACACTCATGTTATAGGCATATAATACTTTTAAAAGAAAATAATAATAATAATAGCTATATTGTGCACAGTAAGTTTACACAAGATGCCCAGTTTTCAGTATAGTCTATTGAATAATCTGTACTCTTCATCTAGGAGTTTCAAGTAAAACAGTCATCTTCAGTAGTTCATGTGACGCAGTGATGTTAAGTCTGAAAACTAAAATAATCCACTATGGTATTTTTCTTCGGTGCCCGAGAATTCATCCACAGTAGGTTGCATATCGATGGAAAATGTGTATGAGTACATCTGGCAAACCACAGAAGTAACAGTGTGTTGTTAAAGCTCTGTGTTTTACTCGGAAGCCAAGAGAATAATATTATTTCAGTAAAATTTTGTCTATTCCCTTTATGGACACTTTAAATACATCATTATAAACCTTAATAAAGATAAGTATGCTTCACTGGTTAGTCTATTGAGCAAACTATGTTCATTTTTTTGTGTCATCGTCCTGCAAAAGACTTCTGCAGAGTCTTATGAAATAATTTCATTTAATACATTTATTCCCCTTAAGGAATTTGAATAAAGCAAGAACATCAGGTTTTGCAGAATAAAATAGTATCAACATTTATTTCGTTGCCTTCTCATCAACTGCTTACAGGCCAAAGACATTATTAAGTATATCTACAGTAACAATTTTAACATATTTGCGCAGAGTTCATTTTTAGACAAAACTCTCTTTCTCTCTCTCGCTCTCTCTATATATATATATGTATAATATTAAACACTATTCTTAACAATAATGATCACACAATAGGAACTTTCAGCATTACGTAATCAGACATAAGGGAACAAATGCTTTAAACAGTGCCACTGCCGGGCATCTCCTTGACACGGGTTATGACGTAGACGTGGCAAGATCGTTCAAAATTATCAATAGGCCAACGAATTCAATTCTCCCCAAGTTTGAGGAAGACATCTCCATCAAGCGCCTGAAACGTGTTTTATGCGTTCAGAAAGAAACACTTATCAGTCTTTCTTTGCCCGCGTATATCGATATTTTCACCTCTCTTTCATCTGATTACTTAATGCTGAAAATTTTGCAACTATTCAGGATATCAAAAAAACATTGACACTGAGGCCACAGTAGTAAAAAGAGGCTGGATGAAAGATCTCAGTATACAAGCTTCACGGGGATTTTGCTTATGGATTGCTAGAGGTTTGGTTGCGTGAAGAAGAAGAAGTAGGCGAAATCCTTTAAAAAGCTTGATCATACTTTATTGATTATGCAGCTGTCTTCAAATCTGTACCTAGGCCTATTTTATTAAACAGACTTGCTGCGACACAAGCAGGGTGCTGGGGATTACTGGATCGTTGCATTCTTACTTTTATAATAGGAGGCAATACATGGTATATAATGGGAAGTCTTCTATTGCTTTGCTTACTCTGATGGGTGTTCCTCAGAGTGCTCTTCTTTCTAATCTTCCCTTTTCTCTCTACCTACATGACTTGTCTCATTCTGAAGAAGCTAATTTTTGTTAAGTATTCCGAAGATCTGACTCTTTCTGGGCTCGTTGCTTCTCAATCTGATTGTTCCAAAATCAATACATTATTATCATAAATTACTCAGTGGTCCTTATCAGATTGTCTTAAGCTGATTCTCTCCAAATGTCAAAAATTGTTAATTTCACTACCGGACACATGCGCCTCTTACATGAACCGATTCATTCCGATGATTATGGTACCTTGGATGCATTGGAGATGAAACTAAGTTGAATGTTAAATACAGTTGATTATATCTTTCCCACGATCTTTCGTCGTCTTCCCAAAGTGTACTAATTCTTAGAAAGATACTTTGACTAAACTTCTTTGTAAGGAAGTCAGTCTCTGTTCTTACAGTTAGTAAATTCATGTATCATAAATATTCTTCTTCACTGCTCCCTGTGGCTCAATCTGTAGTCAGCAACTTAAAAAAGAATTTGTTACACTGAGAAGGCCATTAAAAAGCTGTCAGTACAGTGAATGTGCTACCAATCAACCAACTCATTAATATTGTTGTAGATAGACACGTAAAGTCATGCAAGAAATTGGTGATTACTATCTTGTCGGACTGTGAACATTCTCTTCATACATAACTTTCTACGTGTATGTATCTCATCAGGTTGGACGAGAAGCCTTTATTATAGACTTTATTCTCTGACGACTAGGTAGAAAATCTCTACGATATCCTTATTTGGCACACATTTTATGTAATTAATAGTGTTCTCTGAACTGGTTGGTTTAGTTGTGGAGCTTTCGTCATCTTTCTGGACGACATCTTCAGCGCAGTATTTAGGATAAAGTGAAATGATTTAAATTTCTTCATGAGTGATATAAGTGCGTCTCCCGGTAACTATCTTTAGATATGTATTGACCGTTTTCTATTAATTGGGATTGAAAACTTTCTGGTCACCTGATTTACTTTTTATTAGTTGGTATATTTGGTCTATATTAACGTGTTTATTAATTGCATTTTCGTTTGAGTACCAGGCTTCTAGAAATCCCCTGGCACATTTGATGTTTCCTCTGCTTAAGATTTTGATATTATCCCAATCAAATTGATGTCCATAATTGTCTGTATGCATTGATACTAAAGAATTTATATCATGTCTTTTCACGGCTGACTTGTGTTCTTGGATTCTTATTCGAAGGGGACGCCCACTTTGGCCGATGTAATGTTTGTTACACTTCATACAATTTATTTTGTAGATGGTGTTAGTTTTATCCTTTTTTTCTGTTGGATCTTTTGGTTTGCATAAGATCGAATTAAGCGATTCGGCTGGTTTGTGTGCTATATCTATATCAAACGGTTTCATTATTCTAGCCGTTATTTCAGAGATATTTCTGATGTGTGGTAGGATCAATTTCTTTTCGGTCTTTGGTGATGGTTCTTTGTTGGTGCTTTGATTCGATTTTAAACACTTTTTGATCACATTTTTTGGATAACCATTTTTCTTGAAAACCGTTTGTAAGTATTTTTCTTCCATTCTTTCCAACTCTTATGTGCTACAATGTGTTTGAACTCTTCTAAACAATGTCTGCACACAGTTTCTTTTGTGAGTAATTGGATTATTTCTAGTATAGTTGAGTATTTGATCTGTATGCGTTGATTTTCTATATACTTGTGTTTCTAAATTTCCGGTGTTGGTTCTCCTGATTAAGACATCCAAAAATGGGATTTTGTTATCTAATTCTTCTTCTCTTGTGAATTTGATGTCTTCAAATATGTTGTTATTTGGATATGTGGATACATATCAGTTTACAAATTTATGTGTATATGCTAAATCACTTCTCTTAATTATTACAAATGTATTATCAACGTAACGTACCCAGATTTTCGGTTTGATTATAGGTAGAGCCATTAATTCTAATTGTAAGCGCAATATCGCTTGAAATTAAGTCACGCGTAGATAAAGGCTATCCCGGTCCAGAACAAACAAGAAGCCGGTCACTGTTTCTACGGTACTATTAATAAACAAATCAATAATTATATATACAACAAACCTTAACGGTTTCAAGAGTACAAAGCACAACGCCTAACAGAAAGCAAGGTACCGCTATCAGAGCGGAATAACGTTAAAGCCAAAATTGCGAACTAGCCGGAACCAGACACGACCGTTCAGATAAGCAGTCAGTAGAAGAATGAACCCAAGTAAGGCATGGCGTAAAACAGAGAGCGTTTAAGAGAGATAGACCGAGCATAGGCACAAAGATAGAATCTAATTGGCTACTTAACCAGGTAGGAAAATACAGATGAAAATCAATAAATAAGATAAAATCGACAGAATAGTACAAAGTTAGACATGGGTCAGCAAAAAATAACAGTTCACAAAATACTCTGTTTGGACCATGAGTGCAACTGTCTGACTAAACGGATCGAGGTAAAACACATACACACAGTTCATCAAACAAGCAGGGATAGACACGTTAGGCATGGATGATTGAGTTCCAACAACACTAGGCTGATCCGGGACAGGTTGACTTGATTCAAGGATGGGAATAAAATTGATCTTACACTAATCTTTGCATAACGGCTTCAGCTATTAATCCTGATATGGGCGATGCCATTGGTGTTCTCTTTATTTGCTCATATATTTGAGTATTGAATTGGAAGTATGTTGTAAGACCTTATTTTATATAGTTCTATCCAAGTTGAACACTGCGTTTTTATGTTTTCGTCACTATAGAGTAATTTTTGCATAGTTTCTGTTGCTAGTTTTGGAATAATTGAAGTGTATAATGCTGTGACATCAAAGGACACCATTATTTCATTGTCTTCTACCTGAATGTTTGTTGATTTCAAATGTTTCAGGCATGAAACTACCAACTTACTGAGAAAGAGAAATTAAACCGCCGTTTCTACTCTTTCTTTCATTAACAAGTTGATGTTAATATTTCCCCATAAATTTGAGTTTTGTATTCATAATCTTATTGAATAATATTATCAATGTAAATGCCATGTTAGTTATTTCTCCTTATACTATACAATATAAAGAAAATTAGATACAATATTGTATTACATGCTGTAAATTCTACATTGTGTCAAACGTACTGTTTACACATGACTTTGAATTAGGTCTCTGATGATGCTGTATGGAACCAGAAGTAATAATGTGTTTCAGAATTGAGCTGTTGACTCTTCTGGGTCCTCAGTTTTTAAATAATAATAATTTTTGCTTTATTCCAAAAACAGTACTAATGATACAGCAAGGAATTTTCATCATTCAGTACAATATTTCATCTAATTTACTCAAAAACCACAAGAAAAATTAAAAATAAACATTATATAATAATAATAATAAAACGTTGTTATAGCAGCTACATAGTTAATTACTGTATGCAATACGGAGAGAAATATGCATAAAGTATAAAATTATAGTAATAATAGTAACAACAACTAAAATAAAATAGCAAAGTTATAATTAAACGATAAAATGTGTGACACCATAAAATTACAGAAAGATGAACAATGAAAGGGTCTATTCACTTTGCTAATTGCTTAGTAACTTATATGTTTCACGTCTAACAGGGTCTTCATCACAAAAAATGCGGGCTAAATACGGTTTTGTAGAATTTCTGTACTTAGTGGTACGAGCATATAACCGTTTATATTGACTTCTCGTCCTACCTGATGAAATACAAGGAGATAGTTGTGAATAAAGGGGATGCAGGGGGTCCGACAGTACGGCCTTTGCCTATTTCGTACAGGAATTTATGTGTCTCTCGACTATAATATTGACAAGCTCACACAGTGGCAAACCACAAGCCCTACTCACAACAATTAATACTCTTCGTAATATGATATAGTCATTTTCGAGAAGCCCAGGAAAGATTAATGGAGAGCAACAGAGTACAATAGGTAAAATACAGGAGTTTAAATATTGCAAAACTAAAGGTTGGCTGATACCTGATTGTCTTAACTTTTTAATATAGAAGGTGAGACGAAACATTTTCTTAGAGATAGATAAGATGTGGGATGTGGAATGACCATGAAAGGTCAGAGGAAAGAACTAATCCAAGGTATCCAATGCTTGACTTGGTTTCAATTTCCGTGCCATCTATACTACAGGCGGGCATCATGGGAACTAACTAGTTCATGTATGTCACGTCGATGCTTGAAAGTAAGTGTTTCTTCTGATTTCACAGCCCAAAGAGGTAAAAGGAAAAAAGTTGTGAATGAAGAGGATGTTCAGTATCAGACAAGAGGACTTTATCTAACTGCTTGTAAAAGAACTGAAATACCTGCATCAACAAAAATTTTAGTTACTTGAGTCTAACGCATACAACTAACTCAGCTTCCAGCCTTCAATGTACTACGTGATACAACATAATCATTTTGAGAATTCCAGGGAAGAATAAAAAGGAACTATAAAAAAGAATGGGTGGAATGCATAAATTAATAATTTGCGAGGGAAAAGTTTGAATCATACATGCAGAAAGTCCCAACCTTTCTTATGTAATAAGTGAAACGAAAACTTTGTTTAGAAAGAGGTCAACAAGACATGAGACAACAAGCAGAGATTGGAAGAGGAACTGATGCCAATATAGGCGATAATCGATTTACTCTCTGTCATAGCTCCGTCGATATTACAAGAATCATAGCAGTGAATCAGTCTACGAAAGACTTTTCACCTCTGAAGCTAAAATCAACAATGTAACATTTAGATGGATTCATTTTATGACCATTTGATTGAGACAATTTGTTAACTTCTGAAAAGAATCTATTCATCATATCAGAACAATCCCGTCTAGAAACTACTGGGACAGAAATTGACAGATCACTAGCATATTTAATAAAATTGCCTTTAGAAGATAATTAATATGGTAGGTTGTGCGAAAGCAGAGAAAAAAGAAGTGAAGACATAACAGCTTCCTCAAGCAAGGAAGTGAAATCCTCCCTACTTAGAACAGTATGTTATTTCCTACCTAAAAAATAGGCGGACCAGCACCTTGTCACCCAGGACTCAATAGGTGATGAAGTCAACTTGCTTAGGGACCTTGGAAGAGAATCATAAGCAGCAGTATAGTCTAAAAAGGAAGCTCGAACAAACTTAACACCTTTATCCAGACTCGAAACAATAATATGAAGGAGTGCAATGACCGCATCTAAAGTACTTTCATAAGAGCAGAAGGCAAGACATGGAAGCCAAGGTATATTTTTCATTTATCAAACCACAGTCTATAACACATACAGTTTATATTCGTTAACCAATCACTGAGTGTGTGATTTTGGTTAAAATTGAACAACATAAAATAGAATGTTCAAACGGATATATCGTATTTTATTGCTAATGCCGTATTGAACAGCGGGAATATGTGGGAATCGTATTCTGTTGGAACACATTGTCTGTATCACACCACCACGCTTCTACTACATTCATAAGTAAATTTTTTAAAGGAGGTTGAGAAGAAGAAAGACCACTTTCTTCATAGTTTTCAACAATATAGGCGCAATGTTGATTGACTGAAACGTCAAACCTGACCCAGAAGATGATGATTTCAGTGCTGGCACAATCTTTATTTCCATCCAAGAATTCTTGATAATGTGGTATACACTGAGAACGCCAGGAGGAAGATAATGATAAGCATGGATGTCATCCGTGCTTTGAACTGATAAGGTCATATCCATTACGGTCTCGATGATTAGTTTTCTGACTGCTATTGGTGTGAGAGATGACCATCCAGCGGCCACTTTTAAAGGATACCAGGGAGGAGATGGTGTCAGAAGAGAAGAAATGCCCGTGAATCAGCCACAAAAGACTTCAGATAATAAAGTGAACTGGCTATGTAATGATGAATCCATATGTTTCACAAGGTGCTCAAGAGAATAGCAAATGCCTCCCGTTATTGTCCCATCAGCCCTTTTTGACATTAGACCATCCAAATCCACACTGAGCCACGATGTTCTTCTTTAGAGTTGGGTTAACTTTGAAGAAGAGGGACAGATTGAATCAATTTAATTTTTGGATGTTTTATTGACGAAGTGAGTAGATGTGACAATGGATAGCAAAATAAACAAGAAAACTTTGTCGATTGGGTGGTCTGAGTTGCCCTTTACAATCCAATAATGTTTATTTCATTGTTCAGAAATTCTGTCATTTTTCATATCAGATAAGGATGTTTCTTTATGTTAGCGGAAAATTTATCAATGAAGTAAATTATTTCGAATATTACCGGTTTGTTAAGATCAGTGGATTTATATACGGTTCAAGAAAGATGCATAAGTTATAATATTGGAAAGAACAAGAAGTTCAGCAAAGATATCTTTTCAGCGATTTCATTCTCAAACGCTGCACAGCCGCATTTATATACATTAGTTTACATGGATACAATTATCATTTAATCAATTCCACACAGTAACGAAGGAGATAATAATTTTCAAGTTGATATGAAAGTTTGGAGGCACGGATATAGATTACAAAGGGCTAAGAGACAAGATTGCATAGGATTAGAAAACAGTAACAACATATGCAAAATTAATATTTGATAACTGGAGAAATAATTTTAAGGGCGAATAAAAGGTGACAATTATTTTCAACTTGATATGAATTACAAAAGGCTTAGAAACAACAAGTTACACAGGATTAGAATATAATTGTAAAATGGTTATTCTAAACGGGTTACAAGTGTGATCAGGAGGAGCGTGGAAACAAACTTAAAATAACTGATTTTATAATTGAAAAAAAAAACACGATGGATAACTTTGAAAGCCTTATTAACATGAATTTTGTGTTCTGTATGCATGCCCTAGCTAGATGGTTAGTAAATATTCTCTAACCTTTGCACGAGAAGATAGTGAAATATAGCTTCAAAGATGTATTTGAATTCTTAGACAAAATAAAAGATATTAACATCAAGGACAAAACCATGATATCTCTGGACATAACATCATTATTCACAAATGTACCTTTAATAGAAACAGTTAATTACATAGGTGAACAAGTGGACAAGCTGTCGATAAACATTGGCTTACATTCTGAGGTCCTAAAAGAATTGATATTAAGATGTACCATGAATGTAAATTACAAATTCAACGGCATGCTTTACAGATAGGTGGACGGGGTGGCGATGGGCTCCCCATTGGGTTCCATTCTGGCTGATTTATTTCTAAGTAAGCTAGAAAATGGACCTCTGAACAACCTTATCAGTAAGTTCTCATTTTATTACCGATATACGGATGATACCTTTATTCTTTGTGATAATGGTCTGATAAGAGTACAATAATTACTCAATTCAATGAAGTACATTTGGCTATGAAATTCAGATGCGAAGAGGAATCCCAAGACAGAATTGCCTTCCTGGATGTCCCACTTACAAGAAAACCAGATGGTAGCATAAAAAGAAATCTGCATAGGAAAAGCACTTGGACAGGACAATATACACATTTTCACAGCTTCGTTCCTATCAAGTATAAAAGAAATTTAGTGAAGACCATCGGCCACAGAGTTAGAGCTATATGCTCAGAAGAAGTAATTGAATATGAATTAAGTACTGTATATGATACTTTGATCGAAAATGACCATCCCGAAAAATTTATCAAGAAACATTTGACAAAGAAAACGGAAAAGGACTACTCACTATCTGTAAAAAAAGAAGCCTCTTTATATACGACTATAATTCATGGGCGATATACCAAGCGAGATAGTTGCGAAGAAATTAAGAAAATCAGTTCAAAGAACTTTAAATGCTGGCAAACTACACGTCTTATTCTCTACACGACCGGTGGTGATTCCTCGACTGAAAGATGAAGTACCTAGACCAGCCACTTCTAATTGTATCTACCAATTCAACTGCGCTTGTGGAGCCAGTTATATTGGCCGTTGCTCTAGGAACTTGATTTTTCGTGATCGAGAACATCTCCCAGCATGGCTAAGTAAAGGTGTAGTGAAAACTATTAACAGCTTGATATTGGAACATCTGGTGCACACAGGACACAAAGCCAGCGTAGATGAATCCTTCTCTGCATTATACCGGGTGCCAAATAAATTACCAAAAACATCGAAGCACTGCAGGCTCCAAACAGCAGAGGCTATTGTGATTCGCCTCAAACAACCAGCGCTCTGTGTTCAAAAGAAGCAAGTCCAGCCCGTACTGTTGCCCTGGCCTTTAGTAGAAACTATAAACTCATGAATTTGTAATATTATCCTTCCGAATTCGTCTGACATTCAGTTTATTTTATGTTGATGCGATTCAGTTGTAATCTATCAATATTATTGATTTGATGTTATTTAAACAACATTAATCTCGTTCGTAACACTTATTCATTCATTCACTATAATGTATGTATAAATGTAGAGCCTGATGATGAATTTATGGAAAACAGTACTCTTTGTTCAGTATCCATTCTTTTGAATAGACTTTGTTTAGTTCTTGCTTAAGAGGGAAGGATAGTGTTTGGAAACTTGACAACGAACACGCATAATTTTACGCCCTATGTAACTGACTGTGAAGGGTCAGTCAAACTGATAGATGCACATAGGAGAGGAAAAATTAGGCAGTTTATCTTTATCAACCAAAGGTAAATTAAGGGTGGTCGTGAATAGACTGAGAACTCCAATAGTACTAAGTGCCGTTTTTCGTACATTCCCTGAGCATTGTGTTATTATCAGAGAATAACTGAAGTTATAAGAACAAGACCTTTTTCATAACTGTTGGTACTCTGGCTTTCTTTGGCTTTAGAATTATAGCCTTGTCAGTGAATTTCTCTGGTTAGCCACTTTCCCTCAGTCATTGTTGAATAGTATTGAGTTCTTTATTAAGACATTCATTAGAGCAGATTCTGCTTGTTTTAAGGACCAAACTCTATGAGACTGTTTTTATTTTCGAAAGGTGTGATAAGTACACTGTCCAGCTGATGTAGGTTTTCTTTATACACTCCTTTTTGTTGTATTGTCCTCGTTTCTAGTTATAATGACATCTAGGAATGATACTGTAACATTTCCTTCTTGTTCGATGGAAAACTTTATTGCAAGATACCTATTATTATTAAATTTATCAAGGTTATTCTTCGCTTCATTCTCAGTTTATATGATCCGAAATGCATCATCCATGTAATGACAGTAGAAATCTAGTTCACTACTTACATCTTTCTTTCTTGTGCGTCGGTGGCACAGTGGTTAGGGCTCTCGCCAACCATGCACATGGTCCGGGGTTCGAGCTCACGCCGGCGCACACCTGATATCTATGGTCGGCCTGCAAAATTTGGGCTACCGATATCCATGCTGAAAATTCCATACTTGTACCAAAAATACAGTGTGGAATCAAGCTGTAAATCGAAAATCGAAAAATAAAAAATTCTAAGGTTCATCCCCTAGTTCTGTAAGGATAATGTCAAATCGGACGCGTTCTAGCAGTGACCTCATAAATACACCATCAACTTTTCCGTAGAATTCCGTGTTAAATAAAAAGACATGAACATTTATTGTGCATCTCAAAAGAAGTTCTTGCATATGAGATTTAGGAATACCAACATCTGTGTTCCATTTCATCAGTCCTTGCCATAAAATGTCTCCTTCTACCATCAGAGGTATAGTACTATTTTAAAAAACACCATTATTGTTAATGATGATTATTCAAGATTACTATATATATATATATATATATATTTATATATATATATATATATTTATATATGTCGGTGACACAGCGGTAGAATGCTCACGACCAGGTATGTGATTCGCGGTGCAATCCCTGGCCGACGCACCCCTTTACTTTACTAAGCCAGTAATAAGACTGGTGAAGAGGCAAAGATGGGCATGAAGCTAGCAACCTAATTCCTTAAAATTAAACAACACTGCGACTAAAACTTCAAGTCTTTAGCTTGAAGCCCTATGTTCCACTGGGAGCGTAAAGCAATAAAAAATTATATATATATATATATATATATATATATATATATATATAATATCGGAACCTGATAACTTCAGAGTTATTCAATAACGTAGGCAAAAATCATTTCAATACCTACTGAACGTTTACAAGTCAGAATGATCTGAATTAGCTGTCTAGGCAGGCGTGAATACGTTATAAGTCACACAGCATGAAAAACATATTAGAATAGAAAAGGCTTTTATGTCTACTGACAATAATCAGCTAGTCGGATCTGCATCCCTGAAGGGATCGATGGACACTCAGAGGCGTAACTCAGTGCTGTGGTCAGAGGCGTTACTTATGCGGCATTTAAGTTTGCAATAAACCACCAGGATCCCAGAGTATGTTACTGGCAATATTTATCAGTAGTATATAAAGCCTACTGGACACAAGGTCGAGGAGAGGAGCAGATGTGGGTTGAAACCACTATCTAGTACAAGGGACTTTCAAGGTGAAAATAAAAGCCTCGAGGATAGCTGGGGATAGGCCACAATGCAAGTTCAACACTCAATTACTGAAGGACACAACCAAAAAAGACAATTTCACTGCAACTGTCAGAGCAAACCAGGAAACACTACGCGACATCATTGAATATTCATGCGTGGAAGAACATTGGAAGTCTCTGAAGGCGATTCTCAACGAAACGTGTTCAATGGTTCTAGGAAGAAAGAAGAGACAAGACAATGAATGGCTCACAACAGTCACTTGGAGGCTAATAGAAGAGAGGAGAATGATGAAAGAGAAAATGATTCAATGCAAAGACGGGCAAGAGAAAAAGACGCTGAGCTCAACTTACACAGCCCTGAACAAAGAAGTGAAGAAGAGTGCTAGGAAGGACAAAGGACGATTCTACGACAACCTGGCCACGGAAGCTGAGAAAGGAAGCAGGCAAAAGGGACCTGAGGACACTGTATCAGATAACTAAATCTCTATCCGGGAAGCGATCAACACAAGCGAAACCTATAAAAGACAGCCAAGGGAGCCCAATTACCAAGGAACAAAAACAGATTAAACAATGGGCGGATCACTTCAAAGGACTCTTGAACCGACCACCACCTGCAACCCGTCCAGAAATACCAACAACAGCGCGCACATAACTGCAAGTTGACACCAATCCTCCAACGAGAGCTGAAGTCTTGAATGCAACCGAGCTTCTGAAAGCTGGAAAAGCAGCTGGACCAAATGGAATACCCCCTGAAGCACTGAAAGCGGACCCAGAGACTACAGCATACATGCTGACTCCATTATTGCAAAAGGTCTGGAAGGAGGGAAAGGTGCCTAATGACTGGAGGAAAGGTTGCCTCGTGAAACTACCAAAGAAGCGCGACTCATGCCTCACTCTGCAAGAACTGGCGAGGAGTCATGCTCCTGTCGATGCCAAGTAAAATTCTGAGTCGCATCATCCTGGAGAGAATAAAGGATGCACTGGAGACAGAACTCCGACCAGAACAAGCTGGATTCAGGAAAGGCAAATCATGTACTGACCAAATTGCAACTCTACGCATCATCATCACAGAACAAAGCATGGAATGGCGACCAAATCTCTACCTCAACTTTATAGACTTTGAGAAAGCCTTTGATAGCGTTGATCGCGAAGTAATTTGGAAATTACTCGAGTACTATGGCGTGCCCCGAATATTCATCAACATTATTCAACGGCGGCACATGTCAAGTCATCCACAACGGAAAACTCAGCAAGGCGTTTGGAGTAAACACAGGAGTCAGACAAGGGTGCCTGCTATTATCACCAATGATATTCCTAATTGTGGTGCACTGACTGGATTATGCGTCAGATAGTGAGAAACGAGAAGACAGGGATATCCTGGACCGACGTGAAGAACATAGAAGACCTGGATTTCGCGTGTGGATGATTTATGTTTGATGTCACACAAAATCGAAGACTTACAAGGGAAACCGACCGACAAACTGGTCGAAGAAGCAGTCGGTGAAGACTGAACTCCAAGTGAACACAGACAAGACGGAGGTTATGAAAATAACCAACCCAAGACAACAACAGCAGCAACATCCAGCGCCAATCACCATCAACGGGAGGCATTAGAAACAGGTTACTTCATTCACTTATCTAGGGAGCATTGTCTCAACTACAGGCAGTCGGAACTTATGGGGATGTCAGATTGAGAATCGGGAAGGCGAGAAACACATTCATCAACATGAAAACAATCTGGAAATATTCATCACTCAGGTAGCATCAACAACAAAATTCAGTCGGATTTTCAATACAAACGTTAAGTCAGTTCTTCTATACGGATCAGAAACTTGGTGGGTGGGTCACAAAGAATATTTCCAACAGCCTGTTGCAGACCTTTATCAACCAACAACTGTCTTCGCTCTATACTGAAGATAAGATGGGCAGGCTGGAAAGAATCACCAACAAGAAACTATGGGATTAAACAAAACAAGAACCAATCGCCAACCAACAAATATGCAGGAGAAAATGGAGATGGATCGCACACTCCCTGAGGAGACCGCTGGGTGACATCGCGCGTCAAGCCCTCGAGTGGAACCCGAAAGGGAAGCGGCGTGTGAGACGTCAGTGCGAGGGTGACATGGAGGAGATGGTGTGAAGAGGAGTTGAAAGAGTGTGGACTAACATGGATGCAGGTGAAAAGTACACCAGAGGGCAGACAGAAGTGGCAAGTGGAGACGTGCAGTTGAAGCCCTATGTTCCACTAGGAACCCAAGGGAGCAATAATAATATAGATACAGATGTGAATATTTATGTCATCTGGCAGAATATCAAATGAAAGAGAGATGGGTTTAATAAACGATGCTTGCGAAACAATAAGGAAAATATGAACAGAAGAAAAATAGTCATAATACGAAAGATAGAAGTAGCAGAATATTGAAGATGTGTGCAAACTGTGATTGTCGGATATATATATATATATATATATATATATATATATATATATATATAATTTTATTTTTGATTACAGCTTGATTCCACACCGTATTTTTGGTACAAGTATGGGATTTTAAACATGGACATCGGTAGCACAAATTTCGCAGGCCGACCATAGATATCAGGTGTGCGTCGGCAGGGAATCGAACCTCGGACCATGTGCATGGTCAGTGAGAGTCCTAACCACTGTGCCACCAACGCACAGTGCATAATATTTACTCTTCATGCATGAGTCTCAAGTACAACAGCCATCTTCAGTGTATCATGTGACGCAGTGATGTTAAATCTGAAAACTAAAATAATCCCCTACGATATTTTTCTTTCATCCGGCAGAAATGCTCAACGATAGGCTGAAGACCACTCAAAGATGTCTGTGAATACATTTGGAGACTCAGAGATATAATTGAATGAATATAAAAGCAAGAAATCAAGAAAATAAGATGCATTGTCTTGGAGGGAAATTCTGGTAGTTCAGAGATTCAAGCAGACCATCAATCAAGAGTCATACAATCATCCACGAGCTTATTAAATGATACAGGGAATATTCCGTAGGTTGATATATGCTCAGAAAGTCAAGAAATTCGAAAATTGGAAGAGAACACTAAATACAACACTTTCTTTTTGATGTAGCTTGAAAGATCCGTATGAAATCTGAAGTTCTCCATGATATTAGATGGTTGCAAGCAATCGATAATAGACCCTGTACCTACATTTTATGCTTGTTAGTGGTCGCCATCAAGACTTATCAGAACTATCCGGGCTTGCGACTGATCTCCTTTTTGACAGTCTTAGTTTAATTGATCTCTAAGGGGTGGACAATGTCACGCGTCAAATCGAGGAGTAGACGCATGACATTGGCCACATAAAATGAATCTAATTTTTGATAACTATGATTTCGAAATGACAAATAATTTTACTCTTAGCCTTACTCAGGATTAAATACGATAGAACTGTTTATTGTCTACTAATGTTCGAATGGGAATTATTCATGAATTAAAAAGTAGCAAGAACTGTTTATGTGATGTGTGTGTGAGAGAGGGAGACAGAGAGGGTTGAGCAAATATCATTTTCACGTTTGAAAACATTTATTCCTGTTTCTTTTCTTGAACTAACTTTTGTAAATCTACTTCTATTTTCTCCTCTTATAATTACCGGGTGGGAAGTTATAACTTTAGGATGTATGGTATGTTTTCAATTTTATTCCTCTGAAAATGTCACTCAAAATGATGAGTAAATGGAGTATTAATACTTGTTGTTAATCGAAACCTCTGTTGTGTTCTGTTCTATTGTATGCATATTGAGTACAGTGATCATTGTGAAGCCCTAAAAGTGACTGACAGATTCATTAGCTAACTGGATATGTATGTAGATTATCGGTCATTATAGAGATTCGGATTAACAATAACAATTTGCTCTATTCCAAAACAGTACTAATGTTATAGTGTGTGAGTTTCAGCATTTGGTACAATATCGCATCTGGTTTTATCGAATATCATTAAAAACAATTATAAAGATAATATTACAGGGCTGATTATTATTGACAGTTCTTATTTGGTATTTGTAGTGACAGTGAAGACATATATATATATATATATATATATATATATATATATATATATATGCAGTATAAAAATATTGTAAATAATAAAACGGTTAGTAGAAGAGATTGTCAATTAATTGAGATAGCGTCACATAGCGTCACACATACAAACAGGAGATAATGAAGGAGCCGATTATTTAACTTAAAACATAGTAATTCATCATTTCCACGTTTAACATTCTCTCCATCACATAAAAAACAGGCCTAATATCGTTGAGTTCTTATACTTGGTAGTGTGAGTATAAAATCTTCTAAACTGACTTCCGGTTCTATCAGATGAGATGAAAACAGAGATTCCATATTAGTTTGTTTATTAGATGTATCACACAGTGATGAAACAGTATTATTTACTGGATGACGAGGTTTCGAACAAAATTTATTGTTCATAATCATTTCATCAATTGTAATCACACGACTTTGAAACTTGAGTTTTATAGTTTTCTTTTTTTCTCCCATTTGTCATCTCTGGGGTGGTAGAATTTTCCAGATATCAGGGACAGGTGATGAATCATTCCTATTACACTATTTGCAGTTGATTCGATGACTATCCCTGACCTACTAGTTTGACGTATGTAGTTGACCTCACAGTCATTGCAACGTATTTTGTAAATTATATTATTTTGTTTAATTGGATCCAACGGGTCTTTTAGTCTACACCCAACACATACAACAGAAATGACTCAATGCAAATACCAGAGATATGGAAGATATTATTACCGCAGATCAAATCAGAAGAGGATAATAAATAATCTTAAAATTCTATTTCAATTCAAACACATCACAACATTCTAACATAAAAACTTATTATAACTATTAAAACACTCGTCGTATTTCCTATCTGATTATTATTATTTATTGTATCCTTTAGTTCCTAGAGGAACATAGGGCTTCAGCTGCGCACCTCCATTGACTTCGGTTTTCTGACAACTTTTTCACCCTGCTCCAGGTCTGCCCACATGCTTTCATCTCCTCTTCACATGACCTCCTCCAAGTCACCCTTGGACGACCAACTCGCCGCCTCCCTTTCGGGTTCCACTCGAGGGCTTGTCTAGTGATGTCACTTGATGGTTTCCTCAGCGTATGGCCAATCCATCTCCATTTCTTTCTGCCTATTTGTTTCACAATCGGTTCCTGATTGGTTCGCTCCCAGAGATCCCTGTTGCTGATCTTTTCTGGCCATCTGATCTTGAGTATTGAGCGGAGACAGTTGTTAATGAAGGTTTGAAGTTTGTTTGAGATGCTCTTTATGACTCGCCAAGTCTCTGATCCGTATAGTAGCACTGACTTCACATTGGAGTTGAAAATCCGGATCTTATTTTTGATGCTGAATGCTGTTGACCTCCACACAGATTTGAGAGTAATGAAAGCTTGTCTTGCTTTTCCGATTCTGGCTTTGATGTCCTCGTCAGTTCCGCCTGTAGTTGAGACGATGCTTCCCAGGTAGGTGAAGGAGGTTGTTTCTTTCAGGTTCTTCCCATTTATGCTTATTGTGGTCTGTTGTTGCTGTTGATGTTGGCAAGGAATCTTCATCATCTCTGTTTTATCTATGTTCACGTGAAGTCCTATCTTTGATGCTTCTTCTGCCAACTTGTTACTTTTCATTTGCATATCTTCCAGTTTATGGGAAATCAGACATATATCATCGGCGAAATCCAGATCCTCCAAGTCTTTTGTGTCAGTCCATTTTATGCCTGTTCCCTCGTTGGTTGCCGTTGTCTGTCGCATTATCCAATCAATTGCAATCAGGAAGATCATTGGTGATAGTAGACAGCCTTGCCTCACTCCCGTCCTCACTTCGAAGGCTTCCGTAAGTTTCCCGTTGTGGATTACTTGGCATGCAGCATTGTCGTATAACTGTTGGATGAGGTGTATAATTGTCGATGGGACCCCGTAGTAGCGAAGTAGTTTCCAAATGACCTCTCGATCGACGCTGTCGAAGGCCTTTTCAAAGTCGATGAAGTTGAGATAGAGAGGTGACTGCCATTCCAAGCTTTGTTCAATGATGATCCGTAGAGTGGCGATTTGATCAATACATGATTTGTTTCTCCTGAATCCAGCCTGTTCCGGACGAAGTTTTTCATCTAGGGCTTGTTTGATTCTCTCCAGGATGATGCGACTTAGTATCTTGCTTGGAATGGACAGAAGCATAATTCCCCGCCAGTTTTTACATTGACTTAAGTCTCCTTTCTTTGGAAGTTTGAATAAGTAACTGTTCTTCCAATCCTCGGGTACTTTGCCCTCTTTCCACACCTTCTCCAGTAGTGGTGTCATCAAGTCCGCTGTTGTCTCTGGGTCTATTTTCAAAGCCTCTGCTGGGATTCCATCTGGTCCCGGTGTTTTCCCAGTTTTAAGCATCTTGATTGCATTCAGGACTTCTGATTTCGTCGGGGGGTCAGTGTTCACTGGTAGTTCTGCTTCCGTTGTTGGTATTGCTGGACGTGTTGTAGGTGGCGGACGATTTAGAAGTCTTTTGAAGTGTTCAACCCAGTGCTTTCTCTGTTCCACCTCTTTGGTGATTGACTTTCCATTGTCGTCCTTTATTGGCTTAATCTGTGTCGAACGTTTGCCCGAAAGGTTCCTAGTTGTTTGGTAGAGTGTGGCGAGGTCTCCTTTGCCTGCAGCTTGTTCTGCTTCGTTTGCCATGGTTTCATAATATTTTCTTTTGTCTTCCCTGGCACTTTTCTTCACTCTTTTGTTCAGTGTATTGTAGCTTGCATTCAGCTCCTGTTTTTGTTGCTCGTCGTGCACTGGATAATCTTTTGCTTCACTGTCCTTCTCTCTTCTATTAGTTTCCAAGTGTCCGTAGTGAGCCACTGTTTGTCCTGTCTCTTTTTTCTGCCTAGAATTTCTATGCAGGTTTGGCTCCACACCGTTTTCAAGTTGTTCCAGTGCTTTTCAACGCCGACCTCTTCGCTAGTGTTGATTTGTGTCTCGGCTTTGTCCTTTATGCTTGCAATGAAGATGTCCTTTGTAGCCTGGTCCTTCAGCTTTTGAGTGTTGAACTTGGCTTGTGGTCTATCTGCAGCTCCTCCTTCTTTGAAAGCTTTTAATTTGATTTGGATTGTCCCTTGTACGAGATAGTGGTCTGAGCCAACGTCTGCTCCTCTTCTTGCTTTTGTGTCCAGTAGGCTGCGCCTCCACTTCCTTGAGATTGAGATGAAGTCGATTTGGTTTTTGGTTTGCCCGTCTGGTGACACCCATGTAGCCTTGTGGATATCTTTGTGCTTGTATACACTGCCACCAATCACCAGTTCGTTGAAGGCGCAGAAGTCGGCGAAGAGTTCTCCGTTTTCATTCATTTCTCCTAGAGCTTCTCTACCCATGATGAGTTCCCTTCCCGTATTGTCTGGTCCCAGTTTGGCGTTCATGTCTCCCATTAGTATTTTCATGTCGCCAGCTGGAGTATTGTCCATTGTTGCCTGTAGTTGCCTGTAGAATTCTTCTTTCTTCTCGAGGTCTGCGTTGTTTGTGGGTGCATAACATTGTATGATTGACACTTTCCTTCCTTTGGAGTTGAACCTGGCGGTCATTATCCTGGACGAAATCGCCTCCCATTGTATCAGGGCTTTCGTTGCCGTTGGTGACATCATGATAGCCACGCCCTCGGTGTGCGTGTGGTTATCTTCTGGGTGACCGGAGTAGATCACTGACTCACCTGTTGACAATTTGGTGAGTCCACTCCCATTCCATCTGCTCTCACATATTCCCAGCACTTGTATTCCGTATCTTTTCATCTCGTTGGCGATCTGGGCAGCTTTTCCAGTCTCGTACATAGTTCGGACGTTCCATGTTCCTACACAGACTTTTTCTTTTGGTGCAAAGAGGTTCATTTTGCTGAAGGTTCTGTAGCAACTTTGTTTACAGGGTGTGGTTGCTAGCCTCACGCCTGAGAAAAGAATGATTACATTAAGTAAAAGTTTAGAGAGAAGCAACTTTTTGGGTTGCTCCCCTCAAAATCAGAAAATAACGGACAAACAATGAGAACAACATCAACAAAGGAAACAGTTCACAGAAAAAAGGGCAAAAAGCGACGACAACTATACAATAGGACAACATGCAATATAGTTCAGTACAGTTAACTAAAATGATATCTTAACCATAAACTCACTGACTTGGAGCAACTTGAACATATAAATCCAACAATATATACAATTATAGATGTGTTTATGTTTAAAAATTCCACAAATCCAAACAGTGAGTTATGTGTATTATCTGTCAATAAGATTGTATTTTTTGGATTCAGTGTTCGAAAGGTTAATAATTGTGATAATTTCCGCAAACACTTTGCATAAAATTTTAGAGTAATAAGAGATTTTATTTATGACCAAAATGTAGCGTAATAGTCTGATTATATATATATATATATCTGATTATAGTTGATCAATAACACTCGTATTATTGCCATCAGTCAAGTCAGAAGATATTAAATAATCTTAAAATTCTATTTGAATTCAAACACATTCAGACACAACATTCTAACAAGTAGCTTATTATGACTGTAAAACACACTCGTCCTTTTCTCCCATCTAACTGCAATTGATCAACAACAATCGTACTAGTATTTCTGAATTTACATTATCTCACATTGATTTTTAATCCAATATCTAATTGATTCTACACATGTATATAAATGAAAGAACAAAGTTGTGTGAGTAACTTGATATGATTATGAGCAATAGTTTGTGCTCGAAACGTCATCAGTTAATATAACTATACAACACTGTGTGTGATTTATCAAAATAAAATCTTATCTATGATGGAGTTACTACTGATGATTTAGATTTCTTATTGTTGGCGTCGTCATTAGTATTATTAATAATTATTAATAATAATACATGGATTAATTTCATTTGTTGAATTTCGTCACTAACCAATAACAATGAGAGATAATCGGAAACCAATAAGCATTATACAGATGTTTCGGCCTAATTTTAGACTTCTCAGCAGTACACACTCACTATCCCACAAAAAATCAAATCAGGGTATCTCAGAGTTATGAAGCCTAGCTTGTTGGGCATTCAGTTACTGGGGCAAGAACTCAATGAACCGTGAATACTAACTTCTTTCAGCCCGTAAAACAGAGCTAGACTCACTAGTACTTTCGATGGATATCCATTTCACCTTGACATCGTGGATCCCATTGATCACGACTTCTCATTACACCTTCAGAACATCCATCCAATAAGCATGAATTCCATGTTGACTGCCACTTAGATTATGAGTTTTTGTAGAGATTTGGATTATTTTCAGTTGTTAGATTTTCGCACCAACCAATATCACTTAGAGGTGACTGGTATCCTGGGTGCACTGGACAACTGTTTAGTTCTAGGTTCCTGCTCCTTAATGGAAACTGGATGGATATCACGAAGTTGTACTGGCAAGACTTGACAAGCGGCTTCCATAATGTCATAGAGAAATGGTTACTTATTGACGCCACCATCTGAGGATAGCACCTCATCAAAAAATGACAAAATTAGAATTCGAACCCGAGTGTCTGAATAGTCAAACAGCTCCGTCTCGTAACCTGAAGGTCCTTGGTTATACCCTCTGTGGAGGTGTTGTGTGTCCAAATAAATAGTCCAAAAATAGGACAAAGCACCTTGCTTGCGCTTCTTGATTTTCTAACTTGTTTTGGTTCGTGAAGAAATATGTAATTACATATATATTAATGTGTGAGAATGTTTTTGACTACTTTTGTCTTTGTAAGTAGGTAGATTAATTTAAACCAAATAACAGGGCTTTTTCTCCTATGACATTGCTTCATTTTCTTTAGTAACTTAGATGCTTTTGGACTATCAAGGTAAGTACATGCATACTATATTTCTGTAGCAGTACAAATTCAGGTGCTTGGTGAGTATCTAATTCTGATGTTTGATAAGAATAGAGTCAGCAGACCTGAATTGGTAAGGGCATGTTACTCTCATTTCCACCTAGACATCTTTCATATGAACAGTGATCAAGATTTGACCGTGTAGTTCCAAAATAGATATCTTTCGTTTGTCTATAGGATTATTTTAAACTCATGATCCGCATTCATATTTCATGTATAATAAAAATATCAGGGGTGTTTTTTTCTTGAGAAGGGTAAATTCCGACAATAATTACATAAAGAGTTACCATAATATCGAATGTTCACTGAGAGAGTGTTCTAATGTTACAAGTTGATGCAGAAGAAAATAAAACTTACCAATACTGCCTGTGATGAGAATTACTTCATTAGTGGTCATAATAGTCATTATATTCACTTCAACTTCTAAATGTCTACAGACGCCCGTCTAATGTTCATACTGTGTGTTAAGTATTTGGGATTCACTGAATGACAGAGTGTATAAAACTATAGATTCCTCTATATTTTTAGGATCTATGATCTAATGTGGTCAATATGACTTAGTGTTATCAATGATCGAAGCTTTCGGGAACAGAAGTCACTTTGCTTCTGTGTTGGATAGGTATACACGATTCCTGAGTCTCCTAAGGGAAAACGTGGTTTTGAGCTGCCATAGTATTTATCTGTGAATAGTCTTGTTTGAAATGTCATTGAATGCACACAACATCTTGTCAAATCAAGTACCTCTTCGACAAGTGAATATCGTATTAGCTCTGTTCCTATTATTATACTATTATATGCAATTTTGCGAATCGTGTAGAACAGGGGCTTCTACAGTTCTAAAACAAAAAACAAGCCTATTAATTCTAGTAGGCTTTCAAGTACCAAAAACCGCATTTTGAAAACATTTTTTTTATTCTGAATAAGTAGACGTTATTTAGTACGTTTCATTTTCTGTACACATCAAGTGGACACTTAACTTGATGAATTCATAAGTGAAAATCCACTTGAATATTTTCAAATCCCAACCTATTTTTATTTATTTCCCCTCTGTTTCAAACCCCTACCCCAATTCGCTTTAGCCGTCTAGAATCCACTTTAAGTTAACAGGTGTCGCGTCTTTTTACCAAACAACAGGCGGCTACTACGCAATACTGCTTTATATATATGAATACACCTGTATGGATTTTAAAATGGCATTACGAATAGCAACAAGAATTAGATGCAAATAATTTACTTTAGTTATTTTTCGAAATGTTCTTACTTTTACTACGTAATTTACAGATTGTAAAGATAAAAACTACTGATTGACTGACGAATATGAGTAGTTGTCTACCAGTGACATCAGCCAGTAGTGCCTACTAACTAACCAGACAGAAGTGACCTAAACACTGGATGGCCGTTTTCCTAGTTCGCGGCTTCGGAGACTTTGAGTCAGGATATTTGTCGCAGTGTCGAAGGATTTTCAAACACAACATTTTAGGAATTCATAATTATTTTTTATTTTATTTATTTTTGATTACGGCTTGATTCTCCACACACTGTATTTTTGGTACAAGTGTGGAATTTTCAGCGTGGATATCGGTAGCCCAAAATTTGCAGGCCGACCATAGATATCAGGTGTGTATTTACGGTGAATATCAATCTCTGCATAAACTAATGAATACACGATAGAATAATGATAAAGCAAACTGAATTCACCTCGACAAGGTGATGTTTGCCACTTCTTAGTCCAAAGGAAATCTTCAAAAGGACGTGTAGAGAATGCACAACATATGACTTAGCGAAAGGACTATTTCTAGGGTTTTCAATTCATTTCCAGTGCACTCTATCAGTTAGCTAGAGTTGGCTGATATGAATTGATTCAAGGGGAACAGACATCTTCTTCTTTAACAGTAGAAGTCAGAAATAATTTGCTCATTGTATATTTAATTCATTTACTACTGCTGAACAGTCACAATCACATAAAAACTGTCACATCATTTAGTTGAATTTCAGATTTTCCCATCGATTGGTTGAAACGAAGTGCTCGGTCTCAGAATGACGTGTCGGCTTCTTGTGAAGATGCTTCGACGTTGTAATTAGAAATCAGTTGGAATCCTGGAGGCGCATTTCGTCCTGTTCTGGACTCATCATCTGGATGTGCCTGCATTCCCCGCGAAATTCAATTAAATAATGAATATGACCCATTTCACAAAAAGTGGATCTCGTGGCCCAAGTGGTCTAATGGATAACGACGCCTTGGCATTTGCAACTATGGGCACTGGGTTCGAGCCTCGGAGAGAACATCAGCACTCACTCGGAATGCAGGTACATCTAGATGATGAGTCCCAAATAGGACGGAATGCGCATCCTGGATTCCACTGCCAGTCACCATCCACCAATTAAATTCTACTTTTACACCAGTTTGTCTGGTAGTTTTATGGTTAAAAAGGTACAGTAACTTATAGAATAATTACAAAACTGTTAAGATTATTGAGTGTTTATTAAAATCGGATCAATTTGTGTGGATTAATCAAGATCGCATTAACCTAGCAGCAGGATTTTGGCAATCATAACAAGTGAGTTAGCATCGTTTCTTACACAGAAGATGACACTACTCCAATTGGAAAGCCTGCCTTGCTCCTAGATGCCAATAAACATGAATAGCAGCTTAAGTAGTGTACACTAACTGACTCTTATCACTCAGTATCGCAGTAATGTACATATTATTATAGTGAAGCCATCAAATAATTGTTTTGTCCATTTGGAAATAGTGAGGCATATAAACCAATGAAATCGCTTCAAAGCCTGTAAATCAAAAGGTCGACTTCCAAGAGAAGACGGAATAGATTACAAAATCAACTAGAAAGTTCGTACTTTTTGTTCATCACAGAGTAAAGAATATAAGAATAAAACTTGTGCACTGTGGTAGAGTGTAATTCCATTATGGGTAAATTTTGTTTTGATAAAGTCTCACAGTGTTATACATTACTGTATAACACTGTGAGACTTTATCAAAACAAGAGTAAAGAATGTTTGATTGAATCCAGTCAACACCGATCTATCACAGAGTAGATGCATGGTAAAATTGTAGTCCCGCTTGGTCAATCAGTGTATCGATTATGGTTCTACAGGAGCTCCCATGTAAAGCCTAATAACTCAGCGGTACAGCCTGAAACTAGGAAATATATGATAAGGCTTTGAACCTCAAACGGGATATCATTCGCGCCTCAAAGTTGCAGATACGTCTTGTTGACAAGCGTCAAAAAGCAAAAAACATAGATACAGGTCTTTTTTAGAAAATCAAAACAAGTGATTCAGCGAAGAGACTCTTTTCAACGAATTTATCATCAAGCTGTACAGTCGTATATATGTGGCTTTTTTAAGAAGTTATATCCGGTGACGGAATTGAATCTTAGGTGTGAATGCATAAAATAATAATAATAATATTAATATTAAGTGCAATTAAAACTAAAATGTTTGTGATTATAATCGTAGTTAAATGTCAAGTGGAAAAAGAGATTAATGTCATATATAGAATAATTCATAGGAGGGATAGAACTTGAAAAAAGATGTGCAATTATAGGATTAGTAGACAAATCGAATAAAACAAAAGCGTTACGTAATACTGTGTGAAATTTGATAGCATAGAATTTATCGTTGTAAAAAAGAAGAATTGATTTAGAATGACAAGTGGAACAAGTGAAATAATACTGGGGACAGTTCAAAGTGAGAATAGTAATAATAACAATTGACTTAATAAGGAAGAGTATACCAATTGAATGGAGAAAATGAAAAATGAAGAATTGGTAGAGCTAAGATATGATTGAGGATTACCATATTTTAGCATAGAGGGATTAAGACCATGAAAGTTGGAGGGGTTGAACGAACTTTTTCTGTACACAGAGATCTGGCTTTTCTGTTTCGATAGCCAAAGCTTCTGCAATGCAGATGCTTTTGTGGAGCTAGGTATATCGGTCGTTCGACTCGAGTTTTGTCCAAGAGAGTGCGAGAACATTATCCTGCATGGCTACGAAACGGTGGAAGTGGAGCAATAAGAAGCGCGATCATTGTATGTCTGGTCGATAATGATCACCCTATCTCTATAGCCTCCGCCTTTAAAGTCATCTACAAGGCAAAGAGCAATCTACCCAAATCCCTACGTACCCGACTCATCTGTATTGCTGAAGCCATCTTTGGCTATCGAAACAAAAAAGCCAGATCTCTGTGTACAGAAAAAGTTCGTTCAACCCCTCCAACTTTCATGGTCTTAATCCCTCTGTGCTAAAATATGGTAGTCCTCAATCATATCTTAGCTCTACCAATTCTTCATTTTTCATTTTCTCCATTCAATTGGTATACTCTTCCTTATTAAGTCAATTGTTATTATTACTATTCTCACTTTGAACTGTCCCCGGTATTATTTCACTTGTTCCACTTGTCATTCTAAATCAATTCTTTTTTACAACGATAAATTCTATGCTATTAAATTTCACACAGTATTACTTAACGTTTTTGTTTTATTCGATTTGTCTACTAATCCTATAATTGCACGCCCCTTCCAAGTTCTATCCATCCTATGAATTATTCTATATATGACATTAATCTCTTTTGCCACTTGACATTTAACTACGATTATAATCACAAACATTTTAGTTTTAATTGCACTTAATATTAATATTATTATTATTATTTTATGCATTCACACCTCAGATTCAATTCCGTCACCGGATATAACTTCTTAAAAAAGCCACATATATACGACTGTACAGCTTGATGATAAATTCGTTGACAAGAGTCTCTTCGCTGAATCACTTGTTTTGAATTTCTAAATGTTACAATGGGAATTTTCCATGCGTTAAAAAATAGCACAGGTCTTTTTATCAATAGCTTGAAATTATCTAATACTAACTACAAAGATTTTCTGAAATATTACATCAGCTGATTCAGTCACCGAAATGTACAATGGACAAAGTGGCGACTTGAACTTCCGCACATTTGTGCAAAGTTCTATGTCGAAAACAGACAGACAATGGATTTCAGAACACCAGCTTACAACTTTGTACTCCGTACTCTTAGTAAATTAGAAGCATAACGTGGATTAGGAAAGCACCACGAGAATTCCTAGGAGCGAAAATCCATCAGCTTATTTACGACTGATAGAAATGTCAACCAAGTAGGACGATAATTAGGCGGAAAACATCACGAGCAAATGAAGGTTTATCAAAGACATGTAGAAGGAATACGCAATGCCAAAAGGTAAATGTAGAAGACGAAATACTTGGTATGAAAATTTTTATTAACAATCTGGTATCTGGTAAATAAAGTATGACTATATTTCAGTGGTTTGCACACGTTGTGTATAACATAATATAATATAATTATACTTTATTCGATCTATTCCACAATGTTAAAACGTTATACTGACATTAATTTGGTATCTCTATATAGCCGAATTATGTACACCTTATCTTCAGCGCACCGTTTACACAGATCTTCCATGTTGTGCTACTTCTGGCCATCCTCCATATTTTCTTTCTTCGAATTCGTTTCACGTCTCCCGTGTACACCTCCTCAACACTATATCATTTGCTTTTCTCTGACGTCAAATTTATCTCCTTGTTATTTGATGTTTTTATGCTAATGAACGTCTCTTCATATTTATATACATACTACTGATAAGATTTATCAATAGCACACGCAAATAAAAGGTTGCAATAAAAAACGTAAGTATTTATACAACTTGGAAATATGTTTCACTTCGTACTGCACCTAATACTGAAAGTGACATAAGGTCTGTTCATGAAGAGTCCAGGATAAAATAACAAAACTCGTAGAACATCCAACAATTTCCAGTGGTACATATCAGTGTTATATGAACTGATTTACTTATCGCCTTCTGTATTTGATCGGTAGATTTCAGTGATTACTCACTTACAACTAGGAAGCTGTATCATTTGCATTTAAGAAGCGATAAGGAAGAATAATATTTCGTGGGCAAAATAGTTCTGGAAACTCCATACAATGGATCTTTCACTTTGTACAGGACAAACCAACAAACACTCCTTTCATATAATACTGCTATGGAGACCAAAAGATCCACCAAACAGCAAAAGAATACAAGATGAACATTTTTCAGAAAATAAATTGCATGAAATGTGATAAACACACTCCACTGGTCAGAGTGGGTGTCTCCTTCGACTGGCTAGCTCCACAATTGCCCATAATCTCTCATCTCCTCCAACTTATACGATCTCCTCCATGTTACCCTCGTACTGACAACCGACAACTCGTCGCTTCCCATCAGGACTCCACTCGAGCAACGGCCTGCTCTGAGCACGATATGATTCGACAGCCTCTTTAATGTATGCCCGATCCATCTCCATCTTCTCCGACATAGTTGTCGACCAGCTGACTCCTGGTTGGTTTGTTCCAAGTCAGAATTTCTTGTAGCTAATTCTTACTGGTCGACTGGCTGGCCATTCGATCTTCAATACTGGAGCCAGCGAAGTGGACAGCTTTTGATAAACGTCTGCAGAAGCCTGTTAGAAATCCCTTTCGTGACACACAGTGCAAGTTTCTGACCCGTATAGAGGGACAGACCTAAAAATCCGAGTCTTGTTTTTTATGCTGTCTGAGTTAGTGCAGAAGATTTCCGAACTGGTTGCAGGCTGATGAAGGCGTATCTTGCCCCTATCCGATACTGACTTTGAGAACTTCATCCGTTCCGTTATCCTGTAAATCAAATCTTGCTTCCTAGATAAGTGAAGGAGGTAACGTATGTCAATCTGTCCCGTTGACGGTGATTGGTGTTGGTTGTTGCTGTTGGCTGTGGTGCGTGGTTACCTTCATCACCTCCACCATCTTCTCTGTGTTTACCTGCAGTCCTGTCTTCACTGGCTGCCAGTCTCTTCAGCCAATTTGTTGGTCTTCGCCTGCCTGTTAGTGTTCAAGTTTGTGTGACATTAAACATAAATCATGCATACGCAAAATCCAGATCTTCTTATCGGTCAGTACAGCATATTCCTGTCTTCTCAATCCCTGTGTACACTCTAACACATACTCCAGTCGACCACAATTAAGAATAACATCGGTGATAATAGGCAGTCAGCCTTGTCTTACTCCTGTATTCACTTCAAATGCCTCAATGAGTTTTCCACTATGGATCACCTGACAAATGGGATTATCATATAGCCAACTGTTGAATGAGGTTAATAAAGACTTGGGGTAGTGAATGTGTTGTCTTTCAGGAACGACAAAGGAAACCTCGCATTTAAATCCACTAGCTAAGAGAACTTGATCATATCAAAATAAGTCAACTAAATTAAAGTTCTACATTATTATTATAATCATTATTATTAATTAATTAATATTTTCTCAACTAATAATAGTAACGTGAACATTCAATGTTCTTTAAAATACCAAGCTAATGAATTCCAGACTGACCTTTTCATGAAATCACCATTGTGTGTATTGAATATTTGTTCAAATAGATTAAATAATACAACACTAGTGTATGTTCACATTGATTACTTTTAGTCTAGAACAATAATTTTTAAGAATTTTATTTAAGCACAATAAGCAGCTTATATTTTTAAAAATGGTCTTATCAGCTTTCCAGTTTGGCCAGTGGACAGTTAACTAGAAATCAATAAACTCTATTCAAACGTCATCCCTTGATAATTATTTATTGACAATTGTTGGTTTGTAGGGAATGGATTGGTTACAGGACTGTTCAAGAGCTGACATCACTTAGAGAAGAAATCGGAGACCTGGGAGTACTGGACAACTGTTCCATCCTATTTATGTGAGGTCTGGCTGTTAGTCGAAATTGGTGGACAGTAATTTACGTCAATGTTTATGTCCCCAATATTGGTCGTGAGAAAAATGATAACAAAGGCTTTGCGTAGACGGATACAGTTAACATATAGATGATCTGACATTCAAGAAACAGCCACAAAGAGATGCAAGGTTAACTTTCTTTGAAGAATAACCAATCAGAAGACTGTTTTTCTGCTAACAATAATCTATAATATGTACATGAAAATCCATATATATATGTTGATTTCTTTAACAAACGGTCTGTTGTCTGGCCCTTGTCTTCTGTTGTTACAGTATTCCTTTGGGGCTGTTCAACAGAACGCACCCATCGGGGTACAAAATTAGGACTTTTCGGTTCCAAGGCGAGCTTGTAGACTATTCAGCCACTTCGAACCTACTCAGGAGTCTGTGAATTCCAAAATTTGCAATTCATGGTATACCTAGCGCAACTTCCAGAGAATGACAACGGCAACTGTTTTCGCTTACCCAGTTTGATAAAATGAGTCTGAGTGAAATTTGAAGAGCGAATAAAAATAATTTAAATAATATGATGAACTTGTTCAACATCTATCTACTTATAGAACACAGATAAGTGACAACAGTTTTGATCTTTGGATCAGTTAATTTAAGAGAGAATAAAGAACATGTCAAGGAATTTATCCTTAAGTTCATATTGTTACGAAGACACTCCACACCGATAAATACTATGTACTTCCTTCGACTTTAACTCCAAAACACCAGTATTGTAAGAAGGAAGTTATATTGTTTGGCAATTAAAGTGGAGAACAGTAAAAGTTTTTATTCGTTTTCGTTCATCTTCGTCGAACTTGTACACGATCGAACAATTCGCGCCTTCGAGTTGCCCACCAATGGCTAACAGTTCCAAAAACAAATGTTCAATGTTCACGTCCATTGACAAATGGTCTGATTATGGCTGTCAACGTGTTCCAATCAATACATGAGATAACTGATGTTCACTTATTTCCCTGGGTCTTAAAATGTACTTCTGAACATCTTATAATTAGCTATCAATCAGATACCGTTAACTTCTTGAAAAAGACAACGCAGATAAATCAGAATGGAATAGTTTGTCCTTCAGCTCAGTTACCATGGTGTCACAGGATTTAATGTTACGAGAAAAAACAGTAGCAAACCCTGACCTTGAGGAACTCACCAACCAACCACAACAGACTTAACGTGCACAAATACGATCCGCAGATGTATGGCTTGACAGAGAGGATGACAGAATAACCTTGAGCAGGAAAACAACCAGTCAGAAGGCGTTGCTTCTCCACTAGTAATAAGGAATAATAATGTACATAAAAATATATAAATATCTCTTGATTTTCTCGATAAACGATCTGTTCCCTGACCCTTGTCTTCTGTCGTCACATATTTACCAGTTTAACTCTACGAGCGGATCTAGTTACATAGGGCGTACGATCAGGCAAGTTCATCGCCAAATTTCTAAACAATTCCCATCTTGATTTGGCAATGGTCCGAATAAAGCTGTACACAGCTCAACAGTAGCCCATCTCGTCGATTCTGACTGGACATCAAGTCGACTCTAACAAAGCTTTTAAAGTTACTTATCGTATATCACCCAACCTCAGCAAGCTTTAACACTATGACAGGCCCAAAACTTTTACCAACCTCATGTGAAGTGATCCACAACTGATATGTCTTTAAAGTGAATACAGGACTAAGACAAAGCTGCCTACTATCACCAATGATGTTGCTGATTGTTATGCGTGCATGGTAGTAGAAAGGTAGGAATACCTTGGGCCCACAAGATTACTCTAGAAAGTTTGAACTTTGTGGATGATTTATGTTTAATATACCAAGGAACTCAAAGATCTACAGATTAAAATCAACTAGTTAGTAGACGTCGTAGTGAAGGCAGCACTTCAAGTGAACGTCGAGAACACAGTGGTGATAAAGATACTTAGCTGGAATCAGTAACGAGCACCAATCATTTCATTTATCTAGGCATTAACGCTTCAACTATAAAATTGGAGGCACTGATAAAGATGTTGAAATCAATCAGGATGAGAAAGCCAAGATAGACCTACATTATTCTGAATTCAGTGTGGAAATCTACTGCACTTAGTATAAAGAACAAGATTTGGATATCAATTCACTGCTTCTATGTAGTTCAGGGAATAAGCGTATGCTTCGCTAGCTCATTACTAAAGATCAGATAGTTAGGAACTTTGATACAGAACCTATTGCTCAACAAGAATGTTGAAAGTAATGGTGATGGATACTGAGAAGACGGCCAATTGACATTAAATGCCAAGCAGACCATAGCTGAAGTGGAACCTGAATGCGAAAAGATGAGTTGGGCGTTGGCCTGAGGGTAATATGAAGGTGACTGTATGAGAAAAAGACAAGAGCTTATGGGAAACTGTGGAGTCAACTAAGCAGAATCGCACGTGACAGGATGAAGTGGATATGTGAAGCCCTTGAAGCCTAGTTTCCCACCCGGAACTTAAAGGAGTAACAAGAATAACAAATACTGGTTGTATATATTCTTTATTTGTTGAATCTGAGATATCAGCCGTCAGAGGTTAATTCACTATACCTTAAAATAATCATTTCACCGTTTACAGATTTCTATTGTCCTTTTGTGAATATTTCAAAATACCATGGATTAGAATTGGTTGGACTAAAGATATTACTATGATGATTATTATTATTGATATTAATGTTTAGAATGGAAATAATGTCACACACTATTTCCAGTGGTGTCTCTATTCACTCGATATTTGTGTATATAAACCGAAGATCAACAGTTGACCTCACTCTCTCAAAACGGTGGTTCCTTGCTCAATCATGACAACAAAGAGTTAAGAGTTTCTTCCCGACCCCCCGCCGCATTAACAGATAGGTATTGACAATTAAAGAGTTTCACAGTGGTAAAAAGAGTTGTCTAGTCTCTTTCGTACTCATCTGTCTCCCTGTTACGAGTGGAACGTAGAGCTTCAAGCGACAGCTTTGAAGTTCCAGTGGGTTCGGTTATACTGCATAGAGTTGCTAGTCTCATGCCGAAACTCCCCTCTTTATACCAGATGTACTACCAGATTATAGTGAGGTTTAGAAGCGGGTCGACCGAGGATCGAACTTCGAAACACCTGTGTGGTTGGCGAGTATCCTGTCGCTGAACCACCGACACACCACTTATCGCCTAGTGAATGAGATTTCGAAGTCAATACCCAGTAGACAGTTTATGCTTGCAATAGGTGATCTGATAATAGGCTTTTAAGGAAATTCAATATGTAGGCCCAAAACAAACAAACGAATACAATATAAATAACAACGATTACACTGCAAATTAGTGATCCAATAGTAGAATACTCGTCAGCTATACAAAAAGTCCCAGTCTGACTGTCAGTCGACTAGTTTACTAGTCAGCAGATAGAAGGCACAGAAAAGGTTGTATGTCAGACTAGAGATCACACCCAGTGGAAAGAAAAACAAAGCCACTGAAAATTCAAAGCATAAAGCTTCATACTCCACTGAGGAAACCCAAGGTATGCAGGAAAATACTACTACATGTCAACAGAGGTAGGAGACTAGACCACGAAAAGGAGACTGACGATCAGCTGGCTGGCGAGAAAGAATTAGCATCCAGAAACTATGAGAACGAGCCAACCAAGAATCTACTGCTTAACAACAAATATTCTGAAGAAAATGGAGATGGATTTGAACACACGCTGAAGTAACCCACTGGGGGGAACATCACGTCCCAGGTCATCACTCGAGTGGCATCCAAATAGTGAAAAAGTGAGTTGGGCCCTGGTCTGAGAGTGAAAGAACAAAATCTTGCGAAGAGGAGATGAAGCATAATGTTGTCAGTTGAAAAGATACCTTCTTCACTTGCCACTTTCAACTGGCAATCATCCTACACCATTGAATGACCGACATACCACAACCACAACCAGACGAATATCTGTAATTCAAAAGAGATGGAAGACCAAGTAAGTGTAAGTTGCAGTGGTCGTACTTGTTAGGCCCCCCTCCAATCAGACTGATCATAAAATCTCGAATTTCGGTTAGGTAATTTAAGAAAGAAGAACTACTGAGCAGTATTCGTTTTGTAATTATATTCTTCTAATAGAGATATGAAACAAAATTCATCCTTTAACACACTACTGTGAATATAAAAGGTACGGGGTAAAAGAGAAAGTACAATTTCATACAAAAATCACTCGGACTGAATCATTTCATCATAATCCCAGTGATACAAAACAGCAAAAAATGACAACCGGGAAGTTTCCGTGAGTGTTACTCATCATCATCTAATTGAAAAACTACAAAGTTAATCATATTATGAAGCAAAAATACACAGAGAGAAGGAAAACATCATTTCACGGATTTCATAGATAAACACTATTGATTAGAGAACAGACTATTCACATAGTTGGATAATTTTGTGTACAACGGTGTATTTTCATCACTGACAGTTGATGACTTTCTTTCATTGGCAATCATAAGAGCTACATTACGTCCACCGATGATAGCCATTTCCATACATGATGCAGCTAATTCAATAGCATTAGGATAATAAACACCTGGAGCTAATTTGAACTCTCCTAGTTCAGTGTACGGATCAGTCTAGATTTGAAAATATTCAGAGAAAGAAAAACATAAGCAAAAACACAAATTATCATCTCATATAAGTAAATTCACGAAATAACTTAGCGTAGCTTAACACGTACATTGTTAATAAGAATTCACTGACGCATTACTGACATATTAGCGGCCTACAGAATCATTTCCCACCTAGGAATAATCGAGATGACTTACAGTATGCGGATGATACAGTCCCTTTTAAGCGAAGTCACTGAATACAATCCAGATTCAAGTATTGATTTGTAGGGATTCTGTTTGATTGGTTGAAAGATTTCATCATGAGCTGACGTAGGTTAGAGAACCATTGGACAGTTGTTTCATCAGCATGGTTTGGGACTCCTCAGCGGTAGGTACACACCGCCGAATCACTTCATTTTCGGCGTAGATGTGATATCCGGCTTCCAATCAAAGAACATGTGCAAATGTGAGAACTAGTTCGCTCTGTCCTCCCTGAATGAATTGGGAGACGTGGCTATCGAAAGTGGAAGATATGATAAGGCTAGCCGTCTTTGATCACAGATGTCTGAATTCTGTCGCCTGTGTTAAATGGTATAATCTGATGAGCAAGATCAGGTTACGCATAGAGTGTTAAGTAAGAAGGGTCAGTCTGTGAAACTGCATCAATTGCGAGTTGTGCATGCATGCTTAGTCGTCCATCGCCTTCATTGACGGGCAATAGGTGAGCAAATATCAGATTATAAACGTATAACCAACAATGTATTCACTTACCACAGGATGATAAGTTGGATACGCTAACCATCGGACAACATCAATTCGATTGTGTTCATCATTCGGATTTTCTAAGAGTAATTTCGATAATGCAGACTTTGCATCCGGAAAATCTTTTGGTTCAGAATATATACTCCAAATACCATCAATAGCCTCTTTGGAGTCTTTAGACTTAACTGGTAAACGCATAATACTTCGGATAGGATGTTTTTCATGTGTATAATAATTTGCCACCGGAAGAAACGATACAATTTGATTATCTCCCAAAGGTTCTGAAATAGTTCAAATACAGAGGCATACAGTTAGTAGGATATGATGACAGGAAGGAAAATCTGGTACATAATGTATGTGTGTGTCGCTCGGGGTAAGAGGCGATCACTGATTTGATGATTAGAACTGGGCTATTCACAGTCTATGATTCAAATTTTAAAAAATATTTATATAATCCCATTTTTTAGGCAATCTGGGCAGCCTTCCAAACTTTGCACAATGTAGCAGCACGTTTCACGTCCTCATTCCTTTTTGCTCTCATTATAGGAAGATATATCGGTTGACTGGCTCCCGAAGGCTTTCATCAGCTCAAATCATTTCGCCTCTCTGATACCGGTGAAGAATAAATTTTTGTTTTCCATATTTTTAATACTTTCCTTGTGCATTGAAGTTTCTGTAGCAGTCTGATTGATTTTCGAGGTAGGCTGCGTTAGCTCCAATCCCGATCACCCCTCCTCTTTTTCTGGGCTTGGAACCGGCTAGAAAAGAAGTGAGCTAGTCAAATAGGTGAGGTTAAAAACCAAGGTGTACTGGGAAGCTGTTTCTCCCTAGTTTGAGACTCATTGTCAGTAATCACCCACCGACAGCGTCCAAACCCAGGACCATCCCAGTTACAAGGCAAGCTCGTGAACCGTTCAGTCACTGGGACACGTTACACCTTCATCACCCTGACATCAGTTTCGAAATCTTCTTCAGTAAGTACCAAGAACAAGACTTGGATTTTCCACACAAATTTTACGTCAGTGAGTTCTTCTTTATGGCTAAAGAACTTAACGTGTCACGAAAACCATTTCCAACAGGTTTCAGACATTTATCAGCAGATGCCTTCGCATTGAAGCACACGACTGTTGCCATATGTGTGTATATGTGAATAGAAAAACAGAAATCTGTTAATATTTTCACCAGAAAACATAGAGAAACCTTAAACAACCGCTGAGAAAAGGATTATATAGTAATTTAGATTATAGGTTGTTTCTACGGTTTTAAATTAATTTCAGGTGTTAAATTCCGTCACACACCAACATCAGGAAGCACAAGACAGGTGTGATTCGTCCTAGTTTTGGAACTCCTTAGGAGTGCACACCCATGACCTCACCGCTAGGAATCGAACCCAGCACCTCCAGTTTACAACACCAAAGTCTTTGAAAATAGTCCAAATTTCAGAATATCAATCTCCACTTCACTGACGACTACTTAGTGGATGCCATGAAGCTGCACTAGTGGGAGGTCACCATGCGAAGCTGAAGTGGATGATCATTGGAGGCAATCGGATTAGGGCAGAGCTATATCAAGAATTAAAAAATTTCAAATTCACGGGTTACTGAATTCCAGACCAAGTGATTGAATATTCAACAACCTTGGTCTTGTGAACTTAAGGTCCAGTCCCACGTTTCATCATAGGAGGTGTCTATTCAGTGATCTCTAACTGGTGTTCGTTCGTGAAGAAATATGCACTAAAATATAGTAATTACAAAACGCAATATCGGTTTAGGAGTGGTAATCATGACCAAAACAGACTACTGTTTCGAGAAGATAAATACCACCCTTAATCACCATCGAGAATTCAAAAACATTGCATCTCTCTATACCATTGGGAAAAAAATTGACAAATACATAGTTGAGTCGATGGATGGTGATCAGCAGTGGAATCCAGGACAACGTGCGTTTCATCCTATTTGGGACTCATCAGCCAGTGGAATTACGTGCATTCTCCAGTGTTCCCACTGAGGCTCGAAACCAGTGACTCTAGTTTCCAATGCCAGAGCATTATTTACCAGACCACATGGTCTACGAGAGCCACCTCTTGTGCGAAGGGTCTTATCAATTATTTAATTCAATTTTAAGTTTTTCCCGTCGATTTATATGACTAAAGTGCACAAGAGGCTGCTCTCATCGCCCGAGTGGTCCAGTGGATGACACTGTCGTTTGAAACTATGGGCACTGTTTTATGAGCGTCGGTGGGAACACCACCACTCACAAAGGAATGCACGTGTATCCAACTGATGAGTCCCAAAGAGGACGAAATGCACTTTATCCTGGATTCCACTGCTAGTCACCATCAACCAGTTCACTTCAAGTTACATGACTCAACATCGTCAAATCACCTGCACACAAGAAACCGACATATCAACCTGAGACCGAGTACTTTGTTCCAATCAATCGACGGAAAAAATCTATATTGAATTAAATAGTTAGTTGAAGCACTGAAACGATTGAAGCAACAAGACTGTACCTCACAAAGTTTGTATGAACTACTCACACGTTCTTGCCTTCCATAAAACTGTGTATGACAAGTACGTGTGTGATCAGAATGTTCAAAATGTGTTGAGTAAATACATTATACGTTTAAGATAAAGTATGTTTTTTTTGTTATTGTGTTGTAGAAATTCATAAAGGGAACTAATTGCTTTAAATTTTTGAAGCAAACAATATCCCTGATGAACTTAATAATATAACTCCTGCAATAAATCTTGCCATCGAGAAGGTAGGAGATGATAGTATTTCATTCCTAGACCGACGTCCTTATGACTAGAAAACAGAGAACGGAACAATAAGAAGGGGGGGCGGTAATATAAAGAAAATCTACATGGACTGGTTATCAGTTTACCAATTTTCTAGAGAATTGTACCTTTGAAATATACAAACGCAATCTAATAAAGTGTCTGGTCCACAAAGCTTGAGCAATCAGCTCTAATGAATTCCTTAACGAGGAACTCAATTGTTGCATTTAAAGCCAAGGTAAGCTAATGTGTCAGCAGTCTGAAAGAAGACCTTGTTCTTAGAACTGCAGATCCCTGGTTATAAAACCAGTGAAATAGTAACAACTTCTACAGAATGCAGTAAGAAGAGAATTCAATGAAACAGTAGAAATTCGTTGTAACTCCATTATGGATAAAATTTTGGATGAAATCACACAGTCGGTTGGAGGATTTCATCATCAGCTGATATCAGTTAGAGGACCATTGGGAAACCAACTGGGAGAACACAACAGCTATTTCAACCTAGTTTGGGACTCTTCATCAGTTCGCATCCACAGGCGAGGTTCGGACCCAGGACACTTCGGCTACGAGGCGAGCTCGTAGACCATTAAGCCACTGGGACTCAATCCAATGGCATGTCAGTTCTAGCTCCTGCCAACTCATGACATGGCATGACCACTTCTTCTTCGATGACTTACTGCCTCACCTTCAACCCGCTGTACCCTGCTGCTCACTAGTGCCTATAAAAATGCCAATGCATTCTAACACATATTTAGACTTTGATTCATCTCATCCGTTGTCTGTAAAGGCTGGTTTAGTTAAGTGTCTAACAAACCGAGAAATAGCACTAAGTAGTACAAAAATGGCCTGAACGATGAAATGAAACAGATAGAAGAGGCGTTGGTGTTAAATAAATATCCTATAAAATTCATTAGGAATATCAAAAAAGGTGAACGAAAAGTAAAAATAATGGCGAAACCAATAGTAACTAAATAAATGGGAAAGAATATAAGGTATCTACAGTTTTACCATATAGAGGAGGGGACATCTGGGGTCCTACGTAGGATTCTCAATGAATAATAATAATGATTTACTTTATTCCAAAAACAGTACTTGTGATACAGAATGGAATTTTCAGCATTAATCACAATATTGCATCTAATTTCCTCAAATTATAAATAAAATTAATCACACAGAAAATCTTCCACATTTACAATAGGGCTAATATCAGAAACATGCAGCATATAAAATGGAAATAATAATAATAATGATAACAGCTAAGGTAATAATAATAATACAAGTGAAAATTTCCGTGGGCTTGCTTCACACAGTATTGTCAATGCGGTATAGAAATCCTAACATGTTTAAAAATATTGAATATAATGTTCTCTTTACATGATATGGTGAGGGGAAAAACAAAGATTACAGCAGTCATGGAGATAAGTTGGTGTTTGCAATTATGAGAGTAAAACAAAGAAGCAACAGGACCATAAATATAATAGAAGTAATAAAAGTAAAACTTGAAGGTATATAAGGATGGATGGAGGAAATTGTTTATTTACTAGATGAAAAAAGGTTAGTTAATTCTTGCCTGACACTATTTTCATCACATAAAATACGTGCCAAGTATGGTATCATAGAATTCTTATACTTAGACGTGCGAGCATACAGTTTTCTGAAGTTACTCCTTGTTCTACCTGAGGAGATGCAAGGTGAAAGCTGAGGGTAAAGCGGATGCTCCAAGTCAGACAAAATCCCTTTAGCAAATTTATTGCATGAAGTCAAGTGCCTATCGACAACGACGTTAACTATGTGGTCCACTGGGACACCACTCACCCTACTGACAGTCTTCAGTATTCTACGAATTGTGACATAGTCTTTTTTAAGCAAACCAGGAAAGAATAAGGGTGAGCAATAAAGAAGAATAGGTAGGATGCAAGAGTTTATGAACTGTAAGAGGAGGGGTTGAGTTATACCCGAGTGTCTTAACTTCTTAATGTAAAATGTCAGGCGGAATATTTTACTGGAGATTGCTAAGACATGGGAAGACCAGGAGAGATCAGAAGAGAGAATGAGTCCAAGATACTTAATTTCTGATTTGATTCCTATATCATTGTCGTCAATTTTACAACTGTCATGAGAATCGATGACTTCTTTTAACTGTCGTTTACATCTTAAGCTGAAATCAACAGTTTGACACTTAGAAGGATTCAGTTTAAGACCGTTAGACTCAGACCATTTGCTGACTCCCGATAGAAAGCTATTTATTTTGGTACAATCTAGCTGGGAGTTAACAGCCATTGAAACCGTTAAATCATCAGCGTACTTCACAAAGTTTATTTCATCAGAGTGAGGCAAGTCATGCAAAAAGAAAGAAAAAAGAAAAGGAGAAAGGACAGCGCCTTGAGGGACACCAGCTTCAGTAGGCAATGAAGTGGACGACTTCCCTTTATATACGGTGTACTGCTTTCTATCTGAGAAATAGGAATGTAACCAGTTAACAGCCCAACATTCTGTTTGACTAGCAGCAAGTTTATTTAATAAGATGTCCCTAGGGACCGAGTCAAAAGCAGATGTATAGTCTAGGAAGGCGCAACGAACAAATTTAGCCCCCTTGTCTAGACTGGAAGCAATGTTATGATATAAGACGGCAGCTGCATCTAAAGTGCTTCTACTGTGCTTATAGGCAAATTGTTTAGGGTCATTAAAGGATTTAAGCGAAGGTACAAGACTAAGTAAAAGTAATTTCTCCATAGTTTTCAAAAAAGGAGAGGTAATAGCAATGGGTCTAAATTTGACACATGCTCCAGTAGATGATTTAGGTATGGGTACAACTTTAATGTCCTTCCAAACGGCAGGCACAATATTATCGGAAAAAGATTTGTTAAATAGATCAGTAAGAGGGTGACACAGAATATCAGAACATTTTTTAAAATAATACTAGGTACATAATCGGGACCTAAGCTCTGGGAAGGGTTTAGAGACTTGAGGCACTTTTGAACATCATTTGTGTTAAAACCTAGAAAGGGGCTATTATTAACACTAGTGATTCTGGGAAGCACGGCATTTGAAGGAGAGTAAATAAAGCAGGAATAAGGGTGGCATTCAGACCTACAAACTCACTCAGAGACAAGCCCTGTAGACTAAAGAACCCAGCTGACCCAATTAAACAAAATAATATAATTTACAAAATACCTTGCAATGACTATGACGGAGGTCAACTACATAAGTCAAACTAGTAGATCAGGAGTAGTGAGATTATCAGAACACAAGAATTTAAAAAAAAACTCAGCAGTAATAGCTCTGCATGCATTACTACACAACTACACAATAGGGTGGTGGGAGAGGGATAAAATTCTAAAAAGTAATACAGGTAGATGGAGAGAGAGATCGGTTGCTGAATCCTGGTTCATCGAGTCTACATCCAACACATGCAATAAAAAAGACTCAATGCAAATACCAGAGATATGGAAGATATTATTACCACTTGTGGATAAACTACACAATCTCGCCTCCTGTACGTGTATCTATCAGTTTGACTACTCAAGTGAAGCAAGTTACATTGGGCACAGAATTATGCATGTTTCTCATAGGATTTCTGAACATCATTTTGCATGGTTAAGCAAGGGACTGACAAGATCCGTTCGCAGCTCTGTTTAGTTCATTTTGTAGATAGTGAACACAGAGTCGATGTTAACAAGGCTCTGAAAGTTATCTACCGTATTCCGACTAACCGCAATATCACTTTACAAGTTCATGTTAATATATGCGTAAAACTTGGGCACTGTGATAGTAAGTAATTCCATATTAGTTAGTTTATTAGATATATCACAGAGTGAAACAGTATTATTTACTGGATGAAACAGTTTCGAACAAAATTTATTGTTCATAATCATATCAATTGTGATCACACGACTTTGAACTTTGAGTTCTATAGTTTCCTTTGTCTTCTCCTATTTGTCGTAATGGTAGTAGAATTTTCCATATATCTGGGACAGGTGTTGAATCATTCCTATTACACATATTTGCAGTTGATTCGATAAACAAAGCTTCTGTTACCAATCTCTCCCCATACCCTGTGACATTAGATTTTAAAACTGTCATCCTATCCCATCCTGTTGTATGGCTGTGTGTGACTGCAGGATCCTTTAACCGACAAAGCTTGCTTCTAATTGAGTTTGTGGGTTTGAATGCTAACTACTTTTACTCTTGCCTTGTTAAGAATTCTCCGTAAGGCTTCCGAGGTTCCTTCCTTGTATGGAATTACTGTTGATGATTTTGACTCCTTATTGTTGGTGTCGTCAATGATATTATTATCACTATTATTATTACCATTATTTATTTTATTTTTACATTTACTTACATATTTCTTGACTAATTTATCCGGGTAATTATTAAGTTTCAAAACTTCTTTTATGTGTATCACTCCCTGTCTTAGATTTTCCTTGGTACTACTTAGTTTTTGTGCTCTGTCATTTAAACATTTCACTAATCCTATTTTTACTGACATACGATGGGTTCATCGGAAATCCAAATATCTCTTTGAGTGTGTGGGTTTTCTGTAAACACTAGTGTGCTTAACTTCCATCTTCTTTCCTTTTTACGCTGCAATCTAGGTTCGTAACGTCATCCAGTAAGTAATACTGTTTCACTAACTGTGTGATACATCTAATAAACGAACTAATATGGAATTACTTTACAAGTTCATCTTTTATATAAGCGTAACTGAAGCCGTCAGAATCTACCTTAAGAAGCCCAAATTATGTGTTCAGTAGAAGTTCCTGCAGAGACTTTCACCCTACCTAGGCCATCACTACTTGGTTACACCAATCTCACCATTTCATCTTCCCTCTAAGCCCTTCAAAAGCTACCATTATACAGCCAAGTGAGGAGGTTATCGATCTTCTCTGCTGCCTTCTAAATTTCCCAAATGGGAATTCTCTTTACACTGTAATAGGAAACAGGGATTGGATTACAACTGGGATTCGTAGGCTTGATGCATATACAAAAAGTTAATAAACCCATTAAAGTCTTTTGAGAGAAAAAAGCCCAGACAATCGACACTAAAATTCAACGTATCATTGTAGTATGTGTATGTAAAGCGTAACTTACTTTGAGGCAAGCCAAACAGTGAATAATTGATGCTACCAGTTAAAAGTGTTCGACACATTTCATGATATTTTATTTGAGGCAACTTTATATCATCAGATGTAGCCAGTTTAGATTCTTGATGCAGTGGCATTGATAAAATTACATAGTCGAATGAAGATTCTTCAGTCTGCTTTGTATCAGCTAACTCATAGGACAAGCATAATCTGGAAAATTTTAAAAAAGGAAATAAATATAACAAAGAAGTATTCTCACATGAAATGATCAGTGGGGTCCACTTATCTGGGAGTGAGGGCAGATATTCACAGTCATGACATTGTACTGCACAACAGTCCATTCCGTCCTCCTTCATAGCTAGCTGCCTTTGAGCCTGAGTCCTATTTCCCATTTCAGGAAATGTAATAATGTGAGTAATATTGAGGTTGTGTGTCGAGTGTTAGGTAAGCAGGGAAGTACAGTCGATGAGGTTTTGAATCCACGCCTAAACATAGCCATCTTCAATGGGGGAAGTTAGCTGATATAGGATTGGTCTTTGACAGTTATTTCGTGCCACTTAAGGAGGTGTAAGCTCTCTGGCTGTGGTCCTCGGGATTCTAAGAATTAATGACTGGAGACAATTGCTGATGCGGCTTAAAATCGTTCTAATGACACAGATGCATTCCGCTCTTTGTGATCTGTAATATCCATTAAACACTAGTGTTTTTCCATGCTAATATGCTTCCTCCTTCACACTTCCACTTACTAACGTTCTTCCGAACCTATTATTTTTCTCTTTTGTGTGCTACATGGAGTGAGGCAACTCAAAGTGGTGCACTTCTGTGCAGAGTTCTACGTGGAAACCAATCAGTGAGGCGATGACACTAGCTGGTGGAGGGTGCACTATGTCGTGAATCGACACAAGTTAGAATTTATCGGCTGGCCATTGGATTCCTTTCCAAGTGACCGAATGGTCAGCAAGCTTGGCTTCGTGAACTAAAGATATTGGGTTCAATCACTACCATTGGGGTGATGGGTACGTCATGTTGAAAAGTGAAAAACAAGGACGAAACAGCTGTCCAGTACTCCTCTTTTGATCCTCAATGGTTCTGTACTTGTAACTAAAAAGAGAAATTCTTTAACCTCCAATAAATTGTTTTAAACCAAATGGAGTTGAATGTGAAAAGTTTAAGTAACCAGGGACTAAGGTCAATCAACTACTGCTACATTCTGTTCAGATGTAGTGAATGAAACTTCTCATACAGCGATGAAACAGAGACTTTGAGTTCTCAGCGTGGAAGTATGAAATCAATACAGCAATTCTTCTATTCCTCTTGACTACATCTCACAGCGATAAAGAAGGGTGGAACCAAGTGCTGCGCAGTAGACACGTTCTATGACTGCGAAATATAATCAATATCGGAACATCAAACATAACAGACCGATTATAAGCTCAAAAAAAGAGTATATAAACGATTCCAGACCGATGGCTGCTATCTCGACGTAATGGTCAGGTATGCATATTAATCACAGCGACCCAACGAGGTACACTGGCTGGGACTTGTCTTCTTCCAAACCCTACCATACCACAAAGCTTGTGTGGATAGTAGGTGGACTAAAAGACGTTACTGTTATGGTATCCAGCTGTTTACACCGAGTTAAGGAGGTCTGAGGGTAAAGTCATATCTGCTTGGAAGTAGGGATGTAACGGTAGTAAGCAAGTAAACTAATGAATGCACACTGAAATGGCCGAAAATTTGTACCTTATCCTTAAGGCATGAGTAACTTAACTGTCTGCAGGAAAATGTGATTCTCAAGGTGGTTGCTTGACATGTCTTCTTCAGACACTTAGAAAGGCACTTTCTAAGAATTTTTGCTTCAATATCACTCCTACAATTTAGCTACATGAAGAAAGTTTTCATGGGAACAGTTGTAGATTTCGGCGACGGAGTTTTTTCTCTCATGTTTCTGTTGACAAATATATGAGGATATCCGTTTTTCACTAGGGTGTTACATAAAGTCTGCGTTGTTTGTGGGTGCATAGAATTGTATAACTGACGTTTTCCTTCCTTTGAAGTTGAATCTGGTGGTCATTATCCTGGGCGAGATCGCCTCCCATTGCATCAGGTGTCACATAGAGATTTTAATTCAGCCTCTAAGCGTATCTACCGAACAAATTTTTCTTCAAATCCTTAAGCATAAGGTAAGTACTCAGTTTTACTTTCGGACCAGTGGGATAGCAAACTGCTAGGATAGTTAGTTAGAGAAGCCCAACTATAAGAGTGGTTAACAAAAATTCAACCCCCAGCGCTAATAATTCCCGAGTTCAAATGTTCCTGCACCTACTTAAGCTTGGGTAACACACTGGGAGTAGTGTCATCAGAACTCACATAATAAGTGTCGTAGATTTCGACACTACGATTGTTGTCACGTCTCTCCTAAGTATTTTAGTAATTAATCTCTTATACACCTACCCTTAATATTCTGGTATTTACGCATAAAAGACGGTTAAACTTTATCTGATATTTCCCTTTATAACTTCGAATACAGAAAGGGTAACAGTTTGTGCAGAATGAAATGGTACCACATCGTTTATTTCATCGGCTCCTCATCAGCTCTGTACAGCCTAAAGAAGTGAATTAGGTATATGGATAGGATAATTCTAACACACTTGGAAGTGTCACACAACAGGAAATTTCAAACTTAATAGACAGTGCTCAAAAAATACACTTATATAACCACCTACACACAAAAGACTCAAGTCAGAACAACAGATACATTAGACAGGTGAGATGATGAGCAACAAATAAGTTGAGTAACAATACGGGTGAGCTGAGTTTAAATAACAGAAACAAGAGAGTCAAGTACTGATTTGCAAGGATTTGACTGGTTTCAGAGTATCCTTATGAGCTGATATCGGTTAGCCTGGAAGTACTGGACGGCTGTTTCGTTCTAATTCAGGACTCTTCATCAGTACGCATCCACTGTCACGACTAGTGGGGTAAAGCAGGTCAGGTGTGAGGACGAATACTCGCCACCGATGACATTGGCTAGTGGTCGCATTATATCACGAATTGGCAGGAGTTGGAATTCATGGACTGGCCGCCAGAGGTCGGGTTCCAGTGGCTTATTGGTCTACGAGTTCGCCTTGTAACTGGAAGGACCTGGGTTCGAACTTCGGCGGGTGAGTATTGATGAGGAGTCCCAAATCGGGGCGAAACAGTTGCCCAGTACTGCCATCTGGTTTTTTGCAGTGGTTCTCTAAGTGATATCAGCTCATGATGAAATTCGGAAACAAGAGACACGCTAAATTACATTGAAGCAATGGAGGAAGAGGTTAAAACCAAGGAAGAATTTCTGACTCTCGAAAAGACGTTGAAAAACAACGGTTACTCTCAGAAATTCATTAGGAAGTACGGAGGATGTGAAGGTTTAAATAGGAAACAAATCTCAGCGGAAAAGATGCCTACCTTCAATCAACTCAGTTTTAAAGATGAGAATATTGCAGGAATAGTCAACACAGGATTGAATACTTCAATCGCCAGAACATATCGTGCAGACAAGTCTTTTCCAATTTATCGGACAGCATGCTCTTCAGTGTAGTCAAAGGTCGACGGATGCCCTTCTTATACCAGCTCTAATTATGTATACAAATTCATACGTATCTGTGTGTGGTAGCAGTTACATCAGGAGAACAAAAAAGGTCATACCTTCGATTCTCTCAACATACACCAAAAAGCCTAGGTCTCAAGGAAACAAACAACTTCAACAGTGCTACTGCCAGGCATCTCATCCATACGGGTCATGAGGTGGACAATATGAATTCCTTTCAAATTAGCAATCAACAAAAAATGGTTCAGTTCTCTTCAAGTCTGCCAGAGTAGTTGCTATCAAACATCTGAAACTCGAAAAAGGCAGTTATCAGTCTTTCCTTGACCTGGTAACTCGGTGTCTTTACTTCCTTTCTTTTATTTGATGACGTAATCTTTGCCTTTGACGCCTCCATCCTCGCTATACAGTAATTTTGATTTGAGTTGAACTCACTAGCATGTCATCCACCTCTAGTCTCAAATACGCAACTACTTTGCCAAAATGTCCAAGTATTTGTATTCTTATTTAAACTTGAACTTTATGTGTATAAGTCATATTGTGGTGAGAGCTGTCTGCTAGCCGAAATTGGTAGACAGCAATTTACGTCAATCTTTGCGTCCCAAATCTTGGTCATGAGTAAAAACAAGAACACAGCCCAACCTTGAGGAACTCAACAACCAATCACAGCAGACTTAGCGTGGGCGGACACGATTCTGATAAATATCACCGGACTGCCTAAGAAACGGCAACAAAGAGATGACAGAGTAACCTTCAGCGGGAAAACAACCAATCAGAAGACGTTATCTCTCTGCTAACAATAACGAATAATAATGTACAAAATAATCTATAAATATCTGTTGATTTTTTTCAATAAACGATCTGTTGACTGGCCCTTGTATTCTGTCATCACAATATAAGTGTAATTTTATGAGCACTGTCTATTAAGTTTGAAGTCCCCTATAAACTGACATCATGTCAATTTTGCAAGTATGTTATAATTTTTTTACGAGCTGATCACGGATTGATATCAGTTAGAGAACCATTGAAAACCAGGAAGTACTGAACAGCTGCTGTTTCATCCTAATAAAAACATAACTAACTCTTACAAACCAAACTATAGAAAATTAATCTGATGTTCGCTAGTGACTTACTACAGGTTGGAGCTTCCTGAGTTCTAGTGAGGAGTCGTGACCAGTGAGGTTCAATTAGATGTCACGTGTGTGGATGGATGTCCCACCAACGACAATGGTTGGGGTCGCGCTAAATCACGAATTGGTAGAAGTTAAAATTCATGAGCCATTGAATCGGGTCCCAGTGGCTGAATGGTATACGAGCTTGCCTTGTAACCGGAAGGTCCTGGATTCGAATATCAGTGGGTGCGTACTGACGATGATTCCCAAATTAGGATGAAACAGCAGCTGTCCAGTACTCCCTGGTTTTCAATGGTTCTCTAACTGATATCAATCTGTGATCAACTCGTAAAAACATGACTAACCCTTACAAACCAAACTATAGAAAATATGTTGTAATTGTTTTGCACATAAACTTAATAATTTCTTAAGGCTGTAAGTCTCTGATGAGAAGCCTAATTCAAATTCATAAAGTGGGAATAAGTGAATAGCCCACCATTTCCACGACTACAATATCAAAAAGCACTAATAATAATAAGTTTTTCCACCGATCTTTCCTGGTCTTCCTACATCTTGCTAGTTACTAGAAAGATGTTTCGCTCAACGTTCTACATTAGGAAACTTAGGCAGTTTGGCATTAAGCAGTCTTTGCTTTCACAGTTTGTAAATTCTTGTATTCTACCCATCCCCCTTTACTACTCCCCATTAGTCTTTCCTGGACTACTTAAGAAAGACTTTGCTTCGCTGAGAAGGGCACTAAAAGCCGTTAGTAGGGCAAGTGGGATATCGTTAAACCAACTGGTTAACACTATTGTGGATAGACATATAATGTCATCTAAGAAACTAGCGAGTACAATATTGTCGGACCCCGAGAATCCTCTCTATACGCATCTGTCTCCTTGCATTTCATCTGGTAGAACTAGAAGCAGCTATAGGCGGGTATATGCTAGAACTACCAAATACAAAACTCCACAATACCATATCTGGCACAGCTGTTATGTCATGTGAAATCCGTTAGGTATGACACGATAAACTTACTGCGGCACTCTAACAAATAGTCCCATTAGTTTTGTTTTCCTTTCCTCGTTACTATTACACTGTTGTTCTCATCTTCTATCACACATCAACTTTATATTTCATATCCCGTGGTGCATTATTTGAAATGTAAACTCTACGCTTTGTTTTTTTATTTTTATTTATCTTTTTCTTGGCGTTGGTTTTTATTTATTTTTTTATTTTAAAAATCTTATATAATTTATGAGGTAATTAGATGCAATATACTGTAATGCACGCTGAAAATTCCATACCTGTACCACAAATATCGTTTGGAATAAAGCTGTTATTATTATTATTATTATATTACCAAAACACAACCACACACACGCACACACACACACACACATTGTAAAAGGGTCAAAGTCATCAAGTAGAATAGATTATACTAATTACCGATTATTATCCATTCTCGTGATCTTTTTGACAGTAGCGTGTACTAACTGTTTTGGTGCATCAGTTGGATTATCGGCTAAGGCGGTTTCAACTAATTTTTGTGGAATTTGTTCAACTCCTCCATCAATAGTGAATACGTCAGATACTGTACACGCTGAAGATATCAAACCTTAAAAACATAATGTTGAGAGAAAACAAATAACAAAATAACATCAAATTATTATTAGACGGAGAATAGAAAAAATGGCCAAGTTGAAATTTAAGCAACACACTAACTACCAATGCAGTGCTTCCGCACCATTGACCTTGAATAGTACAATGAGATTTATTCACATGAGTTGAAGCATCTATTCATTCCACTTGATTTGAGTCAAATGCCTGCTCTGAGGCAGTTACGTCTGCAATTTGGTGAGTACCAAGTCTCCAGTATTGCTTAGATTAGATGTGGGATTGACTAGGAAAGATAGGACTTGTTCACATGGCAGTGTGATGACCATAGAATGCTTCGCCAGGTCGGTTGATGGATATGTGCATCGTTGTGTAATTTGTTTGAGACGAGTTAGTGTCAGGGAAGGTAGGTTGATGATTTTAGTATTTCGTAGGAACATATGATACCTCTCTCCAAAGAAAGGATTCGTGGAGAGGATTATCAGATAGAAAGTCAAGTACTTTAATACCTATTATCAGTCGACTGGTAAAACAAAGGTCTATAATACACGTAGATGAGTGGAGGGGTTATAACTCCTTGTCATCCTTTGGATATTTTCACCAGAGTTAACCATTTTAATGATTTTGTGGATCCCATCACAAGGACCACTACCCACCAATTCTATCGAAGGCTTTTGGGGAAGGTTAAAGAACAAGATAAGAGCCACTAAGGGATCTCAAAAGGATGTCATTAATAGTCATTTAGATGTCTATATATGTATAGGATGTGGTGTAACTTTTCAATTGATACTCCTATACTAAACTGGGAGATGTTTTATCACAGGTGAAAGGTATCCTATGCAACACTTTTATAAAGGTTTATGCATCTTTTTCATAAATATATGTATTCCATACACAAAAATGCCTCCTTCATGTGATTGGTGCGTTCAAGTTCATTCGCTGATTGGTAGTTAGTGGCGCTTAAAGTTTAACTTCGGCGAATAAATAATTGCAAAATATTTACCGCATATCAACTGATTAAGTGACATCGAAAAGATAGATAGAAAATACTGACAGAAAGTGGCATGTCTAATCCGTAGGTTTCCGTGTTCTGGTGACTGGTTGGTTAACGAATTCACTTAGTAACTTGAATGTTCTGGTTTCGATCTCAGCCAGAGTCATATTGTATAGTGAAATAGCTGAATCGAAAAAGAATCTATTCACAATATTGACGCTTATTTGAATTGTAGGGATATGCACTACTTTTAAAGGTAGATTTCGTCAAGAACTACAACATCAGTCGGACAGAAAGAGAGAGCATTGGACTGTTGTTTCGTCCAAGTTCCGGACTCCTCGGCAATGAGAACCCTTACCCCCACAAAAAGGGAACGAACCCAGGACATTCAGGTGACAAAACTAAGCTAGTTGACCATTTAGCCCTTTCGGCTGAAAAGTGAATTCTAACTTTGTCGATTCATGATATACAGCGCTAAATTCTCACTGAAATTAATCTCAATTTCTACAAAAATCCATACTGTAAACATTAGTCTCCAGCTCATTAATGGCTACTGGATGGAAATCCTGATGCTGTTCTGAGAAGTCGTGACCAGTAGGATCTACCAAGTCAGTGTGAATTAAATACAAATCGAAGGCATTGATTGGGGATAGTTTTATATCGAAAATGCACGGGTCACCAAATTTCAGTCCAAGTGGTCGAAAAGTCAACAAGCTTGGTGCCGTAACATGGAGGTTTTCGGTTTGATCTCCAGGGGTGGAGTAGGGAATGCGTAGTGCTGAAGAGTCCCAGACTACAACGAAACAGCTGTCTAGCACTTAATAGACTTTCAGTACTTCTCTAACCGATGTTAGTTTGAGAACTAACTGGAAACCAAACAAATTACTTCAAACAAATACATGAAAAGATGACATTCACCAAAGGATAAACGATGACGAGGACGTACTTTAACAATGTAAGGAAAAATGTTATCCATTTGACCGATGAGGTCTAGAAGTGGTACAATCCAGGACAAGCACTTCTTCCTATTTGGCATTCGTAATCAATCAGCTAGTGGTTTTACCCGCATGTCCCAGTGAGTGATGATGGTGTTCCCCCGACATAGGCATCTAGAAGGCAGACTGAATAACACGAATATTCCTTAAACATTCTAGTTCTGTGTAGGATGAGAATAATACTCACACATTGAGTACAATAAGACAACACATACAGTTTGCAACCTTCTCTTCTGATGTGTTCCATTTCATGAATACTGACAGTTAACGTCAAAAATCAAACATATATATATATATATATATGAATTACAGCAAACCAGACTCACCAACAAAGGCATGAGTATCCAAACTCTGACAATAATTGTTTGAAAGTATGCCAAATGCGAATTCATTTATATACTTCTCCCCAACTCTCAATTTTTTACGCAACCAATCTGCATAAGTGTACTTTGTCATTTCTACAAAGTCTTCAGATAATGCCTTCAAAAGTAATGCTGGAGTAGTGTAACAATTACCATTATTTTGTAAGCTATATATCCTGTGAGTTATGTAATTAATATGAAAACAGGAAAAAAAATAATAATTACCAACAAGTATTAGAAACTTAAAATTCAATTCTCATGCTCATTAGTCACTGGTTGCAGGACAAAGTTGTTTGGAGTTGTCTAGTGAGAGGAATAACTGACCAGTAGGTGAAGTCGGCCAGTGCTTCTATACAGGTCAGAAACTTGCACTGCGTGTCTAAAAAAAAGCATTTCCAACAAGTTACAGATTTTGTCAACAAACGCCCACTTCTCTGGCTGGCTCCCTATTGAAGGTTAAATGGCCAGCCAGCCAGTCAGCCAGAAGGAATTACCAACAAGAAACTCTGACTGGTTGAGAACAAACCAACAGGCGATAGCCGATCGGTCAACAAATATGCAGGATTAGAAAATAGAGATGGATCGATGGGGCATACGTTGAGGAGGCTGTTGAATGACATCGCGCTGAATGCAGGCCATCGCTAGAGTGGAATCCCAATAGGAAGCGATGTGTGAGTCATCGGCAGCGAGTGACATGGAGCAGATGAGAAATTATGTGCAATCGTGGACCAAACTGAAGAAGATAGCAGCAAATAGAACAAAGTGGAGATATGTTGTTGAAGCCCTATCTTCCAGTCGGGACTCAAGTGAATAATAATGATAATAATATAAAAATAATAATTCGCCAGCTTGCATCTTGGGACAAATACTCGCCGATAACACTGATTGTCAGTCACGCTATGCATCACGAACTGACAGAAGTTAGAACTAATGGACTGGTCATTGGATCCTTGTTCAAGTGGTTGAACGGTCAACAAGCCCGGCCTAATAATCTGAAAGTCTTGGGTTCTATCCCTAGCAGTAAGGTTGTGAGTACACACTACGTTAAAACCAAGAAGTTAGCACAACAGGCAGGCATTGATAACAGGACTTCAGAAGAGAGCACAGAAATGATGGAACATACGCAACTGCTACCATAAAACAGCAAGCACAAGTCATCATCTGCCAGATAAATCTAAAGGAACTAGTCTTTCCCTCAACGCCTCGACAGTATCAATTCAACTACGGGTAGCACCAATGAGTGTGTCAAAGGTCTCCCCGATCAGGGAAGCGATCAATCAATCAGTTTGGAAATATATATTACTCAGGATGATGAACAAGACCTCAGTTTTTGACCATTGATTCTATATGGTTCACAGATTTGGTGCACACATCACTGAAAGCATTTTTAACAACCTACTGCAGACTTCCACCCACAGATATACCCTTCATTGACACGATACTGTGGACCACATGGCTGGTCATAAAGGATAAGGCCGTTGAATGGAAAATGAGTGATAAGAGATAAATTGGGTGTCCTAGGGTGACAGGGAGATCATGTAAACAGGAAGTGAAAGCTTGTTACCAGTTGTCGAGTCAGCATAGAACAGAATACAGTGCGTTGCTGAAGCCATAACTCTGAACGTAAGGACCGAATAATTAAAATGATAATGACACCTGTGATTGTTCTCTGCAGTCCCCTTCAGCTAGCCCCACAATCTCCCATAAGTTCTCGTCTCCATCCCCCCTTCACGGTCACGCTTCAACTCTGAACACGTCGTTTTTCATCCGAGTTTCCCTGAAGCTATGGCCTGACGCACTATTTCACTAAATGGTATCCTCACCATGTGTTCGATCCATGTCTGCTTCGTTCGGAATATTTGTTGGCAAATAGGTTACTGGCTGGTTGTCAGACTACCTTTCTGCTCATCTTTCCTAACTGGCCATCTGACCTGATAAAAGTTTGAAGCCTGCTCAGACTGTTTCTGGTGACGCGCAAAGTCCTGAATCGTATCAAAGAGCCGATTTGATTTGATATTGGTGTTGGAAATCTGAATTTTGTTCTTTATGCTTAGTGCAGAAGATTTCCACACCGAAGCCAGATTAATGAAGGCCTGTCTTGCCTTTTGAATCCTCCCTGGGCTTGATATCCCCATCTATGCCACTCGTCTGTAGTTGGAACAATGTTAGCGAAGTGACTTCTTTGAAACTTATTACATCAACAGTGATTGGTGCTTTTTAATGTTGTGTGTTCACTTGAAGTCTTGTCTTTGCTACCTGTTGCCTCTCAACGGATGTCCAATCTATCCCCATTTTCCCGTACATATTTCTTATGCAATAGGCGGACAATTGGTTCATTCTCGGAGATCCTTGTTACTAATGCGTTCTGGTCATCTGAGTTTTAGTATGGAGCGGAGCCAGTTATTCATAAAAGTTTGCGGCCTGTTGGAAAAGCCTTCTATGACGCGCCAAGTTGCTGATATATACAGAAGAAATGATTTACATTCATGCTGAATATCTTAATTTTCTTCGCTATACTGAGTGCAGCAGATTTACACGCTGATTTCTGAGTGATGAAAGTCAGTCTCGCTTTTCCCATTCTGATGGGTTTTGATATCATCATCCGTGTCGTCACCTTGAATTGAAATCATGCTGCCTACATTCGTGAAGAGAGTGGCCTCGTTCAAATTTATCCCGTTGATAGTGATTCAGACTTGTTATTCTTCGTCGGTTATCTCCATCACCTCCATCTTCGCTAGAAGTCCTGTCTTTGACGCCTGTATCTTCTGTAAACTTATCGGTTTTCGCCCATAAGTCTTCAATTTTGCTTGGTATTAGACATAAATCATCTGGGAATTCTAGATCTTCTAGAGTCTTCATATCAGTCCAACATATTCCTGTCTTTTTGCCTCCCTCCCCCGAATTCCGCCACACAATCCAGTCCATCACAGATAGGAATACCATTGAGGATAGTCGGCTGATAGCCTAGTCTTATTCATGTCTTCACTTCAAAGACTTCACTGAGTTTTCCGTTGTGAATCACTTGACATATGGAGTCTTTATACATCTGTTCAAAGAAGTTGTTTTAGAGAATTGAGGCACTCCTCAATATTGATGTATATTTCCAATTACTTCTCAGTCAACGCTGTCTGTCGATGGCCTTTTCAAATTCGATGAAGCTGTTGAGGTAGAGGTTTGACTGCCATTCTATGCTCTCTTAGAAGATGATGATGCATAGAGTTGCAATTCGATCAACACGTGATTTGCCTTTCCTGAATCCAGCTTACTCCAGCCTGCAAGAGCTTTGCATCCAGTACATTTTTTATTCTCTCCAGGATGATACGACATAGTATTTTACTTGGCGTGGACAAGAGCAATATTCCACGCCAGTTTTGCGGAGGCCCTTTCTTTAGTATCTTGACAAGGTAGCCTCTCTTCCAATCTGTAGGCACCTTTCCTTCCTTCCAAACTCCTTCCAGTAATGGCATGAGTACATCTGCCACAATCTAAGGGGCCGTTCTCAGCGCTTTAGTAGGGATTCCATCTAGTCCCTATCAATCATATACACATTAATTCTCTCTCTCTCACTAACCTGGTGAATAGTTCAACTTTAGACGCCGTATATAGTCTTCCGTTGAGTATGCTTACTCCATAATGCCAAAATAAACGGAATGGTGTTAGAAATGTAAAGCTGTCATTAATATTAGAAAATATTGATTTATATTGTTCACCATAGAAAAATATACGCCGATCAGCTTCACCAAGACGACTGAAAGGAATTTCTGCAAAACAAAAGAAAAAGTTGAAAACTAATAACGATTTTAATTTATTTTTATATCAGCATTCCAATGCTTTCTATGTGCTTTACTTGCTTATAAGGTAGTATGGACTTTGGCATTATGATGGATAGTTTATGCAAGGGTTGAGATACTGCCTCGACGCCCAGGATGAAGCAGAAGGTCCTTTTAAGGAAGCATCTACCCCCATCCCTCAAGGTCTTTCATTTGAAGTCTGAGCGCCACAAGGCAGCAGAGCAGCGTTAGAAGTTGCTTTCCCATGACTATTGATGACCAAACCAGGTTCAAACGCCATTCAGTCAGTTCGGATTTTGGTGCCTGTGCACACTGTAGGTTTGGAGTTAGGGTTTTTTCAACTCCCCCTAGGTACACCTGCATGTCGTCCATCAGTTCAGCTGTTAGAGACGGGCGTTTGAATTCGACCTTCCACTTTTGTGAGGAACACCCCAAGCGCGTAAAAGCAGTCAATAGGACATACCTGCCACAGGCTATGAATGCGTCATATCATTGAGGTATTTCAAGACAGGCAGACTGAAGTCTACCCATACTTAACCACAAGTCATATAAGGGACATGGAACAGTATTACTGACAAATAACTTCAAAATCGTAAGACATGCTTTCTATAACTTTCTTTTATTTAATTCAAGAACAGTACAACTTTTCAAATATCTGACACTGGCCTTGTTTTTCCCATTTTCATTCCTTTACGTCCTAAGTGGAAAATAGGACTTTACAAACCTAAGCTCTGGTATTTCAGTAGCGTTGGCGTTGTTCGCAGCCTAACGTTCAACCTTCCTTCTTCAACCGACTAACTGAAGTTTAGAAGTGACTCAGCCGGAATGTGCATAATCAACTGTACAGGCCTCTGTAGACCTTTAGGAATAATTGCTTTCCTTAGATACTGAGGATCTGATGGCCAGTAGGTCATAAAGGATGAACAACAAGAAACTCCAGAAGTATAGTAAACCAGCGAAGACCCCTATTGCCCATAAAACAAGCAGAATGGGGTGCCAATAGATTAGACATACGTTGAGAAAACCGTTGAGCGACATCATATGCCAAGCCAAGTTGAAACAGAATGGGAGACGACGAATTGGGTGTATGTAGCAAGGTGATATGGAAGACATCATATGAAGACGAAATAAAAGTTAGTGAGTAGTTGTGGTGCCAGCCGAAAATGACAGCAGAGAATACAGTAAAGTAGAGATGTGTCATGTGAAACCACTTAACTGTCGAGAAGTATTACGTAGAATGGGAATCGAATCCCGGTTGGATTGATTCAAACAACAATGGCAACTACATGAAATTCTATCTCAATATTAACAAAATCTAGCGGGTAGCAGAAGCCGCTTTGATTTCTATATCCCAGTTAGTTGGTAAACAGAAAAAAAGCTTTGTCAGTTAGTGAACACTCTTAATGCCATTAGAATGCCATATGTCAAGTGGCCCACGACGGTAAACTCAGTGAAGCGTTTGAAGTGAAGACAGGAGTCAGAGAAAGATGCTTGTTATAACCGATGACATTCCCGACTGTGGTGGACTGAATTGTACTGCAGACTATAAGCAGTGAGAAAACAGGAAAACGTTGGACCGATAAGAGAAGTCTAGAAGACTTGAACTTCACTGATGACTTATGTCTAGTGTCGCACAAACACGAAAACGAAAATGTCGGTAGAAGAGGCAGGCAGGAGGCAATGACAGGACTTTAAGTGAACAGAGGGAGCGCAAAGGTGATAAAGATACCCACCCACTCATCTACCGACCACCACCACCAACAACAACAAGCACCAATTACTACCAGGGGAATAAATTTCAAGGAGGTCACTTCTTTCAGTTACCGCCTCGGTGAAATTATTTCACTTACAGGGGCAGATAGCAGAGAGGGGCGTGTCAAGGCCCAAGAAGGATCGAAAAAGCAGGACAGACCTACATCACTCTGAACAGACTTCATACTTTTGTCAACAGCTGTTTTCGCTCCATACTCAAGCTTAGACCGCCAGAAAGGATTAGAAACAAGGCGCTCTGGGATCGAACTAACCAAGAACACATTTCTCCACAAATATTCCGAAGGAAATGGAGATGGATAGCATCCAAGCTCAAGAAACAATCGAGTGCCATCGCATGCCAGGCCGTCGAATGGGTCCCGAGTGGGAAACGACGAGTTGGGTGTCACTCCAAGGGTGACGGGGAGGAAATCGTGTGAGGATAGCTAGAGAGTACTGAAGGGAACAGGACAAAATAAAGATGAGCTGTCGAAGCCCTGTGTCTGTCTGTCTGGATTCAACATAGAACTTGGCACCGAAGTGCAGCAGTTCGAGTTGCCACCTTCCAAATAGCACACAGAGGTAGACAAGAAGATGAGTGAAGAGAATTAATAGAGTTTGACAAATATAAGAGTGAAACAGAATGGGTAATGGTAGAAAGGAATATGAAAGATTACAGAGATTGAATACATCTGCGCCATTGACGACGATTTTGAGCCATGTCACCTATTGTCTCCAGCCATTGATTCCTAGAGTCCCGAGGGCCCCAACCCGGGAGTCTGCATCTCCCTACCTGACTCAGTTTAACTGTCAAGGATTTCATGGATTGATGCCATGTTTTTGTTTGGCCACCACTGGCTCTTTTCCAACCTGAACCTATATCAGCTAACAATGCCCGTCGGGGGAGGCGGTGGTTAGGCATGCGCACCACGTGACCTAGCCATCTTAGTCTATGTAACTTTATAACCTCGTCGATTGATTCTCCCTCTTTGCCCAACACTCTACGCCTAACGTCAACATTACTTATCTTGTGAAACCACCTAACTTGAGACAGAGATCGCAGACATCTATGATCGAAAGCAGTCAACCTTTTCATGTCTTCAACGCGTATTGGCCATGTTTCAGAGCCATAGAGAAGGACGGAGCGAACTGATGAGCAGTACACATGTCCCTTGGTTGATAACCGGATGTCACGCCTACGCCAGAGATGGTGTAAGTCAGCGAAAGCAGCTCGAGCTTTTCGGATCCGTGCTGAGATTTCATCGCCAATCAGTCCGTTGGTGCTAATACAACTTCCCAAGTAGGTGAAGTGGTCAACATGTTCTATCACTTCACTCCCTATCACTAAGTTAGGGGTTGACGTCGTCCAGTCCTGTAGCAGCATCTTACATTTTGCAGGGGCGAATCGCATGCCAAACATACGAAGATTGCTGCTCAAGGTGTTCAGAAGACCGAAAAACAATCAAACCACATGCAAGTATAACAAACTTACTGAATTTTTTAGCAAATGACATCATATAATGATTACTAGAATGAAAAACACTTGCTCCTGATTCCCACATATCCCCACAAAAAGGTACTGTTTTCATTCGACCACCAATACGTCCAGATTGTTCAAAAAGTGTAATAGAAACCTTATTACCAAATAACTGTCGTAAATAATACGCTGAGCTTGCACCACCAACGCCTCCACCAACAACCGCTGAAAAGATAAAAGTAATAAAGCTGTGAAAAGATAATGCATTAAATCAAGTATGGGATAAAAGACAAAATCCATTAGAGATTACAGCAACGTGACAGGTGCTATAGCCTACAATCGGTTTATTTTTATCCTAATAACATAATATTACCTTGTATGCTTTACTTTATCTGTTCTTTTACCTTAGATCAAAGAAGGTAGTGATTCAGTAGGCATAGAGCAAGCATCACACAACGCAACGTATTAAAATTTACAACCCAATGTATAAATTTTCACTTTCAATTCAAAATTGCATACCTTTCGTTTAAACTCACAAGACTAGTAGTGGAGAGATTGGGATAACAATCTCTACTTGCACTTCTTTCATAGTAGCATATCAAAAAATATGAAGTGTTACACACTGGTAATCATGTTTCCATAGTCCAGGAGCTGTCAAAAGATGAAGATGTTATCGCCATACCAGCGTTTCAGCTCCAGAATTCTAGAAATCTTCTAAGCCTACTGTTCCTGAGCCTCTATCGATTATGAAACCTTAGATTTTAGACACCTACCTACATTATTGATCTACGATTATTAAAATGAGCCGTCTTACTTCCTCTCAAATGAGATAATGAACCACTAACTGAGTTAACGTATGAATGTTTAAAAAAGTGCACCAGCTTAAGTTGATACACTTTAGAAAAGCATACAAAACAGGGAAAATGTATGCGATGAAACAGCAATGGACAAAAGTGTACAGAGGATGGAATAATTAGATGACAACCAGTAAACATTTTCAAAATCTGAACGGAAACAGGAAGCACCACTGAAGACGATTTTGAGCTGTCGCCAACAGTCCCCAAACATTGGTTATTAGCATCCCAAGGACGCCAGCCATACAGCCTACACCTCTCTACGTGGCTAAAGCCATCAGTTTGACTACTAGAGTTAATGTTATGTCTTCATCTAGCTTTCTTACCCTTTTGCAAACCACCTCAGGTAAGAGGTAATTTGGGATGCGTGATAAATAGCCTAGTCATCTCAATCGATGCAACTTTATAACCTGACTGACTGATACACCTGACTACGCCTAACTTCATTATTACTGCAATAATCGACAAGAGAATTAATGCAAACAAAGACCACGTCCCCAGGAACATTGGACGAAGAAGACTGGAACACAGCAGACAGGTTATTCGACGGATAGAACAAAACAACGCCAACACGGAAGATGACATAAGCTGGCAAGTCCCAAATGAACCTCATGTATTCTTCCCGAGATTTCGGGACCGAATAGTCCATTAGAAATGATACAACTCCCCAAAATGAGCAAACTGGTCAACACATTCAAATATTTCAGAAAGTAACCATAAACTAGGAGTCAGTGCAAGCTAGCAATGCAGCACCATCTTGCATATGACAACGGAATAGCCCAGAAGACTCTTCATTTTGTCAGCATCTTAATCTAGAAGGATTGTCGCCCTCATACTCTAGATCAACAAGATTTCGTTAGTAATAAGTCAATCCCTGAGACGTCGAATCTGACTACGGTCACCTCCATGAGTATGTCTACTATGAATTTAAAGAAGTCGACAGTGGATAATCCTGACAGACGCCACTGGTTCTTATCACCTGAAATGACAACTTTTCATAAGCTCTTACACAGCAACATAAATTATTATAGTTCCGTCCTTCTTGAAGATCATTTGGGGTACCATAGGCATCTTAGAATCCATTTGCTTAATGACTACTGCCAAGTACTGATGCATTTTCCAGTTGCTTAGCTTGCTTCATCTACCACTGTTTACTGTGATTGCGCAGGTCCTTAGTTGGATTACATTTAAGCTCTTCTTGCTTCTCATTGACACACCGAAGAAATCCACTGACGTTTAGTAACGTTTATCTGCAGTTCAGCAGCAACCTTCACTGTGTTTACAGCAAACTAGAAGTGATGTCGGGCTTCCTCAAGATGAGTATTATTATCACATTCAGATAAGTGTTCATTTCATTCCTTAACAAAGACTGTGTGCTTGCGTAGAGAAGCTTGCCGAGTAAGAGATAGCTGGTTGTTTTCGATCTTCGTTTCGTCACAGGCATACACATCTGTCTGCCTGTCTGTTTTCAACATACAACTTTGCACCGGTGTGCAGCAGTTCAAGTCGCCACACTCCATATAGCACACAAAACAAGAGAAGAAAGTAGAAGAAATGCAAAACAGAGACAGTAGACAGGGATATGAGACAAAAGGAATACTTATAACGAAAAACAATATAGCTTCATTGGAAATTATAAGTCACAAGAAGTGGATGCATCTGCGCCAGCCATTGACAACGATTTTCAGCCATATCACCAATTGTATCCAACCATTGGTTTTTACCGTCCCGAGGACTCCAACCAGGAAGTCTACACCTCCCTACGTGACTGGCTGTCTGTCTGTCTGTCTGTTTTCAACATAGAACTTTGCACAAATGTGCGGAAGTTCAAGTCGCCACGCGAAGCAAGAAAAGAAAGTACAAGAAAAGCATAATAGAAACAGTGAGCAGAGGTGTGAGACAAAGGAGTAATAAAGAAATACAAAACAGTTTCATTGAAGGTCATAAGTCACAGGGAGTGGATGCATCTGCGCCACTGAGAACGGTTTTGAGCCATGTCACCAATTGTTTCCAACCATAGATTTTTACCGTCCCGAGGACCCCAGCCTGGAAGTCTACACCTTTCTACGTGGCTTAGACCAACTGTTGCGGATTTCATTGACTGATGCCAAGTTTTTGTTTGACCGCCGCTAGCTTTTTTCCAGTCTGACCCTATATCCGCTAACATAGCTCGTCGAGGGAGGCGATGGCTTGGCATACGTAACACATGTCCTAACCATCTCAGTCGATGTGGCTTCACGACTTCGTCGATTGATTTCCCCTGTTTACCTAGAACTCTACGCCTAACCTCCATGTTGCTCACCTTATTATGCCACTTTACACGGGAAATAGAACGCAGGCACCTATGATCAAAGACAGCTAGCTGACCTTTTCATGTCTTCCACTCTCAGTGGCCAGGTCTCACTCACAGCCATAAAGGAGGACGGAGCGGACTGATGAGCAGTACACCCGCCCTTTGGTCGATAGTCGAACATCTCGTCTACGCCAGAGTCGGCGTAAACTAACAAATGCGAAACGAGCCCCTTGTATTCGTGCTGAGATTTCGTCAGAGATCAGCCCGTTGGGGCTGATGGTACTTCCAAAATAAGTGAAGCGGTCAACGTGCTCCACCACTTCACTTCCTATTTTTAAACTAGGCGTCTATGTAATCCAGTCCTGTAACATCATCTTGCATTTGGCGGGAGCAAATCGCATGCCAAACATTCGTAGATTGCGGCTCAAGGTGACTGGCTGGCTTAAACTAACTGTTGTGGATTTCATTGACTGATGAAGCCATGTTTTGGTTTGACCACAGTTAGCTCTTTTCCAGCCTGACCCTATGTCAGCTACCATTGCCTGTCGAGGAAGGAGATGACTAGGCTTACGTAACACATGCCCCAACCATATCAGGGATATACATGCGTGGACTAATGCATGATCACAATCCCCATAGGTTCTAAAAGGAGTGGCAGCCTACTGACCCTCTCCATCGACAATTTATAGGTAGGCGATATGTATTGTGCTCATCGTCGACTTAATGTAGTCGATGAAGCAGGATAAGGTGTTACCTTTCGCTTGAAACTAATCCAGGAGAAGGAAACATGACTACAAATGTCAGTTCGTCGTCATGGAACACTATAGAAAACCCACAATACACTCTTCGAACCAGTTTAACCTCCCTATCTAATCATTAAAATCATCTGCTGACGAGACAATTTGAACGTTTGAATTCAAGCATTAAACTAGACAGTTTCTGACAAAACTCGTCCACTACTTCGGCCGAACTGGAATCAGTTAATGCATAAGCGCAGACTAGGAAAATGCGTCGGAGAGTATTACACCTTTGCAGGAGCATTAGTTCCAGCCAGTGCAGTTTATTGGATCATTGCAATATAGAAAGCCCGATCACCAAGTCAAGGTAGCAACTATCATTCGCACAAAAATAAACAGCAAAAGAACTGGGCATACTTCAGTTATAAGTTAACCTTCGGTAAGTCCTAAGACAAGGCGTATTCAGAAGTACCCTATAAGCACCCAACAGGCGTGAACGCACCAGTGACCTTCGAAAGTAATTGCGCTAAAAAGTTAATTTGGACCCATAAGCCTAGACTATCCCCTAACCAACCCTAGTAATTCCCTAGTTACATTAACCCTAACCCTAACCTGCCCCTAGTTTAAACATAACCTCGATCTTTACCTAACCTAAATCAAAACTAACTAGATGTCCTTTTTTAATATCTCCACACTTCAAGCACCACTTTCTCTTCATGAATACAGTGTTATTCACCCGATTTTACCACCTCGATCTGACTGAGAGTTCTAATGCCATTGGTGGCTGGATTGAGACATCGCCCCAGACATCATCTTAGGTAGTAACAGGAACTGTCATAAACTCACTGACGCAAGTAACTCGTGACTTCCAGACCCAGATATTGACCGGCTTTTCTGACCAATTCGTAACCAAAAAAGGCGTTATTTTATTTGGTGGAACTCCTGTAAAGGTATACGTGATCCACACATGTTGGATATAAAACTCAAAAGTTAACTAATTTCATGGTAGTTGGGTGACAACTGCAGAGAAACAAAAAAGCCGACTTAATGTACCACTACCACATTGTTAGAATACTTACCGATAAATTAGCGACAACAAACTATGGCAGCCTGTGCAAATAATCATGTCATTTATCATGAATTCAGTGTAAATTTTATTTCTTAAGTTTTCAGCTGACACGACCAGATGCTTGACCCTCGACCGGGAAGAGTTCTGTAAACTTCCCACCCATTTACTATATGTACAGGATACTTGATGAAAAGAAAAATTTCCACACAGCAACTGTCTTTCCTAATTTTCTTCTACTGTGTGCTTTTAACCACTAGGATTAGGGTTAACGGCTAGATCAGGGTTACGAGTTACGGATAAAGCTAAGTTTAGGGTTAGGTGGTAGATTAGGGTTAGAACGTTAAGGCAATGCAGAATCGTCCTGCTAAGAAGCCTAAATATTCAAATATATTCAGTACATATGTACAGTCCTTTATGCTGACTGTTTGTCTAATTTTATTTGGTGGATGCTATAGTATACTTCCCTCAAACAATAAATTAGAAGACTACAGCAGATTTGACGACAGCTTCCATTGATTAGTTGTAAGAATAGACACCACAATGTATCAGGTGTCTATGGCCACAGACACATTATTAAACTTCACTGTCAAACCTAGATCTTTCTCTTGATCCTATTAATAAACTCTGTCCCAATTCCAATTCATGACTAAATAGGAACTTCTAGAAGTCAGTAACGCAACTTATAACACACAAAACACTGAATTTGTTACTATGCAGACAGTAAGAATACAAAATATGAATCATGAGTTAGAAAATGCAACGACTTATCCATTACAAAGCAAACCATTTGAGATCTAAAACTTACCCACTCTAAATTGATCCTGTTGTTGCATTTTAAAAACAGTCAAGCAATTGTCCAGTTACGTCAATGACATAATGTGCGCAAAAATTCAAGGCAGCCTGTCGACGGACGTAATTTTGAGTGACCGCGAATGAGATAAACAAGCGATTCGCTCGCTTGTGATTGGCCAGTTTGTCATTCGAGTTGAGGTAATTTCAAACATCATTTTGCTGCTTGGTTAAGTTCTGAATTTCCGTGGGCGTTTTATCAAATTGGAGAGATAACTGACAACACAAATGATTACAGCTCAGGAAAGAAATGATATAGCAGTGGATTTATTTGCTGAATTCAACGAATTCATGCCAAATTACTATCTAAGGACCTCTCAGGAGTATCAAGAATGCAAACAATGTCCTGAAGAGGTAATAACTTCACGCAACTTCAATTATCGCTTGACCATTATTTTCAGAGATCCTTAAATAAGTATAATATAGACAGTGGTCTGGCTAATCATGACAAAAATGGCATGGTTGATGCAGCAAATACGTATACTCATGTATATGTAGGTAAACCTAGATAAACTGTGTTCTTGTCACGAAGATCGGAAAGCAGGTACCAGATGTCTCAGTAAGCAGTGTAATACATGTAAGTTACATGTTTTTATTTGACATAAGCTGGATCTTCACTCACTTTCAGAATTAATCTTGAATTCAGTTGGAATAAGCTGGTTGAGCACATCAGTATTGAGAGAATACAGTGAAAGTAAGTAAACACATGCTTCTTAAGATTAAGTGATACATTTTTTTGATATGATTGTATTATTGTTAGTTGTCTATCTAAGTTAATGATGAATTCGTTGCGATAATAATACCTATTATTGTTTTTATAGTCACTATGAACATGAATGTTATTATTATTGCTGTCAAGACCTATTATTTGTCATAAAGTTGTTGTCATTTTTGCTAAAATATTTGTACAAGCTTTGGAAACTACTGCATAACTTGTCGTTAAATAATTTTATCATTTCATGATGCTTCGATGGACCTACTAGATATCGACAAACGATAAGTTGCGAAGTCCCTTAAGTTTAGTGAAAACTATTGGGCTACTTATACATATATTGCTTGTAAAGTGATTACTTGTAAATGCTTATCAGGAAAATTTTTTATTCAGATCATACATGTAATACCCAAGTTAATTATGCTTTTCTTAAACCTTTTCAGACTTATGGAAAAACATATATGTGCCGTGTACGCAGATGGAACTTACTGACGGTAACAGAGGACTACTCATCTGAATTATCTGTACATTTGAAATCTGATTTTTGTTTAATAAACAATTTTCAATGAATCTGTCTTCCTTCTGTTGTAATGCGATTGTGTTCCAGTAACATAAGTAGCACGTGCTAAGTTAGAAGTTGGGGGTAAACTGTTAGGAGTAAATGCGGCGTCTGGAAAACTTTTGTTTACGTGATTATATGAGCAGATAGCAACGTATCGTGTTCTTTGGCTGAGGACCCTAGGCATTCTGTTTTTAATTATTACGATAACCGTAGTTGCACTGAGTCATACATCTAACAGCATAGGTATAGTCTCTCCTTATGGTATGCTGCGGCATGCAGAAATCACAAGCAAACTATCTCAGGTAGATTTACTCTTACCTTGTGACTATGAATCGCGAATCAGTATATGTATTCTGCTAAGACGACAGATAACTCGAAACGCTTTATAATCGCAATACCTCCTCTACGACTTAGACATATTTACTTTATTTGACTACAACATAATGTTTTACCAATAGGCTTCTCCGAATATCTGCTCCTACTTAGTATTTCAAAGATAGCCTCATATACTCTATACCTCACAAATTACGCAAGGGCTAATATTCGGTCTTATCAAGTAGAATAAACAAACGAATAACAAGGGATACATTTATTAATGAATTAACATGTAATACAAAATCGACAACAGTGCAGGCATCTTTTTCTTTATCACCGAAATCCATGAAATTCCCGAAAGTAGATATTATCTGAAAAAGAAGATAAGAATTATACAGATGTAGATATTGTTACCAGTGTAAACACAATAATTAACCATTAAATATGCTTAAAATGACAAAATAATGATTTCAACTGTATATAATTATGTTAGTCAACATTTTTCAATAATGCAAAGTTGATATTCCATCTGCCTGCTAACATCAACTTTATGCCATCAAATAAGGAAATACTATGCATATATAATTTTTATGTATTTTTGCAGATTTTTCTTAAAGAAATACATGTGGAGGAGCCTTGTCAGCATTTAGCCAAAGTACACAACAAAGTAAGTGAAATAATTACCAAAACGAGCTATCCCACCTCATCATGTCCATGTGTAATCCATTAAACTGCAAAATAAATTCACAAAAAGTCTTTATAACATATTTCTCCAAGTAATTAGACATTTTCTGAACGGAAAAATACGTTATTTTCAAGAAACTGTAAACTGCCTGTGACCTACGTCCGGATAAGAACACCACCATATGCTCTTTCTGCTAAACAGGCCGCATTTCATCCACTTTTAGCAGGAATATAGGTAGAAAAGTGTGAAAAACAACGAAAAATGACCTGACCTTGACGTTTTTCCAATAAATAACGCCAATATCCATCAGCTGATCAAATGACCTACGTCCGTCTACAGGCTGCCAAAATTCAATGCCATATTAGTTTATCTGTATGATGACCTAGACGAATTATGTCTGAACCAATTAGAACAGTTCATGCTTCCAATATCCAATATCGTTTTTACGAGCTAGTATAAACCAATTTGATTTCTTTGTGCTCGCTTCTTGATTGTGAAGTATAGGTTCTTGATCTTCGGTAAACTTCTGCGTAGCTTGTCCCGCCACTCGACTGTCGTAGCTTTGGTTGACTCCAAAGGGAATAGTGCTGGGATTAATTATATGTGGTTTGTAGTATGAGGTATGTTAAGACTGTTACTACTGTGATTGGAGTTGATCCTTTCACCAGTTAGTCCTTCGGTATTGTCGACAAGAGAAAAGAGATAGTAATAATAATAATAATAGTAATAATAATAATAATATATATAATTAGTGAAGCTATTCAGACTAAGAGACAGAAACGAAAATAGGAAACGTAACAACAGTCAGCTCATTAAGTTTGAAGAATAATATATATATCGGTAATAGTAATAATAATTATAATATTAATAAGTTGTCAGGAGAGTAAGACGGGAGAGAATGTAAAGAAGTAAAATGACGAGTTTAATTATCTACCCTGATTGGTAAATGCGATTTTAAGGAGATAGGCCATTTGGATGCAGTCCTTGTATCGCTGCATGCTTAACTGCCTTTTGATTGGATAATCCATCCTTAAACGTATGGCTGAAATTAACAGTCACGTGACTTCAGAAAATCCTATCGTCTAAGCACTGTCTTCACAATTTTTTATAAATCTACGATACTCTAGTGTAATATTTAGCACATAGACGATATAGAGTTGAACTGATAAATACGTAGAATTTAGACACTAATACTATGTAATTTCATATTAGTTTCCCTTATTAGTTCCCGCACTTAGGGAACCATTTGAAAACCTGGGAGTACTGGAAATCCAACGAATATGCACTGAAGACACACTTCATAAAGAAGAAAGAAAGTTGGCACAAACTCTAGTCGATAACAATTATCCAGACAAGGAGATAGAAAATAGGACAGCAAGATCCATTCTCCAACTCGCCTCTATGAAAGACGCCTACATCAAGCAATGCGACAAGTTTCTGATCTGTACAGATGGACCGAGTTGACATTGGTGTTGAAAATGTGAATCGTGTTCTTAATGCTGAGTGCGGAAGATTTACAAACTGCTCTCAGGTTAGTTGATTAAGGCGTATCTTGTCTTTCCGACTCTGACTTTGACATCTTCATCCGTTTTGCTGTCCTGTAATTAAAGCCGCGCTTCCTTGGTAGGTGAAGGAAGTAACCTCTATCAAATCTCTCCTGTTGATGGTAATTGATGTTGGTTATTGTTGCTGCTGGTTGTGGTGCGTGGTTTTCTTCATCACTTCTGTCTTCCTTATGTTCACATGCAGCCCCGTCTTCAGTGGCTGCCAGCCTCTTCAGCCAGTTTGTTGGTCTTCGCCTGCACGTTAGTCTTCGTGTTTGTGTGACTTTTAACATAAATCATGCATACGCGAAATCTAGATCTTCTCGAATCTTCTCATAAGTCAGTGCAGCGTATTCTTGTCTTCCCACTTCCTGTGCACATTTTGACACATACTCTAGTTGAGCACAATTAAGAATATCATCGGTGATGATAAGCAGTCAGCCTTATCTTACTTCGATATTCACTTCGAACGTCTTACTGAATTTCCCGCTGTGGATCACCTGACACGTGGCATTATCATATAGCCAGCTGTCGAATGAGGTTAGTAAAGACTTGAGGCAGTGAACGTATTGTCTTGCAGGAGAGACAACAAAAACCTCGCATTTAAATCAACTAGCTAAGAGAACTTGATCACATCAAAATAAGTTGACTAAATTAAAGTTCTACATTATTATTGTAGTCGTTATTATAATAATAATGTATATTTTCACATAAACATATAAATTTACATGAAAGCTAATTAGTATTTCCTCAACTAATAATAGTAACATGAAGATCCGATGTTCTTTAAAATACCAAGCTAATGAATTCCAGTCTGACCTGATCAGAAAATTGGGCTTGCCTTTGGAGTTATATATATAAATTGGCTTCATATTTTCAATTATTATGATATTAGCTGCATAAAAATCTTCTTTTTAGCAGCGACAAATAATTGTCTAGTTATCAGGCTGCTATGATGCCCCATATGGGTTAACTTGATGTTCACGTCTTTTTTAGAGTCGAGTTTTAGAGTGGGTCTTCGTGTTCTGACTACCTTATATCTGCTGATGAAATGGACTAAATAACTGTTATCAGCCAGAGTTTGTGTCTACTTTCCTCTTTCTTCATCAAGCGTGTCTTCAATGCATATTCGTTGGATTACACTGAAGAGGCACCTTACTTACGCTCTTTTGTGCCGAACAGGGCAGAAACTGTGATGATTAAGACACTGTGCTGTCAAGGTAGGTGTCAATGTAGTTGAAGATTGAACGATCAATTCATGGTTGTTTGCTCAAACCCAACTCCTCTATAATTTTCGCGGAATCATCAATCCAACAGTCATCGTCTCATCGTTCGCCGTTTAGTGGAAGATAAAAAACTATCAGAAGTAATTTCGTGATTTATTATTATAACATTTGTTCTTAGACCTTACTCTATAATAACATTATTGTTGGTTATATTCTGGCGTTAGAAAAAAGAATTCTTAAGTCGCCAAACAGTGTTTTGGTTTTTGCGTCGGTTAATATTAAGCGTTTCTAAAAATCTTCGAGGGACAGCGTGAGACCCAGCGCAGCAAGAGCTGGACATTGACGCTTTATGAGACTTGACTGACAGTTTCTGATAGTTTTTGGTTAGTTTCCATTCGTCTTTCCTAGTGTCCGCAGTCTTCTTTGAACAAGCGTTATCTGGAACTTTTCTGGAATTTTCGATCAAGTTCAATGATGCCTGTGTCGAAGGAGGGACACAGCGTCTTGGAAGCAAACAGGAAAGTAAGTCATGTTGAGTTGTCTGTTACATGTAATGATGTGTGTGATGTTAAGAATGATAAGTTTGACGTCAATGTCCCGCCGTCTAGGGATAATAGGAATTTTAAAATTTATAAGTTTGAGCCTCGAGGTTTCGACGGAAACCCAGCTGACTATTTACAGTTTGTAAAGGAGTTTGAAATCATAATAATAATAATAATAGTATATTCTCATTTTGTACATGAGAGATGCCAGTTTGCAGGCATCATCAATATGATAAATTACATATACGATTAGCAATCATAATTAATAATAATGTTTTAATAAAATACACATTTTTTCCTACTTGTGTAGGACACACCAAATATACAGGCATGGGTAAGCATTTGTCAATGGAGTTGTAGATTGAACGATCAATTCTTGGTTGTTTGCTTAAAATCAACTTCCCCAATTTTCGCGGAGGCATCAATACGACAGTCATCGTCTCATCGGTCGCTGTTCAGAAAGAAGAGTAAAATATCGTCAGAAACCTTAGTTCGCTTATTCCTTTTATATGTTGGTGTAACAATAAACAAATCTCAAGCGGCAGATCGGTGTTTTGGTTTTTCGTCCGTTATAACTAAGCGTTTCTGAGAAATCTTCGAAGAACAGCGTGGGCCCGAGCGTAGCGAGAGCTGGGCATTAACGGTTTATGAGACGTGATTGACAGTTTCTGACGATAGAAACAGATCTGGCGGATTGAAACAGTTGGTGAAAGTTTGGATAGTCGCCGTTCATTTTTCCTGGTGCCGGTCAAGTCCTCTTTGAACAAGCAATATCTGGAACTTTTTTGGAATTCGGTCAAGTTCAACAATTCCTGGGTCAAAGAAGGGACAGAGTGTCTTGGATGCAAACAGGAAAGTAAGTCATGGTGACTTGTCTGTTAATTGTAACGATGTGTCTGATGTTAAGCATGACATGGTTGATGTTACTGTTTCACTGTTCAGGGATAATAGGAACATCAAACTCCCTAAATTTGAACCACGGTGTTTTGATGGAAACCCGGCTGATTATTTACAATTTGTAAAGGAGTTTGAGATCATGTTGAGTGGTTTTTAATTAAATGATGAATTGAAGTTAATGTATTTGATGAGATATTGCACTGGAGATGCTGCAAGAGCTATACAGTGCTGTAAGTTTATGAAGCCAAAAGAGGGTTACTACGAGGCCATGAGCATATTAAGTCAAAGGTTCGGAAGACCTTCGATGATTGCAAGGAAATTATTCGAAGCTGTTAAGGGTAATGGTGGTCAATTACAGGATGACTCCCAGGCACTCACTGAGTTTTTAGATAATTTGCTAATTTACAAGAATGGAATGATTTCGATGAATCGCACGAGTGACCTCAACTCGTGTTTTATACTAGAAGTAATAGCAAGACGTCTACCTACTCGACTGCAAAGGAAGTGGGTGAAGATGAGCTCCCGTATGGAGGATGTGGGTATCGAGCCAATTGATGTAATTGTTGGTTAATCTTGTTTGTGTCTGGACATTCCACAACTTACAATCGTCAACTTGAGATGGGTTGTAGGCGTACTGGTGTAAGTCCTCCAATTCTTCAAAATAATTCCACCAAGACATGATCCGCGAGGTTGTTTGTACAATTTGTATATACTTGTGGTGTGTCATATCAATTGGTGTATTTTGGATTCATTGTGTTTACTCGTTGTTTTCGTGCCTTGTTTTTATTGCATAATTTTGTTAAAATTTTCGTCGTGATTACTTCTGAAGTTGTTTCTTGTCTTCTACATCCATGAATGAATTGATTGATGTTAGAGACAGCAGATGGGTCGTATACGCCGGGGAGGCTAGGCTATTGGTGAGAATGAAACGCACACGGAGATAATTCTTAGCTGCGGTCCGACACGCCGGGGAGAAAGGGTGTAAACGACTGAGGCTCGCATGCGTCACCGCTACTAGAACTGAGGCAGAATGAGTGACGAGCGATTTCAATGGTAATTGGTAGTGAGTAATTAAGAGGATGTGCGTAGAGTATCGTGAGGTCCTGCCATGGTCACTTTGCATTCTGCGAGAGTCATTCTAGCAAATGGCGATTGTGTTGCAAGATGTCAAGAGGAGGTCTCTGTCTGGACGCGCAGGTCGTCATTGATGTGTGAGATTGTGCTGTGGGTATGCTTGTGGTGTGTTGGCTTTTCTGTTTGTTTTCCATTTCAGCTCTGTCCGTGTGACCCAGGTTCTCTCAATGGCATCCAAGTCGACGTGCATTGGTCGTGAAAGAAAAAAGGGTTGGATCCCTTTTTTGCCAGGGAGTGTCAGTGGAGCTGAAGATTGAACGATCAATTCTTGGTTGTTTGCTTAAAATCAACTTCCCCAATTTTCGCGGAGGCATCAATACGACAGTCATCGTCTCATCGGTCGCTGTTCAGAAAGAAGAGTGAAATATCGTCAGAAACCTTAGTTCGCTTATTCCTTTTATATGTTGGTGTAACAATAAACAAATCTAAAGCGGCAGATCAGTGTTTTGGTTTTTGCGTCCGTTACAACTAAGTGTTTCTGAGAAATCTTCGAAGAACAGCGTGGGCCCGAGCGTAGCGAGAGCTGGGCATTAACGGTTTATGAGACGTGATTGACAGCATTATTTAAATTTCATAAATTCGGTAGATTGAGGTGCTGACCTCTCGTACATGCGATCCGCGATTTTAGCGAGCTTTTCTATGTCGATGTCGTCGTCTCCGAAAGCAAGAACTTGCTGAATGTTTTCAGGCAGTCGACGCAACCAAATTTGGTAAAAGAGACGTTTATCGATATCTCTTCCTGCTACTAGGCTTTGCATGTGCCTCATGAGTTGCGATGGGGTTTTATCACCTAGCTCTACGTTGCTTAACAAACGATCGAGTGCTTGCCTACCAGAAAGTGAAGTGCATCGAAGTACCTCTTCCTTCAACTTGTCGTACGGAGCGTCTGCGCTGGGTTGAACTATGTGTTGTCGAACCTGTTCGGCGATTTCGTCTGGTAGTACTGTACTCAGAATGCCAAATTTAGCCGCCTGTGACGTGAGCTTGTTGGCAGTGAAATAATGTTCCAAAGATGGGGGTCTCTGGGCTTAAAAACTGGTACAGTAAGAGAAATAGTACTAACAGATCCCAGCTCTAAGTTATCAGAGGTATTGGAAGACATGTTACAATTTGTAGAAAAATGGTTTAACAGTAACAAAATAGTAAGAATAATGCACACTAAGAATATGGCAAAACAGAAAAACATGCAATGCAGATGCTTACCACAGATTAGTGCAAGTTGTGCGATGACAAAGCACAAGAATGAGTTCGAAATGTCTATTATATGTATATATATCCGATAAAGTTAGAGTTCGAATAATCCAGCAAGTGTAATGATGCGTCCGGGTGAACAAAATGTCGTTGGAGTCAACAAGTTACCGTCGCAGTGAACAAGTTATCGTCGGGGTGAAAAAGCTGTCGTCGCGATGGACAATTTGTCGTCGGGCTCACCAATTTTGTTGCGTGCGTTGTCTGACTAAACTGCCGTACACATTCCAGTACTTCTTCGCTTTTATTAATGTGCGCAGACGTTGTGGCTACTCGACGCCCACAACGTAAATCAAAAGGCACTTGCGAAGATTACGAATGTGTATTGTTGCAGTAGTCAAATTTCGAAATTGTGTCAAGGTAATGTTCAACAGTAAATTGACAAATGTTTGCGAAGTACATATAAAATCGGTCTGTATACACATATAATACAAGTGTACAAATTAGATTAAAAAGCAGGATTACAGTTGGTATAGGGGTACTACAGATGCAAGACAAACACGGTTGTGTTTTACACGTTTGCAAGAGGTGCATACAAAGGTGAGCTGTGAATCGATGAGCAAGTTCAGTGATAAGCTAAATGTGAAATCAAGGTCTGACTCCGAATTGTGTGACGATAATGGTGCGGTCAGAAAGTCTGTAGTCGCAACTGGTAAGCCATTGTTTAATAGAGTGTCACAGAGGAGAGTTACAGTCTCAGAGCACAGTTCTGACTCCACAAGTTTACAAGGTATTACTGGTCAGAGTGAAGGTATAAAACCTCTAATGATTTGTGAGGAGGAACCAAAATTGTCTACTTCTGTTATTAAAGAGTTTGAAAATGATGAAGTCGACCAGATAAATGATGGTAAATTGAATATTTGTGATAATAATAATAATAATAATATATTCTCATTTTGTACATGAGAGACGCCAGTTTACAGGCATCATCAATATGATAAATTACATATACGATTAGCAATCATAATTAATAATAATGTTTTAATAAAATACACATTTTTTCCTACTTGTGTAGGACACACCAAATATACAGGCATGGATAAGCATTATATAAATTTCATAAATTTGGTTTATGGTTAAGTTACATGGTTGCTGGCGTTTTTGTCTTAGGTCTGTGGGAACAATATGATAACCAGTCATTCAATGGAGCACGTCATGAAATATAGGAATATTGTCTTCGCATTAACAAAAAAACCCAAGTAAGTTTTGGATGGATTAAAAATACTTGGGAAAAAATAAAGCTTGAAGTAATTCCTCAATATAACTTGGGTGTGTACAAATCCGAATCTTATTTTTGATTTGATTTATATCCAAATTGGGTAATAAGGAAGCTATTTTTACAGATACGATCAGTTATGTTATAAGCTACAATCGTGACGTTGTATTACAAATAGATACTTTTCCATTGGTATAAGAGTATATTCCACAAATGTAATCCAGGTTGCGTCGTGGAGAAAGTTAATTCGTTATTAACCAGGCAACTGAAAGATACGGGACCAATAATGTTTGCAGATCATTTGTCATTGTAAATGGTCAAATATCCACATTATTCATTCTCATTCAAAAAGTCAAATGGAAGCTGAAATGGTGAGAGAAAAAAGAAGACAAACAACAGCAACGCAAAAGAAAACAACGGGAGTCCTTAAGGAGTGATTAATAAATATATACATATATATTCTGTTTAGTAACTGTGGTTATTTTGGTACACAAACTAACTAGTCCCGTTATGCTAACTTTTATATTATGTGTAAACTAATATTACTGTCCTGTGTAGAAATGTTAATCATCTAGTTCCAATAATATTAAAATTTATAATTGTAGTTTGTTGTAACTACACGTTTAAAGAACTTAAAATATCTATGTAGGGTGAAAAAGAAGGTGTAAGAGTCAGGCGCAAAAGTGCATTGTCATCTTTGAGCAGTCTGGTGACTGAGGAGATGAACACTGGAAGTGTGTTTGCATCGCGCACATTAGCTGGTAGTCTATTCCAAATGACTGAAAACTTATTTAAGAAGAAGTTGTACCGCACGTAAGTCTGACAGTGCTCCATAGCAGCTAGGTTGTGATGATTTCTAAGATTGTAACTGATGACAGCGGTAGGTTTAGTTATTGGCTCGGAGGAATGCAAGAGAAGATTAGTTAGCTTGTAGTAAAAGATAAGGTTTAGCTTAAGGCGTCTTTTCCAGAGGGGTTCTAATCTTAGTCTTACGCATCGCTCATGGTATTCCAGACCACTTTCTAAACCAAGAGTTCTTGAGGTAAACTGCCGTTGCACTCCCTCTAATTTAAGCTTGTCATTTTGTCTTAGTCCGCTAAGAATAAACGGGCAGTATTCTAAGATAGGTCGGACACATACTTTGTATAATAAAACCCTAGTTTCACAACAAAAGAAATTGCGTGTTATGCATCCTATCAGCCTTCGCGTTTTACGTCTGGCATAATCAGTCTGTTCAGCGAACGTTAGGTTACTAGAGTATCTAATACCGAGATCTACGACTGAGTTGAGCTTAGCTAGTTTTCGCCCATTTATTTCAAGAGTTAGATCAAGGTTACTGTTGCCAATACAAATCCAGCCGCATTTGTCAATGTTAAAATTTAGACAGGATTCAGCACACCATGATGCGAGGCTACTTAGTTCAAGATGTATTTTAGTAACCATATCGCTTAATTCATGAGTGTAGCAGGAGTAGACGACTTTGAGGTCGTCAGCATATAGGAATGGTTTGCCTAAGGTGAAGCACTTGCAAATGCTGTTAATGTAGACTGTGAATAAAAGTGGACCTAGGACACTACCTTGCACGACCCCACTTGAGATCTGCCTAGGATGAGACAATACAGATCCAACTTTGGTTATTTGTACCCTGTTGCTTAGAAATGATTTTAACCAGTTCAGTAATGGGTTGCGAATTCCACAAGAGTACAGCTTCTCAAAGAGAATACTGTGAGATACCATGTCAAATGCCCTAGATATATCGAAGTAGAGAACAACGACTAGCTTACGTGCTTCGCGACTACTAGTGATGCAGTTGAAAAAGTCGAAGTGGCAAGTAACGCAGGATCTATTTTTGAGAAATCCGTGTTGAGACCTTGTAACAAGATCTTCCCTAATTAGGTAGTCTGACAATTGATCTTTTACAACTTTCTCCATGATTCGTGAGATAACTGGGGTTATATTTATGGGTCTGTAATTGCGGACGTTTGCCCTATCACCAGATTTGTAATGTGGAATTATGAAGCTAGTTTTCCACTCACTAGGGTAAGTGCCAGTGTCCATAGATATTGAGAAGAATTTAAGAAGTAACAAGGGTATATCACACCCACTGTTTTTGAAAATTATCGAAGCGAGGCCATCCGGTCCCGTACTAGTGGAAGGTTTAAGGCTTTTAATTGCTTGTACTATTAACTGATTAGTGAACACAATGCTTTCAAGGGAAGAGATAGTAAGGGGGGCGGTTTCACCAGGCATATGTGTTTCTAAACTAAAGTTTGCAAACCAATCACTGAAGAGTTCACAGATAGTGGCAGGTTCATTGTAGATTACTTTGTCGTGAAGTAAGTATGGGATTTCCCTCGCCGACTGCATTCGTTTTTTAAGAAGTGCCGTTAAGTTATAAACTTTGGAGGTACTTTCAAGTGCCGTTAACTCTTCGTCGAGGTCCTTTTGAGAGCGTAGGCGCTTGAGAGATTCAAGAGACTCGTGGATTGAGAGCAATAGTGATATGTCCTTAGTGGAATAGTACTGTTTCTTCAGTTTCCTTAACTTATTACGGTGTGCCCTTGGAATATATTCAGTTCGGTGTCTACTTAATTTCACTATTTTCTTTGGAGCAACTGTATCTAGACAAAGGGTAACATTCCTGTAAAACAGGGTTACTAAGGCCTCCAGGGAGTCAGTGGTAAAATAGTCATCCCATTGACAGAGTCGAATAAGTTCTTGGACTAATCCCCAGTCTGTATATTTGTAACTACGACATATTGTGCTTCCTGAGTCTTGTTTGTTTCCTGTATTTAGTGGTGAGAAAGGCAGAGAGCAGAGTACCATTCTATGGTCACTACTGGAAAATCGATTACCAACATACGTGGATACTGGGATTGTGTCATGACAAAAAACAAGGTCCAACATGTTGTCACCACGAGTAGGTGTCTGGACGTGTTGTTGCCATCCATAACAGTCTATAGTGGCAAGTAATTCGTCGAAGCGTTGGGGGCCGGAACTAGTTAGCCAATTGACTTCTGGAAGATTGAAGTCCCCTGCAATTATTTTGTAATTAGCACTAAACGAGGATGCGTGTGCAAACGATTTAGCTAATAACGCATCAGTTTCTTTTGTTGAGCTTGGTGCTCGATAAACACAGCCTATGAGAAGTTTGTACTTATCTCCATGTAAGACAACCCAGAGTGAGTCAGGTACATTATTCATTGTTTCATCTTCCACCTTACTGACTACAAATGAGCTATGTATATATATGAGACATCCTCCACCACGCTTGCAATCTCTGTTTGCACGGTGTACAGTGTAATCATCGATACCTATATGCACATCAAGTACAGAGGATGAGCACCATGACTCAGTAATCAGAGCTACAGTAGGCTTGGCGACTAATAATAATGTCCTTAGTTCAGATATCTTATTGATTAAGGAACGTGCATTAATTAGCAATATCGTGAATAAGTCACGGGATACTACAAACTGGCTTAAAATGTCACCATAACCTAAATCTATTTGTGCGTCAGCACCGCAAGAATTTATGAATGAAAAGGAGGTCGGACTGGGTGTCTGCACATCGGGTTGGTGTGCAATGAGGTGGTCCTAGGTGCCATGGGTCGTACCAGTGATTCGGGACACCTGGAAAATTTACCATGTGTTCCTGGATATAAGGGTAGTACAGGTTGGGCCTAGGTTGACGGTTAAAAGGCATAGCATCAAAGGTCTACCCATCCAACTGCTATTCGTCATACCGGTATACACCTTCGGGTTGTTTTTATAACTTAAAGGGAATTGTGAAGGAAGGTGCTTTGGCTGCAAGACTTTAGGAGTCTTGGAGCCTGACTTTCTATAAGGTGGAGCATGCGGAACACCTCCAGATATACTTATGTTTCGAGAGGAGTTTTTCGTAACAAGTGATGGTTTGTTGGCATTCTTACTCTCAGCAGGCTTATTGAATACAAAGTATTCTTCCCCATCATTAGTCTCAACCCTGCGAAATTTGTTCATCGTGGTGAGGTTACTACGTTTGGGGGGAAATTTCTTAGAACAACTTGCAGAAGTTCTAGTCATTTTAACATCTTTCGATGAGGCTTTATTTACAGGGGTACTGGTATCTAAATCAGTTCCTAGTTCCATTGGCAGGTGTGGTTGTTGTGTAGTTTGCTGAATGCTAGTTTCAGCACTAGGTGTCTGTTGCTGTGCACGATCCTTATTTGGTAAATCAAAGCTAGAGGAGGTGACCAGGTTATTACTACGCATTATTCTGCGCTGACACGGTGTTTTATCCTGAGCTACGGTTATAGACTTATAACTGCTATTCAGTCTTAAGTGATCCTGACATTTAGTAAACTTACTAGCATCAAGGGAATTACTGAATTTAAAAATGATTGGGCAATTAGCCTGGTTAGACTTTTTACGAAGTCGTTTGCATTCACATGGAACACTAGCCATGCCGCAACAAATCAGGATTTTGTGTCTTACAGTTTTCAGGGGCAGAGAATCTGGGACGTTGTAAACTATAGCTTGGTGAGAAGAGGTTATACGCTTCATCACCTCCGTAGCCAAGCAGTCAATCAGATTTTCAGCTTTATTTAGGTTGTCTGGAGATATTTTAGGATGCCTTTCTAAAAGACAGGCTATTGGGTCTAAATTCAAAAGCTTATTTTGAGTTACATCCAGTAAACACTTAACCTGGCCAATATCAGACCGGCTCTCCGTGGTATTTGAGATTGGCAGTGACATACTATCAAACTGATCTAATTTTTTCTGAATTTCACTTACTTGCCTCTGCATATCTTTCAAAAGGAGGTTTAGTTTACAGAACTCAGAGTTCTCTAACAGAACATCTTTCACCTGTATCACAGGAGTGAGATCTGCACTCAAACCATTTTGAGAGCTAGTAGTTGATACTGTATTACCAGGCGGTAATGCAGTTATAACCGAATTTAAGCCACTATCTAAAACAATTGTGTTTCTACGAACACGTTTTTTAGAGATTTGGACCATAATTTCAAGAATTATATGACAATAAGCAGTAAATAAATTTCAGAGCAAACACGTGCAAAAATGTCACCAATTTCGAACGTACCGCCAAGAAGAGTTATTATTAAACAAATTCATGTTGGGTATTTTTTGTTAGATGATGAAATGAAGTTGCTGTATTTGTTGAGATACTGCACTCGAGTTGCTTAAAGAGCTATACAGTGCTGTAAGTCCATGCCCCTAACGAAGGATACTCTGAGGCTATGAGTATACTGCATCAAAGATTCGGAAGATCTTCGATGATTGTAGGGAAATTATTTGAGGCTGTTAAGGGTAATGGTGGTCAGTTGCAAGATGACTCCAAGACACTCTCTGAGTTTCGGGATAATCTGATGACTTACAAGAATGCATTGATTTCGATGAATTGCATGAGGGATCTGAACTCAAGTTCCGTCCTAGAGGTAACAGCGAGATGTCTACCTACTCGACTGAAACGGAAGTGGGTGAAGATAAGTTCTCGTATAAAGAATGAAGGTATTGAGCCAAAGTTTGATGATGTTCTGAAACCTGTAAAAGAGTGTCAACCAGGCGATGGGCAAATTCGCATTCTAAGGTAGAACCGAAGGAACCTGTTATTATAAAGAAAGTATTTGTAGTGAAGTCTCAAGGCACAACGAGAAGGGATGAGTGTATTGTTTGCCATAACACGCATCACTTGAGTGATTGCAATCGCTTCATTGCTATGTCTCCCGTAGAAAGGTCAAAAAAGGCAAAATTGAAGCGGCTGTGTTTCAGTTGTTTAAGTTGAATTGTAAGGCGACAACTAAAGGAAGTAGTGGTTTAACCGATATGCACCCACTCCTGAGGACAGTAAGCGAACCGGGGAATTCGGTTAATTGTAATAGTACCTTTAGACCCCTTGACAACCCAAAAGTTTATTTAGGGGTATTACCAGTTGAGGTGAAAGGACCGAAATCTTCGGTAGAGATTTATGCATTGTTGGATAACGGTTCAGACGTTACATTGATACATACTAAGCTGGCGGGCTGCTTGGGTATTAAGGGCTTGAAGCAATCCTTGGTTCTAAATAGTCTCAATTCTTCGAAAACGGTAGTATGTGAACGACTGTCATTTCAGTTAGAACCCTTGACCACTGGGGAAACCGTTGAAGTAGATACTGCTTACACTACCTCCAGTATGAAACTCGGCGAAGCTATAGTACCTAATCGTGAAACAGTTGTCGGTAAGCTATACCTGTGTGACATACCGTTTCCAACACTGCAAGATGGTTGAGTGCGAATACTCACTGGATGTAGTGTGCCAGAAGCTCACAAGGTATTAGAAGAGAGATTCGGAGGTAGAGGTGATCTGTTCGCGACGAAAACACCGCTGGGATGGACAGTGAAAGGACCTATATCTATAGTCCACATATCATCATTAGTTGCAAACAATGGGGACAAACTAGAGACTATAATTAGAAATATGTATGACAAGGAGTTTTGTGACTGTAGTGTCCCAGAGAAGGGTCTTTCTGTAGAAGACTTAAAGGCAGTTAAAATATTTGAGGAGTCTTGTAAATACGAAAACTGGCGTTTCAGCGTTGGCCTAGCATGGAGATTTAAAGAGAGACAGTTGGTTTGTAATAGAGAAGTTGCTCTTAAGAGACTAATGGGTTTAAAGAAAAAGTTTCTGACGGATGCAGACCTCTGGACCAAATATAAGGAAGTCATAAACAAACATGCAATGAAGGGTTACGTTGAAAGACTAGTAGATCAGAGTGAGCCAGGGAAGTGGTATTTGCCCCATCATCCCATCTTTAACCCGAGGAAGCCAGGTAAACTCCGTGTGGTGTTCGATTGTTCTGCGAAACATGAAGGAGTCTCTTTGAATGATAATCTGTATAGTGGCCCAGATTGCGTGAGCTCATTAGTTGGACTGCTGTTAAGACTCAGAAAGTTTACAGTTGCTGTCACTGTGGATATAGAGGAAATGTTCCTACAAGTGGAAGTCCCAGAGAGTGACAGAGATTGCTTAAGGTTATTGTGGTTTGATGATGGCCCTTGTGGTAAGGTGTCAGAATATAGGATGACAGTCCATCCATTTGGTGCCACGTCCCTACCGTTTTGTGCTAATTTTGCTCTACGAAAGGCAGTGTCCACATCTGTTTCTAATGATCTGCTGGACGTCATCGAATATTGGTTCTATGTGGATGATTGTTTAGCCTCCTTCGATGATGATAAGTCTGCAGTTAAATTTGCCACAAGCATTACTGAGGTGTTAGCTTAGGCTGGCTTTCGTTTAAATAAGTGGGTCTCGAACAGCCTAGACGTTTTGAAGCATATAGTTCCAGAAGACAGAGCACCTACTGTACGAGATTTACCTGTTGATACTCTACCAGTTGAACGCACATTAGGTATGCGATGGGATGTGAACTCTGATACCTTTGGATTTAGTGTTGGTGATATTGATAAGCCAGTTACACGGAGAGGTGTGCTCTCTGTGTTGTCGTCCGTGTTTGACCCAATTGGATGAGTAGCACCTTATCTACTTCCGGTTAGGAGGTTATTTCAAGAGACATGCAAGAAAGGGTTACAGTGGGATGAACCATTAAGTGAGAGGCAAGTGAAGAGTGGAAGGGGTGGGTTAACAGTTTAAGAATGCTGAATCTGCATTCCGTCTCACGTCCACTTAAGCCGTCGAGAAATCATGATATAATTGACTTCCATGTTTTTTCTGATGCCTCTGAGGTTGGATTTGGTGCAGCCGTATACATCAGAACCACCTTAAGGGATGATACAGATGTTCGCCCAGTGATGGGTAAATCTAGATTTGCACCTCTAAAGACGGTTTCGATTCCGAGATTAGAACTTACTGCAGCCTTACTAGCTGGGCAGTTATTCAAAACGGTGTGTAAAGAGTTGGATTACTCCAAGCATCCTGTAACGTTTTGGACTGATTCGATATCTGTGATATATTATATACACAACGAGCCAGCAAGATATGCATGTTTTGTAGCTAACAGAGTATCTCAAATTCGTGAACTAACAACAATCGAGCAGTGGAGGTACGTACCGTCTGGAAAAATCCAGCTGATCTAGCATCGCGAGGAGTTATTGATATGAATGTGGTTGATAGTAAGTGGTGGAAAGGTCCACAGTTCTCGCTACGAGTTGATAGTATGTGGCCTAGTAGAGAAGATGAACCACGGATAAACGAGTGTGCCTTGGAGTTGAAGACAAGTGTCAGTTTAACATCTACTCAAGGAAGATGTTCGGTGTACATCCACTTTTTAAGTATTCTTCTTCTTGGTACAAACTACTGAAGGCTGTTGCGTGGTTGGCACGATATGTTACGTATTTAAAGGTCATGCATCTTGCAGGATACGAAAATATGAATGTGGGACCTTTGAGAGTCGAAGATATTAGAATTGTGGGGTTAGCGATTTGGAGGCCTGCTCAGTGAGAAGCTCGGGGTGAGATTGCCAAGGAGGATAGTCATGTCAATGTAGTTGAAGATTGAACGATCAATTCATGGTTGTTTGCCCAAACCCAACTTCCCTATATTTTCGCGGAGACATCGATACACCAGTCACCGTCTCATCGGTCGCTGTTCAGGAAGAAGTCAGGCCAAAACTGTCAGAAACCTTAGTTAAAGCTTAATTATAAAGTTGGCTATATGTTGGTGTTACAATAAAGAATTCTCGAGTAGCCAACCGGTGTTTTAGTTTTGCGTCCGTTATTACTAAGCGCTTCTGAGAAACTTCAAGGAACAGCGTGAGTCCCAGAGTAGCAAGAGCTGGGCATTGACGGTTTACGAGACATGGCTGACAGTTTCTGACAGTGAAGTCAGTTTCTGACGGCAGAAACATTGTCGGACGGATTCACATAGCTGGTGACAGTTTGGATAGTCGCCGTTCATCTTTCCTGCTGCCGGTCAAGTCCTCTTTGAACAAGCAATATCTGGAACGATTTGGAATTAAGTCAAGTTCAACAATGCCTGGGTCAAAGAAGGGACAGAGCGTCTTGGATGCAAACAGGAAAGTAAGTCATGGTGACTTGTCCGTTACTTGTAACGATGTGTCTGATGTTAAGCATTACATGGTTGATGTTACTGTTTCACTGTTCAGGATAATAGGAACATCAAACTCCCTAAATTTGAACCACGGTGTTTTGATGGAAACCCGGCTGATTATTTACAATTTGTAAAGGAGTTTGAGATCGTGTTGAGTAGTTTTTTATTAAATGATGAATTGAGTTAACGTATTTGATGAGATATTGCACTGGAGATGCTGCAAGAGCTATACAGTGCTGTAAGTCTATGAAGCCAAAAGAGGGTCACTACGAGGCTATGAGCATACTACGTCAAAGGTTCGGAAGACCTTCGATGATTGCAGGGAAATTATTCGAGGCTGTTAAGGGTAATGGTGATCAATTACAGGATGACTCCCAGGCACTCACTGAGTTCTTAGATAATTTGCTAATTTACAAGAATGCAATGATTTCGATGAATCGCATGAGTGACCTCAACTCGAGTTTTATACTAGAGAAATAGCAAGACGCCTACCTACTCGACTGCAAAGGAAGTGGGTGAAGATAAGCTCCCGTATGGAGGATGAGGGTGTCGAGCCAAAGTTCGATAATATCCTGAAACTAGTAAATACTAGTGTCAATCAATCTATGAGCAAGTTCGCCAGTCTATTGCATCCCACCCCTAGAATAGAGCAGTCTGAGGGTAAAACTCAATCATTGATGACGAATAGGCCTCAGAGAGGTGGATATCGAGAAGGCTGCATGATGTCTAGTAATGCATATAGACCTAGTGAGTGTAACAGGTTTCGTAGTACATCCTCAACAGATAAGTTACAAGATGTGTTGCGTGCGTTGTCTGACTAAACTGCCGTACACATTCCAGGTACTTCTTCGCTTTTATTAATGTGCGCAGACGTTGTGGCTACTCGACGCCCACAACGTAAATCAAAAGGCACTTGCGAAGATTACGAATGTGTATTGTTGCAATAGTCAAATTTCGAAATTGTGTCAAGGTATGTTCAACAGTAAATTGACAAATGTTTGCGAAGTACATATAAAATCGGTCTGTATACACATATAATACAAGTGTACAAATTAGATTAAAAAGCAGGATTACAGTTGGTATAGGGGTACTACATAATTCCCCCATCAGAACACTGAAATATGAAAAAAAATACATTTAAGTGTTCGAAAATAACATGCGTCAGCGTAATACGTGTCAGCGATAGTACACAGAAGGCGATTTATTAAGCTGAAAAATGAGCAGTTTAATACGGTTAATAACGTCGATAATAAATGCGATAATCTAGGGAAAGTAGGATTGCTAATCGTTATAGAATATATAAGGAATGATAAAATTGTCCGGGGATCTGTAGTCGGCAGACGAAAACGATGCGTGAATAATATACGAGATGTGATTAAATGTAATAATATAGGGAATAATAATAATAATTTTTCCTTCACGTTCCCAGTGGAACATAGGGCTCCAAGCTAGTGGCTTGAAGTTTCTGTAGCAGTGATTAATTTTTACAGGATGGGGTTGCTAGCCTCATGCCCAACCTTTCCTCTTTACCAGGATTATTTCTGGCTCAGTGAGGTAAGGGAGTGCGCCGGCCGGGATCGAACCCCAAACCATATGCATGGTCGGCATATAGGGAATATCGATGTTAAAATACTAGTGACGTGATTTATGTATGAAAATATTAATCAGTTAAATGAGTAATCAAATGACAATTACGAATAAAGATAATAAAAATGAAAATCCGTAGTAAGTTATATTTCGATGACTTGCACGTAACGTTTAGGCCAATGGACTCGTCTACCAGATCGTGTTGTTTTCGCAGGCTTCTCTGTCGACGTTGAAGCTTGTGTGGATGTAGGCATTGGCACATCGTTCAGCTGGTTCTTATCGTTGACTTCGAAATCGTCGAGGAACGCTGGTTTGACCCTGTCGACACTGATGGCTTCTGTTTTATTCAATCTTTCTATCGTGATAACTTTGGCATTTCTGCTAAGAACTTTGAATGGGCCATCATAAGCGGGTTGAAGGGGTCGTTGTACACCTTCTCTCCTGACGAAGACGTGAGTACAATCTGTCAGTTGTGGCGGGATGTATGACGCTCGTTCCTGCTGACGTGGAAGTGATATCTTTAGCTCGTTCATGTGTCGTTTTAGCTGGTGCACGTAACCAGTCATATCGTGTGGAACTTCGTTACCCGGGGTGAAAAATTCTCCTGATATCTATGGTTGGCCTGCGAATTTTGGCTACCGATATCCACGCTGAAAATTCCACACTTGTACCAAAAATACGGTGTGGAATCAAGCTGTAACCATAAAAAAAATGCTGTTCCATAGACTAGTTCGGAAACACAGCAGCCAATATCTTTCTTTATAGTAGCTCGTATACCAAGTAATACTAGTGGAAGTTTGGTTGACCAATCGTTTTGAGTCAAAGAAGCAGCGAGCGCAGCTTTGAGTTGTCGATGAAATCGTTCGACCATACCGTTGGAACTAGGATGATACGCTGTCGTTCGTATTCGTTTAATGCCTAGTAATTCAGTTAGTTGGTCAAAAGTCGGCTTTCAAACTGGGCACCTCTGTCTGTAGTGATAATTGATGGGACACCAAAATTGGCTATCCAGTTTTCGACTAAAGCTTTAGCTACCGTTTCAGCTGAGACGTCGATTAATGGAACTGCTACTGGCCAACGAGTAAATCTGTCAATGCAGGTTAGAATATAGTTGAAACCATTGGAAGGAGGCAGTGGACCAACTATGTCTACATGTACATGGTCAAATCTAGAGTCGGGGTTAGGGAAGCGACCAAGTGGTGCTTTGGTGTGCCGGTTGATTTTGACTCTTTGACAAGACAAGCAATTTCGTGTCCACTTCTTAACGTCGCTGTTAATGTTTGGCCAGATAAATCTTTCTCTTAGTAGCTTGGTAGTAGCGCTAACACCAGGATGCGACAAGTTATGTAACTTCTCGAATACTGTATGTCTCATAGCTATTGGAACGAAAGGTCGATATTTACCTGTAGAGGTGTCGCAGATAACTTTTGTCGTGCCGAAAGGAATTGCCTCGAGGTTTAGAGATGTTGTTTTAGAAGACATGATCTTTTTGAGTTCGGCGTCATCTCGTTGTAAGTTTGAGAGATGTTCGTAGTCGATGTCTGGGCATACAATGTTATCAATGTGCATACGTGATAAAGCGTCTGCCACTTCATTGTTTTTACCCTTTATGTGTCGCAGATCGGAGGTGAACTGGGATATAAACTCGAGATGTCGTAGTTCACGTGGAGAGTAGTTATCCTGTTTTGCTGATAAGGCTTTCGTTAGAGCCTTGTGGTCTGTAAAGACAGTAAAAGGTGTACCTTCCAGCATATGTCGAAAGTGCTTGATTGCTAAATAAACAGCTAATAACTCTCTACCAAAGGTGCTATATCGACATTGAGTAGGATTCAGTCGTTTCGAAAAGAATGCAAGGGGTTGCCATTCGCCATGTACCTGCTGTTGTAAAACTGCCCCAATGGCGACATCTGAAGCATCTGTCATGAGAGACAGGGGGCGTCATTCTGGCGTCTGACTAAGAGCGTCTTGTCATTTAATGATTGTTTAACAGCTTCGAATGCTTTAACAGCTTCTGCAGGCAAATGGAATGAACGACTATGTCCACGTAAGCAGTCGGTCAACGGTTGCAAAACTCTAGCACAGTTCGGGATAAAACGCCGGTAAAAATTGACTAGACCCAAAAATCGCCGTAGTTTCTTGAAAGAATCTGGTAATGGATAGTCTTTGATAGCTTGTACATCGTCGGGGACTGGTCTAATTCCTTGATTGTCAATCAAGTGACCGAGGAATTTCAGTGATTTCTTACCAAATTCGCATTTATCTAAATTGATAGTCATGCCGTATTTGTGAAGTCTTTCGAACACCGTCTTCACATGTTTCACATGCTCGGTTTCGTCTGCACTTGCAATTAGTAAGTCGTCAATGTATGCGTAGACGAAGGGCAGGCCGCGGAGTACTTGGTCGATGAGACGTTGAAATGTCTGAGCGGCGTTCATCAGCCCGAAAGGCATGCGCACGAATTCGTATAAGCCGAATGGCGTGGTGATAGCAGTTTTTGGAACGTCATCCGGGTGGATGGGAATATGATGGTACGCTCTGACAAGGTCGATTTTGGAGAAAATTTTAACCTCTGGCAAGTTGCTGGCGAAATCGTGAATATGCGGTATGGGGTATCGATCAGGTACCGTTTGCTTGTTTAAAGCTCGATAATCCCCACATGGCCGTATCTCACCAGAAGACTTTTTGGGTACCATGTGCAGCGGTGAAGACCAAGAGCTGTTGGATGGTCGAATAATGCCGAGCTCTAACATTTTATCGAACTCTGTTTTTGCGATTTTAAGTCGATGTGGGTCAAGGCGTCGAGGACGTGCAAAAACTGGTGGTCCAGTGGTTTTAATGTGATGAACCACTTGATGCTTTAGTTCTGTTGCTCGGAAAGAGGGTTGTAGAAGGTCAGGGAACTGATTTACTAAGTCAGTATATGGAGATGCTGGTGTGCGTGTGACCATCAAGTTCAGCGATGATGCACGGCTAATCGTACCAGCGATGTACCTTTTATTGAGCGAGTCTATAAGCTTAGGGCTTACCGGATCAACCAGCAGTTTGTGTTGCTGTAGAAAATCTATACCAAGGATTGGGGATGGAACGTCTGCGATGATGAAAGACCAAGTGTAGGTATTCTGCAGACCAAAATCTAAAGTCATTCGTTTACTACCATATGTAACAATATTAGACTTATTAACGGCTTGGAGCGTAACTGCAGGGTCAGGATGTTGACGTTCCTGCGTAGTCGGAGGGAGAACACTAACCTCTGCTCCTGTGTCGACTAAGAACGTAGTACCGGTATTTCTATCTGTTACATAAAACAAACGACTGCTAGATCGTAGATTGCCAACAGTAGAAGTTTTCATACATGACGATATATCTTTTGGTTTAGCCTGAAAGTTGCAAGGTGAACGACACCGTCGTGCATTGCTTCCGTAACTACGGTGGTACCAGCAAATAGTATCGTGATGTCGTGACGTGCTGGGTGACCGAGAAAGACGTCGACGAGACGAGCTTCTAGAACGGCTTGGTCGTGTGTGTGTGGTCAGTGCTGCTAACTGACTCAGTAAGGTGTCGACTTTGTGTTCTAGAGTCTGTATCCTGTCGTGAGTGTCTGGTATTCTGCTAGTGGAAGCAATAGATTGAGGTGTTGACCTCTCGTACATGCGATCCGCGATTTTGGCGAGCTTTTCTATGTCAATGTCGTCGTCTCCGAAAGCAAGAACTTGCTGAATGTTTGCAGGCAGTCGTCGCAACCAAATTTGGTAAAAGAGACGTTTATCGATATCTCTTCCTGCTACTAGGCTTTGCATGTGCCTCATGAGTTGTGATGGGGTTTTATCACCTAGCTCTACATTGCTTAACAAACGATCGAGTGCTTGCCTATCAGAAAGTGAAGTGCATCGAAGTACCTCTTCTTTCAACTTGTCGTAAGGAGCGTCTGTGCTGGGTTGAACTATGTGTTGTCGAACCTGTTCGGCGATTTCGTCTGGTAGTACTGTACTCAATATGCCAAATTTAGCCGTCTGTGACGTGAGCTTATTGGCAGTGAAATAATGTTCCAAAGATGGGGTCTCTGGGCTTAAAACCTGGTACAGTAAGAGAAATAGTACTAACAGATCCCAGCTCTAAGTTATCAGAGGTATTGGAAGACATGTTACAATTCGTAGAAAAATGGTTTAACAGTAACAAAATAGCAAGAATAATGCACACTAAGAATATGGCAAAACAGAAAAACATGCAATGCAGATGCTTACCACAGATTACTGCAAGTTGTGCGATGAGAAAGCACAAGAATGAGTTCGAAATGTCTATTATATGTATATATATCCGATAAAGTTAGAGTTTGAATAATCCAGCAAGTGTAATGATGCGTCCGGGTGAACAAAATGTCGTTGGAGTCAACAAGTTACCGTCGCAGTGAACAAGTTATCGTCGGGGTGAAAAAGCTGTCGTCGCGATGGACAATTTGTCGTCGGGCTCACCAATTTTGTTGCGTGCGTTGTCTGACTAAACTGCCGTACACATTCCAGTACTTCTTCGCTTTTATTAATGTGCGCAGACGTTGTGGCTACTCGACGCCCACAACGTAAATCAAAAGGCACTTGCGAAGATTACGAATGTGTATTGTTGCAATAGTCAAATTTCGAAATTGTGTCAAGGTATGTTCAACAGTAAATTGACAAATGTTTGCGAAGTACATATAAAATCGGTCTGTATACACATATAATACAAGTGTACAAATTAGATTAAAAAGCAGGATTACAGTTGGTATAGGGGTACTACATAATTCCCCCATCAGAACACTGAAATATGAAAAAAATACATTTAAGTGTTCGAAAATAACATGCGTCAGCGTAATACGTGTCAGCGATAGTACACAGAAGGCGATTTATTAAGCTGAAAAATGAGCAGTTTAATACGGTTAATAACGTCGATAATAAATGCGATAATCTAGGGAAAGTAGGATTGCTAATCGTTATAGAATATATAAGGAATGATAAAATTGTCCGGGGATCTGTAGTCGGCAGACGAAAACGATGCGTGAATAATATACGAGATGTGATTAAATGTAATAATATAGGGAATAATAATAATAATTTTTCCTTCACGTTCCCAGTGGAACATAGGGCTCCAAGCTAGTGGCTTGAAGTTTCTGTAGCAGTGATTAATTTTTACAGGATGGGGTTGCTAGCCTCATGCCCAACCTTTCCTCTTTACCAGGATTATTTCTGGCTCAGTGAGGTAAGGGAGTGCGCCGGCCGGGGATCGAACCCCAAACCATATGCATGGTCGGCATATAGGGAATATCGATGTTAAAATACTAGTGACGTGATTTATGTATGAAAATATTAATCAGTTAAATGAGTAATCAAATGACAATTACGAATAAAGATAATAAAAATGAAAATCCGTAGTAAGTTATATTTCGATGACTTGCACGTAACGTTTAGGCCAATGGACTCGTCTACCAGATCGTGTTGTTTTCGCAGGCTTCTCTGTCGACGTTGAAGCTTGTGTGGATGTAGGCATTGGCACATCGTTCAGCTGGTTCTTATCGTTGACTTCGAAATCGTCGAGGAACGCTGGTTTGACCCTGTCGACACTGATGGCTTCTGTTTTATTCAATCTTTCTATCGTGATAACTTTGGCATTTCTGCCAAGAACTTTGAATGGGCCATCATAAGCGGGTTGAAGGGGTCGTTGTACACCTTCTCTCCTGACGAAGACGTGAGTACAATCTGTCAGTTGTGGCGGGATGTATGACGCTCGTTCCTGCTGACGTGGAAGTGATATCTTTAGCTCGTTCATGTGTCGTTTTAGCTGGTGCACGTAACCAGTCATATCGTGTGGAACTTCGTTACCCGGGGTGAAAAATTCTCCTGATATCTATGGTTGGCCTGCGAATTTTGGGCTACCGATATCCACGCTGAAAATTCCACACTTGTACCAAAAATACGGTGTGGAATCAAGCTGTAACCATAAAAAAATGCTGTTCCATAGACTAGTTCGGAAACACAGCAGCCAATATCTTTCTTTATAGTAGCTCGTATACCAAGTAATACTAGTGGAAGTTCGGTCGACCAATCGTTTTCAGTCAAAGAAGCAGCGAGCGCAGCTTTGAGTTGTCGATGAAATCGTTCGACCATACCGTTGGAACTAGGATGATACACTGTTTTTCGTATTCGTTTAATGCCTAGTAATTCAGTTAGTCGGTCAAAAAGTCCGCTTTCAAACTGGGCACCTCTGTCTGTAGTGATAATTGATGGGACGCCAAAATTGGCTACCCAGTTTTCGACTAAAGCTTTAGCTACCGTTTAATAATAATAATAATAATAATAATAATAACAGCTTTATTCCAAACAGTATTTGTGGTTCAGGTATGGAATTTTCAGCGTGCATTACAGTATATTGCATCTAATTACCTCATAAATTATATAAGATTTTTAAAAATCAAAAATACATAAAAATAAAATAAATAAGTTATAAATAAATAAAATAAATAAATATTGAAAATTAAGAAAAAAAACAGCGTAGAGTATTTCATTTCAAACAATGCACCACAGGATTTGGAATATAAGGTTAATGTGTGGTTGTAGATGAGAACAACAGTGTAGTAGTAACGAGGAAAGGAAAACAAAAACTAATGGGACTATTTGTTAGAGTGCCGCAGTAAGTTTATCGTGTCATACCTAACGGATTTCTCATGACATAACAGCTGTGCCAGATATGGTATTGTGGAGTTTTTGTATTTGGTAGTCCTAGCATATAGCCTCCTATAGCTGCTTCTAGTTCTTCCAGATGAAATGCAAGGAGATAGATGCGTATAGAGAGGATGCTCGGGGTCCGACAATATTGTATTCGCTAGTTTCTTACATGACATTATATGTCTATCTACAATAGTGTTCACCAGTTGGTCTAACGATATCCCACTTGCCCTACTAACAGCTTTTAGTGCCCTTCTCAGCGAAGCGAAGTCTTTCTTAAGTAGTCCAGGAAAGACTAATGGGGAGCAGTAAAGGAGGATGGGTAGAATACAAGAATTTACAAATTGAGAAAGCAAAAGCTGCTTTATGCCAGACTGCCTAAAATTCCTAATGTAGAACGTTAAGCGAAACATCTTTCTAGTAACTAGCAAGATGTGGGAAGACCAGGAAAGATCGGTGGAAAAACTCAGCCCAAGGAACTTCACATTAGATGTATTTTCAACCTCTGTGCCGTCAATGAGAGTGGGGCCATGTGAGCTAACTAGTTGCTGTAGGTCACATTTACGTCTGAAGGTGAAATTGACTACCTGACATTTAGACGGATTAAGCTTAAGTCCGTTTGAAGAGGACCACTGACTAATTTCCGACAGAAAGCCATTTAATTTGGAGCAATCTGACTGACAGTTGACAGGCATAGAGACCGAGAGGTCATCGGCATACTTAACAAAAGTGGCTACATCAGAATGTGGCAAGTCATGTAGGAAAAACGAAAACAGAAAGGGAGAGAGAACAGCGCCTTGAGGAACACCAGCTAAAGTAAGTGAGGTAGTGGAGGATTTTCCATTGTAGACGGTGTACTGCTTCCTATCAGAAAAATAAGAATGCAACCACTTATTTGTCCAGCTTTCAGCTGAGACGTCGATTAATGGAACTGCTACTGGCCAACGAGTAAATCTGTCAATGCAGGTTAGAATATAGTTGAAACCATTGGAAGGAGGCAGTGGACCAACTCTGTCTACATGTACATGGTCAAATCTAGAGTCGGGGTTAGGGAAGCGACCAAGTGGTGTTTTGGTGTGCCGGTTGATTTTGACTCTTTGACAGGACAAGCAATTTCGTGTCCACTTCTTAACGTCGCTGTTAATGTTTGGCCAGATAAATCTTTCTCTTAGTAGCTTGGTAGTAGCGCTAACACCAGGATGCGACAAGTTATGTAACTTCTCGAATACTGTATGTCTCATAGCTATTGGAATGAAAGGTCGATATTTACCCGTAGAGGTGTTGCAGATAACTTTTGTCGTGCCGAAAGGAATTGCCTCGAGGTTTAGAGATGTTGTTTTAGAAGACATGATCTTTTTGAGTTCGGCGTCGTCTCGTTGTAAGTTTGAGAGATGTTCGTTGTCGATGTCTGGGCATACAATGTTATCAATGTGCATACGTGATAAAGCGTCTGCCACTTCATTGCTTTTACCCTTTATGTGTCGCAGATCGGAGGTGAACTGGGATACAGACTCGAGATGTCGTAGTTCACGTGGAGAGTAGTTATCCTGTTTTGCTGATAAGGCTTTCGTTAGAGCCTTGTGGTCTGTAAAGACAGTAAAAGGTATAACTTTCAGCAAATGTCGAAAGTGCTTGATTGCTAAATAAACAGCTAATAACTCTCTACCAAAGGTGCTATATCGACACTGAGTAGGATTCAGTCGTTTCGAAAAGAATGCAAGGGGTTGCCATCCGCCACGTACCTGCTGTTTTAAAACTGCCCCAATGACGACGTCTGAAGCATCTGTCATGAGAGAAAGGGGGCGTCATTTGGCGTCTGACTAAGAGCGTCTTGTCATTTAATGATTGCTTAACAACTTCGAATGCTTTAACAGCTTCTGCAGGCAAATGGAATGAACGACTATGTCCACGTAAGCAGTCGGTCAACGGTTGCAAAACTATAGCGCAGTTCGGGATAAAACGCCGGTAAAAATTGACTAGACCCAAAAATCGCCGTAGTTTTTTGAAAAAATCTGGTAATGGATAGTCTTTGATAGCTTGCACATCGTCGGGGACTGGTCTAATTCCTTGACTGTCAATCAAGTGAACGAGGAATTTCAGTGATTTCTTACCAAATTCGCATTTATCTAAATTGATAGTCATGCCGTATTTGTGAAGTCTTTCGAACACCGTCTTTATATGTTTCACATGCTCGGTTTCGTCTGCACTTCCAATTAGTAAGTCGTCAATGTATGCGTAGACGAATGGCAAGCCGCGGACTACTTGGTCGATGAGACGTTGAAGTGTCTGAGCGGCGTTCATCAGCCCGAAAGGCATGCGCACGAGCTCGTATAAGCCGAATGGCGTGGTGATAGCAGTTTTTGGAACGTCATCCGGGTGGATGTGAATATGATGGTACGCTCTGACAAGGTCGATTTTGGAGAAAATGTTAACCTCTGGCAAGTTGCTGGCGAAATCATGAATATGCGGTTTGGGGTATCGTACAGGTACTGTTTGCTTGTTTAAAGCTCGATAATCCCCACACGGCCGTATCTCACCAGAAGACTTTTTGGGTACCATGTGCAGCGGTGAAGACCAAGAGCTGTTGGATGGTCGAATAATGCCGAGCTCTAACATTTTATCGAACTCTGTTTTTGCGATTTTACGTCGATGTGGGTCAAGGCGTCGAGGACGTGCAAAAACTGGTGGTCCAGTGGTTTTAATGTGATGAACCACTTGATGCTTTAGTTCTGTTGCTCGGAAAGAAGGTTGTAGAAGGTCAGGGAACTGATTCACTAAGTCAGTATATGGAGATGCTGGTGTGCGTCTGACCATCAAGTTCATCGATGAGGCACGGCTAATCGTACCAGCGATGTACTTTTTATTGAGCGAATCTATAAGCTTAGGGCTTACCGGATCAACCAGCAGTTTGTGTTGCTGTAGGAAATCTATACCAAGGATTGGGAATGGAACGTCTGCGGTGATGAAAGACCAAGTGTAGGTATTCTGCAGACCAAAATCTAAAGTCATTTGTTTACTGCCATATGTAACAATAGACTTATTAACGGCTTGGAGCGTAACTGCAGGGTCAGGATGTTGACGTTCCTGCGTAGTCGGAGGGCGAACACTAACCTCTGCTCCTGTGTCGACTAAGAATGTAGTACCGGTATTTCTATGTTACATAAAACAAACGACTGCTAGATCGTAGATTGCCAACAGTAGAAGTTTTCATACATGATGATATATCTTTTGGTTTAGCCTGAAAGTTGCAAGGTGAACGACACCGTCGTGCATTACTTCCGTAACTACGGTGGTACCAGCAAATAGTATCGTGATGTCGTGACGTGCTGGGTGACCGAGAAAGACGTCGACGAGACGAGCTTCTAGAACGTCTTGGTCGTGTGTGTGTGGTCAGTGCTGCTAACTGACTCAGTAAGGTGTCGACCTTGTGTTCTAGAGTCTGTATCCTATCGTGAGTGTCCGGTATTCTGCTAGTGGAAGCAATAGATTGAGGTGCTGACCTCTCGTACATGCGATCCGCGATTTTAGCGAGCTTTTCTATGTCGATGTCGTCGTCTCCGAAAGCAAGAACTTGCTGAATGTTTGCAGGCAGTCGACGCAACCAAATTTGGTAAAAGAGACGTTTATCGATATCTCTTCCTGCTACTAGGCTTTGCATGTGCCTCATGAGTTGCGATGGGGTTTTATCACCTAGCTCTACGTTGCTTAACAAACGATCGAGTGCTTGCCTACCAGAAAGTGAAGTGCATCGAAGTACCTCTTCCTTCAACTTGTCGTACGGAGCGTCTGCGCTGGGTTGAACTATGTGTTGTCGAACCTGTTCGGCGATTTCGTCTGGTAGTACTGTACTCAGAATGCCAAATTTAGCCGCCTGTGACGTGAGCTTGTTGGCAGTGAAATAATGTTCCAAAGATGGGGGTCTCTGGGCTTAAAACCTGGTACAGTAAGAGAAATAGTACTAACAGATCCCAGCTCTAAGTTATCAGAGGTATTGGAAGACATGTTACAATTTGTAGAAAAATGGTTTAACAGTAACAAAATAGTAAGAATAATGCACACTAAGAATATGGCAAAACAGAAAAACATGCAATGCAGATGCTTACCACAGATTAGTGCAAGTTGTGCGATGACAAAGCACAAGAATGAGTTCGAAATGTCTATTATATGTATATATATCCGATAAAGTTAGAGTTCGAATAATCCAGCAAGTGTAATGATGCGTCCGGGTGAACAAAATGTCGTTGGAGTCAACAAGTTACCGTCGCAGTGAACAAGTTATCGTCGGGGTGAAAAAGCTGTCGTCGCGATGGACAATTTGTCGTCGGGCTCACCAATTTTGTTGCGTGCGTTGTCTGACTAAACTGCCGTACACATTCCAGTACTTCTTCGCTTTTATTAATGTGCGCAGACGTTGTGGCTACTCGACGCCCACAACGTAAATCAAAAGGCACTTGCGAAGATTACGAATGTGTATTGTTGCAATAGTCAAATTTCGAAATTGTGTCAAGGTAATGTTCAACAGTAAATTGACAAATGTTTGCGAAGTACATATAAAATCGGTCTGTATACACATATAATACAAGTGTACAAATTAGATTAAAAAGCAGGATTACAGTTGGTATAGGGGTACTACAGATGCAAGACAAACACGGTTGTGTTTTACACGTTTGCAAGAGGTGCATACAAAGGTGAGCTGTGAATCGATGAGCAAGTTCAGTGATAAGCTAAATGTGAAATCAAGGTCTGACTCCGAATTGTGTGACGATAATGGTGCGGTCAGAAAGTCTGTAGTCGCAACTGGTAAGCCATTGTTTAATAGAGTGTCACAGAGGAGAGTTACAGTCTCAGAGCACAGTTCTGACTCCACAAGTTTACAAGGTATTACTGGTCAGAGTGAAGGTATAAAACCTCTAATGATTTGTGAGGAGGAACCAAAATTGTCTACTTCTGTTATTAAAGAGTTTGAAAATGATGAAGTCGACCAGATAAATGATGGTAAATTGAATATTTGTGATAATAATAATAATAATATATTCTCATTTTGTACATGAGAGACGCCAGTTTACAGGCATCATCAATATGATAAATTACATATACGATTAGCAATCATAATTAATAATAATGTTTTAATAAAATACACATTTTTTCCTACTTGTGTAGGACACACCAAATATACAGGCATGGATAAGCATTATATAAATTTCATAAATTTGGTTTATGGTTAAGTTACATGGTTGCTGGCGTTTTTGTCTTAGGTCTGTGGGAACAATATGATAACCAGTCATTCAATGGAGCACGTCATGAAATATAGGAATATTGTCTTCGCATTAACAAAAAAACCCAAGTAAGTTTTGGATGGATTAAAAATACTTGGGAAAAAATAAAGCTTGAAGTAATTCCTCAATATAACTTGGGTGTGTACAAATCCGAATCTTATTTTTGATTTGATTTATATCCAAATTGGGTAATAAGGAAGCTATTTTTACAGATACGATCAGTTATGTTATAAGCTACAATCGTGACGTTGTATTACAAATAGATACTTTTCCATTGGTATAAGAGTATATTCCACAAATGTAATCCAGGTTGCGTCGTGGAGAAAGTTAATTCGTTATTAACCAGGCAACTGAAAGATACGGGACCAATAATGTTTGCAGATCATTTGTCATTGTAAATGGTCAAATATCCACATTATTCATTCTCATTCAAAAAGTCAAATGGAAGCTGAAATGGTGAGAGAAAAAAGAAGACAAACAACAGCAACGCAAAAGAAAGCAACGGGAGTCCTTAAGGAGTGATTAATAAATATATACATATATATTCTGTTTAGTAACTGTGGTTATTTTGGTACACAAACTAACTAGTCCCGTTATGCTAACTTTTATATTATGTGTAAACTAATATTACTGTCCTGTGTAGAAATGTTAATCATCTAGTTCCAATAATATTAAAATTTATAATTGTAGTTTGTTGTAACTACACGTTTAAAGAACTTAAAATATCTATGTAGGGTGAAAAAGAAGGTGTAAGAGTCAGGCGCAAAAGTGCATTGTCATCTTTGAGCAGTCTGGTGACTGAGGAGATGAACACTGGAAGTGTGTTTGCATCGCGCACATTAGCTGGTAGTCTATTCCAAATGACTGAAAACTTATTTAAGAAGAAGTTGTACCGCACGTAAGTCTGACAGTGCTCCATAGCAGCTAGGTTGTGATGATTTCTAAGATTGTAACTGATGACAGCGGTAGGTTTAGTTATTGGCTCGGAGGAATGCAAGAGAAGATTAGTTAGCTTATAGTAAAAGATAAGGTTTAGCTTAAGGCGTCTTTTCCAGAGGGGTTCTAATCTTAGTCTTACGCATCGCTCATGGTATTCCAGACCACTTTCTAAACCAAGAGTTCTTGAGGTAAACTGCCGTTGCACTCCCTCTAATTTAAGCTTGTCATTTTGTCTTAGTCCGCTAAGAATAAACGGGCAGTATTCTAAGATAGGTCGGACACATACTTTGTATAATAAAACCCTAGTTTCACAACAAAAGAAATTGCGTGTTATGCATCCTATCAGCCTTCGCGTTTTACGTCTGGCATAATCAGTCTGTTCAGCGAACGTTAGGTTACTAGAGTATCTAATACCGAGATCTACGACTGAGTTGAGCTTAGCTAGTTTTCGCCCATTTATTTCAAGAGTTAGATCAAGGTTACTGTTGCCAATACAAATCCAGCCGCATTTGTCAATGTTAAAATTTAGACAGGATTCAGCACACCATGATGCGAGACTACTTAGTTCAAGATGTATTTTAGTAACCATATCGCTTAATTCATGAGTGTAGCAGGAGTAGACGACTTTGAGGTCGTCAGCATATAGGAATGGTTTGCCTAAGGTGAAGCACTTGCAAATGCTGTTAATGTAGACTGTGAATAAAAGTGGACCTAGGACACTACCTTGCACGACCCCACTTGAGATCTGCCTAGGATGAGACAATACAGATCCAACTTTGGTTATTTGTACCCTGTTGCTTAGAAATGATTTTAACCAGTTCAGTAATGGGTTGCGAATTCCACAAGAGTACAGCTTCTCAAAGAGAATACTGTGAGATACCATGTCAAATGCCCTAGATATATCGAAGTAGAGAACAACGACTAGCTTACGTGCTTCGCGACTACTAGTGATGCAGTTGAAAAAGTCGAAGTGGCAAGTAACGCAGGATCTATTTTTGAGAAATCCGTGTTGAGACCTTGTAACAAGATCTTCCCTAATTAGGTAGTCTGACAATTGATCTTTTACAACTTTCTCCATGATTCGTGAGATAACTGGGGTTATATTTATGGGTCTGTAATTGCGGACGTTTGCCCTATCACCAGATTTGTAATGTGGAATTATGAAGCTAGTTTTCCACTCACTAGGGTAAGTGCCAGTGTCCATAGATATTGAGAAGAATTTAAGAAGTAACAAGGGTATATCACACCCACTGTTTTTGAAAATTATCGAAGCGAGGCCATCCGGTCCCGTACTAGTGGAAGGTTTAAGGCTTTTAATTGCTTGTACTATTAACTGATTAGTGAACACAATGCTTTCAAGGGAAGAGATAGTAAGGGGAGCGGTTTCACCAGGCATATGTGTTTCTAAACTAAAGTTTGCAAACCAATCACTGAAGAGTTCACAGATAGTGGCAGGTTCATTGTAGATTACTTTGTCGTGAAGTAAGTATGGGATTTCCCTCGCCGACTGCATTCGTTTTTTAAGAAGTGCCGTTAAGTTATAAACTTTGGAGGTACTTTCAAGTGCCGTTAACTCTTCGTCGAGGTCCTTTTGAGAGCGTAGGCGCTTGAGAGATTCAAGAGACTCGTGGATTGAGAGCAATAGTGATATGTCCTTAGTGGAATAGTACTGTTTCTTCAGTTTCCTTAACTTATTACGGTGTGCCCTTGGAATATATTCAGTTCGGTGTCTACTTAATTTCACTATTTTCTTTGGAGCAACTGTATCTAGACAAAGGGTAACATTCCTGTAAAACAGGGTTACTAAGGCCTCCAGGGAGTCAGTGGTAAAATAGTCATCCCATTGACAGAGTCGAATAAGTTCTTGGACTAATCCCCAGTCTGTATATTTGTAACTACGACATATTGTGCTTCCTGAGTCTTGTTTGTTTCCTGTATTTAGTGGTGAGAAAGGCAGAGAGCAGAGTACCATTCTATGGTCACTACTGGAAAATCGATTACCAACATACGTGGATACTGGGATTGTGTCATGACAAAAAACAAGGTCCAACATGTTGTCACCACGAGTAGGTGTCTGGACGTGTTGTTGCCATCCATAACAGTCTATAGTGGCAAGTAATTCGTCGAAGCGTTGGGGGCCGGAACTAGTTAGCCAATTGACTTCTGGAAGATTGAAGTCCCCTGCAATTATTTTGTAATTAGCACTAAACGAGGATGCGTGTGCAAACGATTTAGCTAATAACGCATCAGTTTCTTTTGTTGAGCTTGGTGCTCGATAAACACAGCCTATGAGAAGTTTGTACTTATCTCCATGTAAGACAACCCAGAGTGAGTCAGGTACATTATTCATTGTTTCATCTTCCACCTTACTGACTACAAATGAGCTATGTATATATATGAGACATCCTCCACCACGCTTGCAATCTCTGTTTGCACGGTGTACAGTGTAATCATCGATACCTATATGCACATCAAGTACAGAGGATGAGCACCATGACTCAGTAATCAGAGCTACAGTAGGCTTGGCGACTAATAATAATGTCCTTAGTTCAGATATCTTATTGATTAAGGAACGTGCATTAATTAGCAATATCGTGAATAAGTCACGGGATACTACAAACTGGCTTAAAATGTCACCATAACCTAAATCTATTTGTGCGTCAGCACCGCAAGAATTTATGAATGAAAAGGAGGTCGGACTGGGTGTCTGCACATCGGGTTGGTGTGCAATGAGGTGGTCCTAGGTGCCATGGGTCGTACCAGTGATTCGGGACACCTGGAAAATTTACCATGTGTTCCTGGATATAAGGGTAGTACAGGTTGGGCCTAGGTTGACGGTTAAAAGGCATAGCATCAAAGGTCTACCCATCCAACTGCTATTCGTCATACCGGTATACACCTTCGGGTTGTTTTTATAACTTAAAGGGAATTGTGAAGGAAGGTGCTTTGGCTGCAAGACTTTAGGAGTCTTGGAGCCTGACTTTCTATAAGGTGGAGCATGCGGAACACCTCCAGATATACTTATGTTTCGAGAGGAGTTTTTCGTAACAAGTGATGGTTTGTTGGCATTCTTACTCTCAGCAGGCTTATTGAATACAAAGTATTCTTCCCCATCATTAGTCTCAACCCTGCGAAATTTGTTCATCGTGGTGAGGTTACTACGTTTGGGGGGAAATTTCTTAGAACAACTTGCAGAAGTTCTAGTCATTTTAACATCTTTCGATGAGGCTTTATTTACAGGGGTACTGGTATCTAAATCAGTTCCTAGTTCCATTGGCAGGTGTGGTTGTTGTGTAGTTTGCTGAATGCTAGTTTCAGCACTAGGTGTCTGTTGCTGTGCACGATCCTTATTTGGTAAATCAAAGCTAGAGGAGGTGACCAGGTTATTACTACGCATTATTCTGCGCTGACACGGTGTTTTATCCTGAGCTACGGTTATAGACTTATAACTGCTATTCAGTCTTAAGTGATCCTGACATTTAGTAAACTTACTAGCATCAAGGGAATTACTGAATTTAAAAATGATTGGGCAATTAGCCTGGTTAGACTTTTTACGAAGTCGTTTGCATTCACATGGAACACTAGCCATGCCGCAACAAATCAGGATTTTGTGTCTTACAGTTTTCAGGGGCAGAGAATCTGGGACGTTGTAAACTATAGCTTGGTGAGAAGAGGTTATACGCTTCATCACCTCCGTAGCCAAGCAGTCAATCAGATTTTCAGCTTTATTTAGGTTGTCTGGAGATATTTTAGGATGCCTTTCTAAAAGACAGGCTATTGGGTCTAAATTCAAAAGCTTATTTTGAGTTACATCCAGTAAACACTTAACCTGGCCAATATCAGACCGGCTCTCCGTGGTATTTGAGATTGGCAGTGACATACTATCAAACTGATCTAATTTTTTCTGAATTTCACTTACTTGCCTCTGCATATCTTTCAAAAGGAGGTTTAGTTTACAGAACTCAGAGTTCTCTAACAGAACATCTTTCACCTGTATCACAGGAGTGAGATCTGCACTCAAACCATTTTGAGAGCTAGTAGTTGATACTGTATTACCAGGCGGTAATGCAGTTATAACCGAATTTAAGCCACTATCTAAAACAATTGTGTTTCTACGAACACGTTTTTTAGAGATTTGGACCATAATTTCAAGAATTATATGACAATAAGCAGTAAATAAATTTCAGAGCAAACACGTGCAAAAATGTCACCAATTTCGAACGTACCGCCCTGTAGTTGATGATCATGATAGTGCAGATTTGTCTTTGGTTCATCATGATGAAATGAGGGGAATGCCAACTACTGCTAAGTTGAACAAGGGTTCTGTACAACTTGAACGTGAAGTATAATTAAATGCAGATGCAGTTGCAGAAGGTATGGATACTTGTGAGACCGTCAGTGTGATTGATCAGAGTGAAGCCCACCTACCATCAGATGCTAGTGCTAAACCTGAGCTGATAGCAAAAGACACCAGTGGTGGTGGTCTTGCAGGTAGACAAATTTCTGAAAGCCGAGCAAGAACAGCTTCTGATCCACCGCTAACTTCATCAACTGGTATCAGTCAGTTGTCGTTGGTGTTGTCATCCACAATGAGAAGGACGCCCATCAACTCCAGTATCTTGTGCAATGACTATGATAGTATTGGTGCGTTTGAAAAGACGAAAGATATTTCTCAGTTAATATTAGTAAAAAGTTTGAGCATTGTGGATTAGATCAAATAAAGTATAATTATATTTTAATAGTTTACACGCAATGATAAGTTTTGTTATTGGTAATATTTCGAGCAAAATTACTGCCCATGTTCACACCACTGTACAACTATCAACAACTTGGAATATGATTCTAAATACAAACACATGAATGAATGTGGAGTATAATTCTGAACACACATATGCACACACAAAACATGAATGAGCAAAAAAAATAATAATGAACTATATATATGAGTACAAATCAAAAATGTGTGAATAAAACAATTCCAACAGTGATGTCAACACGGGCAGTAATTTTGCTCGAAACATTACCAATAACAAACTTTATTATTGTGTGTAAACTATTAAAATATAATTACACTTTATTTGATATTGCTCAGTTTAGTGAGAATAAGCCAAGTGTAAACGAAAGAGTAATTGTTAAATTGACTTGCATGGATAAAGGCATTTCTAGTTTCAAGTTACTATTTGAATGCTATTATCTTTGGTGTAAATTACTCTGTGCCTACGCCTGGTTGACCGGATACGTCCTGTGTTTGTTAGTCATCTATATTCTACGATACAATGACATGGGCGTGTTACCGTTCAGGTTTGAGGATATAGCTGATAGAGGGAAGTCAGCAAATGAACTCTGCGACGATTTTCCAACCTAGGGCGTCAACCTGAGAAGGGTTGTAGGCGCACTGCCGTAAGTCCTACAATTCTTCAAAGGGTAGCGCATCAATGAGCAGTCCAATGTGCTTGGTGTATGATCTTGTACATATGTTCATATAGTATATACTGAATTGATATCATTTATCATCTAGCTGTTGGTAATTCTGTTTGTGTCCGGACGACTTCCACTTGGATCGTCAACCTGAGAAGGGTTGTAGGCGTGCTGGTGTAAGTCCTGCGATTCTTCAAAGGAATTCCATCAAGACATGATCGGCGAGGTTGTTTGTAGTATTTGTATATACGTGTGGTGTGTCATATCAATTGGTGTTTTATGGTTTCATTGTGTTTACTCGTTGTTTTCGTATCTTGTTTTTATTGCGTAATTTTGTTAAATTGTTCGTCGTGATTACTTCTGAAGTTGTTTCGAGTCTTCTACATCCGTGAATGAATTGATTGATGTTAAGGACAGCATATGGGTCGTATACGCCGGGGAGGCTAGGCTATTGCTGAGAATGAAATGCACACGGAGATAATTGTTAGCTGCGGTCTGACACGCCGGGGAGAAAGAGTGTATTCGACTGAGGCTCGCATGGGTCACCGCTACTAGAACTGAGGCAGAATGAGTGACAAGCGACTGCAGTGGTAATTGGTAGTGAGTAGATAAGAGGATGAGCGTAGATTATCGTGAGGTACTGCCATAGTCACGTTGTATTCTGCAAGACTCATTCTAGCAAGTGGAGATTGTGTTGCGATAGGATGCCTTTAACTGGAAGGCGCAGGTCGTCATTGATGTGTGAGATTGTACTGTGAGTATGCTTGTGGTGTCAATGGAGTTGAAGATTGAACGATCAATTCTTGGTTGTTTGTTCAAAATCAACTTCCCCGGAGGCATCAATACGACAGTCATCGTCTCATCGGTCGCTGTTCAGAAAGAAGAGTAAAATATCGTCAGAAACCTTAGTTCGCTTATTCCTTTTATATGTTGGTGTAACAATAAACAAATCTCAAGCGGCAGATCGGTGTTTTGGTTTTTCGTCCGTTATAACTAAGCGTTTCTGAGAAATCTTCGAAGAACAGCGTGGGCCCGAGCGTAGCGAGAGCTGGGCATTAACGGTTTATGAGACGTGATTGACAGTTTCTGACGATAGAAACAGATCTGGCGGATTGAAACAGTTGGTGAAAGTTTGGATAGTCGCCGTTCATTTTTCCTGGTGCCGGTCAAGTCCTCTTTGAACAAGCAATATCTGGAACTTTTTTGGAATTCGGTCAAGTTCAACAATTCCTGGGTCAAAGAAGGGACAGAGTGTCTTGGATGCAAACAGGAAAGTAAGTCATGGTGACTTGTCTGTTAATTGTAACGATGTGTCTGATGTTAAGCATGACATGGTTGATGTTACTGTTTCACTGTTCAGGGATAATAGGAACATCAAACTCCCTAAATTTGAACCACGGTGTTTTGATGGAAACCCGGCTGATTATTTACAATTTGTAAAGGAGTTTGAGATCATGTTGAGTGGTTTTTAATTAAATGATGAATTGAAGTTAATGTATTTGATGAGATATTGCACTGGAGATGCTGCAAGAGCTATACAGTGCTGTAAGTTTATGAAGCCAAAAGAGGGTTACTACGAGGCTATGAGCATATTACGTCAAAGGTTTGGAAAACCTTCGCAGATTGTAGGGAAATTATTCGAGGCTGTTAAGGGTAATGGTGGTCAATTACAGGATGACTCCCAGGCACTCACTGAGTTCTTAGATAATTTGCTAATTTACAAGAATGGAATGATTTCGATGAATCGCACGAGTGACCTCAACTCGAGTTTTCTACTAGAAGTAATAGCAAGACGTCTACCTACTCGACTGCAAAGGAAGTGGGTGAAGATGAGCTCCCGTATGGAGGATGAGGGCATCGAGCCAAAGTTTGATAATATCCTGAAACTGGTAAATACTAGTGTCAATCAATCTATGAGCAAGTTCGCCAGTCTATTACATCTCACCCCTAGAATAGAGCAGTCTGAGGGTAAAACGCACTCATTGATGACGAATAGGCCTCAGAGAGGTGGATATCGAGAAGGCTGCATGATGTCTAGTAATGCATATAGACCTAGTGAGTGTAACAGGTTTCGTGGTACATCCTCAACTGATAGGTTACAAGATGCAAGACAAACACGGTTTTGTTTTACACGTGTGCAAGAGGTGCATACAGAAGTGAACTGTGAACCGGTGAGCAAGTTCAGTGATAAGCTGAATGTAAACTCCAGGCCTGACTCCGAATTGTGTGACGATAACGGTGCGGTGAAGAAGTCTGTAGTTGCAACTGGTAAGCCGTTGTTGAATAAAGTGTCACAGAATAGAGTTGCTGCTTCAGAGTGCAGTTCTGACCCTACAAGTTTACAAGGTATTACTAGTCAGAGTGAAGTTATAAAACCTTTTATGATTTGCGAGGAGGAACCAAAATTGTCTACTTCTGTTATTAAAGAGTTTGAAAATGATGAACTTGACGGTAAATTGAATATTTGTGGTAATGATCATGATAGTGCAGATTTCTCTTTGGTTGATCATTATGAGATGCGGGATATGCCTACTACTGCTAAGTTAAATAAAGGTTCTGTACAACTACAACGTGAAGTAGAATTGAACGCAGATGCAGTTCCAGAAGATGTGCATACTTGTGAGACAATCAGTGTAATTGATCAGCGTGTAGCCCACCTATCATCAGATGATAGTGCTAAACCCGAACTAGTAGTGAAAGACAGTAGTGGTGGTAATCTTGCAGTTGGACAACTATCTGAAAGCCGAAAAAGAACAGCTTCTGATCCACCGCTAAGTTCATCACCTTGTGTCACTCAGTCATCGTTGGTGTTTTCATCCACAATGAAACAGACGCCCATCAATTTAAGTATCTTTTGCAATGACTATGATAGTATTGGTGCGTTTGAAAAGACGAAAGATATTGCTCAGTTTAGTGAGAATAAGCCAAGTGTAAACAAGAGAGTAATTGTTAAATTGACTTGCATGAATAAAGGCATTTCTAGTTTCAAGTTACTAATTGAATGTTATTATCTTTGGTGTAAATTACTCTGTTTCTACACTTGGTTGATGAGATATGCCGTGTGTTTGTTCGTCATCTATATTCTACGATACAATGACATGGGCGTGTTACCGTTCAGGTTTGAGGATATAGCTGATAGAGGGAAGTCAGCAAATGAACTCTGCGACGATTTTCCAACCTAGGGCGTCAACCTGAGAAGGGTTGTAGGCGCACTGCCGTAAGTCCTACAATTCTTCAAAGGGTAGCGCATCAATGAGCAGTCCAATGTGCTTGGTGTATGATCTTTCACATATGTTCATATTGTATATACTGAATTGATATCATCTGTCATCTAGCTGTTGATAATTCTGTTTGTATCCGGACGACTTTCACTTGGATCATCAACCTGAGAAGGAATGTAGGCGTACTGCTGTAAGTCCTACAGTTCTTCAAGGGTAGTTTGTCATGCCAGAATCCACAACATTTGATGTGTTGATTGTACATATTTTTGTGTTAAATAGTTGTGTGAGTTCCAATTATCGCAATTGTTGGTTAATCTTGTTTGTGTCCGGACATTCCACAAATTACAATCGTCAACCTGAGAAGGGTTGCAGGCGTACTGGTGTAAGTCCTCCAATTCTTCAAAGGAATTCCATCAAGACATGATCGGCGAGGTTGTTTGTAGTATTTGTATATACGTGTGGTGTGTCATATCAATTGGTGTTTTATGGTTTCATTGTGTTTACTCGTTGTTTTCGTATCTTGTTTTTATTGCGTAATTTTGTTAAATTGTTCGTCGTGATTACTTCTGAAGTTGTTTCGAGTCTTCTACATCCGTGAATGAATTGATTGATGTTAAGGACAGCATATGGGTCGTATACGCCGGGGAGGCTAGGCTATTGCTGAGAATGAAATGCACACGGAGATAATTGTTAGCTGCGGTCTGACACGCCGGGGAGAAAGAGTGTATTCGACTGAGGCTCGCATGGGTCACCGCTACTAGAACTGAGGCAGAATGAGTGACAAGCGATTTCAGTGATAATTGATAGTGAATAGAAAAGAGGATGCTTGAGGTGTATCATGAGGTGCTGCTATGGTCACGTTGCATTCTGCAAGAGTCATTCTAGCAAGTGGAGATTGTGTTGCAAGATGTCAAGAGGAGGTCTCTGTCTGGAGGCGCAGGTCGTCATTGATGTGTGAGATTGTGCTGTGAGTATGCTTGTGGTGTCAATGGAGTTGAAGATTGAACGATCAATTCTTGGTTGTTTGTTCAAAATCAACTTCCCCGGAGGCATCAATACGACAGTCATCGTCTCATCGGTCGCTGTTCAGAAAGAAGAGTAAAACACCGTGAGAAGTAATATTGTGATTTATTATTGTAATATTTGTTCACAGACCTTAGTCACACGTCATTTATGTGTCGGTGTAACAATAAAGAATCCTCGAGTCAACAATTGTTGTTTTGGTTTTTTCGTCCGTTATTACTAAGCGTTTCTGAGAAACTTCAAGCGACAGCGTGAGCTCGAGCGTAGCAAGAGCTGGGCATTAACGGTTTACGAGACGTGGCTGACATGCGCAGATAACCCCAGTGTGTTCTTTCCTTTTTGTATTTGTTCTGGTACTATGTTATATTCAACATATTTTTCGTCATGAGTTGTCTTAGTCCCAAGGTCATTCGTATTCGTTCATCTCCTAAAACCATTCAGCTCGTACCATACTAGCCAGTTAATGCTGAAACTTGGTTTCAAATAGCTGAGTCTGATTTTTGTGAATATGAGATAACCGATCAACGTTCACAGTTCCCTGCAGTTATTCACGAGAATTCAGCAAATGTGTAACCGTGCAGATGTCGAGTCCAGAGTTAAGTAACTCGTACAAGTTGCACAAAGCATCCCTCCTACGGAGAAACGTTTTCACTGATCGACAACGTCCGGACGAATTATTTCGTAACATCGAGTTAGGGGATCAGTCGGCCTTGAGCATGCTAACAAGAATGAGAGAGGTTATTGGCCAGTCATTTCTATGAAGGACTTTTTAGAGAACTCTTCTTATCCAAACTGCCACGGGCAGTAGAGACTGTACTTGTGATACTTTGAAGTGTTATCATGAACGACTTAGCTGTTTCCACAGATAAAACTCTGGATATAGCTAAACGGTCAGTTGCTGAAATACGCTAGGTGGCCAAACAGACTTCGAGTAAGGACACTGCATCCAGCAGATGCTTAGGTCAGACATGTTTTACAATTCCTCCCACTGTCGTCAGAACTCCCCTCAATGGCGAAACTCACGTGGTTGGTCTAAATACAAGCCATGTTCATTGAAACAGCCTGACTGGTACTGGTATCACAATACCTATGGCCAGGAAGCGAATTGTTGCCGAAAACTTTGCAATTTCGGCAACGTCTCAAAGTCTGTGGGAAACTATCCCACCGACAGGCGTCAGCGGTGGCACTAGCCGCCTACATTACATCCATGATGTGGTCAGCCAGACCTGATATTAGGTCGACACAGACGCCAAAGTCAGCGTCTTCCTGCTTCAGCAGCACATCAACAGAAAGCACCTAGCTTCAAAGTACAGGCTGCAAATGGAAAACCAACTGCAACTTTTGGAAGGAAATGCGTCTATCTAAACGTAGGCTTACGAAAGCCTATTCAGTGAATTTTCCTTCTCGTTGACGTCACAAGGACCATCATTGGCATAGACCCACTTAATCATCATGATTTACTCGTAGACGTCCGCCGAAAACGACTGATCAACAACGCCAATAGTCTGTCTATCAAAGGCGTCACCCACATAGGCCCCAGCTTATCACTCGTTAAGATGAAAGCAATCCTTTATTCAAATTTTCAACCGATTGTTGACAAATATCCAGAACTTAATTGCCCATCTAATGGCCTTTAGAGGCTGACGGTATTGACGCTCGCGAATTGTACGGAGTTTACCAAAGCAACATCTTATACCAACAACTTCCACAGTATTCGTTTCCCGTCAACCAAAGGCAAAGCAAAACAACTGAATTGGTTGTCCAAATTACGGGATATATTTCGGGACCAAAACGGATTGCGTGCTGATTGCTTAACTGGCTGGCTATCGTGCACAAACGTGACACGACGGAGTACTAAATGGCATGGATGCTTGAGCAGAAGCCTTCAGCTAAACAAGTCGACTCAAACAGTGAGGGTCAGTATCCAACGTTCAGTGATGATTGCTGTGGTCAATAATTTTGGGGAATTATTTCCCGACATCGCTCACTCCCTCTCTAGTGAGGTTGTTAGGACACTAATACGGAACCAGACGGAAGTAAAGAAGACTCGATGGTTCCCTTATGGGTGAAAATAACTCTTCCTAGCGCTTTGGTGTCGTGCCTACTTGCCTGTCTACCTATGCTAATAGGGTCTCTGTACATCGCTTCCTTGATGTTTTTCTGTTGGATCTCGTGCTTTGTTTGCTTTTTGTCCAGTGCCCATCATACCTGAAAAAGAAAACAGGAATGGTAAGAACCTTGTTGGGGATAATATACCAAATCAGCGTTTAAAAAGCGGTGTTCATCTACCATGCGGAAAAGTAATTCAAAGTTTAGAACATCAAAAATGTATAAATATGATTTTTTGGTGCAGGCAACGTGTATTGTTATAGAAAAATTTTTTACTTGTGTTTAGTGATGACATATAAAAAAATTGATGTGTCTGAAAAGAAGAATAAATAAATAAATAATACCACAAACGAATGAGTTGGGTGAATCGCACCACTTAGTTATGTAATATAGGCTTGAAGATATTCTGCGGATCTTACGTTACGTCCAGAACGCGTTTTCTTAGAGGGCTCGACAGAAGGTTCGATGGCTTTCGCCGTGCTAGTGAGTTCTTCGAAGACTAAAGGATATTCAGTTACTTGTGGATCATTGGACACGCTTATCCCTATGCGAGTAGGACTGCCTTCCAAGTAAGCCGGTTTCAGAAGGTCGATGCTGACGGTGTCTTCGTGGCCTCTTTTATCTAAGAGAAATAATTTACCCATACGTTTAGTGACTTTATATGGCCCGTCGTGTAGAGGTCGACGCACAGAGTCACGACGAGCAAATACATGTGAAGAACTTTTCAAACACGGGTGGACAAAGACATCAATGGACTATGGTAGAAGGGGAGCAGGTTTAACTGAACGCATTGCGTTTGTAAGCCTGCTGATGTATGAGGCGTGATCTACTGCTGGTGAGAATCTCGAGGGAGAAACAAACTCACCTGGTAGTCGTAGTGTTGTGTCGTATACTAGCTCGGCGGTACTACAACCAGCATCGGTTTTCAAGGCGTTTCGTAGCCCTAGGAGAACTAACGGGAGGGATTCAGTCCAATGGGTATTGTTTCCAGTTGACAAACCAGCTTTCAAATGTCTGTGCAAACGTTCTACCATACCATTTGCTTGAGGATGGTAGGTTGTAGTTCGATAACGCATGCAACCCATGATTTTGGTCAGGGCGAAGAAGAAGCCACTTTTGAATTGCCGCCTGCGATCAGCTGTTATGGAAGTTGGGCATCCAAAGTTAGCTATCCATCTTTCTACAAAGACGCGTGCGACTGTTTCAGAAGATACGTCCTTGATGGGTACTGCTTTCGGCCATCATGTGAATCGATCGATGCAAGTTAAAATATGGGCACATCCATGGGATTTAGGAAGGGGTCCAACTAAATCTATATGGACGTGTTCAAAACGAGCATCAGGGAGAAAAAAGGTGCCAAGTGGACTTTTGGTGTATTTTATCACCTTGCACTTTCGACAAGCTAAGCACGTGTGTGCCCACTCCCTTACTTCCTTATTAATGTCAGGCCAACAAAACCGACTGGTTACGAGCTTGACAGTAGTTCGAATACCTGGGTGAGATGAGCCATGCAACTTATTGAAGACGTTACTGCGATAATTTTTGGGCACGGCGGGGCGAGGAGTACTTGTGGAAATGTCGCGTGGAATAGTATCTCTTCCCATACCTAAGGGTTCCTCGGCTAATTGCAGAGTTGTTTTCGACAACTCATGTTGAAGCTCAGTGTCTTCTTTTTGAAGACGAGCCAGTTTTACAAGGTCTATGCCGTCGACTTGGGTGAGGGAACAAACCCGCGACAAGGCATCTGCTACAGTGTTACTTACTCCGGATACATGGTAAATATCCGATGTAAATTGTGAAACGTAATCCAGTTTTCGTGATTCCCTGGGTGAATACTTATCTGAAGGTGAGTTCAGAGAGTACGTCAGAGGTTTGTGATCAGTAAAAATTATGAATTCGCGACCGTCTACTGAATGTCGAAAATGACGCATAGCACAGTACATAGCCAGAAGTTCTCTGCCGAATATGCTGTGCTTCGTTTCAGCTAATTGAAGGCGCCTGTAGAAAAAGGCGAGTGGTTGCCACCCTTTGTTAACTAGCTGTTGTAGAACTGCGCCGAGTGAAGTGTTTGATGCATCAACCGAGATACTTAACGATGCCGTTGGATCCTGATACATTAGAAGTGTGGCATCCGCAATAGCTTTCTTGACTTGAGTGAAAGCATTTCGAGCAGACGCGTCGAGTTCGATGGACTTGATATTCCCTCGAAGAAGGTCTGTCAACGGCTGAATCAGAGAGGCACAGTTAGGAATAAACCATCGGTAATAACTTACCAAGCCGTTAAAAGTGCGGACACTTTTTACTGTCTGTGGCTCTGGAAAGCTCAGTATAGCCTCGACCTTGGTAGCTAGTGGGTAAATGCCCTTGCAGTTAATAGTGTGACCCAGGAAGTCGAGTGAGTCAACGCCTATCTGAAACTTTTGAATGCTGATGGTAACACTATGTCAGCGTGACCTTTCGAATGCTAAGTCCAAGTGCCTAAGGTGAGTTTCTTTGTCTGAACTGGCAATGAGGCAGTCGTCTAAGTATGCGTATACAAAGTCGGGACAGAGAAATACTTCGTCGATGAAGCGTTGGAATGTTTGGGTAACATTCCGGAGACCGAATGACATACGTAGAAAATCAAAAAGACTGAAAGGCGTTATGATAGCCGTTTAGGTAATATCTCCTGGTGCCATTGGGATTTGGTTATATGCTTTAAGTCGATTTTCGAGAGTATAGTTGCGTCAGATAATGTTGACGTCAAGTCGTGTATGTAAGGCAATGGAGAGCATTCAGGGTGTCATTTTGGCGTTCATTCGCCGGTAATCACCAGTGGGTCACCAATCGTTGCTATCCTTTTTTGGTATCATATGCAGTGGGGATGCCCATGGGTTATTCGATGGTCGAATGATGCCAAGGGTGAGCATTTTATTTATTTAATTTTATTTTTATTTTTATTTTTGATTACAGCTTGATTCCACACCGTATTTTTGCTACAAGTATGGAATTTTCAGCATGGATATCGGTAGCCCAAATTTCGCAGGCCGACCATAGATATCAGGTGTGCGTCGGCCTGGGTTCGAACCCCGGACCATGTGCATGGTCGGCGAGAATCCTAACCACTGTGCCACCGACGTATATGGTCGAATTCATTTCTAGCGATTCTCAGTTTGTCAGGAGCAAGTCATCGTGCTTTAGATGTCACGGGCTGTCCTAGGTTATGGTGTGGTGCATAACATTACTGATTATGCCTGTAAGAAATACGTGTACATCAAGCTACCATATATGGGGCATCATAGCAGCTTGATAACTAGACAAGGATTGAACGCTGCTGTTAAAAAGACTTTTTATGCAGCTAATATATACATCTATATCTATACGTATATATATATAATGTTACCAACAAGAAATTACGTTATTCGTAAAATGACGAACTTAACTACAAATCTAGTATATAACACGGTCTCACGACATGAAGAGTCCCAAACTTGAACGAAGCAGCTTTCCAGTACTCCCAGGTTTTCCAGTGGTTCTCTAACTGAGTCAACTCGTCAGGCCACGTCAGGCCACACCTTGAGGTGCATAATATTATTGCACCCCCAATCCTGAGAAGAGACGCCAACCTATTGGAAAGAGTCCAACGACGGGCAACAAAAGGAGTGGTTGGTCTCCGAAACAAACCATACGATGAAAGGCTGAAGAAATTAGGCCTGTTCACACTTAGCTACCTTCTGCTTAGGGGGGATTTGATTACTGCCTACAAAATAACAAATGACCAGAATCACCCAAACAAAGGTGTTTTGCTATTTAAAGGGGGGAGGGTGGTGCTAGCTGATCAGTAGATATGGTGGTGGTCACTAAGGTGAATCACCCCATTCTGCAGGAACAGCAATATGCAATCTGAAGGCTCGAGGTATTTTTGATTTTTATGAGGGGATAGATCTCTATCTTGAAAAAGATAATAGTGAACGCCTTGACAGATAATGCTTCTACCTTTAAATATATATCATTCGCTCAGCTTATTGTTGCGATGCGACCACGCGGGATCTGCACAGATTTATGGGGCATCTTATAAATTAACTTGCTATCCATTGTCAGATCTTAAAATACCACTTCACAATGTCTTACCTCACTCATTTTCTAAAAACGTCTTTACTTGATCCTCATCAATACATTCCATTAAACCTAACATTTTATAGCTCTTTATGAATTTGATTCGACTCGTTCTATTCCTATTCTCTGTAGGGTACGGTTGTGCTCCGAATGGACAAAAAGGCATGAAATAAAAACAACTGACTTGAAAATAATTGTATTAAAGCCAAAAGTGGATATCATGATAGTACGAAGAATATTGGTATCATTATACATTGCAAATGAACGTTGTCGGCCCAAGGATTAATTACTTCCCCATTCTGTTTTCGATATAAATGTATTTATTAATGATATATTGCACTTGCTTAATTTGTTACACTTTAATGATTCACATTAGCACTTTAACTTTTCTAAAACAGCTTCCAATTTCTGGCAAACGTTGTACTTACCTCAATATTGGTTGGTCATCGTATGCCCACAACCACGGGATGAAAACGAAACGAAGTCAGTTTTCCCGCGCAGCATGAAGGATAACTGTACAATTCAATAACTATACGGCCTGGTTCAGACAATGAGTGTAATTATATGTATATAAAATATTTAACTATTGAAACACTACTAACTTGTAGACAATTTAGGATTTGACATTATACCATACTTGATCGTGCCTGTAAAAATGGCATGCATTTTCATGTAAATTTATGTTTACATGAAAATAAAAATTATTATTATTGAGTAGGTATAGGCTCCCACGTGGAAATCTCAGAAGGATAGCCCACCAGAGGGCAAGGACCCGGGTGGGCTCCCACTTCTTTTCACTGCGGGTTTGCCGTCCCTGGAATTCCTTACCGAGAGATGTAGCTATGGCGCCGTCTTTGGACGCCTTTAAGCGAAGGCTGGACAACCATGCAGCGACACAAGGACTGCATCCAAATGGCCTATCCCCTTAAAACATCATACACCATTCAGGCGTAGACAGTTAAACTCGTCGTTTTACTTCTTTACATTCTCTCCCGTCTTACTCTCCTGACAACTCATAAATATTATTATTATTACCGATATATATATATATATATATATATGTAATTCTTCAAATTTGATCAACTGACTGTTGTTACGCTTTCCTATTACCATTTCTGTCTGTTAGTCTGAATAGCTTCATTAATTATATCTATTATTAGCATTATTATTATTACTATCTCTTTTCTCTTGTCGACGATACCGGAGGACTAACTGGCGAAAGGATCAACTCCATTCACAATAGTAACAGTCTTAACATACCTCATTCTACAAACCACATATAACTAATCCCAGCACTACTCCATTTGGAGTCAACCAAAGCTACGAAAGTCGAGTGGCGGGACGAGCTATGCACAAGTTTACCGAAGATCAAGAACCTATACCTCACAATCAAGAAGCGAGCACAAAGAAATTAAATTGATTTAAACTAGCTCGTAGAAACGATATTGGAACTCGTGACAAATCCTGTAACCAATCAAATCTCCGTAAACCAACATTTGACAATAATAAGGGAAACTAATATGAAATTACATAGTATTAGTGTCTAAATTTTACGTATTTATCAGTTCAACTCTATATCGTCTATGTGCTAAATATTACACTAGAGTATCGTAGATTTATAAACAATTGTGAAGACAGTGCTTAGAAGATAGGATTTTCTGAAGTCACGTGACTGTTAATTTCAGCCATACGTTTAAGGATGGATTATCCAATCGAAAGGCAGTTAAGCATGAACTGTTCTAATTGGTTCAGACATAATTCGTCTAGGTCATCATACAGATAAACTGATATGGCATTGAATTTTTGCGCACATTATGTCATTGACGTAACTGGACAATTGTGTAATGCAATGGAAACCGATACAATGCCACTAAACAAGTTTCTTTTTTCTCTTTTTCAGAAAGAAACGGTGATGTGGCATCATTGGAGCAAGAGGAGGACCAGTTATCAAAGCTTGTTATAAATGATGATAACTAACTTGTACCCGGGTAATTTGAGTCCGGCTTCCTCCGTACCGTCTTTGCCTTCTTCTCCACCCGTCGTGTTTGTGGTCTGTGTGCCTTACAATTGCTTGACTGTTTTTAAAATGCAACAACAGGATCAATTTAGAGTGGGTAAGTTTTAGATCTCAAATGGTTTGCTTTGTAATGGATAAGTCGTTGCATTTTCTAACTCATGATTCATATTTTGTATTCTTACTGTCTGCATAGTAACAAATTCAGTGTTTTGTGTGTTATAAGTTGCGTTACTGACTTCTAGAAGTTCCTATTTAGTCATGAATTGGAATTGGGACAGAGTTTATTAATAGGATCAAGAGAAAGATCTAGGTTTGACAGTGAAGTTTAATAATGTGTCTGTGGCCATAGACACCTGATACATTGTGGTGTCTATTCTTACAACTAATCAATGGAAGCTGTCGTCAAATCTGCTGTAGTCTTCTAATTTATTGTTTGAGGGAAGTATACTATAGCATCCACCAAATAAAATTAGACAAACAGTCAGCATAAAGGACTGTACATATGTACTGAATATATTTGAATATTTAGGCTTCTTAGCAGGACGATTCTGCATTGCCTTAACGTTCTAACCCTAATCTACCACCTAACCCTAAACTTAGCTTTATCCGTAACTCGTAACCCTGATCTAGCCGTTAACCCTAATCCTAGTGGTTAAAAGCACACAGTAGAAGAAAATTAGGAAAGACAGTTGCTGTGTGGAAATTTTTCTTTTCATCAAGTATCCTGTACATATAGTAAATGGGTGGGAAGTTTCTGTCTGTCTGTCTGGATTCAACATAGAACTTGGCACCGAAGTGCAGCAGTTCGAGTTGCCACGTTCCAAATAGCACACAGAGGTAGACAAGAAGATGAGTGAAGAGAATTAATAGAGTTTGACAAATATAAGAGTGAGACAGAATGGGTAATGGTAGAAAGGAATATGAAAGATTACAGAGATTGAATACATCTGCGCCATTGACAACGATTTTCAGCCATGTCACCTATTGTCTCCAGCCATTGATTCCTAGAGTCCCGAGGGCCCCAACCCGGGAGTCTGCATCTCCCTACCTGACTCAGTTTAACTGTCAAGGATTTCATGGATTGATGCCATGTTTTTGTTTGGCCACCACTGGCTCTTTTCCAACCTGAACCTATATCAGCTAACAATGCCCGTCGGGGGAGGCGGTGGTTAGGCATGCGCACCACGGGACCTAGCCATCTTAGTCTATGTAACTTTATAACCTCGTCGATTGATTTTCCCTCTTTGCCCAACACTCTACGCCTAACGTCAACATTACTTATCTTGTGAAACCACCTAACGTGAGACAGAGATCGCAGACATCTATGGTTGAAAGCAGTCAACCTTTTCATGTCTTCAACGCGTATTGGCCATGTTTCAGAGCCATAGAGAAGGACGGAGCGAACTGATGAGCAGTACACACGTCCCTTGGTTGATAACCGGATGTCACGCCTACGCCAGAGATGGTGTAAGTCAGCGAAAGCAGCTCGAGCTTTTCGGATCCGTGCTGAGATTTCATCGCCAATCAGTCCGTTGGTGCTAATACAACTTCCCAAGTAGGTGAAGTGGTCAACATGTTCTATCACTTCACTCCCTATCACTAAGTTAGGGGTTGACGTCGTCCAGTCCTGTAGCAGCATCTTACATTTTGCAGGGGCGAATCGCATGCCAAACATACGAAGATTGCTGCTCAAGGTGTTCAGAAGACTCTGCATTTTGTCAGCATCCTCCCCTAACAGGACTATGTGGGAAGTTTACAGAACTCTTCCCGGTCGAGGGTCAAGCATCTGGTCGTGTCAGCTGAAAACTTAAGAAATAAAATTTACACTGAATTCATGACAAATGACATGATTATTTGCACAGGCTGCCATAGTTTGTTGTCGCTAATTTATCGGTAAGTATTCTAACAATGTGGTAGTGGTACATTAAGTCGGCTTTTTTGTTTCTCTGCAGTTGTCATCCAACTACCATGAGATTAGTTAACTTTTGAGTTTTATATCCAACATGTGTGGATCACGTATACCTTTACAGGAGTTCCACCAAATAAAATAACGCCTTTTTTGGTTACGAATTGGTCAGAAAAGCCGGTCAATATCTGGGTCTGGAAGTCACGAGTTACTTGCGTCAGTGAGTTTATGACAGTTCCTGTTACTACCTAAGATGATGTCTGGGGCGATGTCTCAATCCAGCCACCAATGGCATTAGAACTCTCAGTCAGATCGAGGTGGTAAAATCGGGTGAATAACACTGTATTCATGAAGAGAAAGTGGTGCTTGAAGTGTGGAGATATTAAAAAAGGACATCTAGTTAGTTTTGATTTAGGTTAGGTAAAGATCGAGGTTATGTTTAAACTAGGGGCAGGTTAGGGTTAGGGTTAATGTAACTAGGGAATTACTAGGGTTGGTTAGGGGATAGTCTAGGCTTATGGGTCCAAATTAACTTTTTAGCGCAATTACTTTCGAAGGTCACTGGTGCGTTCACGCCTGTTGGGTGCTTATAGGGTACTTCTGAATACGCCTTGTCTTAGGACTTACCGAAGGTTAACTTATAACTGAAGTATGCCCAGTTCTTTTGCTGTTTATTTTTGTGCGAATGATAGTTGCTACCTTGACTTGGTGATCGGGCTTTCTATATTGCAATGATCCAATAAACTGCACTGGCTGGAACTAATGCTCCTGCAAAGGTGTAATACTCTCCGACGCATTTTCCTAGTCTGCGCTTATGCATTAACTGATTCCAGTTCGGCCGAAGTAGTGGACGAGTTTTGTCAGAAACTGTCTAGTTTAATGCTTGAATTCAAACGTTCAAATTGTCTCGTCAGCAGATGATTTTAATGATTAGATAGGGAGGTTAAACTGGTTCGAAGAGTGTATTGTGGGTTTTCTATAGTGTTCCATGACGACGAACTGACATTTGTAGTCATGTTTCCTTCTCCTGGATTAGTTTCAAGCGAAAGGTAACACCTTATCCTGCTTCATCGACTACATTAAGTCGACGATGAGCACAATACATATCGCCTACCTATAAATTGTCGATGGAGAGGGTCAGTAGGCTGCCACTCCTTTTAGAACCTATGGGGATTGTGATCATGCATTAGTCCACGCATGTATATCCCTGATATGGTTGGGGCATGTGTTACGTAAGCCTAGTCATCTCCTTCCTCGACAGGCAATGGTAGCTGACATAGGGTCAGGCTGGAAAAGAGCTAACTGTGGTCAAACCAAAACATGGCTTCATCAGTCAATGAAATCCACAACAGTTAGTTTAAGCCAGCCAGTCACCTTGAGCCGCAATCTACGAATGTTTGGCATGCGATTTGCTCCCGCCAAATGCAAGATGATGTTACAGGACTGGATTACATAGACGCCTAGTTTAAAAATAGGAAGTGAAGTGGTGGAGCACGTTGACCGCTTCACTTATTTTGGAAGTACCATCAGCCCCAACGGGCTGATCTCTGACGAAATCTCAGCACGAATACAAGGGGCTCGTTTCGCATTTGTTAGTTTACGCCGACTCTGGCGTAGACGAGATGTTCGACTATCGACCAAAGGGCGGGTGTACTGCTCATCAGTCCGCTCCGTCCTCCTTTATGGCTGTGAGTGAGACCTGGCCACTGAGAGTGGAAGACATGAAAAGGTCAGCTAGCTGTCTTTGATCATAGGTGCCTGCGTTCTATTTCCCGTGTAAAGTGGCATAATAAGGTGAGCAACATGGAGGTTAGGCGTAGAGTTCTAGGTAAACAGGGGAAATCAATCGACGAAGTCGTGAAGCCACATCGACTGAGATGGTTAGGACATGTGTTACGTATGCCAAGCCATCGCCTCCCTCGACGAGCTATGTTAGCGGATATAGGGTCAGACTGGAAAAAAGCTAGCGGCGGTCAAACAAAAACTTGGCATCAGTCAATGAAATCCGCAACAGTTGGTCTAAGCCACGTAGAAAGGTGTAGACTTCCAGGCTGGGGTCCTCGGGACGGTAAAAATCTATGGTTGGAAACAATTGGTGACATGGCTCAAAACCGTTCTCAGTGGCGCAGATGCATCCACTCCCTGTGACTTATGACCTTCAATGAAACTGTTTTGTATTTCTTTATTACTCCTTTGTCTCACACCTCTGCTCACTGTTTCTATTATGCTTTTCTTGTACTTTCTTTTCTTGCTTCGCGTGGCGACTTGAACTTCCGCACATTTGTGCAAAGTTCTATGTTGAAAACAGACAGACAGACAGACAGCCAGTCACGTAGGGAGGTGTAGACTTCCTGGTTGGAGTCCTCGGGACGGTAAAAACCAATGGTTGGATACAATTGGTGATATGACTGAAAATCGTTGTCAATGGCTGGCGCAGATGCATCCACTTCTTGTGACTTATAATTTCCAATGAAGCTATATTGTTTTTCGTTATAAGTATTCCTTTTGTCTCATATCCCTGTCTACTGTCTCTGTTTTGCATTTCTTCTACTTTCTTCTCTTGTTTTGTGTGCTATATGGAGTGTGGCGACTTGAACTGCTGCACACCGGTGCAAAGTTGTATGTTGAAAACAGACAGGCAGACAGATGTGTATGCCTGTGACGAAACGAAGATCGAAAACAACCAGCTATCTCTTACTCGGCAAGCTTCTCTACGCAAGCACACAGTCTTTGTTAAGGAATGAAATGAACACTTATCTGAATGTGATAATAATACTCATCTTGAGGAAGCCCGACATCACTTCTAGTTTGCTGTAAACACAGTGAAGGTTGCTGCTGAACTGCAGATAAACGTTACTAAACGTCAGTGGATTTCTTCGGTGTGTCAATGAGAAGCAAGAAGAGCTTAAATGTAATCCAACTAAGGACCTGCGCAATCACAGTAAACAGTGGTAGATGAAGCAAGCTAAGCAACTGGAAAATGCATCAGTACTTGGCAGTAGTCATTAAGCAAATGGATTCTAAGATGCCTATGGTACCCCAAATGATCTTCAAGAAGGACGGAACTATAATAATTTATGTTGCTGTGTAAGAGCTTATGAAAAGTTGTCATTTCAGGTGATAAGAACCAGTGGCGTCTGTCAGGATTATCCACTGTCGACTTCTTTAAATTCATAGTAGACATACTCATGGAGGTGACCGTAGTCAGATTCGACGTCTCAGGGATTGACTTATTACTAACGAAATCTTGTTGATCTAGAGTATGAGGGCGACAATCCTTCTAGATTAAGATGCTGACAAAATGAAGAGTCTTCTGGGCTATTCCGTTGTCATATGCAAGATGGTGCTGCATGGCTGGCTTGCAGGAAGATGTGGGAGGACCAGGAAAGATCGGTGGAAAAACGCAGCACAAGTTACTTGACATTATATGTATTTTCAACCTGTATGCCGCCAATGATAGTAGGGCCATGTGAGCTAATTAGTTGTTGGAGGTCACGTTTACGTCTGAGAGTGAAATCGACTACCTGACGTTTAGACGGATTTAGCTTAAGACCGTTTGAAGAGGACCACTGACTAATTTCCGATAGAAAGTTATTTAAATTGGAACAATCTGACTGAGAGTTGACAGGAATAGAAACAGAGAGGTCATCAGCATACTTAACAAAAGTGGCTACATCGGAGTGAGGCAAGTCATGTAAGAAGAAAGAAAACAGAAAAGGAGAAAGAACAACACCTTGAGGAACACCAGCTAAAATAAGTGAGGTAGTGGAGGACTTTCCATTGTAGACGGTGTACTGCTTCCTATCAGAAAAATAGGAATGCAGCCAACTATTTGTCCAGCTCTCAGCCTGTGTTGCAGCAAGCTTACTTAGCAAGAGAAACCTGGGAACAGAGTGAAATGCAGATGTGTAATCAAGGAAGGCACAGCGAACGTACTTAGCTCCTTTATCTAAACTTGAGACTATATTATGATGTAGGACAACAGCGGCATCTAAGATACACCTACTATGTTTGTAAGCAAACTGGTTGGGGTCACTGAAAGGCTTTAAAGAGGGTTCAAGATTAGGTAAAATAAGTCTTTCCATAACTTTCAAAAAAGGTGAGGTAATAGCAATGGGTCTAAACTTAACATTAGGTCCACTTGTTTATTTAGGCACTGGAACGATCTTGATATTTTTCCATGAGTCAGGTATAATACTTTTGGAAAACAATTCGTTGAAAATGTCAGTTAATGGGGAACATAAGATGTCAGCACACTTCTTAAGGATAACAGCAGGAATACCATCAGGACCAAGGGACTGAGTAGGTTTGAGAGATTGAAGACACTTGAGGTCATCATTTGTGTTAAAGCACGAGAAGCAGTCATTATTTACGCTATTTGAGTTAGGAGTCATAACATCTGCAGGGATACATATGAAGGATTTATTAAGCATGCCAACATCTACAGAAATATCATTCATTATGTGCTTACCACCTGTGATTTCCTTTAATAACATCCACATATTAGATGGGGATTTACATGAAAGAAACTTCTGGTTATCGAGAGCATTTAATATTTGTAATTGAAGTTTAATCAAAGTTTTCATTCTCTTAACACCAGATTTATTTTTCATTTTGTACAACCTCTCTTTTTCACGGCGGAGCTTTTTGAGTTGAGAAGAGGATAAGCGATCGAATTTTAAGAAGATTGTCTCTTTTGGACAACAAACATGAAGGCAGAAATTAAGATAATATGTTATGTTTGTAATTATATTATCAAGAGCTTGTTCAGTAAATAAGTCCCAGTTTGTGTCTTTTAACATGGTCCTTAGATTCAGTATGTTGTCATGGGAATAACATCTGTGTTGTGTTTTCTTTCCAAGGTATGAGAAGACCCTTTTGTGCTACTTTCCATATACTTTGGGCAATTTTCTTATGATACAGTGATCAGAATTGAGTAGTGGGGCTCTTTTTCGAGCTTCAAATTTTCCCGTGTCATTTGTAAACACAAGATCAAGAGTGTTATCCATTCTAGTCGGGAGTTGACAATGTTATCGTGTCCAAGTGAAATTAGGAAGCTGTGATCACTGGAATTTCAGTGACTGTAGACAAGGAATTTCCGAAGGAGGTGACAGCAAGGGAAGTAAATTCATCCGCAAATAAAGATAATTTTGTAGAATTGCATCCAGGAGCAATATAAATGTTCGAGATGTAAATGTAGTTATATTTTGACAAATGTTTAGGTCTACACTTAACGGTGAGGCAGTCAATATTGACACTAGAGAAATTAGATGTACACCATTGTGAATTGATGAAGATGGCGATACCGCCACCGCGTTTCTTCCTGGAACTACACCGATCTTGTCTGAATAATTTGAAGTCATTTAGATACACTAAACTGTCATCATATAGTTCATGTAGCCATGTTTCTTGAAGTGATATGATCCCAGTATTACGATATATAATGGAAGACACAAGTGATTGAAGACAGCTAATTTTACCTGACAGGGAGTGACAATTAGTACTCGTAATTGCGGGAACAGTCATGAATTGAATAGGGATATTTTTTAGAGCTCTTTGCCACCCGGCATGATGCTTTTTCTGTCTTTTTTATGGAATTGCAGATCAGTAGGTTTTAAGGATAATAAATAGCCACGAGAATAAATAATCCGATTAGAGGTCATAATTGAATGAGATTTAGTAATTTAAAATGAATTGGAAATGAGAAATTGGATGCAATATGATTTGTAATGTTTAAGGTATTTCGTAGCCCAAGATTTAAGCAAGCATGGAAAAACACTAGCTTTCAATGAGTATTACAGATCACAAAGAGCGGAATGCATCTGTGTCATTAGAACGATTTTAAGCCGCATCAGCAATTGTCTCCAGTCATTAATTCTTAGAATCCCGAGGACCACAGCCAGAGAGCTTACACCTCCTTAAGTGGCACGAAATAACTGTCAAAGAATTAATCCTATATCAGCTAACTTCCCCCATTGAAGCTGGCTATGTTTAGGCGTAGATTCACAACCTCATCGACTGTACTTCCCTGCTTACCTAACACTCGACACACAGCCTCAATATTATTCACATTATTACATTTCCTGAAATAGGAGATAGGACTCAGGCTCAAAGACAGCTAGCCTTCTTATGTTTCCTACTTTCAATGACTATGTCTCACAGCTAGCTATAAAGGAGGACGGAATGGACGGAATGTTGCTCAGTACAATGTCATGACTGTGAATATCTGCCCTCACTCCCAGATAAGTGGACTCCATTGATCATTTCATGTGAGAATACTTCTTTGTTATATTTATTTCCTTTTCTTAAATTTTCCAGATTATGCTTGTCCTATGAGTTAGCGGACACAAAGCAGACTGAAGAATCTTCATTCGACTATGTAATTTTATCAATGCCACTGCATCAAGCATCTAAACTGGCTACATCTGATGATATAAAGTTGCCTCAAATAAAATATCATGAAATGTGTCGAACACTTTTAACTGGTAGCATCAATTATTCACTGTTTGGCTTGCCTCAAAGTAAGTTACGCTTTACATACACATACTACAATGATACGTTTAATTTTAGTGTCGATTGTCTGGGCTTTTTTCTCTCAAAAGACTTTAATGGGTTTGTTAACTTTTTGTATATGCATCAAGCCTACGAATCCCGGATGTAATCCAATCCCTGTTTCCTATTACAGTGTAAAGAGAATTCCCATTTTGGAAATTTAGAAGGCAGCAGAGAAGATCGATAACCTCCTCACTTGGCTGTATAGTGGTAGCTTTTGAAGGGCTTAGAGGGAAGATGAAATGGTGAGATTGGTGTAACCAAGTAGTGATGGCCTAGGTAGGGTGAAAGTCTCTGCAGGAATTTCTACTGAACACATAATTTGGGCTTCTTAAGGTAGATTCTGACGGCTTCAGTTACGCTTATATAAAACATGAACTTGTAAAGTAATTCCATATTAGTTTGTTTATTAGATGTATCACACAGTTAGTGAAAGCATTTACTGGATGACGTTTCGAACCTAGATTGCAGCGTAAAAAGGAAAGAAGATGGAAGTTAAACACTAGTGTTTACAGAAAACCCACACACTCAAAGAGATATTTGGATTTCCGATCAACCCATCGTATGTCAGTAAAAATAGGATTGGTGAAATGTTTAAGTGACAGAGCACAAAAACTAAGTAGTACCAAGGAAAATCTAAGACAGGAAGTGATACACATAAAAGAAGCCTTGAAACTTACTAATTACCCGGATAAATTAGTCAAGAAATATGTAAGTAAATGTAAAAATAAAATAAGTAATGATAGTAACTATAGTGATAGTAATAATAATAACAACAATAATAATGATAATAATAATGGTAATAATAATAGTGATAATAATATCATTGACGACACCAGCAATAAGGAGTCTAAATCATCAACAGTAATTCCATACAAGGAAGGAACCTCGGAAGCCTTACGCAGAATTCTTATCAAGTCAGGAATAAAAGTGGCATTCGAACCCACAAACTCAATTAAAAACAAGCTTTGTCGGTTAAACGATCCTGTGGAGCCTTTAAAACAAAACAATTTAGTTTATCAAACACCCTGCCTGCAATGATTGCGAGGTCAAACACATAGGTCAAACTAGTAGAACAGGGGCAGTCAGACTAGCTGAACATAAAAACCTAGCGAAATCTAGATTGGTTGACCCAAATAAGATAAGAAATCTAGAGAATAGTTCAGCTATAGTACCACATGCAATTACCCACAGCCATACAATAGGAAGGGTGGGATAAAATGGCAGTTTTTTAAACCTAATGTACCAGCAGGGTGGAGGGAGAGATTGATAACAGAAGCGTTGTTTATCAAATCAACTGCAAATACATGTAATAGGAATGATTCATCACCTTTCCGTGATATGTGGAAAGTTCTACTACCCCCACGACGACAAACAGGAGAGAACAAAGAAAGCTATAAAACTCAAGTTTCGAAGTCGTGTGATTATAACTGTTGACATGTTTATGAACAATAATAAATTTTGTTCGAAACTGTGTCACCCAGTAAATAATACTGTTTCATCACTGTGTGATACATCTAACAAACAAACTAATATGGAATTACTTACCACCACAGTGTCCAAGTTTTACACGTATATTAATTACAAAGTATTGTGGTGAATAAAATCTGAATAATTTTGCAGCCGAAGAAGCTGTGGTGGCCTGCACAGCGAAATGTTCAGGAAACAGATCTTGTTTTCAATTAATGGTTTTGTAAGGATTTTGTTTCATTGGATAGAGGATTTCATCATGAGCTTGAAAATTAATCTGATGCTCACTAGTGACTGGCCCTATTCAGGCAGTGACGTGGGGTTCTAGTGGGAAGCCGTGACCAATAGTATACAGCAGGTTGATGATGAGGCATTAACTCATCGAAGAAGACATCGCGAAACGTTCCCGCTATGTCGTGAATTGACAGAAGCTAGAATTCATGGGCTAGTTATTGGATCGGGTCCCAGTGGCTTGATGGTCTGCGAGCTAGCTCATCTTGTAACAAGAAGGTCCTGGGTTCGAGTCCCGCTGGGGTGGGTGCCTATTTCTGAGGAGTCCTAAACTTGGACGAAACGCCTGTCCAGTGCTCCCTGGTTGGTTTTCCAATGGTTCTCTAACTGGTATCAGCTCATGAATAAATCCTCTAACCAAGCAGTGACAACAGAGTCAAAAGTGTACAAAAAGTGTAAAATAATGATAGTAATAAAATTTAGGTTAGTTGATATAGTCTGTCGCTATAAATTACAGATAAAGGATTCAGTCGTTTTGCTAATAATTTAGTAAGTTGTAAGTTTCATGCTTAACATTATTTGTAACACATAGGACGCAGGCCAAATAAAGTGTCGCCAAATTTCTGTACTTGGTTGTACGTGTATTCAGTCTTTTATGAAGACTTTTAGTCCTACTTGATTAGATGTTTAAAATCAGACAATGTGGATTTGGACCATTTAATACAAGAGTTGAGGTGTCTGTCGAATAGAGTGGCAACAAGCAGACTTAGTGGCATACTACTTGGCCTACCAGCAATCTCAAATACCTTTGACAATATGACGCAGTCCTATTTGAGTAGCTCAGGAAAGACTAAGGGGGAGCAGTAAAATACAAATAGGAGAGTTAACAAACTGTAAAAGTGGGAGTTTTGAGGATTCCAGATCATCTTAACTTCTCAATGTAGTAGTTTAGATGGAACATTTTCTTAGAAATTGACAGGATATGGGATGACCAAGAGAAGTCAGGTGATAGAACTATTCTTCGGTATGTAGCGCTTAACTTAGTTTCTGCTTCACTACCCTTCCAGCTACAATCATCTGTGTGAAGGAACCAGTTCTTGTAGGTCACGCTTATGCCTAAAGGTGAAGTTAATAGCCTGACATTTAGAAAGATTTAGGATTAGACCATTTAGTTTAGACTATTGGCAATCTGATATCCGATAAAAAGCAATTCATTTTGAAAGAATCAGATCCAGAAGTAACTGGCAGCGGGACAGATTATCAGCGTTTTCGACAAATTTTAAAATTCGTGCACTTGACAGAAGTAAATTGTAGTAATTTATTGTAATTGAAATATTAATATACCGGGATGACGGAATTATAAGAATCCAGACAAAACCCAGAGAGGGCAGCAATCACGAATTTGTATTTAGCGGAATTAGAATGCAATTCATATAAGAAACATATCAACAGTCAACAGTAAGTATTTTAAACAATACAGAGATAGAAATTGTCAATCACCACATCCGCCACACCTCGAATATCTCCTCGCGTATTTATAACGATGTCTCGGTCTGCTTGCAAGTAGCTTCGAGCTAACTAATTCTGTGATATTATTTTCATCAGTACTATCTGGACTTATTTCTGAATTATCTACAAAATCAGGATTATTAGCGAAATCAATAATATTATAATTGGAACGACCTACTTCATTTATTGTCACTTTGTCCAGGTGTCCGTTATGAACTGAGTGATCTTTGATGTCTAATATCTTCACCACTCGATTTCCCATTTTTTGTAGTATAATTCCAACAGAAGGTCTGTAGTTATTATCTTTGTAATAATGTACATTAGAAGTAGTGGACATCAGATGCTTTTTGAGAATTCGAGATTTGAATAGTTTTGCAGGACTTTCACAAGAACTTGTATGCTCTGGATTCACCAGACGTAGTCTATGCATATGCAGTAATTCCTCAATTTTATTCAATTGCTCTCTCATCTCATTCCGGTCTTTTCGTGCTTTCGACAGTTCACATTGCAGCTTGGCTACCTCATTTTTGAATACAGTTGATACTTGCGTTGCTGAACTTGCAGTGGAGGTTTTCGTTGGATTAAGTTGAGTATTTTGAAAAGTTGAAAGACACATAGACTCCATTTTACTAGACAGCTTGGGAGAATTATAAGAATGTTGAGCAACATAAGTACTCGAACTCCTGCAAACCGTCTTGATGTGTCCAACTTTGCCACATTTATAGCACTTAGCACTCCGAAAACGGCAAGTGCTTCGTAGATGTAACTTTCCACAGGATAAACACGGTTTAATGTTTTTGATCTCTGGCTGCATTCTATTACCTGTGGACGGCAGTTTGCATTTCTTTCCATGAACACTTGTATTTTCGACTTTGGAAAGCATGACATCAGATACTGACGTAGTGGGAGCAGAGTATTCATTATGGACATCTTCATATGTAATACATACCTCTTTAGCAGTTTGAAACGTACAAGAAGGAATCTGAATTAACTCTTTCTCTAATTTAGGAATGTTGATTCCAGCAATTAGACGATCACGTAGTTGTGTATGCAGCTGATCTCCAAAATTACACTTTGAGGCTTGAATTTGGAGTTGTAGTATAAAGTCTCTTATCTTCTGATTGGGAGAACGTACCAGTTTGTTGAACTGAGCCCTCTCTCTGGTCTCAAAAGTAGTTACATGGAAGTGATCTATAAGAAGTTCACGGAGCTTAGCATATGGCATAGAAATGGGTTTATCTGGAAACGCCAGATTCTTCACCAGGCTATATGCATCAAGACCAATAGCGGTGATGAAATGAGCAGGTATTTTATCATCCCGAACATTCTTGGAAATGCACCACGCATCAAAGCATTCCAAATAATCAGCAATCTCTCGCGGAGACCCATTAATGGGGAATTTTCCCAGGTTACTTAGCTCCATCGCGACGCCAAATTGTAGTAATTTATTGTAATTGAAATATTAATATACCGGGATGACGGAATTATAAGAATCCAGACAAAACCCAGAGAGGGCAGCAATCACGAATTTGTATTTAGCGGAATTAGAATGCAATTCATATAAGAAACATATCAACAGTCAACAGTAAGTATTTTAAACAATACAGAGATAGAAATTGTCAATCACCATATAAATCGCATGCCAAACATTCAGAGATATCTGCTCAAGGTGTCCAGAAGAATTTGGGGTTCTAGTGGGAAACCGTGACCGGTAGGGTACAACAGAAGGTCTGGTGTGAGGACAAATATCCGTCACCGATGGCATTGGCTAGTGGTCGCATCATGTTGTGAATTGACTGAAGTTGGAATTCATGGGCTGGACATTGGATCGGGTTCTGGTAGTGGCTTAATGGTATACGAGGTCACCTCGTAACTAGAAGGTCCTGGTTTCGAACCCTGGTTGTGGGTGCATACTGATGAGAAGTCCCAAACTATGCTGACGAAAAAGCTGTACAGTACTCCCTGGTTGGTTATCCAATGGTTCTCTAACCTACGTCAGCTCATGATGAAATCTTTCAACCAATCAAACAGAATCCTTACAAATCAATACTTGAATCTGGATTGTATTCAGTGACTTCGCTTAAAACGGACTGTATCATCCACATACTGTAAGTCATCACAATTATTCCTTGTTAGCAAATGATTCTGTAGGCCGCTAATATGTCAGTAATGCGTCAGTGCATTCTTATTAATAATGTACGTGTTAAGCTATGCTAAGTTATTTCGTGAATTTACTTATATGAGATGATAATTTGTGTTTTTGCTTATGTTTTTTCTCTGAATATTTTCAAATCTAGACTGATCCATACGCTGAACTAGGAGAGTTCAATTTAGCTCCAGGTGTTTATTATCCTAATGCTATTGAATTAGCTGTATCATGTATGGAAATGGCTATCATCGGTGGACGTAATGTAGCTCTTATGATTGCCAATGAAAGAAAGTCATCAACCGTCAGTGATGAAAATACACCGTTGTACACAAAATTATGCAACTATGTCAGTAGTGTTATTACTATAAGGAATTAAATGAGGACGTTGTCGCCTTGTTCTGTCTGCGCCTGACTAATATGCCTATCTGCTTGTGGTACCTTCCGATTCAGTGAACCACGCAAATATCAAAAGACAAAGACTGGCCTGTGACTGTATATTGTAGTACAACAACTACGACAAAGAACTTATTTGGAAAACAACACATGGTATTTATACATTTTTACAACAATACAGACAGCTAACAGCATTTGAAATAATTGATCGTAATAATCAATAACAAAGTGCGTGGGAAATGATGATATACCATTTATGCGAGATTAACAGCCGTTGAAATAATTGATCAGTAACAAAGTGCGTGGGATCCTATCACCTCTCCCCGTAAAAAGTGTAGGACTTGCTTTTTGGATCTATTTGAAAAGGTTTCGGAGCTCTTCTTTGTCGAGTTGACCTTCGCGTGGTACTGGATAGAGTGTGATCTGTGTCCCGGGCTTCCGGCTGCGGAAGATTAAATGTATCTACTAATACTTCTAACGTGAGGTCTCGTCTCCCATTGTCGGGTCTATCTGACGCATCTCGTATATGATTCGTGTGTCTGACACATAACTGTCCTTCTACATTCACTTTGTATAAAACCCTTCCTTTCTGCCCCACTATTTGTCCTCGAATCCATCTCGGAGGTGAATAGCGAAAATCTCGTACATAAACTTGCTGATACAATTTGAAAACTCGACGTTTAGCTCCGTGATGGCGATTGAATTGGTTTTCCATTTTTGTATTTCTGCAGCCCTGCTTTACTTGCCTAGGCTTAATTGAGTCGAGGGCAGTTCTGATCTTCCGGCCAAACATAATTTCCGCTGGGGATAACTGATTTGGGGCGGAAGGATTTGGCGTCGTACGATAATGCAGCAAGAATCTATCCAAAATTTCTTCTGTTGTTCCCTCCCCCTTCGCTTTTGCATAAGCACGCTTAAAGGTGTCGACGAAACGTTCAGCCTGTCCATTCGATTGGGGATGATACGGGGGGCTACGAATATGCTGGATGCCAAACAGTTTGCAGAAATCTGAGAACAGTGATGAGGTGAACTGCGATCCATTATCGGACACCAGAACATCAGGCATACCAAAACGACAGAATAGTTGACGTAGGTGGGACACTGTTGCAATTGATGTGGCAGAATGCATAGGAAATATCTCTGGCCATTTGGAAAACGCGTCGACACATATTAAGAAATGCATACTATTGAACGGTCCAGCGAAGTCAACATGAACACGGGACCATGGTTTGTCCGGTCGTGGCCAGGAACATAGTTCTGTCTTGCGTGGGCACTTTGATGCTTGAGCACATTTACTACATTTGCGAACGAGGTCTTCGATATGGTCATCGATGTTGGGCCAGTAAACATAACTGCGAGCGATCGCCTTCATTCTCCCAACACCAGGATGTGATGTATGAAGCTGACGAAGCACATGGTTACGAAGATTAGCTGGAACCACAACACGATCAGCAAACATTATGCATTCATTAACGATGGATAAGGATTGGCGTCGCTGGTAAAACTGTTTTAAAACATTTGAATGAACATGTGGAGGCCAGCCAAATCGGATGAACTTTGATACTTGCTGTAAAACTGGATCACGCAGTGTGTGGCTGGCAACCTCAACTGCAGTCACCGGAAGAAGTTGAGTCGCGCCTACCAGAACTCTGTTTACATCATCTTCAACAGAGATGGATGCAATAACAACATCCTCGCTTTCCAACTTCTGATGGCTTAGCAGCCGTGATAATGCATCTACCTGGCCAAATTCAGAGGTAGGTTTGTATTTGATATCAAAATTATATCCCAGTAACATGACAGCCCACCTTTGAAGCCGATTCGCAGTGTACACTGGAATGCCCTTTTTCGAACCAAATATCGACAACAGGGGTTTATGGTCAGTAAATAGAGTGAATTTCCTACCATGAAGCATTTTGTGAAACTTTTTGACTGCGAAGATAAGCGCCAAACCTTCTTTCTCAATTTGGCTATATTTGCGTTCGGTTGTATTCAGTGTTCTAGATGCATGTGCAATAGCTTTCTCCCTTCCGTCAGGAAAACGATGAGATATAACAGCACCAATACCATAGTCGGATGCATCTGCAGCAAGGATGATTTCAAGACTTGGATCATAATAAGTAAGCAGCATGTCTGACTGGAGTAACGATTTTACTTTTTTAAATGCATTTTGACATTCAGGTGACCAATTCCATTTTGCATTTTTCGATAACAGGCGATTCAGTGGAGCACGTATGCGATGAAGCTCTGGTAGAAATGCACTGTAATAGCTGATGAGGCCAAGGAAAGATCGCAGAGTGGCAACATTAGTGGGAGCGGGCATATTCTGAATAGCACGTACATTTTCTGGGTCTGGTCGACGTCCATGTTCATCAAAAATGAACCCAAGATACTTTACTGAATCCATGAAAAATGTACATTTATCCTCTTTAAGGTAGAACCCAAACTCTGACATTTTGGATAGCACAGCGTCAAGTCGATCAAACAATTCAGACTTACTACTCCCTGTGATTATCACATCGTCGAGGTAGACAGCAACACCAGGTTGGTTAGCAAGCATAGTATCCATGATCTGCTGAAAAATTGCGGGTGCTGGTTTCACACCAAATGGTAAGCGAGTAAACTGGTAGAGACCCCTATGAGTGTTGATTGTTAGCAACTCTCGAGACTTTGGTTCAACTTCTATTTGAAGGTAAGCATCAGCAAGGTCAATTTTTGCAAAACATTTACCACCATTAAGTTTGACGAATAAGTCTTCTTGAATTGGTAATGGATAAGCATGATCCTCTAGAGCATCATTTAACCCAGTTGAGAAATCTGCACACAGGCGAATGGAACCATTTGCTTTGCGTACAACAACTATAGGGGCAGCCCAGGGCGAATACGTTACTGGTTTGATGACACCCAATGCTTCCAGTCTGTCGAGTTCATTCTCAACCAATGTGACAGCAGCATACGGAACTGGACGTTTTGGACGAAAAACTGGCTTCGCGTTTGGCTTTAGAGACAAAACAACTTGGGTAAATTTGCAGCAACCAAGTTTGTCCTGGAAGACAGAAGCGTGCTTTTGACGCAGGCGTTGCAAGAGAGACTGATCAGATACATGTCCGGGAACAACGTTATGTGGTGAGGACGAAACATTAGAGCATACTGAATTTAATGGTACATTGAAGATATGGAGCTTGTCTAACCAGTCAAGACCAAGCAAATTCAAATCATGGTAGTTTGTGACGTAACATACACCATTGAACTGATGCTCACCAAACTGAACCTGGCAATTTATCTCACCCACGAGTTTCAGTATATCTCCAGAGGCATTCTTAGCGACATGCTCGGTCGGCAGAATCTGTGGGCACCCAAGTTTGCGCCACGTAGTTCGGGAAATTAAGGTGATATCTGATGCCGTATCCAACTGAAGACGAATATGTTTGCCGTTAATACCTAGTGTAATGTACTTACGTTTGCTGGCGAAATCGACTTTGGAAGTTGTGAAAATGGTCTGTACTCGAGGAGATTGTTTCGGCTTGAAACGACTACTTCTGTTCCTCACCGAAGAATTTTTCTGCGGTGGACAGTAACCCTCTTTATGTCCAAAACGGTGACAATTACGGCATTTATGTTTCTTGAAAGGACAGAACTTGACAAAATGCCACGAACCACAGTGCCAGCACACTGAAGGAGGTTTAGCTGAATTCTGAGACTGACGTGCTGTGTGCTTAACGGTGATCGGAGGACTTTTCACTGTGTTAATTGAACCAAATTCAGACGACTGTCGTTTGCACTCCACCATAGCAGTATCGTGCTTCAAGTTGATTAAGCGTAGGCATTCTGCTGTCACCATTTGTAAAGTCATTTTCGGGTCTTGTTCCACGAGTGACAGAAGTCGAGTTCTTATGTCAGTATCTTCTGGGTTCTTCAACCCACAAATAAAAATCAAACACTTGAACTGATCTGATGTCATTTCGTGTGGTTTGAACCTTTCGCATTCCTTGTTCACTTTGCCAGCGTAAGTGACATAATCATCGGAAGGCATTTTTGTCAACTGAAAACATTGATACCGAATATTAAACATGGATGACTGTTCACCAAAGATTTGTGATAAAACGGTGACTGTCTCATCGAATGATAACTCACGTGGGTTCTTAGGCAGAATGAAGTTAACATATCTGTTGTGCTCAACAGTACCAAGTTTTCTTAGTAACAATCGGACTTTGGCAGCATCATCAAACATGTAGCATTCAATACGGAAAACGTCTTCGTAACGATTGAACCATGCATCAAATACGAGACCAGATATTGGGTCGTAGTTGAACTCACTGATGGAATTTGAGATGCTTTCATATTTGTCTGAATGAGATGTTGATGGAACTTGAATGGACAGCTTCTGAGTGAGAGCTTCGATTAATTTTAGTTGAGCTGCTTCATTCTGAACTTGCTGCTGCTGCAAGATAGATTTGAGATCGTCCAGAGAGATAGACATTGTAATTGGGTTGTAATTAACACAGTCAAAAATGTTCTATAGCTGCGCTGAACAGAATAAAACCCGTCGTCGCTTGCTTGTTATAACTGCAATGAATTAAGGTAAACCCCGTCGCCAATTTGTTATAACTGTAGGGAATTAAATGAGGACGTTGTCGCCTTGTTCTGTCTGCGCCTGACTAATATGCCTATCTGCTTGTGGTACCTTCCGATTCAGTGAACCACGCAAATATCAAAAGACAAAGGCTGGCCTGTGACTGTATATTGTAGTACAACAACTACGACAAAGAACTTATTTAGGAAAACAACACATGGTATTTATACATTTTTACAACAATACAGACAGCTAACAGCATTTGAAATAATTGATCGTAATAATCAATAACAAAGTGCGTGGGAAATGATGATATACCATTTATGCGAGATTAACAGCCGTTGAAATAATTGATCAATAACAAAGTGAGTTGGATCCTATCACGTAGTCTTTTCTCTAATCAATAGTGTTTATCTTTGAAATCCGTGAAATAATGTCTTCCTTCTTTCTGTGTATTTTCGCTTCATAATATGATTAACTTTGTAGTTTTTCAATTAGATGATGATGAGTAACACTCACGAAAACTTCCCGGTTGTCATTTTTTTCTGTTTTGTATCGCTGGGATTATGATGAAATGATTCAGTCCGAGTGATTTTTGTATGAAATTGTACTTTCTCTTTTACCCCGTACCTTTTATATTCACAGTAGTGTGTTAAAGGATGAATTTAGTTTCATATCTCTATTAGAAGAATATAATTACAAAACGAATACTGCTCAGTAGTTCTTCTTTCTTAAATTACCTAACCGAAATTCGAGATTTTATGATCAGTCTGATTGGAGGTGGGCCTAACAAGTACGACCACTGCAACTTACACTTACTTGGTCTTCCATCTCTTTTGAATGACAGATATTCGTCTGGTTGTGGTTGTGGTGTGTCGGTCATTCAATGGTGTAGGATGATTGCCAGTTGAAAGTGGCAAGTGAAGAAGGTATCTTTTCAACTGACAACATTATGCTTCATCTCCTCTTCGCAAGATTTTGTTCTTTCACTCTCAGACCAGGGTCCGACTCACTTTTCCCTAATCGGGTTCCACTCGAGTGATGACCTGGGACGCGATGTTCCCCCCCCCCAGTGGGTTTCTTCAGCGTGTGTTCAAATCCATCTCCATTCTCTTCAGAATATTTGTTGTTAAGCAGTAGATTCTTGGTTGGTTCATTCTCTCATAGTTTCTGGTTGCTAATTCTTTCTCGCCAGCCAGCTGATCGTCAGTCTCATCTAGTCTCCCACCTCTGCTGAGATGTAGTAGTATTTTCCTGCATACCTTGGGTTTCCTCAGTGGAGTATGAAGCTTTATGCTTTGAGTTTTCAGTAGCTTTGTTGTTCTTTCCACCGGGTGTGATCTCTAGTCTGACATACAACCTTTTCTGTGCCTTCTATCGGCTGACTAATAAGTAAACTAGTCGACTGATAGTCAGACTGGGACTTTTTGTATAGCTGACGAGTATTCTACTATTGGATCACTAATTTGCAGTGTAATCGTTGTTATTTATATTGTATTCGTTTGTTTGTTTTGGGCCTACATATCGAATTTCCTTAAAAGCCTATTATCAGATCACCTATTGCAAGCATAAACTATCTACTGGGTATTGACTTCGAAATCTCATTCACTAGGCGATAAATGGTGTGTCGATGGTTCAGCGACAGAATGCTCGCCAACCACGCAGTTAGTGCGTAGTTTGATCCTCGGTCGACCCGCTTCTAAACCTCACTATAATCTGGTAGTACATCTGGTATAAAGAGGGGAGTTTCGGCATGAGACTAGCAACTCTATGCAGTATAACCGAACCCACTGAAATTTCAAAGCTGTCACTTGAAGCCCTATGTTCCACTCGTAACAGGGAGACAGATGAGTACGAAAGAGACTAGAAAACTATTTTTACCACTGTGAAACTCTTCAATTGTCAATACCTATCTGTTAATGGGGGGGGGGGTCGGGAAGAAACTCTTAACTCTTTGATGTCATGATTGAGCAAGGAACCACCGTTTTGAGAGAGTGAGGTCAACTGTTGATCTTCGGTTTATATACACAAATATCGAGTGAATAGAGACACCACTGGAAATAGTGTGTGACATTATTTCCATTCTAAACACTAAAAGTAATAATAATAATCAAAAGAATTCTAATTTATAGGCTTTAAAATACTCACAAAGGGACAATAGAAACCTGTATACGGTGAAATGATTATTTTTAGGTTTAGTGAATTGGCCTGTAATAGCTAATATATCAGAGTCAGCAAATAATGAATGTATACAGCCAGTATTTGTTATTACAGTATTTTTGATTATTCTTAAGAATTATAAGTGATATAAAGCTTCCTAGTGACTGACTACAGTATGGAGCAAGCGAAGGCAGCTGTGTTGAGTAGAGTCTGAAACCTGTTGGAAATCATTTTCCTGACACGCCAAGTTTCTGACCCGTATAGAAGTACCGACTTGACATTGATGTTGAGAATGTGAATCTTGTTCCTTATGCTGAATGTAGAAGATTTCCAAATTGGTTTCAGGTTGGTTGATGAAGGCGTATCTTGCCTATCGCATTCTGGTTTCATTGACATCTTCATCCGTTTCGCCTGTGGTTGAAACGATACTTCTTGGATAAGTGAAGTAAGAACCCTCGGTTAAATCTCTTCTGTTGATAGTGATTGGTGATGGTTGTTGTTGTTGTTGTTGCGGTTCGTTGGTTATCTTCATCACCTCCGTCTGTCTTCTCTGGCCGCTTCTCCAATCAGTTTGTTGGTATTCGCTTGTTAGTCTTCGAGTTTATGTGACACTAGTCGCATATTATCTGTGGAATCCAGATCTTCTAGAGTTTTTTCATTGGTGGTCCAAAGTACTTCTGACTCATCACCCCCAACAGTCTGATGCATAATCCAGACGACCACAATTAGGAATATCATCATCGGTGATAATAGACAGCCCTGTCTTACTCCTGTGTTCACTTCGAATGCCTCGCTGAATTTTCCGTTGTGGATCATTCGACACGTGGCACTGTCATATAGCTGTTGAATGAGGTTGATAAAGACCTGGGAACTGCACCCCGTAGTGTTGAAGTAGTTTCCAAATTACCTCTCAGTCAACGCTGTAGAAGGCCTTTATGAAGTCGAGGTAGATGTTTGATCGCCATTCTATGCTTTGTTCTATGATTACGATGCGTAGAGTTGCAATTTGATCAGCACATGATTTGCCTTTCTTGAATCCAGATTGTTCTGGGCGAAGTTCTGTATCCAGTTCATCCTTTATTCTCTCCAGGATGATGATACTTCGTATTTTGCCTGGCTTTGGTGGACAAGAGCACGTCAGTTCTTGCATAGGCAGGCATGTGTCACAGCTTGACAAGGTAGCCAGACTTTCTTCCAGTCGGTAGGTACTTTTCCTTCCTTCCAAACCTTTCTCAATAATGGCACGAGGACATCTGTGACAGTTTCTGGGTCCGTTTTCAGTGCTTCAGGGGAATTCCATCTGACCCAGCTGCCTTCCCAGCCTTCAGTAACTTAATCGCATTCAGAATTTCTTCTTTCATTGAAGAAATAGTGTCCGTTGGCATTTCCGTGTGTGCTGTTGGTTGTATTCCTATGCGAGTTGCCGGTGGTAATCGATTCAGGAGTCCGTTAAGGTGATCAGCCCATTGTTTGATTTGTTTCTCCTCCTTGGTGATCAGGTTTCCTTCACTATCCCTTATTGCTTCATCATGTGCGTTGATCTCTTCCCGGATAGAGACTTGGTTATCTGATGTAGTGTCCTGATGTGTCTTTTGCCTGTGCACTGCCTCTTCTGCTTCAGTTGCCAGTGTGTCGTAGAATTAGTAGGCAGAAGACCAGCGAAGAGTCTCTTTTCGGTGAATTCATTTACATAGCTGTACAATCGCAAATAAATATGGTTGTTTCGTATGTATGTGTATATTAAATTTGACAAACGAAGATACAGTTGGTAAGTTCAGATGTATTGCATGTTGATATAAGAGGGTAGTAACAAAAGTGATAAGTTTTCACAAACGACTGTTAAAGATGAGTTACGTAATAACGTCAATAGTTTGATGAAAGAGTTGTGCTCAAAGTGTACATGGAAACAAAATAACTTACGGAATTATTCAAGAGTTTTAAGTAGTTGGAAAAATAAGCATACAAACAGAAGTTAAGTCGAATCAAGCAAACAGGCAGAAGCTAAGTCAAATCAACAGAGTTGTTACCATGGTAGTAAAAGCGGTTGAATAATTTTCTTTTCTATACATAGTTCTGGTTCTTCCAACTGAATGGCTAGTGCTTCTTCAATTCAAAGAAGACGGAAACGTATTCTGCTTGGCAGGTTGTTCTTCACTGTGTAGATTACTTTGGAGGAGGCTAATGGTGACGAGATGTTCGATTATTGCACTCTTTATACGGCCACTACTTCCTCTCTGCAGGCACACTGGATAGTGCTATTAGACCCTTTTTGACAGGATGCGCGTCGAACGACTGATGTACCTGACTTCACAGCATCAGGTGAACTGACATATATGCATAGAAATGGTTAGGTGCCAGATCTTGTCTTTTGGACTTCCGCAGATCAGCGGGCGACTGGAGGACACTACTCTCAATGTTGCCGCAAAGAAAGCTCTTCTTAGAGAAGTGGAAATTCTCCTCTTAAGGACATCACTGAGTCGAGGTTCATATAAAGTATCTTTTTTTACACGGATGATGTCGCTTGCTTTTGGATTTTCTGTTTGATGTTTTTATCTGTAGATCTTGATGGATAACGGTTTGCATGAAGATTTTTCTCAGGAGGTGTAATTCTTCTTCCAGGGTATCAGAGCTTCAGATGCGTCGGATGCAAGTAGCAAGAGATCTAATTAGGTTTCTTTTTCGACTGATTGGTACCCAGCTGTAGAAGCTTGTCTTTTGTCTTTTCGAGCACTTTTCCTTACTGCTTTATTCAGTCAGGTGTACATTGAACTCAGCTTCTCCTTCTGTTGTCCACCTTTGCATTGAGTCATCTTCTCTTTCGCCATCCTCCTCTTTTTATTAGCTTTCAGGTATCTGTTGAGGGCGATTTTTTGGCGTGTCTCTTCTTTCTTCTTAGAACATTTGTACACGTTTCCTTGAACATCGCTTTCACAGAGTCCCAATGTTCTCCTACGGAGGTTTCCGCAGTGATGCTACATAGTGTTTCCGACTTTGCTCTGATCTGATCTGTAGTGAAGACATCCCTTGTAGTTTTTCTCCCTTCTAAACTACAAGGAGTGCCTTAGTTAACTAGCTTGCTAGTTTTCTAGTGGGTTGCAAGCCGGGGTAAAGAGGGAGGGTTGGGGTCAGGGCTAGCAACTCTACATCACTAAGCCTATCAAACTGCTAGGGAAACTTCAACACACTGTTTGAAGTACACAAACCATATCTTCACATAACTGTACAATGTGAGAACAACCCAACAGATATATGATTGTAGAAGTGGAAAATAAATCAGAATCTTCCCTAACCATCCATGTTTTGACTGCAATTCATATAAAATAAACAACGTCTAATGAATATTTATTTATCAACTGTATTCTTCATATGTACAAATCATTTCTGATAATTTTATTATCATCATCATCATCACATAAATGTCTAAACAGATATTGACACCTCTTGAACTGGATGTATTTATATATAGAAAAATATTGATTTATAGCTCCCAGTTGAATAAGCTTCATACAGTTAACTGCCAATGTTGTTCCTATGTGAAGATGAAGATAATTCTGGACAATTCATAAGCCATCTAAATGTAGGCGAGGCTTTCAGTGCTGTACGAATTGCATCACATTCTTTCATACTGTTCAATAAAACTTGATTATACGTTATAATATTGCTGTAGTCGAATCCAGGACAGATAAGCTTGAATGTGGAGAATAAAATGATAAAAAAGTGGAAAGTATTATTTTAAGATTAGTAGGTATTGTTATTTAATTAAAAGAATGAGACTTATAAGATGTAAACGTTTTAATGCATACATCAGTATCCATAGGTTTTGTATGGGTAAATTTTGAAGCATATATATATGTATATATGACTAAGTTAAAATTGCGTCGGCTTTACTCGCGTTAACTATTATATTAGTTATTAGGCGAACTGTTTGACTTTCTACTGATATCTGTGATTTGGAAACTTCTTTATCATTATTATTATTATTCCCTTGGGTTCCGGGTGGAACACAGGGCTGGCTTCAACAACACATCTCCACTTTCTTCTGTTTTCCGACGTCCTCTTCATCTGGGTCCACGGCTGCCGATTATCTCTCATCACCTCCAACTCGCCACACGATCTCCATGTTGCCCTCGCATCAGCCACCCACTTGTCGCTTCCCATTTAGACTCCCCTTGAGCAACGGCCTATAGTGCGCGCGATATTATTCGATGGCCTCTGCAATGTATGCCTGATCAATCTTCACTTTCTCCCACATATTTGTTGAGCTATCGGCTCTCGCCTGCTGGGTTGTTCCCAGGCAGCCAGTCAGAGTTTCTTTTTGCTAATTCTTTCTAGCTTGCCATTTAATATTCATTATGGAGCCAGCTAAATGGGTAACTGTTGATAAAAGTCTGCAGTAGCTTGCTGGAAATTTTTTTTTCACGACCTGCTGGCCAAGTTTCTGACCCGCATAGAAGAGCTAACTGACTGACTTCACATCTGTGTTGAATATAATGCTAATCTTGCTCTTCATGCTGTGTGAGTTAGTGCAGAATATTTGCAATTTTTCCTTTCTGAATCTGACCGGTTGATTTTGACATCTTCATCTGTGCTATCCGCCTGCTTCCTAGATGAATGATCTCTCTTTCCAATGTCTCCCGTTGAAATTGATCGGTGCTTACTGCTTTCGGTTGGTGATCTTTATCACCTGCGTCTTCTCTATGTTCACCTGGAATCCTGTTTTCTTTGCTTCTTGTATATACGATTGTACAGGTCAAGAATAAAGTCTTCCATATACAAAATTCTATCATTGTTAGGTGACTGAACTGGGCACACTTATCAAACTGTCACTGTTATCACTCACTTACTTGAAATATCCATTGATAAAATAATTCTTTAGTTGTAAAAAATATTCCTGGTAAATTGGAATCTGGTTGATTCTGGTTTGTTTGTAAATATTCTTTATATATTCGCCCAGTGATTTCAATAGCCAAAGTTGACTGGAAGATATTCGGTGTTTTCGACCATGATGTCCAATGATCCTTAGAAGAAAGAAAATATAGAAATTAAAGGCATAGATAGTTTTTTAATCGGAGAAGCTGGTTCTGCAAAAAGAATGGTGCAAATATATGACTGCCTTTTACTGAATTTCAACATTGAACTTCAAGGGCAGACAGAAGAGAGGAAAATGGACTCAAAAGTACCATTTTTTTCCTTCACGTTCCCCTGTGGAACATAGGACTTCAAGCTAGTGGCTTGAAGTTTCTGTAGCAGTGTTTATTTTACAGGATGAGGTCGCTAGCCTCATGCCCAAACTTTCCTCTTTACCAGGATTATTTCTGGCTTAGCGAGGTAAAGGAGTGCGCTGGCCGGCAATCCATCCTCGGACCATGTGCATGGTCGGCGAGCGTGCTAACCGCTATGCCACCGATGCATATAATACCATAATAAGCAGAAATATGGGGGAAAAATAATAACGTTCAAAAGAATTGGCTTTATTTAATGAATGTAAATAAACGTGAACATTGAACGTTTGTTTATTGGAACTGGTAGCCGTTGGCGGGCAACTCAAAGGTGAGAATGATTCAGTCGTGTGCGAGTTGGAAGAAGACGAAAGAATACGAATAAAAGTACAGTACATTCCTTGTAAAACATTTGTTTATAGACTTTTGTACGATAAAGATTTTAACTGCCGAACAATACAGTTTCTTTCTTACAAGTCCTTGTGTTTTAGAGTTAAAGTAGACAATCGTTCACAGTAATTATCGATTTGGAGCGTCTTCGTGAACAATAGGAACATAGGGTTAAGTTCCTTGACAATGAATATAGTAGGTTAGAAAGAGAGAATCCGTCTGTGCCAGTGACAATGATCTTGAGCCCTATCTCCAGCCATCAGTTCTTAGGATCTCGAGGACAAAACTAAGCAGATTATGCCTCCCTATTTTGCTCAAGCTAACTTTCAAAAATTCCATGGACTCATTCCAAGTTTTGAATTGACCACCTCTAACTGTTTACCAACCTAATTCCATATCGTTTGACGTTGCCGGTAGAGAAAGACGATGGCTAAGCAAGTTCATGTGCCATTTTAGTTGAATCCCCTTGACAACCTCATCGATCAGCTTACCAAACTTACCTAACACTCTACGCCTAGTCTGAGTATAACTCACTATATTATACTACTAAAGACGAGAGACACACATCTATGATGAAAGACAACTAGTCTTTCCATATCTCCTACTGTAAAAAGCCGTGTCTTAGAGCCATAAGGGAGAGAAGAGAGACACTGGTGGACAGTACACACGCGTAGTATCACTGATGATATTCCTGATTGTGGTGTACTGGACTACGCAATAGACCTTTAGGAAGCGAGAAGACACGAATGCGTTGGGCTGATAAGAATGTTTTATTTTTAATGTCAAATAAGCTAGGGGATCTACAGGCGTAAATCAACAAGCTGGCAGACGAGACAGGCTAGCAGTGAATATAGGACTTCCAGCTAATGTAGAAAAGACAGAAGTGACGAAGATACCTAACTATCGACGGGAGAAATTTGAAGGAAGTCATTTCTTTCAGTTGCCTAGTCTACATCGCCGCAATACCGAAGGGAGGTAGGATCACAAGAGCAAGAGCGATTTTCGTTAATCTTAAATTAGCTGAAAAATCTTCTCTACTAAGCACTAACAGACGAAGTTCGCATTTGATGCTTTCACCACCAGAGTTATTTCAAACAGGCTACTACTGATTTTGATCAACATCTGCCTTCGCTGGCTCGGTGCTAAAGATCAGATACCTAGCTAGGAAGGAAGAGACCAGTCAAGAAGCAATACGCTAGCAATTTTGCAGAAATAAAAGGAGACCACTGAGTGATATAATACGTTTGACAAACGCCCGAGTAAGGAACGACGAGTTAGTAATAGGTCCAAGAGTAGTGTGAAGGATACTGTGTGATGAAGAGGATACGAGAGATTATGAGCACTCTAGGGACTGGTTAAAGATAACTTCAGAGAGAAGAATGAAATTCAAGCAGAAAAAGCTCAGGCCAACTCACCAGTATGTTTGAATCAAATAAAAATTTTCTTGCATATTGTTCAAATCCACTTGTATTACTTCCATAAAAACTTTTCACATCAAAACATTCTACAGGAAACAAAGAAAAAGAAGAAAAAATGATATTGTGTTTAATCGATCTTTTTTCAAATTTCGTTCAATACAAATATAATCGTTTTCATCCCTTGAATTCGAAGTGAAACACAGGGGTTTGAACTTTCTGTAGTTAAAGTCTGTGTGTTGTTTATGAGAGGTTGAGTTGCTTGCTTCACTTCCAGTGGCTGAATGGTCTATGATCCTGACTTGTAACGTGAAGTTCCTGCGTTCGAGTCGCATTGGGTAGGCACTATCAAAGAGTTACAAACTAGGAGGAAACAGCTAGAAAACCCCCTGGTTTTAAGGGGTTCCCTCAATGAAATCAATCTGTGATCAAATCTGAACTGAAGAACTTGGGTGCTCTGTTAATATTTAAATTTCATATTAGTTGATCAGTGTAAAACAGAGTGATGAAACAGTATTATTATTTACTGGATGACGTTTCGAACACAACTTATTGTTTATAATTATGTCAGTAATAATCATACAGCTTAGAAACTTGAGGTTTAAGGTTTCCTTCATTCTTTCCTATTTGTCGTAGGAGCAGTATAATTTTCAATTCAATTTACTTATGAATTGTAAAGTTAGGAAGGGGAGCTTCCAATGCTAGATTGTAGAGTAAAAAGCAAAGAAGATAAGAAGTTAAACACTAGTGGTTATAGGAGACTCACACATTCAAACAGATGTTTGGACTTCCGATCACCATAAAATAGATAATGATAATAGTGATAGTGATGATAATGTTATTAATGACGACATATAGGTTAAACATGCATAGAATAGTGACAACACCAACAATAAGGAATCAAAACCATCAGTAGTAATTCCATACAAGGAAGGAACTTCGAAAACCTTACGCAGAATTCTTAACAAGGCAGGAATAACAGTGGTTGGCATTAAATCACCCACAAACTCAGTTAGAAATAAGCTTTGTCGGTTAAGTGATCAATCCTGTGGAGCCAATTAAACAAAGCAATTGACCTTATCCGATACCCCGCCTGCAATGATTGTCAGGTCATATACATAGGTCAAAGTAGTGGAACAGGGTCAGTCAGACTAGCGGAGCAGCATAAAGACTTTAAGAATAGAACTTGTGCACAGTGGTAGGGTGTAATTCCATTCTGGGAAAAAATTAACTTTGATAAAGTCTCACAGTGTTTCACAGTGATATCTACTGATGACGTTTCGAGCATAATTTACTGCTCGTAATCATATCAAGGTACTCACAGAACTTTCCAACTTCGTTTATATAGTTCCATTATTTTCCATCGTTTGATTTGATTGGTAGCAGTATTTTCCATATTTCTTGTATGAGTGTTGAGTCATTCCTATTGCACGCGTTAGGTGTAGACTCGATGAACCAGGCTGGATTCAGTAATCAACTGCTCTCTCCTCTCCACCTACCTATATTACTTCTTAGAATTTTAACCCTCTCCCACCTTGCTCTGTGTTAGTGCATGGAGTGCAAATGCTGAGCTTTTTTGAAATTACTTATCTACTCGGCGTTAACCATTCTTATCTTAGCTAAATTCTTATGTTGCCACAATCTGACTACCCCCGACCTACTAGTTTGACCTCACTCATAGTCATTGCAAGATATTTTGTAATTTATATTATTTTGTTTAATTGGGTCCTCGGTGTCCTTTAGCCTACAGAGCTTGTCTCTGAGTGAGCTTTTAGGTTTAAATACTGCCCTAATTCCTTCTTTATTGAGAATCTTACGTAGGGCCTCGGATGTCCCCTCCTTATATGGTATAACGTGGATGCCTTATATTCTCTCTTATTTATGTTATCATTACTAGTTCCACAATTATTTTTATTTTGTTTTTGGCCTTTGCTGATCTTCCTAATGAATTTTACAGGATAATTATTCAACACCAACCCTTCCTCTATCTGTTTCATTTCATCATTTGGGTCTTTTCTTGTGCTAATTAGTGCTATGGCTCGGTTTGTTTAGACACTTAACTAAGCCCACCTTAACAGTGAACGAATGAGATGAATTAAAGTCGAAATATCTATTAGAATGCGTTGGTTTTCTATGAACACTAGTGTGTAGTTTACGGTCTTCTATTCGTTTTATTTTACAATCTAACATAGCTAGTTCTCCTTGTTCATTTGTTAGATTGTAAAATAAATAGAACAGAAGATGGTAAACTGCACACTAGCTTTTATAAAAAAAACCAACGCATTGTAATAGATATTTCGACTTTAATTCATTTCATCTGTTATCTGTCTGTCAAGGCAGGTGGCTTAGTTAAGTGTCTAACAAACCGAGCAGTAGCACTAAGTAGTACAATAAAAAACCTAAATGATGAAATAAAACAGATAGAAGAAGCAGGGTGTTGCCAAAACAACTTGTTAATACTATTGTAGATAGACACTTGCATTCCTTCAAGAAATTAGCAAATATTGTTGTGTCACACTTTGAACATTCTCAGTGTAAGATCAATTCAATTCCCATCCTTGAATCAAATCAACCTGTCCCACCGGATCAGCCTAGTGTTGTTACAACCCAATTATCCATGCCTAACGTGTCTATCCCCCCTTGTTTAATGAACTGTGTGTATGTGTTTTTACCTCGATCCGTTTAGTCAGACAGTTGAACTCATGACCCAATCAGAGTACTTTGTGAACTGTTATTTTTTGCTGATCCTTGTCTTACTTTGTACTATTCTGTCGAGTTTATCTTATTTCTTGATACTCATCTGTATCAGCCTACCTGGTTAGGTAGCCAATTAAATTCTATCTTTGTGCCTATGCTCGGTCTATCTCTTAACCGCTCTCTGTTCTATGCCTTGCCTTACTTGGGTTCATTCTTCTACTGACTGCTTATCTGAACGGTTGTGTCTGATTCCGGCTAGTTCGCAATTTTGGCTTTAGCGTTATTCCGCTCTGATAGCGGTACCTTGCTTTCTGTTAAGCGTTGTGCTTTGTACTCTTGAAACCGTTAAGGTTTGTTGTATATATATAATTATTAATTTGTTCATTAATAGTACCGTAGAAACAGTGACCGGCTTCTTGTTTGTTCTGGACCGGGATAGCCTTTATCTACGCGTGACTTAATTTCAAGCGATATTGCGCTTACATTCAGTATACAAAACTTTCTCCTTACATCTCATTGGTTAGAAGTAGGAGCAACTATAGAAGACTGTATGTTTGGACGACTAAGTACAAAAACTCTACGATACACAGTGTTATGCAGTAATATTAACTGATGACTTTTCGAGCATAAATTATTGCTCATAATCATCTCAAGGCATCACTCACACTACTTTTGTTTTACTTCATTAATATGCACGAGTGGAACTGATTAGACATTTGAATAAAAATCAATACAATATAAAGTACATTGAGAAATAATATTAGAGTGTTATCAATAATATACAATTAATTGTCTAATCATTTTTTACTCATGTATATAAATGAAGCTAGAAAGTTGTGTGGGTGACTTGATATGATTATGAGCGATAATTTGTGATCGAAACGTCATCAGTTAATATTAACGTATAACACTCTGTGATTTATCAAAATAAAGTCTTATCTATGATGGAGGTATACTCTACCACAGTACCTAAGTTTTATACTTATATATACGATACCTTCTTCAGCACACATTGTATATAATGAGAAAGGTGTAAGACAGGAGACACTACCAATTTACTGAATAACTCTAAGTAAACAGCATTTGTTTATTCTCACTGTAACATTGTTGTTAATACTTTCACTTGATTTAATTTTATATTCATTTCTTACTGGACAATATTATTAATGTAAATGCCTTATTTTAATTATTAGCCCTGTAATGGTAAAATTAGATGCCCTACTGTACTACTACATGCTGAAAATTCCTTATTTGTACCAAAGTACTATTTTCAGAGATTGATTCGGAATTCCATTTTTTGGATGTTTTTCTAAAGAGGAGATCTGATGGTTCTCTTCAAAGATCGATCTACAGGAAACCAACATGGAACGGTCAGTACACAAATTTCCATAGCTGGGGCCCTTTAAGAAGAAAGAGAAATCTAATCCATTTCTTATCCTCAAGAATAAGGAGGATATGTTCAAGTGAAACAATCGATGGGGAACTGGAGCGACTCAGACAAGTTCTCATAAAGAATGGATATCCTCCAAGATTTATCAAGAAAAACACGAAGTTAAGAGAAAAGCCTGAAAGAATTCAGACGGTGCCGAAGAAACTGCTTTTTATGAGTGTTGAATTTAAAGGTGATACTGCAGCTGCAGTGCGTCGGTGGCATAGCGGTTAGGACGCTCGCCGGCCATGCACATGGGCCGGGGTTCGATCCCCGGCCGACGCACTCCTTTACCTCACTGGGCCAGAAATAATGCTGGTAAAGGGGAAAGGTTGGGTTTGAGGCTAGCAACCCCATCCTGTAAAAATATACACTGCTACAGAAACTTCAAACCAATGGCTTGAAGCCCTATGTTCCACTGGGAACGTGAAGGAAAATTATTATTTATTATTATTTACTGGAGCTGAGATCCAGAAGAATCGCTTATGCAGATCACTGAGGAAAGCCTTCTTTATGGCTGAGGTACGTATCAGTTTCTACAGCCGACAAATGATCAACAGATGTGTGAAGGATAAGCTGCCGCTTAGAGCCACCTCAGTGTGTGTTTATAAATTCACCTGTTCGTGTGGAGCTAGTTATATTGGCCACCCTCACAAAGCGCACGCTTTCCAAACGCATCTCTGAACATTATCCGGCATGGTTAGCAAAGGGACAATGCAAGACAATTACTAGCTCAATTTTCGAGCATTTGGTGAAATCAGGTCACGTAGCTACACCAGAGTCGTTTTTCAACATCATCTACAAAGTAAAGTCTAATGGTACAAAGGGCGTCAGGTTTCGGCTTTTGTGTATGGCGGAGGCGCTGGCAATTCACCAATACAACCCTGAACTCTGTATACAGAAAAAGTTTGTCCAGTCTCTTATTCTACCTTGGTCTTAACCTCTTCACTAATCGTTCCCTGTAAAAAAATTTTGATTTTTCTTTTGTTCTTAAATTTTAATTTTACTTTTAGTTTGCTTTTGCTTGAATAATTAGTTCACCATTATTAGTTTCATATACTCCTTTTGTTTATTTTCACGCCCTCTTCACACTTGTTAAATTAACACTCAACTACCACCTTTATTCTCACTCAAGAGCAATTTTAACCTTATCAAACTTCTATCTTTGTTCTGTGGAGTACCATGTAATTTACAACTTTTAATTTTCACTTCTAAAGCCACTTCTGAGTAATTATATCAATTATGTCACCCCCCCTATTACTCAATAATAGACCACTATACATTTTTCTAAGTATAAATACGACTGTACAGCCAGCCTCTGAAGATGATTTCATCGATAAAGAAAATTTTCTTGGCTGAATCTGTCTTTTAATTTCTTCATGACTCAATGGGTATTTTTCGTGAAATAAAGCTATTATTATTTAGAAAAAAATTAGTAAATCATGCATGTTTCTACAATCTGGTGCAAAGTTAAACAGTTCAGTTTGCCAGGAAAGGTATCCAAGTTATGTGGACATCTTGTGGATTATTCATATATCTGATTCTCAAGAGACTGGTTCACTGCTGTTCTCTTCGTCTGTAACTTCACTCAATGGAGGTGTATTACCCACCTTAGATCTCTGAGAAATACATTCTTACACTTCATAGTGTTGTAGTTATCTGCATATTTGCAGAAGACTCTTTGAGGTTATATATGTAAAGTAGTACTTAGCTCTGAACTTTGCAAACGACTTCTCCAGTGTTACATAAAACCGAAGATCTACAGGCAAAAATCAACAAGTTGTCTGAAGAGGTAGACAGCCAGCGAGGAAAAAACTTCAGGTGAACACTCGAGAAGACAAAGATTATGAAGACGTCCTACTGGCCAAAAACAACAACAACAAGCACCAATCACTATCAGTGGCAGACATTTGAAAGAAGTTGTTTCTTTTACCTACTACGTCGCTGGCATGGATGAGAATGTCGAACCCAACGGGAACGGAAAAGGTAAGATGGGCCTTCATTACTTCGATATCAGTCTAGAAATCTACAGGCTACTGCAAACTTTTATCAACAATCGCCTTCAACAGCTTGATATTAACGATTAGATAGTGAGAAAGTATTAGAAACGAGGGACTGCGGTAACGATCTTATTGCCCAGCAAACATTTCGAAGAAAATGAAGATGAATCGAACAGACGCTTAACAGGGCGTAGATTGACATTATGTAGCAAACCCTCCGAGAGGACGCGAATGGGAAACAACAGGCCGGGTGTCCGAATGTAGCATGGAGGAGATCGTGTCAAAAGGAGGCGACAGCTTATGGATGAATGCACAAAGCAGGATGAAATTAGAGAGGGGGTGCATTTAAAGCCCTCTGTCCCACTCGGGACCAAAGGGAACAATATATTTAATAGATAACATGTAATATGGTGAATATTGAGTTTGAGAAGACTTATGAAGAAAAATAATTCAAACAGTTGTCGGAGTTAGAGCTGTATCCTTTCGTGAGGAGTGATTAGTGCTTGAAGGTGTAGAGTAATTATTGCTGTATTCAAGAAAAACGTGCATTATTACTCTGGCCTAAATGATTTACATTTGTGTCTATGCTTCAGTGGTAGAATGCTTGCCAACACTCATGTAATCAGGGGTTCGAACCCTAGCCAGAGCACTGTTAACCCTCACGGAGCTGGTAGTAAGGCGAGAAGAGACAGAACGTTGGGCGTGAGGCTGGAAACTCCACCCAGTGACAGAATAACATTACTTCCGCTTCAAGCTCTACGATGCACTCAGGAAGTCAAAAACAAAAAATAAATGATAAATAAGTTGATTCTTAGGTTATCCTTTATAATCTGCATAGCGAAAATACCCATTCAGACATTTCGAAGACCATAAGTATTATTTTCGATAAATTTCTCCTCCACCTCTACTTCTATATATATATATATATATATATATATATATATATATATATATATATATATATATATATATATATATATATATATATATATATATATATATATATATATATATATATATATATATATATATATATTATATATATATATATATATATATATATATATATGTATATATATATATACGTAAACCATTCAGTAATCGCGATTAACAATATTGGTTTTTTTAAGCTACACGAAATTGTCAAGATCCGTGGAAATACATTTCAATAAAGATGAATAAGTAACAGTACTCTTAAAAGTAGAATATTCAAGAGAATATAAAATAAAATTAGGAAAATTTACAAAGTAAGTAAAGCGTCTGAACCAATTTCTTATCTGGACACAGGTTGGAATTCCTAATGTAGACTCCTACAGCCAGCCTCAGCAATATGTAATAGACGAACTGTTGAGCTAAAATTAAACTTAGTTGGTATACAGTAGATGACTTTGAAAGTCGCTTTGTTTCTAGCAATTTTGTGTTCTATATCTACGAGATGCTGCAGTATAGAACAATGAATGGACTTTGTTTCTACCTTATTTAACCACGCAGGAAGGTATTCGGAAATTTGACGATAAACACGTCTAATTTTAATACCAGCCCAGCTTTACATTTTCATCCAATATAATCCACGTTTTCAATAGTTGATATCTATCTCTCTGAGTGACTTGTGGCACATGATTTATGATCACTATATTTTATAACCTTCATAATTATTTCACTCAATCAACCCATCATCCTGAATATTACGACAAAATTATCAGGTTTTTTTCAAATTTTGATTTACCTACTAAATTAAATTTAAGTAGTAGGATTAAATAACACGAAGTTGTAGAATTATGAGATGTTTTAAATTCTAATGAGGAAACATTTTTAACAGTTGAAATAAATCGGAAAAAAGATTTTGAGATTCCTAATCACTTTAAAGTATACTTTGACAAAGATCTTGAAGATATGGCCGACGGAATGATAAAACTACCATCAATTTTATAATCGTTAGAATTAGAATAATATGGAAAGATTTGAAATATACAACTTACTATTGTTGATAACTAAATTCGATATAATTTTGGCTACGGAATACCATAAATATCCACAGTTTAAGTATCTAGTAAAGAAAGAAGGTGAAGATATTCCGTTAATAATAGTGATATACAATATTTTATAATAATAAAGGTATCCGGATGAAGCTCTATATTCCTCTAGGAACTAAAGGAAACAATAATAATAATAATAATAATAATAATAATAATAATAATAATAATAATGATAATAATAATAATAAAGGCATCAGTTTTTCATCGAACAAAGTGGCATAGCCGAGTAATTTGAAAAATTAAACTGGAGGTTTCAAAATGCCTCACTATTGGATATTGTTCAATATATCCGTTAGTTCCTCAGAACCAGTACAAGTGCATCCATGAATTATCTAGGGTAGCCTTATTCAATGTTAATTGACTAGGGGCACTTTCTTCACGAATTCTCGAAAAATTTATTTAGTGGAGACAGAGTGTACATGATTACTTATTCCAAACATTTTGCAGAGTGCTGCTTTCAACCAAAAGTCACAATTACATATTTTCTTTGTAACAAATTAAGAAACGTATGTTTATGTTACATTCTCTAATAAACATCATTTTCAGCCCTGATCATATACTGACATCAGTTACAGAGCCAGTAAAAATGGCTAGTAGTCCCAGACACTTGTTTCGTCCCCTTTAGGACTCTTAAGAGGTACAAACCCATAGTTCTGACAGAGCTCGAAACCGGGACCTTGAGGTTATACCTGGTTTCACCAACGCTGAGGAGTCTTAAATAAAGACGAAATAACTCTCCAGTACTCCCTGCAAGTTTTCAGTGGTGCTCAAGGGAATTTGATTCATAATCAATGTTCAATGCAATCAAATCCACGCAGTCATACACTTGGAAACTAATCAGGTGCTCACCAGCGACTGGCTACAGGATGAAGTCAGTGAAGTCCTAGTGGTAATTCGTGATCAATGAACTGCACTAAGTTAGGCTTAGTGGGTCAGGACGCTCGCCGACCATTCAGGTGGTCTGGAGTTCGATCCCCGGCCGACGCACTCCTTTACCTCACTAAGCCAGAAATAAAAGCTGGTAAAGAATAAAGGTTGGGGATGAGGCTAGCAACCCCATCCTGTAAAAACTAAACACTGCTCCGGAAGCTTGAAGTCCTATGTTCCACTGTGAATTTTAAGGAATAAAAAAGTGGGGAGTGCTATATATTTCATGAAGTGCTAGGAGTTATGACTGGTTGGCTATTGCATTCTATCCCAGCAGCGGAACGGTATACCTGCTCACCTGGTGATATGAAAGTCCTGGGTTCGAACCCTGACAGTAGGGCTATTGGTATGTGAAATACTCGCAAAAGTAATCGATTGAAACAAAGTTAACAAGTGAAGTTATGCATGCAATACTATGAAGGAGTATTTATTGGCATCTGTATATTGAAGCATACAACTTACCTTGGTATAGATAAATCAGGCATAAAATAAGGCCATTGAAGAAGTAGAACAGATATCTCTTGTGGAACAAACAAACAGAAGAAAGGAGCTAATTTAATGCATGCAATATGTGATAAGATAGTGTTTAATAAATCATGATTTTTTGGGAGGCATTATGGAGTGTTACAGGGTGTCTACAAGTGGAGTAAATGTACTACAAATAAAACTGGCAATTGGGGCTACCTAATGTACGTAACATAGAATAGTTTTCCTTTACTGGTTACATGAGGCTGAAACTAGAATTAATAAACTGGGTGTTTAAAACAATTAGTCCCCTTTATAAATTTGGATAGCGTTATTACAAGACGAAGATGATCTGAAAAATGTGATATATTTGCGCAATACATTTCGAGCAATCTGATCACACATTTACTAACCCTTACAAACCAAACTCTAGAAAATTAATCTGATGCTCGCTAGTGACTTGCTACAGGATGGAGTTTCCTGGAGTTCTAGTGAGAAGTTGTGACCAATGAGGTCCAATTAGATGTCACGTGTGTGGATGGATGCCTCATCAACGACAATGGTTGGGGTCGCGCTAAATCACGAATTGGTAGAAGTTAAAATTCATGAGCTATTGAATCGGGTCCCAGTGGCTGAATGGTATACGAGCTTGCCTTGTAACCGGAAGGTTCTGGGTTCGAATCCCGGTGGGTGCGTACTGCTGATGATTTCCAAACTAGGATGAAACAGCAGCTGCCTAGCACTCCCTGGTTGTTTTTTAATGGTTCTCTAACTCATATCAATCCGTGATCAACTCGTAAAAACATAACTAACCCTTACAAACCAAACTACAGAAAATTTGGTAGTCAAGCCGATATATTTGAAAAACATTAAGGGCAATTAAATGACACAAAGTGACAAAAAAGATTTAAGAATAATTAACACAAACGTTTGGTAATCTAATCAAATAAGGATTACCAAGGTAGGTTAAGAGCAATATTAAACTGTTTTTGAGTACACAGGGGGCAGGGGCGGGGGGCTTAAGTTTATAAATAGCAATAGCCTCGGCGTATTTCGGTAAGCGCACTTGACCGTTTTTATAGATGATCTTAAAGGGTGAGTAAACATCAGTCTTATGGTTCATCTCGATTAGATGTTTAGCTATAGACGAAGTTGGTAGTCTGACACCTGCATCTATTGGTTTTTCACAATTCATTTGTTTTTATAGCCATTTTAGGATGTGCTCTCCCACCCTCACATACAAAGCGCCATTACTCCTCCCTATGCATGTGTGTCCACATACACACACAAACACACACGAGAATAGGTAAATTGTGTGCACTTTTGAGGTTTGAAGTGAAGAATATTTTTAGCTCTTTCGACAATTACAAGCTGGGCTGCATAATAGGTTCTACGGAGTCATAGTTAAAGAGAACATCTACTGCACGTCAGCTAAAGGTATCTAGTAAATTGTGAATTAGACAGAGAGGAGGTCATAACTTCAGCTATTGATCATCTTTATGTAACAAATAACAATAATGCTGTGGTATTTAGCTACACCCGAAAGCATAAAGCAGTTGCTAATCATTCAGTATAATCCAGAATGAGCAGTTTGTCGGGTTTTGGAGCTCGTCATCTGGATGTGCCTACCATCCCTAGTGAAACTCGAACCTTTAACCTATCATTTCAAACAGCAGACTTTCCGTGGAAACAGCATGAATCTTTGCAGATTATAGGTACATCCAACTGATAAGTCCTGAAGAGAACGAAATTAGCATTCTGCATTACACTGCCAATCACAATCCAAAAAATAATGTCACATTAATCTACAGACATCGTACTAGCAGCCGATATATCAACAGAATTTAATTGGAGAAGTTATTACTATTTCTTTGAGTTTCAAGTAAAATATAGGGCTTCAACAACACACCTCCAATTTCTTCTACTTTATGCTGCTCTCTTCAGTCCTCCTCTGGGCTTCAGACTGGCTAGAAGACCAGCAAGCTATCAAATTAGGCTATGATGACTTGAACAAATAGATTGAATTATATTTCAAAAGTACAGTGGCATGGAGGAGATCGTGAGAGTTGCAAGAGGAGATAAGAGATCATGGGCAATCGTGGACCCAACTGAAGAGGACAGCTAAAAGCAGAAGAAAGTGGAGGGGTGTTGTTTAAGCCCTTCCTATGTTCCACTCGGAACCCAACGGAATAATAATGATAATAATATTTCAAAATTTTATGTGGAAAGCGATCTGCTTTGCACTATATGATGTGAATGGAACATTCAATAGGTGGTTATTTTGATGACATATTTGCTACATTTATTGAAATCACTCGTCAGTAAAGTGTGATTGCGGTAAAAAGAAGCTACTGCTTATAAAGATATTTATAATATAACTTACCGAGTATATTAGAACTTTCAACATATTGAAGAAGTTTACTGCCACCGGAACTGAGGCTACAAAAATACACCAAAATTTATTTCCAGTGATAAAACATGTTAATCTCTTTTTGAATGGAAATATTCACAACATTATTGGATTTATATTTTTAAATACATAGAATACTTTATATAATAATATATTTTGCATTTTACTGTAAATATGGTTCAAGCTAACAAATCCGATAACTTTCGCTGGATCAACACTTACTTGAAAGACGAGATCTCATCATACTGAGCAAAACTGATTAAAGATATTTTGTGAACATATGTTGGGTTTTCACCATACATGCTAGATAGGGTTGAAGGTGAACCGTTAATATTTTTTTTGTCTAAAATTAATTTCTCCTCCATTAGTGTTTTACTTCTTCTAAGTTCAGAAACCTGGCGTCCACACAAAGTTCCTAGTCTTACTGTGAATGTAACCGGTGGAAAAATAGGAATATTTTCATTCTTTTAATGTTGTATTATTGTTAGATGATTGGAGAAAATTGGTGGGAAGCCCTGGATCTAGCTTTTGTTCGCTTTGGCACTCATCAACAAGGCGTATACATATTCTTCCAGGAACCCATGTCTCCCTGTTGTACAGTCAGAGGCGTTACCATTGAGCTATTTCGCCTGGTTGCCGAGCTCCTGTATGACTGTAAAGGACACTTTCTGATTGAGCCCTAGAATAATGACCAATATCACGAGTCTAGTCTATGCCATTTGTGCAGACTGAATTCTACCAGTCAAGTTTCCTGCTGTGTGACCAGCATTCTAGGTGACTCGTCATCACAATGTACTCTGAATTGTAGTTGTTGTTGTTGTATGGTTGAAGGCAATCGTCAGGAAGCCTTGGACTCTACAGTCGCTTTACAACTAACATGGTTCACAAAAATAAAATAGAATGCATGACAATAACTCAGTCATAATGAAACAAAAGTGCATACTAATGACCAGTCATATTTGAATAGGTCAAGTAGTTCATGGTGGGCTAAGGTTGAAGTTTATTGTTTTTTGTACATATAATTTAGGATGTATGTGATTAATCCCTAAAGTGCTTCCATCACCTTCAATAACCAGTCTTGAATTAGAGTTATGTGATGAGATAGTTGTTAAGCTGTCATTAATATTGATTTTATGACCTGACATTAATAAGTGTTTTGCAATGGATGATGCTGGATTTCCATTCGGATTAATTCCGTTGAAACTTTCTATGCAATTTAACAACCATTTTGGAACGTGTTTCTTTGACGACATTGGAACATTCCGTTGGCTGCACCTATATAGATGTCCCCGCAACTGCAGGTGAACTTGCAAATACAGTCTGAAGTAGAGTCCACAGAATTTAGCGTTTTAATCGTAGGTACAATGATCGAAAATGTTCGAAATATGAGAGAAATAGATGCGGCGTAGAATGTGCTCTTGATGTCTAACCGAAGTCTTTGGGCTGTTAACTGTTTAATTTGATCACCCTTGAGTTGTATTTTAATAAAGATAGCTTTCTTTGATAAGGAAGCTGTTTTTTCAAGATGTGGTTTATCCTTACTGTGACAATTGATAAAGGTTTCTGGATAACTATTAGCTGATAAAATTGAATGGATGTGCCATCCATTAATGTGTCGCTAGTACATGTTTTGTGGCCTTTTAAAACAAACACTTCACAAGGGAACGTTTATACTGGATAGCAATAAAACCAGTGAAATGAAAATATTGTCTTATTCAGATTTATATACTGTGATTAATTGTGTATATTTTATGAATGATCTGTGTAACCTAATATCTAGCCATTTCGTATTTATTTGTGTTTATAATTTTATCTATGATTTGTCACCATTATTAGCTTCTAATTCAACATGGAATATACCTCAACCCATTGGTTTATTCCTTCACGTTCCCACTGGAGCATAGGGCTTCAAGCTAGGCCTGTGAAGTTTCTGTAGCATTGGTGTTTATTTTTACGGGATTTATGATTATTCTTATTCCTTAGGGTTCCAAGTGGAACATAGGGTTTCAACAATAAATCTCCACTCTGTTCTATTTTATGACATCTTCTTCAGCAGCTGGCTAGCTGCACAACCAACATTAATTTCTCATCTCCTCTCCGTCACACTATCACCTCCGTGTCACTACCGCACCGATCATCCACTTGTCGCTCCCTGTTCAGATTCCACTCAAGCAACGGCCTGCGCTGAACGCGATATCATTTGACGTTTTTCTCAACGTATGTTCGATTCATATCCATTTTCTCCTACATTTTTTTAAGCAATCGGCTCTAGCTTGTTGGTTTGTTGCCAGGGTTTCTTGCTTCCAATTCTTTCTGACCGGCTGGCTGACCATTGGATCTTCAGTATGGAACCAGCTAAAGGGGAGGCTGTTGATAAAGGTTTAAAGTGCCTTGTTAGAAAGTGTTTTCGTGGCACGTTGGTCGAGTTTCGAGCCCGTGTAGAAGCACTGACTAACTTCACATTTGTTTTGTAAATCCGAATCTTGTTGTTTATGCTGCTGAGTTAGTGCAGAAGATTTCCCAAATGGCTTCAGATTGACGAAGAAGTATCCCGCCTTCCCAATTTTGACGTCTTTACCCATTTTCACCTGTGATGGCAACCATGCTTCCTAGATAAGTTGAGGACCGTTGGTTGGTTATTTGCATTACCTCCGTCTTCTTTATATTCACCTGGAATCCCGTCTTCGCTGGCTGTTTTTCCAGCCAGTTTGTTGCTTTTCGCCTGCAATTTTTCGGGTTTTTGTGATATTAGACATGCATCATCTGCAAAATCCATATTTTCTCGAGTCTTCTCATTGGTCCACTATATTCCTTTCTTCTCACTGCCCACAGTCTAACGCATAATCCAATCTACCACAATTAGGAATAGCATTGTTGGTGACGATAGGCAGACTTGCCTCACTACTGTATTCATTAAGAACGCCTCTCTGAGATTTCCGCTGTGGATCACCTGACACGTGGCATTGTCATATGACCATATGCTGGATGAGGTTGATAAAGATTTCGGCACTGCACGCCGTAGTGTTGAAGTGGTTTCCGAACTGCTTCTGGATCAATGTTGTTGAAGGCCTTTGTGAAGTCGATGACCTTGAAGTACAGGTATGACTGCCATTCTATACTCTGTTCTGTGATGACGATGTGTAGAGTTGCGGTTTGATCAGCAGATGATTTGCCTTTCCTGAAACCAGCTTGTTCCTGTGGGTGGCGGAGTTCTGCATCCAGTGTATCTTTCATTTTTTTCAAGAATGACACCGCCTAGTATTTTACTTGGCGTGAATAAGAGCAAGAAATGTTGTGGAATATATTATTCAACAAATATTCCAAAGTCATCGTAAGTGATTTTGACATGGTTTCACTCCAAGGAAACTGTTTGATGTCACCTTAAACAAGACTAGACGTTGAGTAGAAAATGAATAAGAAACAACAATTTCTGTTTTGATCCTTGGATGACATGGAAGAGGTTGTTTGATGAGTTGGGTAAACAGGACTACAGAGAACAAGGTGAGATGGAAATATGTCAGTGAAGTTTTATGTTCCAGGAAGGAAATCAAAGGGATCTATGATAACGAATTTAGTGCAAGATTACTGTGAAAGCATATAAGTCGAAAGTTTAATGCTTCAGTAGCTTTCGTCACCTAATTTCCTCCAAAGTTTTTCCTTCAGAATGTCTTGTAAAAGTTATAATTAGTTCTTCTTACCATTTTAATGGGGACAAATATATACTACTCAGAATGTATCAGTAAGTTGTTAAGTCAATTAATTCAGCTTTATTAACAGAAATGTCCATTCATTAACACACAGTCAGCTCATAAAGCAGAAATAGCGATCAATTCCTATAGAGGAATTTAGCAGTGATTCATGAAACCGAAAACAAAAACAACAACAACCACATCAGCACGATGAAGTGGGATTTTATTTGTTTGTTTGTTTTTTGTTTTACAGGTTTTCTCAGCCTACTTTTAATCATCTAAATAATCAAAATTAATTAATTTTTGACTTTCTAATCTAACTCATTTTCAATGTTACAAGGTGCATTGCCTATACCTATTGTACAGTCCAGTGGTTTTATCGATTTAAACGGATACAACCTCTTGTCAGTTTGGCTATCATTGCTAATGCGAAAGAGGTAAACAAAATGTTTACTTGAGGTGGTGAAAATATCGAAAATTGTGTGAAAGAGAAGTTCAATTTTGAGGCGAATCATAGGAACTGGTAGCTCTTCTTACACTTGGATTAATTCTGAAATAAGAGAGAAGATTTGTAGCTCAGATGAGTGATTTTGATCTCATTGCCTTCTATAAGTTGTCCTTCAGGATAGTATCGCTGCAGCGCAAACGTCTATGTAAAATGAATTTATTTGGATTCTCTGTGAATAATGGTGTCATTGTCTTTATCTCCTGATGCCCTTTGTCATGATTCACTGTTAATTACCAACAGTATTGATCATTTTTATTGACTTGGAATCTGAACCTTTTTGTCATATGACGTATCATCGTTTATCACTTGGTAAATTTGATCTACGCTAAGTAATGTAATCCGTTAATCGCTAATTCATTCGAATATCAGGCTTCTAGGAATTCACTGACACTTTTGATGATTACACCGTTTGACATTTTCACACTTTTTCTCAATCAAATTATTGCCTACAGTTGTTTCCATGCATTGATATGAAGGAATATGTGGTTGAGGCAGTGTCGTCTTTTTCAAATCATTCTGAGTAGCGTTCTCTAACACGATTTGAAAGGGTGGAGATAGAACGAACTATTTGCCTAGCCCCACAGGATATGTTGACTTTACGTTTCCTTTTTTCAAACGGGAAATGAAGTAATCTGCCAAAAGTGGGCCATAGGGAGAGCCCATAGCAACCCTATCATTCCATCTGAAGATATCTTTGTTGAATATAGATTAAATATGAATCTCAGTAACAATTCTTTCATATACGAGGTTGGTACTGATGTTCTACATGTGTCTGAGCAGGAATCAGATTGTTTCTGTGAGCGGAAAATTGGAAAATACAGATTCTACTTGTAGTGACAATATAACTTTGCCATTTGCATTCAAATCTTTTATACATTCTATAAATTCAGAAGTGTTTCTGAAGGAGTATATTCACATATAAGTATAAAACTTCCGCACTGTGGTAGAGCATAACTCGATCATGGATAAGATTTTATTTTGATAAATCACACAATGTTGTAAAGTAAAATTAACTGATGACATTTTGAGCACTAGTTATTGTGAGTGACTTGATATGATTATGAGCAATAATTTGTGCTGGAAATGTGGTTGCAAATGGTCTTAAACTAAGTCCTTCCAAATATCAGACTGTTAACTTCAGTCTTCGATGTAAACGAAAGTTAAATGAAGCTGTTGGTTCCTTGACTGTTGTCAAATTGATGTGAGTAATATAGATTTCAAGTCTGACATTATATATCTTGGACGAATTGTTTCTTCTGATCTATGCCGGTCTTTCCATGTCATAGCGTTTTCTAAAAAACCATTCCGTCTGACTTTTTACATTAAGTTAAGGCACTCAGGCATAACTCGACCCCTCTTCTTACAGTTTGTCATCTCATGCATCTTACCTATTCTTCTTTACTATTCCCTCTTATTCTTTCATGGAAGGCTTATAAAAGACTATGTCATACTTTGTAGAACTTTGAGGACTGTCAGTAGGGCATATGGTATGCCATTCGGCCATTGTCATTGAAAGGCTCTTGATGTCATGCAACAAATTTAGTAAAAGGGATTTTGTCAGACTGTGAACATCCACTTTACCCGCAGCTCCAACCTTGTATCTTCTCAGGTAAACACAAGAGGTCATTTCAGAAGACTTTATGCATGCACGCCTAAGAATAAAAATTCCACTATACCATATTTGCAAGCACGTTCTTTATGTGATGAAAACAGTGTTAAGCATGAACCAACTAATCTTCTTTGCACTAGTAAATAAACCATTTTCTCCATACTTATTCCACCAAGCTTTACTGTTATTATTATTATTATTGTATTTATGATATTCTCATTTTTTGTGTTTTTTTTACCCATGAATGTAAACATCATTTAAACTCTGTAATAGTTGTAATCTTTGTTTTTCCCTTCACCAAGCTATATTAGGAGAACATTAGATTCAATAACCTTTAACATGCTGAAATTTCCAAACTGCATAGACAATATTGTTTGAAACAAACCCATTGTTGCTATTATTATTAGTATATTTATTATTTTCATTTTTGACTGTATTCTTAATGTAAATGTGGACAAATCCCTGTGGTTAATTTTATTTATACTCTCAGTAAATTAGATGCAATATTGTCACATTTGCTGAGAATTTCATTCTGTTTTATAAGTACTGTTTTTTTGGAATAAAGCAGATTTTTCAGGAGTTGATCATGGATTAATATCAGTTAGAGAACCATTGAAAACCAGGGAGTTATGGACAGCTGTTTCATCAGCCTAGTTTGGGAATCATCGACAGTACGGACACACTGGGGTTCGAACCCGGGACCTTCCGGTTATAAGGCAAGCTGGCTCGTATACCATTCAGCCACTGGGATAGATATCAATCGATGATCAACTCGTAAAAAACGAAATTAACCCTTACAAACCAAACTAAAGAAAATAAAGCAGATTATTATCATTATTACCAAGCGTATAAAGCCAATTATATAGCCTTTGAGGATGAGGCCTTTGTTCTTTCCTCGAAAAAATAAGTTATTGGTACGCTTAGCGTGCATTATCTGGTTTTGTTACCACGACTAGTTTCAAGTAAAATCATTGCAGGATTACATCATGAGCTGACATTAGTTAGAGAACCATTGGAAAACCAACCAGGGAGTACTGAACAGCCAATTGTTTCGTCCTAGTCTGAGACTCTTCATCAGTACGCACCCACCGCCAAGGTTAGAACCCAGGACCTTCTGGTTACAAGGCGAGCTCGTATACCATTGAGCCACTGGGACCCGATCCAATGGCCCATAAATTCTAACTTCTGTCAATCCACGACATAGCGCGACCGCTAGCCAATGTCTTCGGCGAGTATTTGTCCTCACACCCGACCAGCTGCACCCTACTGGTCACGACTTCCTACTGCAACCCAGATAACTACCTACCTGAATACGGCCAGTCGCCAGTAAGGTCCTGGGTTCGAATCCCGGTGGATGCGTACTGATGAAGAGGCACAAACTAGGGCGAAACAGCTGTCCAGTACTCTCAGGTCTTCCAATGGTTCTCTAACTAATGTCAGCTCATGATGAAATCCTGAAACCAGTCAAATCCCTACAAACCAACACCTGAATAAAATCATTCCTTTCCCTATTGCTTTGTTTATTTTATTTTAACTTATCTCCAGTTTCTTGCTTTTCACATAAAATTAATCGACAAGCTGATGTTTGACGAGGTTGTTCGGAAGGTATTTCGAAAATATTTCACATCCGATTCTAAATACATTCTATCTATTTATAACTGTAATGGTCAATATTTGGAGGTCTATTCTTATGCATGATTCATCGCTAAAATGAGGTCTGAGCTTTCAGTGTTTAAAGTATTTGATATAAGAGTTGTCAATTTCTTAACGTATACATCTCTATCCATTAGAACCATTACTGAACATTTTTCACGACGTGTTTATTATTCCGACATAGATTTTCTACATTTTAAGTCAACAATCTTCGACTGCTGTAATCAGTATCTCAGCTTGAAAACAAAAGCCTTATGTCTCCTTAAAAAAGAACATAGACAAACAACTCAGACAATTGCGAGGCAATAAGGATTTATTAATAACACCTCTTGACAAAGGTTCAGGAGTTGTCCTAATGGATACAGACGTATACATTAATAAAATGACAACTTTTGTATCAGATAACAACAGCTTTTCCAAGCTCTATGAAGTATCTGACTTAGCCATTTAGGATTCCATATTTAAATCTCATTCGATTTTCATGTTAAGGAAAGTACTTTTCTATTCATATAAGTATAAAACTAGGGTACTATGGTAGAGTATAAGTCCATTATAGATAAGATTTTATTTTGATAATCACAAAGTGTTATACAGTACTAATTACTGATGACCACGTTTCGAGCACGAATTATTACCACTCATAATCATATCAAGTCACTCGCTCACACAACTTTCTTGCTTCATTTATATACATGAGTCGAATTGATGAATAAACATTTGAATAAAAACCAGTATAAGATAATGTACATTCAGAAATAATAGTGACATGAGTGTTATTGATCAAATACAACTAGATGAGAAATAATATGTTTTTTATAATCAAAATAAGTAAATTGCGAGAATGTTATGATGTACGTGAACTGAAATAGAATTTTAAGATTATTTATTATCCTTCTTTGATTTGACTGATGGTAATAATATCTTCCATATCTCTGGTATTTGCATTGAGTCATTTCTGTTGCATGTGTCGTGTTTGGAGTAGACTCAATGAACCAGGTGGGGTTCAGTAGTCAATCACTCTCCACCTACCTATATTACTTCTTAGAATTTTAACCCTCTCCCACCAGCCTATTGTGTGGTTGTGTGGTAATGCATGCAGTACAATCGCTGACTGTTTTTCTAAATTACTTGTCTTCATAGAGTCAACCATTCTAACCTTAGCTAAATTCTTATGTTCTGACAATCTGATTACACCCGACCTACTAGTTTGACCTATTTACTTGACCTTACTCACAGTCATTGCAGGGCATTTTGTAAATTATTTTTTTTGTCTGAATTGGCTCTACCGGATCCTTTAGCCTGAACAGCCTGTTTCTGAATGACTTCGTAGGTTGAAATGCCAGTCTAATTCCTGCTTTAATGAGAATTCTACCAGGGGGAGGTCTCAAATATCCCCTTCTTATATGGTATAACTTTAAATGCCTTAAATTCTCTCTTATTTGTGTTATCATTCGTAGTTTCATTATTAGTCTCTGAAAGACATTAGACAGAATAAAATTTCAGAGCTTTTATAGGATTCATGGGTGAAATGTTTCGTAAAATATTAAGGTTGCACTGTTATCCTTTGTCTTCAAGTATCTAGTATGAACTGCTCATGTCTTTGATGACGGGAAACAATCATTCCCTGTTACAGATTTATAAGAAGTAACAAACGTTAATAAAAAAAGGATTTGAAGAGGATAAAAGGCGATTCCGTGAAGAGAATTTTCTACAGCGAAGAAATCATCTTCACAGGCAGTACAGTCGTATTTATATTAACCAGAAATGTTTAGTAGTCAATTAGTGAGTAATAGGAGAGGTGATATAACTTGAGTCTATAAATGTACTTGTTCCCGTGGGGCCAGTTCTATTCGTCACACAAAGCGCCCAATTTCCAAACTCATCCCTGAACATTATCCGGCATGGTTAGAAAAAGGACAATGCGATAGAGTTACTAGCTGAAATCTCAAACACTTGGTGAACTCGAGCTACGCAACTCCATCACAGTTGTCTTTCAGGATTATTTACAAGGTGAGACTAAATGGTACAAAGGGCGTTAGGTTTCAGCAGTTGTGTATGGCAGAGGCGTTGCCAATTCGTCAATGCAACCCCGAACTCTGTTTACGAAAAAAGTTTGTCCAGTCTCTTATTCTGACATGGTTTTAATCTCATTACCAACCGTTCTTCGTAAAAATTTAATTTTTTAGATATGTTTTTACTTTATTAATTAATTTACCGTTATCACTCTTATATGTTTGTTTTGTACATTTTCTCATCCTCTTCACACTTATTAAATGGCCACTAAACTGCGATCTTTCTGCTAACTCAATAACAATTTTAACCTCATCAAATTTCTAACGCTTTCTTGCTTTGTGTTGTTTAGTATTACGTAATTTTTAACTTATATTTTTACTTATGAAGCCACTTCTGAGTAGTTTCATCAATTATGACACCCATGTTACTCAATAATGGACTACTTTACATTTCTGGTAAATATAAATACGACTTTACAGCCTGTGAAGATGACTTCGTCGATGAAGAAAATTTTTTCTACGTTGATTTGTCTTTTATTTTCTTCATGACTAAATGTAGGATTTTATGCATTCATCAAATTCTGGATGGGACTCTCCAGCCAACTACTCCGCATACAATGATATATACACCGTTAGAGTTCCACTGTGGGAATGTGACAGATAAGTTGAAGACAGGGTGAAGTTAAAAGCTTTGTTCTAAACCAGCCTAAAAAGAACTTTCTTAGAACATTTTTCGATAGAGCAAGCAACATCTGTTCTGTCCGCAAAACGTGAATATTAAATAAAAACTCTCATGAACATTTTATCTAAGAATGGATATGTTAAGGAGATCATCAACAAAGATTCGAAAGAAATTAGCCCCAATAAGATGGTCCTGATAGTTTCACAGAAACCTGTATATATATGAATTTTCCATTAAAAGGAGATGACCTAGAAGAAGCGATTGAAAGAAGAATCTATCAAGCTATCAGAAGAGCTTATTATGCTGCAAAACGCTTGTCGCTTAACACCACTCAGGGGGTGCTTCAACAATCTGGGAAAGACCGATCACCAATCCTAGACAATTTAAGCTAGGGGCTTGAAGTTTCCATTGCAGAGGTATTTATTTTTTTTACTTCATGCCCAACCTTCGCTCTTTACCAGTTTTGTTCCTGGCTTAGCGAGGGAAGTGAATGCGTCAGTGGCCGGAGATCGAACCTCGAGCCACCTGCTTGGTTTGTGAGTATTCTACCCTAGTGTTACCAACGCATGTTTGAAAAAAGTTACAAATTTATAATGTAAATAAAACAGTATTCATGCACAACTTACCCAAGGTCTGGTATTAATTTAGATAAATCTGTAGATATCGCCTTTCTTGATAGAAAATTGTTAAACTTAACTAATTGCATTAAAAGACTTTGTTTAGGTTGAATTTTCAGCTGCAAATTCACACACACATTCACAAAAAGAGAGAAAGAAGTTGAAACAATAAAAGCAAAAAAATTTAACCGGAAGTAATTTAGATAATCATAATGTTATAATAATAATAGTAGTAATAATAATAATATTGTAATAATCCCAAGACAATACTAAGATTCATGATCCTGGAGAGAATCAAACATGTCCTGGGTGAAAAATTTCGACTGAAACAGGCTGGATTCAGGAGAAACAAGTCATGTATCGATCAAATCGCGACACTATGGATCATCATTGAACAGAGCTTGGAATGGCAGTCATCTCCCAACCTCACTCAACTTCATCGACCTTGAAAGCGCCTTCAGCAAACAGCGTCGGGATGTCGCCAACAATTGTGCATCTCATCCAACAGCTATACGACAATGCTGCATGAGAAGTAATCCACAACGGGAAAGTCACGGAATCCTTCGAAGTGAAGACGAGAATAAGACAAGTTGGCTAGCTGCCCACTATCTCCAATGATTTTACTGATTGCGGTAGACTGGATGATGCAACAGACAGAGAGCAGGAAACGAGAAGATAGGCATTAAGTGAACCCACACGAGAAATTTGGAAGATCTGGACTTCGCCAATGATATTTGTCTGATTTCCCACAAATTGGAAGGTATACAAATTGAAGGCAACAAGTTGGCAGAAGAAGCATCAAATATAGGACTTCTTTCATGGGGACATGGAGAAAAAAGAGGTAGGCGATGAAGATTCCTGGCCAACAGCAACAGCGACAGATGACAATCAGTCAGCATGAATAGGAGAAATCTGAAGGAAGCAACCTACTTTACCTACCTATTTTGGGAGCATCGTTTCAACTACAGGCCAGCGAAAGTGACACGAATATCAAAGCAGCGAGGATCGTGAAGGCAAGGTAAGCTTTCATTAATCTCAGGTCTGTGTGAAGGTCAACAGCGCTCAGCATGAAAATGAAAATAAGAGCCCGATTTTCAACTCCAATGTGAAGTCAGTGCTACTATACAGATCAGAGACTTGGCGCCGCGTCGCGGTGGGCAGTTTTTGAGGGCATCACCTAAATGATTCACATTCTGAAAATAGTATGCTTGTATGAGTTAATTTTACAGGGATTTGATTTGATTTCAGCTTGATCAAGGATTGATGCCATTTGAGGAATCACTAAAAACCAACAAGCTTGCTTTGTAACTGAGAGGGCCTCATTTCAATCTTCGGTGGTCGTGTATCACCGAAGAGTCATGCAATAGGGGGAAACAGGTTTCAACAGTACTCTCTGACTTTCAGTTTTTTTTGTGAGTGGCATAAACTTGGAATCAAACTTGAAACAAATCAAATCCCTACAGAATAACTCGTGAAAATTAATGTGATGCTCGCTAGGGACTGGCTGCAGAATGAAGTTATCTGGAGTTCTAGAGGGAAGAAGTCTTGATGACTGGGATCCGCCTGGTCAGATGTGTGGAGCAATGCTCATCGATGACGTTGGCTGGTGGTCGCCCCCAATATATCACATATCAGTAGAAGTCAGGATTCATGGGCTTAACATTGGTCCAGGTTCTGCGGGCTTGACTTGTAACCAGTAGGTCTTGGGTTTGTACTACTGCAGGGTTCATTATTAGGGATAAACCACTGTCAATCACTCGCTGGTTTTCGGTGGTTCTTTAACTAACACCGATTGATGAGCAAACATCAAAGTATGAATGAAATCTCAACTGAACGAAACTTATAGTCCATTTTTCACAAAACATTAAATTCATACTTCCAATTATATTTCATCAAGAGACGATGTCAGCTAAAAGCTGTGCTAGACAGCTTTTCCGTTCTGTTCTGTGGCTGTTCACACACACAACACACAAGGGGTAGGATGAAATTAGGAACTTTAGATTCCATGACAAGCTTGTCTGACACTTAGTCACTGAGACAGAGTCAAAAAGCCCATCACTTCTGCCTTCTGCCAATTCGGGAAAATTAATCTAGTGCTCATTAGTGAAACTGACTACAGAACGAAGTTGCTTGAAGTTCTGGTGGGAATTCCTGGAAGAGCAGGTTGATCCATGGAATCAGGCATGAGGGCAGATACTCACCAATGACATTGGCGGGTAGTTGCAGTATACATCTCAAGTTGGTAACAGTTAGAATTCATGGTTCACTTGATTTCATCCCAGTAGTTGAATTGTTATCAAGCTGGCGTTTCAATCTGAAGGTTCTGGGTTTGATCCTTGGGGTAAATAGCCCTAGAGAGTTTCAAACAACTGTCCGACATTCTCTAGATGGTTTTCAGTGGCTCTGTAGCTTGTAATAAAGCTTTAAATCAGATGAATTCTTGCAAACCAACACTTGTTAACATTTATAAACCGCATGAACTGAGGTCATTTTACATTTGTTCCTTTATGTCTAAATAAACTATATGATAAGGAAAGCGAAGCAGTGACTGCTTCATTTTTAGTTCCAAAGGTATTGAGATGATACCGTTAAGTCAAACTTTCGATTGATAATACATAAAGGATGTGTTAGATAGTTGCAGGCAATCAGCAGAATTACTTGGACCTAGCTTTCATGCTTATTGGCACTCACCAGTCGGTAAGGCGCCTATTTGAAATCTTGATAATGCTCACGTCCGTCCTAAGATTCTAACCCAGGTCACCCAATCCTCCAATAAGACACTTTACCACTGATCTATTCCGGTTCATAGTTGAATCATCTGTAGGACTGCAATGGATGCTTTGATTGGACCTAACGTCGACTGGAAGTACTTCAAAGAAGTTTTAATAATAACGCATTCAAATAAAATACACCAGGATTGATAAAGTGCCTCGCATGGGGAACTAATTAAATACATTTTAATAATTTCATTATTGAAAATAAATATTTCATCAGTGAAGCACTCTCAGAAGTCAGTCGTATACCTCTTAACTTGTAATTAAGACATTCCTCCTTCAGGAGAAGATGAGAAGAATTTTGATCACAACTCATGTGTAAAAGTCGGGGAAAGAAAAATTCTCTGTAGGTTTATTTTTTTCCCAAATGAATACTGAGTAGCACATACAACAAAATCCCTTAAGGTTTAAATGTAATGAAATGTTTGTGATTACGTTTTCAAAAAAGAGACAATTATTAGAAGATAAATTTAAACACTACTGTCTAGCTACGACGAAATGAATTAGTTATATTTTGAGTAAAAGATGGAAAGGATGACTAACTTGCTGACATACGATTATTTCCTGGTTAATATATCTACTCAGAACTAACTTGAATGCTTCAGGTAAAATAAATGTTAACATAAAAATTCGAAATTTTGAACTATGAACACTCATTATTTGGAATGATTTGGCTTTAGACTGACAGTTATTTTTAGTTACCAACCGTTGATATGACTGACTGTGGTGAACTAGGTAATACGGCAGGCCGCGCATTGAAATAAGGACAAGATTTCAAAAGATCTAGACATCATAGACAATTAATGTCTTCTGTCACAAAATCCGAATATCTACAGGCAGGAGAGACAGGCAAGCAGCGGAAACAGAACTTCAAGTGAAAATGAAGAAGACAAAGGCGATGAAGTTACCCACCGACCAATGGGAGCAAGCGTCACTCACTATCAACGGCAGAAATTCAAAGGAAATCACTTTTTTCACTTGCCACCTAGGCAGAACCGTTTCAGCCACAGGTGGCGGCTTATCAAAGCCAGAATCGGAAACCCAAGACACACCATCATTGTTCGAAAATTAGTGTGCAAATCTGTTGTTTTTGGCCTAATGAACAAGACCTGGATTTTCAGCACCAGTGCAGAGTCATTGCCTCCATATGGTTCAGAAACTGGGTCAGTGCGTCGTCAAAAGCATTTCAAGACATTTTTCAACACCTACCTTGTTGGGTCGCTATTAAAGATCGGATGGCCAGAAAAGATAAGCTCTGTGAAAAGACAAGAACTGTAGAAACAAGTTAACTAGGAACTTATCACCCAACAAATATTCCGAAGAAAGCGGAGAATACATTAGACATGCAAGCCATGGAGGCTGTTAACTGAGCTAACTCTTCCGACGAGTTGAGTGTCTGGTCCAAGCGTGACATGGTTGAGATCATCAGAAAGGGAATATGAAAGCTTATGGGTGATACTGAAGCCAGTTATAGAGTACTGCAGACACTGTTTTCGCTCAGTCCTCAAGTTCAGATGGCCAGTAAAAAATCAGCAACAAGGATCTCTGGAAGCGAGCCGACCAGAAACCAACTGCACAACAAAAATGAAGGAAGAAATGGAGGTGGATTGGTCATACTCTGAGAAAACATACCATCAAGTGACATCACACGTCAGGTCACCACTCGAAGGGAACCCGAAAGGGGAGCGGCGAGTCGGTCGTCGGTGTGAGGTCGGGGGTGATTTAAAGGAGGTCATGCTAATCAGTTGCTCAGAAAGTTAGGAAGTAACATAAAAATGAATTTAGGAATTCAGAAAAGCGTTTACAATAATCGTTTAACTAATTACGTATCTTTTAGCTATGAGACACTGTGAACACTTTTTTTTATGCGATTAAACAACCAAACGATAAGCAATAAATCTTAATTTATTCCTTATAAAATTAATTATTTTAATGGTAGTGAAATTCGCTATCAGTTTTTGGATTAATTTTATTTGTTTGCTTACTTCGCACTTCCTACACAGTTGGTTTTCGACATACATTTTTGCTAACGAACAGAAATAATGAATACCCTAACAGTGAAATATTTTCAGGAGTTGATTTGTGAGGATAACACTTGTTTTTCGACTCTCACCACGGACTAATATCAGTTGGAGAATCACTGGAAACCGGCAGAGAGTACTGGACAGCTGTTTCGTCCTAGTTTCGGACTCAGCGTCAGTGTGCACCCACTGGATTTCGAACCCAGGACCTGATGGTTACGAGGCCAGTGGGACCAGTCCATGAATTCTGGCACCAACTGGCACCAACCAATGCCATCGGCAGAAATTCCGTCCTCATATCCCGACTGGATGAACCTCACGGGTCACGACTTCTCAGAGTAAATCAAATTAATTACAAATTGGCTCTTGAAAATTAATCTGATGCTCGCTATTGACTTGCTAAAGGACGGAATTGCCTGAAGTTCTAGTGAGAAGTTGTGACCAGTGATGTCCATCCAGTCGGGGATGAGGATGGATTTCCCACGGATGACATCGGTTGGTGGTTGAGCTAAAATCATGATGTGAAATAATTTTATTCAATGTATTGATGACCCACATCCCACATGTACTGGCAGATTTCACAGAATGTGTATTGTTAATCCAAATTGTGGAAAATATCCATCAGGTCGTTAAAAAGAGAAAAAAAAACAGATATTTCAGCAAGGAATATCTGTTTAGCAATTTTATTCTCAAGAGCAACTATACGATTGCATTTATATACATAAGTTTACATAGATACAATTATTATTTAATTTCACACAATAACGAGGGAGATTAAACGTGACAATAATTTTTGATGTGATGTGATGAAAGTTCATAGAACACAAGTGGCCTAGATACAAAATTACACAGGATTAAAAGACTACCCAACACGACAGCAAAGAGGAACCATAATTAAACACCTTGTCGATATCCATCATTGTATCTCAACTCATTCATCATTTAGAATCATTTGCAAAGTAAGGAAAAATCTACCAAAGACAATACATTTCCAGCTTCTTAGTACTTCTTTATATTATATATACTGTATGCATCGAAAAGCGGGAGCTATAGGTTCAAAAGAAAACAGTCCAGCCACTACATTTTTAATGGGCATAGTTCTGCTTGACCCTTTACTTTATGGGTTTTTGGATTTTTGAATCCCTTCACTCAGCATCAACAACAAAATTCAGTCGGATTTTCAATACAAAAGTCAAGTCAGTTCTTCTATACGGATCAAAAACTTGGCGGGAAGGTCACGAAGAATATTTCCAACAGCCTGTTGCAGACCTTTATTAACAACTGTCTTCCCTCGATACTGAAGATGAGATGGCCGGGCTGGAAAGAATCACCAACAAGAAACTATGGCTGGGAACAAACAAAACAAGAACCAATCGCCCAACAAATATGCAGGAGAAAGTGGAGATGGATCGGACACTCGCTGAGGAGACCACTGAGCGACATCGCGTGCGCGTCAGGCCATTGCTCGAGTGACGCCAGGCCGAAAGGGAAGCGACGTGTGAGACGTCAGTGCGAGGGTGACATGGAGGAGATGGTGTGAAGAGGAGTTGAAAGAGTATGGACTAAGATGGATGCAGGTGAAAAGTACAGCAGAAGGAAGACAGAAGTGGCAAGTGGAGACGTTCAGTTGAAGCCCTGTGTTCCACTAGGAACCCAAGCGAGCAATAATAATAATCACTTTTTTCCATTTCAGTCACAAAAACTGTTATTGCATTCCATACTCGTCCCATTCACACTTATATTCGTTTAAAAACTGATCTATATTTAACGCAAATATAAAGTAATCCTGTGCATTTTAATTTTTAAGTCACATGCAATCTGCATTCACACAGGACTTTCATATGATACTTGAAATTATTGTCATTTTTAATGTCCTTCGTTATTGCTCGGAATTAAGTAATATTTTTGTATCTATGTAAATTTATGTATATAAATGCGGTTGTAAAATTGCTCTTAAGAATGAAATCAATGAAAAGAGATATTCGCTGAATTTCTTGTTACTTTCTCTCTATTGTCATTTCCTTGACTTAGCAGTAGAATGTGGTGTTTCAACAGTACATCTTCACTTCATGCTGTTCTCCGCATTCCTCTTCAGGTGGCTCCTCAAACATTCTTCTCAATATCATACTCAGACTCACACCTAAATCAGCGCTTCTCACACGAGTTCTAGTCAATGACTTGGCGCATCATATCACCTGGAGGTCTCTTCAGAATATATCCAGTCCACCTTATATTTCTTCCATATATTAATCGGGCAATATTTTCTTAATTTAATTTTTGATTACACTTTGATTCCACACTGTATTTTTGGTACTAGTATGGAATTTTCAGCATGGATATCTGTAGCCCAGCTTTTGCAGGCCGACCATAGATATCAGGTGTGCGTCGGCAGGGGATCGAACCTCGGACCATGTGCATGGTCGGCGAGAGTCCAAACCACTGTGCCACCGACGCACAGTGATTGATATGTCCTGAGAGTTCAGTGCTGCTAATCATTTCTGCTTGGACACCCAATCTTCACCATAGAGCTAAAGAAGGCAGCTTTTAATTAAAGTTTGTATCAGGTTGTTGAATTGCCAGAAGTTTGAATCCATATCCTAACCATTCTTTCAGATCCTATCGGCTGAATGGTCTACGAGCCCACTTTGTAACCGAAACTTCTTGATCTGAGTTCCAGTGGGTGAAGAGTCCCAAAACAGGACGAAACGGCTGTCTAGTACTCTCCAGTTCTTTTTCATTGGTTCCCTAACTGACATCAATTCCTGATGAAACTTGAAACAATTCAAATTACTACAAACTGACTCTTAAAAAAGTGATCTTGAATTCTTGGAGTTATATTCACTTTATAATTGAGAAGTTTTGGAACACTAGATCAGAGGATTTCTCAGCAGTATGAGATATTTTATCCACTGCTTCACCTTATACAAACTCCCATCTGGGACTGATAAAAGAAAATGTACATTTTAAAAAAGCAGCCTTTATAAGACATCTGCCATAACTGAGAAACCCTTCAACACTTGATAACTTGATACCGGATAATATTGATTATAAGTTATGCGGTGCATATAAATTTACTTTTAAGGGATAAGAGTCACGAGATTCAAATCCAACTGTGAAACCGAAAAAGTAGGAATCTGTAGAATTGATTTACTTTTTTATCCCTCAGTGTAATCATGAACTTACTTCAGAATAAAATTCTTCCATCCACATATGATCATTATGTGACATAAGTTGAATCTTCATACTACTTATCTAGAAAAAAGTAGTCAAAATGTATTTGTCAGTTAAAATGTATTAAAGATTTAGTGAAAATATAACGGCAGTAGATCATGAATTGGCGTAGAACATTCTGTATTAGATTAAACTAAGAGCGATACATTGATCTAAATCTCAGCTGTTGTTATTTTGACAGTGATATTTTGTAACTGAGAAATTACTTAGGTCGGTCACTAATTAGTAACCAATGATATGCATTTAGTCCTTGATGTTGACACAGACTGAATTCTATCAGTCAAGTTTGCAATGTGGTCACCGTGCTAGGTGACTCATCATCACTGTGTGCTCTGGACGTTTATTATAAGATGGTTGGAGACAATTGGGGGGAAGACCTTAATTTAGGTTTCGTACCTGGTGGTAATCGTGAGCTAAGCACAAGCCCAAATAGTTCTGTGGCAATGTCTCTGGATGCAGCATTAGGTGACACCGGTGCGAATATTAGAAGGGACACGAGTTCCTTCAGGATTATAGATATACCTTGCTGATGAGTGCCAAAAGGCACGAAACGTAGATTCAAGGCGTCCTACTGATTTATCCAACCATCTAGTACACGAATACATGTTTATGTCTCTACAGCCATGATGCTGATTTTGTAAACGAAAGTTTGGCCTAAGTTCATCAGTAATCTCAGTTTTCTTAGTCCTTAGACGCTTTGAACGAAGAAAACGCGGCAACTAAGTGTGAATTTGACAGTTGATCTTAAAACGACATTCACAGTCGATAGAGTAACAGAAGTTGATCAAGTGTGCGCGAATAATTCATTCATTCATTCCCCTTGGTGAATTCAAATAAAGCAAGAACAACGGTGGTTTGTGCAGAATAATATGGTACCATTATTTATTCCGTTGGCTTCTCGTCAGTTGCTTACAGTCTAAATAAATTATTGAGTTTATTTACAGAGAGGTTTTGACATACTAGCAAAACATACTTTTTCTCGAATAGAGTTTTGCACGCCTTTCTTCTCTCCCTTGTAAAATCACGCGGCAATATGATCACACATCCCTGTGTAAAGCACACTCTGGCTACGGCCGATATTTCCGGCCCCACAAGAGCAAGTGAACTGAAGGATGCACATAAAGGCGGATAGACGAAAGAATCTGTATTTAGCAGAGACTAAGAATAAACTCACGACTGCTGGAGGTCAAATTGAATTTAGCTGCAAAGAACATATTACTGACTGGTTTAGACGGATAATTTTTGTGCATATCTGAGGTCTGACTTCTTTAGAATTCTAGATCCATTTCGAACTGGGTAACTGACTGGTTTGGATGGCTTCTCTTTCGTGATTTTTTTTAATAATTCGGTTTGGGTTATCGTTTTCTACATGCTAGACTTTTAGCAAAGAAAGTTCCATTCCACTACATTCAGAATTACAAACGTTCCTTATATTGTATCAGACCGATTGAATCAAATTTCTTTTCCTGGTAATAATCCTCTAACTATAGAAATTAATAAGTTGTCCATATCATGAACTTTTTCGGTGCGCGTATCCTTTAAGAGATCTATTACTATGTGTCTTGCAAGGCTTACGTCTGCAAAGATGATCTTATTTACTTTAATGCACTTCATATTACTCATTATTATTATTGCTCCCTTGGGTTCCTAGTGGAACACAGGGCTTCAACTGCACGTCTTCACTTGCCACTTCTGTCTTCCTTCTGCTGTACTTTTCACCTGCATCCATCTTAGTCCATACTCTTTCAACTCCTCTTCACACCATCTCCTCCATGTCACCCTCGCACTGCCGTCCCACACGTCGCTTCCCTTTCGGCCTGGCGTCACTCGAGCAATGGCCTGACGCGCACGCGATGTCGCTCAGTGGTCTCCTCAGCGAGTGTCCGATCCATCTCCACTTTCTCCTGCATATTTGTTGGGCGATTGGTTCTTGTTTTGTTTGTTCCCAGCCATAGTTTCTTGTTGGTGATTCTTCCAGCCGGCCATCTCATCTTCAGTATCGAGGGAAGAAAGTTGTTGATGAAGGTGTGCAACAGGCTGTTGGAAATATTCTTTGTGACCCACCCGCCAAGTTTCTGATCCGTATAGAAGAACTGACTGACTTGACGTTTGTATTGAAAATCTGACTGAATTTTGTTGGTGATGCTGAGTGACGAAGATTTCCAGATTGATTTCAGGTTGATGAATGTGTTTCTCGCCTTCCCGATTCTCACTCGATTTGACATCCTCGTCCGTTCCGACTGCCTACAGTTGAGAGAATGCTCCCTAGATAAGTGAGTGAATGAAGTGACTTCTTTCAAATCCCTCCCGTTGATGGTGATTGACGCTGGATGTTGCTGCTGTTGTTGTTGTTGGTTGGTTATTTTCATCACCTCCGTCTTGTCTATGTTCACCTGGAGTCTTGTCTTCACTGTATGCTTCTTCAACCAGTTTGTCGGTTTTCGCTTGTAAGTCTTCGATTTTGTGTGACATCAAACGTAAATCATCCACGCGCGAATTCCAGGTCTTCTAGGTTCTTCGCGCCAGTCCAGGATATTCCTGTCTTCTCGTTTCCCACAGTCTGACGCATAATCCAGTTCACCACAATTAGGAATATCATTGGTGATATTAAGCAACGTTGTCTGAGTTTTCCGTAGTGGATGACTTGACATGCGCTGCCGTTGTTGTACATCTGTTGAATAATGTTGATGAATATTTGGGGTATGCCGTAGTACTCGAGTAGTTTCTAAATTACTTCGAGGTCAACGCTGTCGAAAGCCTTGTCAAAGTCCATAAAGTTGAGGTAGTGGTTTGATTGCCATTCCATGCTTTGTTCTGTGATGATGATGCGTAGAGTTGCAATTTGGTCAGTACATGATTTACCTGCCTTTCCTGAATCCAGCTTGTTTTGGTCGGAGTTCTGTATCCAGTGCGTCCTTCAATCTCTCCAGGATAATGCGACTCAGGATTTTACTTGGCGTCGACAGGAGCATGATTCTTCGCCAGTTCTTGCAGAGTGAGGCATGAGTCACGCTTCTTTGGTAGTTTCACGAGGTAACTTTTCCTCCAGTCAGTAGGTACCTTTCCCTCCTTCCAGACCTTTTGCAATAATGGAGACAGCATGTCTGCTGTAGTCTCTGGGTCCGCTTTCAGTGCTTCAGGGGGTATTCCATCTGGTCCGGCTGCTTTTCCAGCTTTCAGAAGTTTGATTGCGTTCAAGACTTCAGCTCTCGTTGGGGTATTTGTGTCAACTTGCAGTTGTGTGCGCGCTGTTGTTGGTATTTCTGGACGAGTTGCAGGTGGTGGTCGGTTCAAGAGTCCTTTGAAGTGCTCCGCCCATCGTTTAATCTGTTTTTATTCCTTGGTAATTGGGTTTCCTTGGCTGTCTTTTATAGGTTTCGCTTGTGTTGATCTCTTCCCGGATGGAGATTTGGTTATCTGATATAGTGTCCTCAGGTCCCTTTTGCCTGCTGCCTTCTCAGCTTCGGTGGCGAGGTTGTCGTACTTTATAAGGCTGATATAATTTTAAAAGACACTAATTATGATGCCAATTTCAGAAATATTGGTCAAGGAATATCTGAATGAACAGTATAAGTTCATACTGTTATTTTGAAGTTTAATATATTTTAGATATACTCAATGTTTGCTCTGTTATCATACAGCTGAGTAGTTTCCGACTATCAACACCATCAATAAATGAATGATTCAGACTTGCTTCTTCATTTTAATTCACATTTGCTGACTAAATTAGGGTATGTGCATGCTGAACTGTCCCAATGCTACAGCTTATCTTCCACATCCTGGTCGAATAGTTTCTTGAGTCCAAAACATCATTCGTTGACTACAATGAAGTGTGTTTTGCCGAAAGTTTAAGAAAGCCATTTTAGGATAATTTGCTTCAATATAACTCTCAAATTCGAGGCTAAGAAACAAAATCGTTTTAGGGGCAACCTGTAACTCCCTAGTAGCTTCATATGGTTTCAGGTTCTTGTCTATGAATCCGGATGGGAAATTATTTTCCATCAAGGTTCTTCGGAGATTTCAAGTTTCTTTGTCGAACATATTTCTCAGATCCTTAAGGAAATAGAATAGATGAGAGTCCTCCTGCCGTTTAGAGGGACATCTCCAAAAATTGGGAGTGTCTGTTCCATGTTGGGTTTTGTAGATGGATAGCCTCAACTACTTATCAACATTTTTCCACAGTCCGAAATTGGGAAAAAGGCACATTCAGGCAGACTCTACTCCTAGATTGAAGTCAGTGTATTTTTCGCGGGTGAGTAGGGTGGTTTAGTGTTTGGAATAGGTCCATGAGGTCCGAATTCTCCCACAAATACCGAATATACCATTGATGTACGCCTTTTAAAAAAGAGATGACTGACATTTGGGGATAAAAAAAATTGTTTTTCTTCCCCAATCATTTTTCTATTTTTACTTATTTTCAACCTCTTGATTTTCGCATGAGTTTAATTGATTATGGGATGTGTGATCAGGTTGTTAGAATGATACTGATGAAATGAATTGAATTCTGTGGGCAAATCATCACCCTACTAATCACTGTTTAAAAGTTGTTTCTTTTTTTCAGTGTAATAACGATGGAGAGAGAGAGAGTCAATATCTCTTATCCGCAAGACTGACATCCTTAACCGAATTTAAAAATCAAACGTATACCAGATTTTGTGTCTCAACAGCTTTTCCTTTACCAGTCCAAGAATCTCTACCAGCCACTTTGTGATAAAGTGACATTGAAACTTCATTATATCTAAGACTGGGCGGAGTGGATTCTTTTGTTTTTCTAACTTTAGTAAGCTGCACGAGCACGACAAATATTTCCGTACAGTTCTGTACTAATAAGCTCTTCATCTTTCATATTCTTCAATATTGTTTGTCAGATAAAGCTTCATCTGTCCATGTGGGATCCTTCTAAAGTGACCGTTTTTGAAATCCCTTTTCAGTATTTTAAATTAGTGAGAGTGGTCCAGTAGGACAGTTCCAGAACTTTTATCTGAGGCAGCAGTTTAAAACAGTTGATTTGAAATGGTCAACATCGTCATATGTGAGCACTTTCTTAAGTTGCGGTGAGGTGTCATATTTTGGTAAAGAGATATACACAGTTAAGTATCAAAGCTATAGGATTCGTTTTGAATTACAAACCATTTTTAATGCTATAGTAATCTTGACACATTACAGAAACTGTTACGAGAGAAGAAACAGAAATAGGTAGAGAATACGGTTCTTTTGCACAAATAAGAAAGTAATTAACCTACCTTTTTTGATAATTCATGACATTTCGTTGTATCAGACATTGAGTTATTCAACAGCTTTGCAAATAACGCTTGTACTGGTGTTAAAATTTCCACATGGAACTAAAACCAGTTGGAAGAAAAGAGGTTAGAACTAGATGGTTAAAGTGAGGGTGAAAACTAGATTGAATTATATTAAAACAATTTTTAAGTACTATAACGAACAACAGGGAGGTTATTTGGCTTAAAGGGGATTTTCCGCAGTCATTTTTGATTCACCTGAACGAGTGTCACACTTATTGATTTAATGCAGTTTAGCTAACTCCAGTTTAGTCGAACGACATATGAGTGAAATTGTCATCGCCTTATCAATAGTGATCAGAGGGTTGACAGGTTTCTGAACTGATAGTGACTAGAAGTGGAATCCATCTCTACCTCATTTTCATCGACTTTGAAAATGCCTTCAGTAGCATTGACGGTGAAGAAATTTTGAAACTACCTCAACAATATGGATTACCTCCCACCTCTATAAACATCATTCAGCAGCTATGCGACAATGTCACACTTCAGTTGATACACAGCATAAAGCTCAGCGAAGTAAGACAAAGCTGCTTACTATCACCGACGATATTCATAGTTGTGGTGGACTGGATCATGAGGTTCATTCTGAGGAGCGAGTAACTAGGAATACCTTTGACAGACAAGAAAACTGCGAACTTAACTGTTAGAATTCAGTCTGCACCAAAAAAAGGACTAGACACACTACACTAGTCACTAAATATAGTCCAATCAGGATATCTGATACAGTCTTACCGGAGGTCAGTTGCAAGCCTGAATAGCTTAGCGGTAATATCTCCAGCTGGAACACTGGTTAATGCAGGTTGGAATGTCAGAAGAGACATGAGTTCTTTCAAAGTTGCAGATACACCTTGCTGGAACTGATGAGTGCCAACTAGCACGTGACTTAGATCAAGGAGGACTTCCTGCCGATTGCCTCCAACTGTCTAACATCAACAATTCAAAGTTCACCGTGATAGCAAGCCACCTAGAATGGTGACCGAATTATGAACCTGATAGAATGACAGGATTCAATATGCACCAAACAAAGGATTAAACACCTTACACAAGTCACTGACTAGGGTCCAATCAAAGGTTTAGACTTTGTGGACGACTTATGCATAAAGTCACACAAATTCAAAGATTTACATGCAAAACCCAACACACTAGTAGAAAAAACAGTTAAGGCAAGGCTTCAAGTAAATATACAGAAGACTGAAGTGATAGAAATACCAGAAAACTAGCAAAAACAACAAAGAGCAGCAGTTTCCGCCAAAGGGAGAAATTTGAACGAAATCACTCCTTTTACTTATTTTTTTTGCTGCATTTTTCTAAATATAGGCACAGATGGGGTTGTCAAAGCCAGTGTCCTCAACTCATGACAGATATTCACTGTTGTGAAATCAGTGTGTAAATATATTGCATTCATTTTGATTTAGTTGTAACCTCTAAGCTGGATGGTTTATCTCATGGACGTCTTTCGAAAGAATGGGAGTCCACGGAACTTCATCAATAGAAATCTATCCACAAGGCAACATACCGAATAAAATGCCTCTAAGGAAAGCACAAAGAAAATCACCCTACCATATATAAAGGATATTTTAGAAATCACTGCAACACTTTTCAAACTTTTAGGAATTGATGTCGCACACAAAACAACAAAATCACTGCACTCAGCTCTTTGTTAACCAAAAGACTCAACAGCGAAAGAAAATAAAAGTAACATCATGTACAAAATAAATTGCAACGACTGCGGAAAACACTACATTAGCCAAAGTGGAGGTCCTCTTCGTTTTTGTATCCATGATCATAAACAAGCCATCAAAAGACATGACATCAAATCCCTCATATCGCTGCATACAAACAACCTCAAATATCAATCCGACTGGGATTACAATCAAATATTAGATAGAGGAAACACCAAGAATGCTAGAGAATTTTTATACGCCTGGTATTCCAGTGAATCACTAATTAATTGACTCATCGACAGACAAAATTCACCAAACAATAAGAAGGGAATGTCACACACAAAGGGTTAAAGTTCAGGTCAAAGAGACAATCAATACCACTACAAGTGGCCTAGAGGATGTAAAAACAGGCAAAATCAACCAAACACGTGGAAGGTTACCAGGAGAGATGAATTATAAATTAAACTTGTGGAGTAATCTGAGAGCTCACTTCAACGAATTGAAGTATGCGCTGACAATGTTGCCTAGTAGGGCAATGAAAGCTTCGCAAATTAACTATCCAGCACAACACGACTACACAGAAATCATCCACTTCAGGTACATCTCTTTCATTGTACCTATACTGCATTCAGCGTAAATAACAAGATTTTCATTACCAATACCACTATCAAATCCGTACCTGCTTCGATATGGTTCGAAGACTTGACGCATCTGACAGTCTAGTTCAGACATCTATCAACAGCTGCCTTTACTGGATCTGTACTGAACATCAAATGTCCAATCGGAAGTGATTAGCAGCAATGGACTGTGACATGTAACCAATCAGTTAGGACCTTTTTGTGCAACAGGCAATCAGAAAAAGTCCAGATGGATTGGAAACAAGTTGAGAATGTTGTTGTTTTAAAGCAACATGCCGGGCCATAGTTTGATTGGGACCCTAATGGAAGAAGACGAGGTGAGAAGACATGGTAGAGATTGTGTGAGGAGGAGATGAAAGCCTTTGGCAGTCGTGGAAACCTCTAGAGATTACAGCAGGGAACAGAATGGAACGGAGGTATACTGCTGAAGTCATATATTCCACTAGGAATCTAAGGCATTAATCATAATATAATTTCTTAATCACCAGTCGGAGTAACTTCATATTAATCCTAAGACACTGTCAAGATGTCGTAATAGAAGTCGAAATGTCAGCATATGAATTGTAACTTCTGCCAATTCTGAATGGTCTACAAGCTCGCTTAGGTTCGAGCCCTAGCAGGTGTGTTACTGGGGTGCCCCAAACTAGGTTCAAAAAGCTGTCTAATACTCCCTAATAACGACTATCTTGTGTCATTCTCTTCACTACATATTCGAAAAACAGGCACATTGTGAACGGAGTTCTCTCAATACTGAGTAGATTCTATTTATATTGAAAGAAGTTAACAACAAGTTTGATGGTGATTATAAATGTTAAGACAGGTCCAACTTTTGAGTGATATTTATTAGAAAAGGAAACGGTTTCTCAAATATGATCAAATGAAGTCTTTTTTAAATAGGACGTTAAATCTAAAAATTGTTAGTCTCCTTACTTGTTTCACTGCATGATTTAGTTGACCTAAATTCCATCTACTTTGAAGAATCAGTTTTAATCCTGGAGAAGCCATATCCAAGAGAAACGGCCAATAAGAGACTTGTTCAATCCCAAGACTTTCTGAAATTATTAACAAATAAAAGTATATATGGCATGAATGATTATGTTTATTGAAGTAATCATTTATAAGAGAAAAATAAATGAAGATGTATTTATAGAAAGGTGGCTTATTGGAGTAAGCGATCTATTTTCGATTAGTGGACCCCAATCTTGAATTCTACTCCAACCACTCCAACTTGATAACATGAGGTGTAAGGTGGATAATTGACAGAAGAGAAAATAACTAAAGAAAACGTTAGTTGTACACGTGAAGTCCAAATGTGACACAACCATTAAAATCCATCGAAGATGATTATCGGAGCGGTTTGAAAAACATTCTTTACCGTATCTTTAGGCGTTACCTCCTTCACACCACTTCTTATTCAGCAAAACGACAAAGACAGTCGTTCACTATTACCAGCATTCATGTGCATGTAATAATCCACTTGGTGCCGTAGTCGTAAGTAGTCCGGCCGTACCAGTATGATACTGTCTATGCAAGCACAACAACATCTAATATGGTTGCTGAAAAGGGAAATTAGACAGACCCGTAGTTCAACTCTTGAGCCATTTGTTCTAGAGAATTATTCCGCATCAACAGAAAAATCTCTCAGTAATGCTTAAGGTGTGAGTCGGTGGGACAACGGTAGAATGCTTGGCGACTACGCATATGCTGGAGGTTTGATCCTCGGCCACTGACGCACTCCTTTAACTCGCTAACCCAGTAATAAGACTGATAAAGAGGGAAGATTGGACATGTGGCTAGAAACTCTATTCCGTAAAAATAAGTACCACTGCTACAGAAACTTCATGCCTCTAGCTTGGAGCCCTATGTTCCAGTGAGAACAATCAGTTTTGCTACTATGATCTTAGAATTTCCTTTCTTTAATTCGTACAATCACTTGTTATGTAATCCCCATTCCTTCGGCTTTTGTCTTCGTCTTATCTCTTCCTTTCAAACTTCTGACTTAAAATTATACTTGGAAAAAATTCTAAGTCTCTTTCTTTTCTGAACAATGTCCATGCCCCCAACCTCTTGTAATTTTCAGTGGTAATCATCATTTCTGAGCAATGCTCACTACTTCTTATTGCTTTTAGACTGCGTAATTTGTTACTTTGCTAGGTAAGTAAATTCACATATTGCACAATGAAGAAAATAAAAGACGTTTCAGAGAACAGAATTTTCTATGGCAACGATATTATCTTCAGGGGTTGTACAGTGGTCTTTATATATACAAAAAAAATGTATAGTAAGAACTTAAAAATATTAAACGGTTGCTGAGTAAAAAACCGTTATCTAGAAAAGTTTATTGATAAGAATATGAATCAAAAATCAGAGCCGTCCAAGGAATAAACAGTTCCTAAACACGCTTTATTCTTACAAATTCACTTCCTCGAAAATAACATCAGCGAGATACTGACACACCACTTTAGAAATACGGTGAAAAGAGCACTCTCTGCCGCTGAATTACAATGTGTCTTCAACACCACTCCTCTTTTGAGTTCGGAAGTAAGAGATAAACTGCCTAATTTCGCCTCTTCCATGCGTATCTACTTATTCAACTCTTCCTGTGAAACCAGTTAGTCGCACTGGCAGTACAATTAGGCGTGTTTCTCGTCGGATTTCCGAACATCACCCTGAGGGGTGGTTTAGTAAAGGACAAACAAAATCTATTCACAACGCTATTTTGTCTCATCTTATGGAGACAGAATACAACAATATTGTCAAGGAGGCGGCTTTCAGAATCATTTACCTCATACCAACAAATCTCAGTTTTGCCTTAAGTGTTCGATTACTAAATATTGCTAAGGCTGTTGGGATCCACATTGACAAGCCGAATTTATGCATCCAAAAGTTGATAGTTCAGACATTATCCTTACCGTGGTCACCTAGGTTTGAATGATCCTCAATTTTCGTGGAAATTTCCCTAATTTTAGTTGATATTCCATTGGCTATTATGTCTTTATTGTTATTACTATTATTATTTAGGCATTTTTATTGAACTGTAGTTCCGTTGATCTTCCTTAGCAGATTGATATTAATGAAAAACACTAATATTGTTATTGACTACTAACGTAGAATATTCCATGTATATAAACATATATATATTAATTACAGAGCCAGAAGAGGAAATTATCGAAGAGGATATTTTTTGCTCTATTATTTTGTGCTTAATAGATATCTGGATGAATATTTTTGTGATACACAAAGTGGTAAGACCGTTTCAATAATAATAAGAATGATTAACAGATCAGATAAGGATTATCAATCTAGGCTAAGAGGATGAATAAATTGTTTTGGAACACACAGGGTTGTGAGGGTTCGTCTTTATAAATAGCTATAGCCTCAGCGTATTTCAGTAAGCGCTGTTGACCATTTTTTATAGATTACCTTAAAAGGCGTGTTAACATCTAATCTTATGATTCATATCGATATTTGACTGTAGACGAAGCTGGTAGTCTACCATTTGCGTCTATTGGTTTCCCAAAGTTCACCTGTTTTTCTAATCATTTCAGTACTCTTTTCTCTTTAAATAGCGCGTTTTCAGTGACCTCCATTATTTGCATATTTGTGTAAAATCATGTCACTAGTATTATGTAACTCCATATTAATTTGTTTATTAGTGATATCACACAATGATGAAACAGTATTATATACTGGATGACGAAGTTGCAATCATAGTTTATTATTGTTCATATTCATATCAATTATAATTACATAACTTCGAAACTTCAGTCACGGAACCTTCTTTATTGCCTCGGATTCGTCATAGAGGTAGTAGTATTATCCAGACGTCTGGGTGGACAAGTGTTGAATGGTTCCTATTACACCTACTTATAGTTAGCTGGTTTGACAAAAGAATCCTCCGTTATCAATATCTCCCTCAACCTGTTTCTTTAGATTCTAGAAGTCTCATTTCATCCTATCCAGCCCATTGGTATGGTTGTGTGTTACTGCATATAGTGTAGTGCAATAGCTGCTGAACTATTCTCCAGATTTCTTGTCTTATTTGGGCGAAAAAATTTATATTCTGCTAGGTTCTTGTGCTCCACTAGTCTGAGTGACCCCATCTTACCACTCTGACATGTGTATATGAACTGACAGTCAATGCTGGATGTTGGGTAGACTACAATATTCTGTTTATTGAGCTCCATAGGATCCTTTAATGGACATAATTTATTTCTAAGTGAGTTTTTGGATTCGACTGCCACTTTTATTCATGCTTTCTTTAGAATTCTATGCAACTTTTGAGAGGTTCATTCCTTGTATAGGAGAACCACTGGTGTTTTAAATTCCATCTTCTTGGTGTTGTCATCTTTCTGTGCATAAGGTAAGAGGACATTTGCTGGCTGATGACATTGGTTAGAGGTTGAGCGAAAATACAGCGAATTGGCAGAAGCTACAATTCATAGGTCGTTGGATTGGGTCCCAGTGATTGAATGACTTATGAGCTCGCTTTGGATAGAGCTTGAACTTGATCAAATTAGTAGGTTTAATTCATGCTTAATTAGGAATTCTGAGTAGGGTTTCAGATGACCCTTTCTCATATAACAAAACCGTTTCTTAAATTCTTTCCTGTTCATTTTGTTGTCAATAATTCCACAACCATTTTTGTTTTTTTTTGTGGGTTTTTTAATCTTCTAATTGAATTTTATGGGATAATTATTTAGCACTAATACTTCCCCAGTCGGTTTCGTTTTATCATTTTAGTTTTCAGACATACTACTTAGAATTATCACTGGATTTGGTAAACGCTTAACTAAGCCTGCTTTTGTAGGTATCGCATGAGACAGTGTGAAGTCTAAATATCTGAGAAAGTTAGTTAGCCTTTTAAAACGCCATTGCATATTTTACTCTCATCTGTACGTTGTATTTTTCAACGTAACACAGCTAATTCTCCATGGTCATTTTCTGATTGAAATGTATATTTTATTTCCCATAATGGTTGAGTTTACGTGTGCTGAAACTATCGACATTTCTAAGCTTTACATAAGGTAACCAAAATAATGAAATGAAGTCGATATAAGAAGTGTCAGTACTAAAAAAATATTTCATAAAATTCGTTTATATGATGGTGAAGTTCAACAATAGCGTCTCAAGGGATGCAAACGCACGGGTGACTTTCAACCGACCAATCACAAAAATGAGGAAATTTTGCACGAAAAATGACGAATATTTTCTGTTTCTATTTTTGATTGCAGCTTGATTCCACACTGTATTTTTGGTACAAGTATGGAATTTTGAGCATGGATATTGGTAGCCCAAATTTCGCAGGCCAACCATAGATATGAGGTGTGCATCGGCAGGGGATTGAACCTTGGACCATGTACATGGTCGGCGAGAGTCCTAACCAGAATAAAATGCATGAAAACACATAAACAGGGTATCTTTCTTTCTCTGACATGACTTGAGAATTCGTCCCACTTATAGTAAGGAGTAACAGTTGCTAAGTTAGACTAGTTTCTGTACATACATTCACCGATATGACTACAGATGAGCTGTTTTCGTGAATCGTTTATCTCTTTTATCCTGTTGTGCAGCCTTCTTAAAAAGCCCTCGGTTGAATTACGATGGTTCACAGTAAGAGGATCGACGAATAGTTACCAGGAAAATGTGTATAGGAAAATAAATAAATAAATATAAATGACATTAACTCTAGATCTATCTCTAATCGTAAAACTTACCCTAATCCTGACCTTAACCCTAAACTTAGGCGCTAAACCTGACCTGAATTACAACCCTTATCCTAACCGTAAACCTAACCCTAACCCCAATACTTACTTACCTTAACCCTAATCCCAAGCCTACCGAGCTATTAACAAATTGTTGAAACACTACTTAAAAATGTGGTCTGGGTGAAATTCTCTGCTTAGCTGGTGAACACCGTTGATATTTCAGCTATGATAATGACAGGTGTCATTAGCCAACTACTAGCACACATTCAACGTCATTGAAGCGTTCGCACTCTTGGGACGCTATTGTTGAACTACGCCAAGAAGACCACAGAAGCTTATGAGATAACTAATGACGACAAATCGACTTCACAGTTTACAAATTGGTTAGCAATTCGCAATTTACGCAGTTCAAGGTGGTGGAATATCTTTGGAAACCCAGTTATTCAAAAACCACAATATAATTAGCTGAAGAGATATGTTAATCATCGAATCTCTGTTCATCGAATGAGTACAAAGTACGTGCAGTTGAAATGGGGCAATATATGAAACATTTCTGTGAAAAACAAGTGGAAGAATATCTATCTAAAAAATCTTAGAAAGATGTGTAAACACACTGAAATGATTGAGAATAAGTAGTATACTTTGTTTGAAACGTTATTCACTTATTAAATAGTGTATGTCATATCAGATAAACTTATCTAGAATGGTATTATATTGTTCCAGAGTATACAAATTCTACTTTTACATTAACATACTACTTATCAAACTAAAAGTCAGTGAATTAGTAATAAATGTATCCGGTAAAAGGACACAGAGTATATAACAAGTGATATAAATGTTGTTGAATCTTAAATGAGCAGTAATTTGCACAATACTGCTAAGCAGAAAATCAGTTTTCAATTCACTTTGAGACGACAGAAATTAGACAGAGTTTTCTAAACATAGTTTATTGAAGAGTTACATGTGTGAACTGTATGTTTACCTATTTATAGACCTAATTTACAGCCATCCATTAAGATAGAAATCTTTGTTGTCAGTTTAGGTGTTCAGATGTACATTATGTATCCAGATATTCACATCAGTACTAGGTATTATCTTTAGTTATCTCATGAATGTAAATTGAACATATCGAGAAACCCTTATCTGTAGGAAAGATAATAATTTGTGTTATTTTTAGGATTACCTAGGTAATTTAGATTATTTGACTTAACTTCAGTGTAGAAATCATCAGGAGGTAATGTCAGTTAGTGATCGTTGAAAACCCCTGAAAATCGTACGGCTTTATTGTTCTAGTTCGGAACATTTTTTCATTGCACAACTATGATGACACCAGGGATCGTATCCTCAACCTTCTTGATAATGAGACTGTATCCGCTGACTATCCATTCATTTGAGCTGAAATCCAGTGATCTGTGTATTCTGACTACATCCACAATGAATAGCCTAGATGAGAATTCACTTCAGCTTGACACGTCAGATCCCACCGGTCAAGACTTCTCAGTAAGGGTCCAGAACATTCATCCAGTAGCCATCAGTACACCGTGCAAATTCAAATTCCTTAGTTTGACTGCTGTTGAGATCGTGAGTTCACACCGATGAACAATCTCAAACTAGGATGATACGGTTATCCAGTGATCCCTAGTTTTTAGTGATCTGTATAACTGATGTTAGTTTCTGACAAAATCTAAAATTGAATTTTTTGTTAAAGTTATTTTCTCAATATATATTTAGAATAAATAGCCATTTGTCTCCGTTGCTTATATAAGGAACTGATTCAGTGAACAAAGGTTTTCAAGAGTTGGAGAACCATTGTCTTGTAACCAGAAGATCCTGAATTCTAAGCTCAGCGGGTGTGCGCTGCCAATGAGTCACAAACGAGGACGAAATAGCTGTGCAGTAGAATCTGACAGTTTCTGATGGTTTCCTAACTGACATCAATCTGTGATCGAACTTGAATAGTGGCTTGATAATAAATCAATTGACTATGGGTCAATGAACTTATCGCTATAGCTCAGAGCTTTCTATATTTCTTAACTTTTTTTTAGATTTACAGCTTGATTCCACACTGTATTTTTGGTACAAGTATGGAATTTTCAGCATGGATATCGGTAGCCCAAATTTCGCAGGCCAACCATAGATATCAGGTGTGCGCCGGCGTGGGCTCGAACCCCGGACCATGTGCATGGTCGGCGAGAGTCCTAACCACTGTGCCACCGACGCAGTTATCAAAGTTTAAATCGAACAGGTTGATTTTTCCTGATAGCTGGCTGTAATCTATACATATATGTGTAAAACTTGTGCATTGTGGTAGTAAGTAATTCCATATTAGTTTGTTTATTAGATATATCACACAGTCAGTGAAACAGTATTATTTACTGGATGACACAGTTTCGAACAAAATTTATTATTGTTCATCATCATATCAATTGTAATCACACGATTTTGAAACTCAAGTATTGTATACACTTGGCTGGTTGAAATTTGATGAATTGTAACTTGACATTCCTACCATTTACTGAACACTTATTTCCCACTTAACATAGTGTCATAGTTGCAATCTTCGGCTGGTTTCATATCACTGAAATTCTTCAAACATCTCGAACACTTAAGAGGTTAGAAAGTCCCAGATTTACTCATTTTATGAAAGCCTTCTAGGTCTGCTGTGTAAAATTCCCTAGAGTATATATAACTGATAAATGTATACAATGAGCTCCTTAACCTCTGCACCTTTTCCAAATCTGATCGAATTATTCCTAATCATGACGGTGGAGAAGAAGAATTTTAATGCCATTAAAGGTCATGAAAGCCAGATATTAGTTATCTATTATTTTAACATATTACCTGGATTATGATAGGTGTATGACAAAGTAAGGTTGAATGATCTAAGAGCTTGCCTTATAACTAGGAGTTCATGGGTTTTAAACTCATTAGGTGAGTATTGGCAATGACTCTCAAACAACTGGACAACACAGCTGTCCAGTAATGTAGTGCAGATTTTCAGTGGTTCCTTAAGTGATATCAATCCGTGATCGAAATTAAAAGTAAGCTTAGTTAAGCCAACGGTGTATTTATTTGTTATTTCTTCTTCATGACAGTCGAAATTCACTCCATTTTTGATAGATGGTAGATGACTTTGACAATCGAAGTATCCAGCACAGTCCTACACGAGGTCAATCGCGAGCCCGAATAGCTCCTCATTGGTAACGTTTCTGCCTGCAGCACTGGATGGCACGGGTTTGAATATCAGAGGGAACATGAGTTTCATTCAAGGTTGCAGCTACAACTTGCTGACTGGTGAGTGCCAACTAGCACGAAAATTAGGTCAAGAAGGGCTTCCTGCCGATCACCTCCAACCATCTAACGTCATCAAATGATAGATGAGAAACCATTGAAACGACGGAACTCAATTCTTATTCATTAAACATATGTTATCTGATTATTGTTCATATATATATATATATATATATATATATATATATATGTAAGTTGGTTTTAGGCCATGAGCAAGAATCCTTGGGCCTAGTTTATGTGCTTCTTGGCAGTCGTTAACAGGGCGTATATGTACTCTTGAAAGAACTCATATCCTCTTTTAGATTTGAACCAGTGCCACCTGATGCTGCAGTTATGTATGTAAGTAACTTGATTAATCTGTGACCAACTGAAAACGACGACAACGAATCAAGTGAAGAAATGTTTGTTCTTCACAGTTAAATCTTTGTCAGTGGTTCCACTCCACTATCTAGAGGATTTTAACACAATGCGTAATTGACTTATCTAAAAGTAATAAGGCGTAGTAGATGAGGATATCAAAGGCAGGGCCAGAAATTCAGGATAGAAATTCAATAATCTTAAGTCAGGCTGGAAATCTTTTGTATTTAGCATAAGGAACTAGGTCAGGATCTTCAACACGAGTGACAAGTCTGGGCTTCTGTATAGCTCAGAAATGTGGCCGACCGAAAGCTGCTACCTTGATGTGGTGGTCGGGCTTGAACACCGCAATGACCTATTCAAGCTATACTGGCTGAGACTTATGTCTCTTGAGGTCTACCATGCCAGGCAGGTTGTTTGGATAGCGGTTAAACAAAAAGCAGCTACCCAATCCAACATCATGATACAAACAAAATCACAAAATTTCATGCCGGATCGGCCGTGGCCCGGATTAACAACGACCGCGCTTCCTGCTGCCGTGTCACAGGGCAGGAGTGATAAATATGCTACTGAGACACACCAAACAAAAAGAACAAACAAAAACAGGCCGCGTGTGACCGGCCTCAAGCAGTTGTCCCCTGGGCTCTGCGGTCACGCAACCAACTTCCACGGTGTGGGCAGCCGGGAAGTAACAATCGCCCTCACAATCCGAAATGCACACGAAACCTCTCTATTACTCACTCATCTTTGTCTTCATCTTCATCTCTATCATCTTGCCTTCCTTCCACTGATGCAACTCCTCGACTTGATAGCTCTCCACTTCCTCTCCACTCTGCGTCCACTAAAAACGATGGAAGCCAAAAAACCACCACCGACAGCCTCTTAAAGCCGCGCCACCAATTTCATATAGGAGCTCTTAATGTTAGGACACTTTGCCAAATAGGACAACAAGCATCACTAGCCAAGACCCTGGCATCACGAGCCATTGATGTATGCTGTGTTTCAGAAACACGCATACAAGACCCAAGTGTGGTTATTCACCTAACCCCACCTGGCCAACAGGTTGAATCTGCAAAATTCACCTTGAGGGTGTCAGGAGATGCCACAGCTAGTTCACGAGGATTAGCTGGCGTAGGGATAGCTTTGAGTACTAGGGCAGAAAAGACATTGCTTGACTGGATCCCGGTAGATAGCCGAATGTGTGCTGTCCGCCTGAACGGATCAGTAAGAAGGAGGAAGGACTGCACTACTCGCCGATGCCTTTTCGTAATCTCCGCCTACGCCCCCACTGACTGCAGTTCAGATGAAACGAAGGATGAGTTCTACCAAAAGCTGTCTAGTTTGGTGGAAAGGCTAAACGCTCAGACATAGTCGTTCTAGCTGGTGACTTTAACGCTCAAGTAGGGAAATTGTGTCAATCTGAGAAGGATGTCGGTGGCACCTATGGAGTTCCGTGCCAGCGAACCGACAACGGTGACCGTCTCCTACAGTTCTGCTCTGATAATCATTTGTTTCTTGTAAGCACTAACTTTAAACACAAGGAGAGACACTGTTTGACTTGGAGACCCCCTTCATCAAACCAACGCTGGACACAAATAGACCACATAGCAATAAGCTATCGTTGGCGTGGGTCGGTAGGAGATTGTCGCTCCTTCTGGAACACGTGCGTAGATACCGACCATGCACTGGTCCGCGCTCGGGTGTGCTTACGACTGAACGGACGTAGGAAACAGCTGGCGGTAAAACCATCACGTCCCCAGCTCGATCAGGAAACTAAATCCGTATTTGAGGAAGAACTAGCTAAACACATATCTGTGTTCGACAGCTGTGCTCACCCTGAAGAAGCTTGGAAAAATATCCAGGCAGCCATAGATACAGCTGTAAAAGCTGTGAATAAGGTAAACCCAAAGGTGAGTAAAAACCACTGGATCTCCACCGCCTCATCCGAACTGATAGATGCTAGAAGACTTATTCCGGCGAGCTCCGAATTCAATGAGGAGCGAAAGCTGCACAAGAGGAAACTTACGAAAAGTCTCCGCAAGGACCGTGAACAGTGGTGGGCGACAAAAGCCAAAGAGATGGAGAAAGCTTCGAGGATAGGCAACACCAGGCAACTCTTTGGACTCATCAGGGAAACGGGTGGGAGAAGACAAATCATTAGTGAGACAATCTCGGAAAAAAATGGCACTATAATTAGCTCCCAGGATAGACGACTGGATCGTTGGAAAGAGCATTATGAGGAGCAGTTTAATTTGCCCACAGCCACGCTCAACCTTCCGAGCATCCAACACCTCCCTGAATGGGATATAGACACAGGTCCTCCGTCACTAACTGAGGTTACTAAAGCTGTCACCAATCTGAAACTAGGCAAAGCAGCGGGACCTGATGGAATGACTCCAGAGGTATTTAAGTACGGTGGAGACAGCTTACTGTCCGGATTAACTGAGGTACTAGGCAGCGTCTGGGAATCAGAAGAAGTCCCATCGGGTTGGTGTAAGTCACTGATTATCCCCATATACAAGAAGGGAGACAAGTCTTCCTGTGATAATCACAGAGGGATTAGCTTGACTAATATAGTATCTAAAGTCTTAGGCTCAATAATCATGCGTAGACTGAGTGGTGCTCGGGAAGCACAAACACGAGAGAGCCAGGCAGGCTTTAGACCAGGAAGAGGGTGTATTGATCATATCTTCACCCTCCGACAGATTCTAGAACATAGGCATTCCTACCGGCGTCCAACAGTCATTATATTTCTTGACCTAAAGGCAGCATTCGACTCTGTCGATCGGGAAGTTCTCTGGAGATGCTTGGCTGTAAAGGGAATTCCGAGAAAATATATTGCACTGATTAAGGCACTCTACTCGTACTCATACAGCCAGGTGAGGGCTTACGGCGAGCTGTCATCTGAACTGATGACGACCAGTGGTGTCCGTCAAGGATGCCCATTATCTCCTTTTCTATTCAACTTCATCATAGATGTGTTAATGGACTTAACCCTAGGTGACTTCAGCGACTCAGGGATTGACTTGCTACCGGGGAATAATCTCGTTGACTTGGAATATGCAGACGATATAGTCCTTCTAGGCGAAGACGCTGACGAAATGCAGAGTCTTCTAAACACCTTGAGCCGCAATCTACGAATGTTTGGCATGCGATTCGCTCCCGCCAAATGCAAGATGATGTTACAGGACTGGACTACATCGACGCCTAGTTTAAAAATAGGAAGTGAAGTGGTAGAGCACGTTGACCGCTTCACTTATTTGGGAAGTACCATCAGCCCCAACGGGCTGATCTCTGACGAAATCTCAGCACGAATACAAGGGGCTCGTTTCGCATTTGTTAGTTTACGCCGACTCTGGCGTAGACGAGATGTTCGACTATCGACCAAAGGGCGGGTGTACTGCTCATCAGTCCGCTCCGTCCTCCTTTATGGTTGTGAGACCTGGCCACTGAGAGTGGAAGACATGAAAAGACTAGCTGTCTTTGATCATAGGTGCCTGCGTTCTATTTCCCGTGTAAAGTGGCATAATAAGGTGAGCAACATGGAGGTTAGGCGTAGAGTTCTAGGTAAACAGGGGAAATCAATCGACGAAGTCGTGAAGCTACAAAGACTGAGATGGTTAGGACATGTGTTACGTATGCCAAGTCATCGCCTCCCTCGACGAGCAATGTTAGCGGATATAGGGTCAGGCTGGAAAAAAGCTAGCGGCGGTCAAACAAAAACTTGGCACCAGTCAATGAAATCCACAACAGTTGGTCTAAGCCACGTAGGAAGGTGTAGACTTCCAGGCTGGGGTCCTCGGGACGGTAAAAATCTATGGTTGGAAACAATTGGTGACATGGCTCAAAATCGTTCTCAGTGGCGCAGATGCATCCACTCCTTGTGACTTATGATCTCCAATGAAACTGTTTTGTTCTTCGTTATTACTCCTTTGTCTCACACCTCTGCTCACTGTCTCTATTATGCTTTTCTTGTACTTTCTTCTCTTGCTTCGCGTGCTACACGGATTGTGGCGACTTGAACTTCCGCACATTTGTGCAAAGTTCTATGTCGAAAACAGACAGACAGACAGACAGACAGACAGACAGACAGACATACAGACAGACAGAGACGTGGCGCGTTACCAGAAACATTTCCATTGGGTCACTGCATAGTTTTATGAACAGCTAACTTTGCTCGCTCCATAGTGAAGATCAGATCATCAGGAGAATTAAGCAATAAGAAACTCTATAGGTAAACCAGTCAAACATCTTTTACTCAACAATCATTCTAAAGCTAATGGAGACGGACCAGATGCATGCAGAGGCGATTTACGAGTGACATTGAATGCCGACCACACCCTCCAATACAACCTGAATGGAAAACGACTAGCTGGGCATTGGTCTGAGGGTTACATGAAAGAAAGAATTCGCCTAAAGAAGAGGCAAGAGCTTGTATGCAATCACGGAGCCAGCTTAAGGATGAAATTCAGATGTTCCGCTGAACCCTTATGTTCTACCAGGAACCCAAGGGAATAAGAATAGTAATATCTTTAAGTGCCATGATATTATGGCTTGGTATCAAGTAATATGTAATAATATATAATACTTTGATAAAGCTATTTGCATTAAATAGCGAAACGTCAGTAAAAACAATATCGTTTTGTTTTACATTTATTGGGAAATACAAAAACCTTTATTATAATAGTATCAAGTAACTCTTAAACCTTACTATAATACTTAGTTTCATTAAAAATGATATAAATAGTTTGTATATTGTCATATTTTTAGCAGTCAAATGAAGGATTAATTTTACATGTTCGATTCACCAGATGGTAGGGGATCACTAACAAAGGTATAGTATATTGGTTAAAGACAGACATACCTGCGTATGGTTTAAGAAGTTTCCTCTTCAGTTGTGCTATTTGTTGGTCAACAAATCCACCATATTTGTGAAGTATTGCAAAGGTGATATAGTCTTGTAATTCACTAGTTAATAAGAGAAAGAGAGAACAATAATCATAAGAAGAAACTCTCATCATTACCCTGAATAGTTCTATTCAAAAATATCAGCTATAAATAAAGTCTGAGCTATGAGGTATGATTTGATGGTCCAGGGGTAGGATGTTCACCAGCCGAGCACATGTTGTGGCGTTCGGTTCCCACCTGACGGACCCTCGAGCCTCAAATAACCGACAGTAAGTGACATTAAGAAGGAAGCTTGGGTGTGAAGCCGCCAGCTATAACCTGATGGAACAACACAAATGCTACCGAAACTTCATAGCTATAGCTTGAAGCTCTGTGTCCAGTTCGGAATGAAAAAAAGAATGAATGAAAAGAAGGAAAAGAATAACTACGAGACAAATCAAGCTACTGTTTAAATCTGATAAAGTTAGACTTAAATAGATCACAGATAAATTAATTTCTCAGTTTGAAATTTACACAACTCAACGTGAAAATTCACGACAGTCTCCTTTCCATTGGTCAGCAAACATCTTAAGTATGCTCTCATGTGGTCTGTAGATGAAATTTTCATTCCAGTTTGCGTTTCGAGTTTTTTTTTAGTGTTTATCAGAGCGATGAAACCTTGTGATCAAGCCTGTGACGAAATCAATCCCTAGAAGTCGACTGTTTATAACTTGCTTTATACAAGAAGTTGCCTGGAATTCTAGAGTGAAATCGTGACCTTAGAGGTCCACCAATTCTAGTAAGTTTGCCGTGTGTATCGCGAATTGGCAGGTACAAGAATTCATCAGCCAGTGGATAGAGTACCAGTGACCAAATGGTTCACGAGATTCTAGGTTTGAAAACAGTGTTGAGTGTGCACTGATAAATAGTTTTAAAATACAACGGAACAGCTGTGCAGTACCCTCAAGTTTCCCAATAGTCCTGTAACTGAAAACATTCCCGGAAAAATCAAGCTTAAAACGTAGGAGGTAAGGCTTCAGCGGCGCTGATTGTTTTATAGAGGTTGAGATCGCTAGCTTCCTGTTTTATTGTCACTCATTACCGGCTAAGTGAGGTCGCTAGTGGTAGCGCCATAAAATCAATTGGCATGACTTGTAATTAATGGCCCATCGGATCACGTCCCAGATACTTAGTGGTTTACGCTCTCGCCTTGTAACCATAAGATCCTGGGTTGGAACTCTGGTGGTGAGTGCGTGCTGCTGAAGGATCGGAAACTAGGACGAAACAGCTGTTCAGTACTCCCAGGCTTTCCAATGATTCTCTAAATGATGTCAGTTCATGATGAAATTCTGAACTCAATATTTTGGTTTGTTAGTTATACTTACAGAAATCGATAGTGTTCTAAAACTCTAGTAATTTACAATGACAGCAAAATTTCAAATCAAATTAACTAAGGGTGATTGAGCGTCTATAACTATTGTTGTTTCTGTCTGTGTTCTTGTCAGTCAATAAGTGTACTACACATCTGAGACATTTTCCTGTGGAAAAAGTATCAGCAATTTCTGCTTGGATGGCATCGCTATGAAATCAACTTTTGAAGTATTGGTATATAGGGATTTGATTGATTGGTTACAGCATATCATCGTGAGTTGACATCAGTTAGAGAATCATTGCAAAACCACCAGGGAGTACTGAGCGACTGTTTTGTCAGCATAGTTTGGTACTCTTCATCGACAAGCACCCATCATTAGGGTCCGAACCCAGAACCTCCTAGTTACAAGGCAGGCTAGCTGGTAGACCATTAAGCCACTGGGACCCAATCTAATGGCCAGTTCATCAATTCCAACTTTTGCCATTTCATCATATAGCACGACTGGAACTAGCCAACGTCATCGGTGGTGGGTATTTGTCCTCACATTCGGCCTGTCGGACTCTGCTGGTCACCACTTCCTTCTGAAACGCCAGGTGACTGCCTACCTGGATAGAGCCAGTCGCTAGTGAGCATCTCATTGATTTTCAGGTATTGGTTTGCAGAGATCTAATTGATTGGACACAGCATTTCATCATGAGCTGGCAGTGGTTAGAGAACCGTTGGAAAATCATACATCGTCCCTCTCCCCCAGAAGTGAAAGGCAGTTCAATATAATGCGCAATTAGAAAGGTAAAAAACATTTTTCTTATTTGCTAGTCGGTGTGATAAGTTCTTTTTCCACATAGGGTGAAAAAATAGCTGAGAACGCCGAATAACTACTTTACTCATTTGTCACAGAGCTAACCTGAGGTGTACGCAGTCTGACTGAGCTAAGACAGCCCAATCACTTCAAACCAACCTATTTCTGCCTAGCTACTTGATTTGATTTGCGTTTTGGATCAACGCTTGTATAAACCTGATAATAAGAATTACATGCATGTAAGCCTACTCATTTTACTAATTCCCTTACTAACTTTTATTTAAGTAGTATTATTATTAATAACAGCTTTATTCTGAACAGTGCACTTACATACAATTCAGAGTTTTCAGTGTCTTAGTCCAAAATATTTAACCTTTGTTGAGAATCTTCCAGTAATATAATAATTAACAACATATTATTTTTAGTAACAATGTTCTATCTGAAGCGTACTCCAATCGGCCTCTCCAATATTTTTCTCCACTCCCTTTGAAAAACCTCGCATAACAGTAGATTGTTACCTATTTCAAAATGGGGCATAAGTAAATATCTCGGCTGAATGACGTAGTTAGGTGGTCAAAACAGTATGAAGTAGTTTCAGCGGGGATGGATTACGAACTGACTTCAGTTAGATTTGCAGACAGTAATGGGAAGCCGTTTAATCCTTATCTGGGTCTCATCAGAATTATGCATCCATGACTCCATCGGGGATTGAATATAAGGTTTTCAGGTCACGACGCGACCTGGTTGACCGTTCAGCCACTGGGTCGAAACCCAATGACGCATCAGTTCTAACTTCTACGAATTTGTGATGTATATATTACAGCCACCAGTCATTATCATTGGCGAATGTTCGCCGTCACGTACAACTTGGTGGGCTCTGATGGTCATGACTTTTCATGTGAAATTCAGGCAACTTCACCCTGTAGTCAGTCACCAGTGAGCAATATATCAGATTTCAGGTGTTGATTCGAAAAGATTTGAGTGGTTTCGGGAGGGATTACGAAGTGATTTCACTTAGGAACTATTCAAAATGAGGGGTACTGGGCATCTGGAACAGATTTGATACACTGTGTTAGATGTAGAAATAAGTATCCTAATAATTTGAACAGTCTGCCATCCGATATGTCTTGAAGCACTAAAACCTACCATAGCATAGATGAGTTAACCTTGTTATTTTGCTATAGCAAAACAGCACCTGAAAAATTAAAGTGAAAATTAACCTGAAGTTCCTGTGTTTGATCTCTCGTAGGGTGGTGAATGCGCACTACTTGATAGTCCTACACTAGGAGAAAAATGCCCGTCCAATACCCTTCTTCTGGTTTTTGATATTTGCCTAACTGAAATCAGTCAAATCCCTACAAAGTGAAACTTGTAAATTAATAAAAAAATTTTAAACAAAAAGTCATTTATAGTTACTAACCTGAATGATGTTTGCTGTAAAATATGACCTAATTCTTCATAATAGTCGACATTTGTAACCCATACTTGCATATCTCTTGGCATCACATTGACATGATTCCATGACGTCAGTTTACCCAAATAACGTGGAAAATTGATCTAAGTAAGGAATAATAATAATAATAAGAAAGCTGAAGAGTCAGAAGTGTTCATATATATTGAATACTTAATCGCTTCAATAACATAGTCTTTAACAGATTCAAGGTGTATGATGCTATATAATCCTAATCGATTAATACGAATAGTTGTATACTACTCACACCAGCTAGTAGTACCTCCGAGACAGATCCTAGAGGTGGTCTGAACACAGGACGGCCGTCCTGATCATCTAAGGTTGAGCACATCAGTGTTTTACACGGTATGACTTGGGTGGTTTGAACTGATTCAGCCGTTTGAGCTGAGCAAACCATGGGAGATAACAGATGTTCTCCGTTCTAAAACGAGCGAAGCAGCCCTCCGGTATTCTCACCACCTCAGTCTAGTTAGCTAGCAATCATCACTGGCTGATGTCAGTGACTAACAACCACCCATCGTAATCAATCAGTCAATCAATCAATTAATCGGTAGTATATGGTTACACTAATTGTATATTACTTACTAATATAAGAACTATGAAAAGTAACTAAAGTACATTAGCTACAACTGATTCTTATAGCCGGTTGTCTTATTATAATGCTATATTTAAAGCTATGTAAATGTATTCACATATACAGTAGAATTATGCAACTATTATGCACCTCATCCGACAATTGTACGATAATGCTGTATGCCAAGTAGTCCACAACCGGAAACTCACGGAATCCTTCGAAGTGAAGACGGGAATAAGACAAGCTGGCTGGCTGCCCACTATCTCCGATGATTTCACTGATTGCGGTTTACTGGATAGTGCAACAGACAGAGAGCTGACAACATGGAGACAGGCATAAAATGGACCCACAAGAAAAAATTGGAGGATCTGGACTTCGCCAATGATATGTGTCTGACCTCCCACAAACTGAAAGATATGCCAATCAGAAGCAACAAGCTGACAGAAGAAACATCAAAGATAGGACTTACTCCAGGTGAACATGGAGAAAATAGAGGTAGGCGATGAAGATTCCTCGTCAACAGCAACAGACATCAGTCTGCATAAATGGAAGGAATCTGAAAGAAGCAGCCTCCTCTGCATACAGACCTGAGAAGCATCGTCATTTCAACTACAGGTGGATGTAACTAATGAGGATATCAAAACAGCGAGGATCGGGAAAGCAACGTAAGCTTTCATAAGTCTGTGTGGAGCTCAGCGTGAAAATGAAGATAAGAACCGGATTTTCAACTCCAATTTGAAGTCAGTGCTATTGTATACAGATCAGAGACATGGCTTGTCACGAAGGGAACTTTGAACAAACTACAGACCTTCATCAACAGCTGTCTTCGCTCAAGAGCAGATGGCTTGGCCACAAAAGATTAGCAACAGGGATTTCTGGGGCGAACCAACCCATCAGGAACCAACTGTGCAACAAATATGCAGGTAAAGATGGAGGTGAACTGGCTATAATCTGAGAAAACAAACAATAAAGTGACACCAATAGATAGCCCATCACTCGAGTGGAACCCGAACAGAAAGCAGCAATTTGGTCGTCACCGTGGCGGTGACATGGATGATGTCAAATGAACAGATGAAAGCATGTGGGCAGACGTAGAGCTAGGCGAAACATTGGTAGGGAAGCAAACGCAATGGAAACGTGCGGCTGAAACCCTATGTTCCTCTAAGAACCAAAGGACATAATAATACAATAGTAATGTACCAGACTTTTGTAGTGCGATAGAATTATGTAACATCATTATACCTGTTGACTCTAATAAGATCGTAGATACAAATAAAATCAAAGAGTAGCTTGTAACAGACGGAAAGTTGTAAAAAATGGCTGAAACTTGAAAATATTCAAATTATACTTCACTTATGAGAGAGGGAAATTTAAGTGTCCACTTAATGTATGTGAAGAAAATTATAAAAGTAGCAGAAATCACAGAAAAGAAACGTGATAAGAAACCGTCTATTGATCGAAAATAAAGTGAATGAAGTTTTTGGTATTTAAAACAGTTTTCGAATAGGTAAACTTGTATAATTTACTGAACTACTTATAAGACTATATCAATAGGACAAGATGTGATAAGATGTTCTTTTGTCGAATAAGAGGCTGATTAGACAAGATGTTATATAAATTCAGCTGTACTTAAAACTGTTTACAAGCAAACACTGTGGTGAAAGAAAACAACGGTATCCCCTCAGGAGAGTGAGGAATTGTTTTTATCTATCCAAAATGGAAGCAAACAAATTTGTATCCCTGTCAATTTTAATCGCAAATAATTTCAGTATACAGTTGATGATTCTACGGTTTGCTTTCTGAAAGAAATATAGGACTTCGGGCTTTCAAGTTTCAGTTATGGTGGCGTTGTCTGTTGTGGTGGGATTATCCATTTTGCAGGTTCAGTTTTCCCTGTTTTCCGGGCTTACTATCATCCATTAAAGTAGATAAGTTTTAGCCATGATTTTGCGGAAAGTTGAACCCGGAACTCTTGATTGGCTGGTGAGCAGACGAACAATGAAACATGGACATCTCTGCAAGGAATATACTTTGTGAAGTGTGGAAACAAAATATATATCAAGTCATAGTCCTTGCTTTCTTCCAGTAACTACTAAATGAGTTTAGGTATTTTGCTATAAATGAAATGATTTAACAAAATTCTGATATTTAACTAGCTTGTTAGTTTTTCATAAGTATATTAGAAAACCATCCAGTTGGTTGAGTTTAACATATTTTAACTTAATAGGGGAGGTAAAACATTAAGTTTACCGGGATGAGGGTGCTAAGCTCACAGGTCCGGTTTCGATTCCTGACTGACGCACTCCTTAATCTCTCTTAGCTGGTTGTGAGACTAGCTATCGCTGCTAGTGAAAATTCACAGTTCAGTCCTGGAACCCTCTTCCACTTGGAAGCTAAAAGAATGACTACCAAAAACAATAACTAGAAAGATTAAGCTGCTGAAGTCTTTCAGATGCAAGTGCGACTTAAATGACCTGGTTAGTTCGCACGGTTCCACTATCATAGATGGCACCGCTGCTGAAACCCAATGGAATGTTAAAAACCTTCAGATGAATATTTCCCCTGATCTTTCCTGGTCTTCATGGATCACGTTACTTTCCAGAAAGATATTTCATTTGGCGCTCTATGTAAATAAGTTAGGAATATCCGTTACCATTCCATCTCTACTAATACCGCTTATTAATTCGTGTATTCTCTCAATATTTCTTTACCGTTCCGTAGCTTAATATTACCCGGGTTACTTAAAAAAGACTCTGTTATACTGTGTGGGGTGCTAAACGCCGTCAGTAGGGCGAGTGTGGTGTTGCTAAACCAACTCGTCTATACTACTGTAGGTAGACACGGATTCCTGCAAGGAATTAGCAAATATTACTCTGTCACATTCTGAACATTCTGATCGTACACAACTCTTTCCATGCACATCATCAACTGGATAGAACTAGGAGCCACTACAGATGACTGTATGTTCGGACGACTAACTACAAAACTCTGTGAAAGCTTATTTAGCAGGCAGACATTTTATGTGATGAGAAAGGTGTGTGTGAGACAGAAGACCGTACCAATTTACTGGGAAAATCGAAGTAAACGACCATGTCTTTTGTTCTCACAGTTACACTGTCGTTAGTATTTTCGCCTGATTTAACTTGATATTCATTTCTTATTGAACAATATTGTTCATGTAAATGCCCTATTTTAATTATTGCTCCTGTAGTGATAAAAGTAGATGCAATACTGTACTAATAATACCTGCGGAAAATTCCATATTTGTACCAAATTACTGTTTGAAATAAAGCTATTATTATTAATAATTATTTGATTTCATTACGAAGATTTGGAGCAAAGTCTTGTCTTCGTAAATAATGAAAATTGTATGCTAGTATGCTTTCACCCCTCGATCTTTAGCTTCTGGTCTACAATCCTTGAACAAAATCGAACCCTTTCCATAGACATCAAATGACAAGTAATGTTTGCTGGCCATGTGAAGGCATACTACATGGTAGGTGGACGCTGTCATGAACCGCCATCAGAGTACAGATGTATTGAGTGGCACAGCATTTTGACGTACTGTCGAAGACCACGACGATATTTGTAGGCTACAGACTTTATTTCGCAAATGTGTTGAGTCTACATTGCATTTGTATCGACCAGGAATAGAGGTGATGAAAACAACATATTAGGGTGGTTTCACAGATAAGAGTAACCATACACCAATAATTTCGCTGTCCTTGAAGGTATTTACCATGCAACTGAACTATTATCAAAACATAAATGTTGTACTTTGAGTCTATGAGTAGTTTCCGACAACGACTATCAATCCACTAGCTGTAGCGGCAGCAACGATAGTGTATAAATACGGACGTAGTAGTGCTAATTAGAAGTCGAGACAAAAGAGAAAAGTGCTAACATCACTCAATAAGATAAATAAACATGGTCGTTCATAGAAATTGTCTTCATCATCCTAATTCCCTGCCCCATTGCCTTCAAGTATAACCAATAAGAGTGGATGAAAGCTATAGACATTCGACTTTTACCATCTGTGTAACACATATTCTCAGCATAACCACAATGTATTTCCATCTTCTAAGGGTATCTAAAGCACACTATTAGTCAATTTCACACCTAACCTATACATAAGCATATTACAAATAAGGTAGTAATTATTCTGAATATGGCTGAGACTGGTTAAATCAAAAGAAGATAACAAGGAAAGATAGGTGTCAGTATCTTTGATTGTTGCAATTTACTATTTGCATGATTTCATTGTTATTTTATTGTCTTATTCTATTTTATGTTTTTGATTACGTAATTGTGGACTTCTCTCCCGAATTCAATCATTCTACTTTTAGGAAGTGGTTTCAGAAATCCCACACACAGCGATGCCAAGTGTTTATTGGGTAAGAGAATAGTAATTTGTTTAAATAATAATTATAGGAATTGAAAATATAAGATGTGGAAATAATCCCATTCTATATTTACTTGTTTACTGGATATATCACACAAAATGAAATAGTATTATTTACTGGATGAAGTTTCGGACAAAATTCATCGTCATATAAATTGCTGTCAATTTCTTTTTTCTCTTTATTTGTCGTCGTTGGGGTAGTAGAATTTTCCAGATGTCTGGGTGGACAAGTGTTGATTCGTTCCCATTACACCTATTTACAGTTGATTCGACAAATAAATCTTCCCTTATCAATATCTCCCTCAAACCTGTTTCACTAGATTTTAGAACCCTCTTCTTATCCTATCCAGTATATTGGTATGGTTATGTGTAACTGCATGTAGTGTAGTGTAGTGTAGTGCAATAGCTGCTGAACTATTCTCCAGATTTGTTATCTTATTCGGGTCAACTAATCTAGATTTTGCTAGGTTTCTATGCCTATCTACTCTGACTGACCCTATCCCACTACTTTGGCCTATGTATTTCACCTGACAATCATTGAAGCAGGGTATTAGATAAACTAAATTGTTTTGTTTTCAAGGCTCCACAGGATACTTTAGCCGACAAAGCATGCTTCTAATTGAGTTTGTGGGTTTTAATTGCACTCAATAATAAAAATACTGCTTCAGTGTGTGATAAATCTAATAAACAAAATTATTACGGAATTACTTACTACCACAGTGCCTAAGTTTTACACATATATTAACTTCACTTAAAGCCCTTAACGATCCCAAACAAATCGCCTATTAAAACAGTGAAATACTCTGGATGCAGTGGACAATTTTTCTGACATACAGTGTATTGCTTTCTCCCTGAGAAATAATAATGCAGCGATTTGACAACCCAACAGTCAGTATTTGTTTCAGCGAGCCTGTTTAACGAAATGTCCATAGGTACTGAGTCGAAAGCGAATGTGTAATCTAGGAAAGTGCAGAGAACAAATTTAGGCCCCTTGTCTAAGCTAGAGATAATCTTATGGTAAAGACTACAACTGCATCTAAAGTACTTCTACTGTGTTTATAGGCGATTTGTTTGGGATCGTTAAGGGCTTTAAGTGAAGTTAATATATGTGTAAAACTTAGGCACTGTGGTAGTAAGTAATTCCGTAATAATTTTGTTTATTAGATTTATCACACACTGAAGCAGTATTTTTTATTATTGAGTGCAATTAAAACCCACAAACTCAATTAGAAGCATGCTTTGTCGGCTAAAGTATCCTGTGGAGCCTTGAAAACAAAACAATTTAGTTTATCTAATACCCTGCTTCAATGATTGTCAGGTGAAATACATAGGCCAAAGTAGTGGGATAGGGTCAGTCAGAGTAGATAGGCATAGAAACCTAGCAAAATCTAGATTAGTTGACCCGAATAAGATAACAAATCTGGAGAATAGTTCAGCAGCTATTGCACTACACTACACTACACTACATGCAGTTACACATAACCATACCAATATACTGGATAGGATAAGAAGAGGGTTCTAAAACCTAGTGAAACAGGTTTGAGGGAGATATTGATAAGGGAAGATTTATTTGTCGAATCAACTGTAAATGGGTGTAATGGGAACGCATCAACACTTGTCCACCCAGACATCTGGAAAATTCTACTACCCCAACGACGACAAATAGGAGAGAACAAAGAAAACTATAAAACTAGATTTTCGAAGTTGTGAAGTTATAATTGATATGATTATGGCCAATAATAAACTGTGATTGAAAATTTGTCATCCAATACACAATACTGCTTCATCATTGTGTGATATATCTTATAAACAAATTAATACAGGATTACATAATACCAGTGCTATGGTTTTACACATATACGCAGATAATGGAGGTCGCTGAATACGTGCTATTTAGAAAGAAAAGAGTACTGAAATGGTTGGAAAGACCGGTGAACTTTAAGAAATCAATAGACGCAACTGGCAGACTACCAGTTTCGTCTACAGTTAAAAATTGATATGAATCATGAGGTCATCTATATAATGGTGAAGGGCGCTTACTGAAATACGCTGAGGCTATAGCTATTTATAAAGACGAGCCCTGACAACTCTGTGTGTTCCACAACAATTTATTCATCCTCTTGGCCTAGATTGATAATCCTTATCTGATTAGACAACCAAAAGTTGTGTTAATCATTCTTATTATTCTTGAATCCGTTTTACCACTTTGTGTATCACGAAATTATTCAGTCAGCTATCTATTAAGCATAAAATAATAGAGCAAAGAATATCCTCTTCGATAATTTCCTCTTCTGGCTCTGTAATTAGATATCTGTATGTTTATATACATAGAATATTCTATTAGTGTTTTTCAAATAATATCGATCTGCTAAGGAAGATCAACGGAACTACAGTTCATTAAAGATGCCTAAATAATAATAGTAATAACAATAAAGATATAATAGTCAATGGAATATCAACTAAAATTAGGGAAATTTCCACGAAAATTGAGGATCATTCAAACCTAGGTGACCAAGGTAAGGATAATGTCTGAACTAACGACTTTTGGATGCATAAATTCAGCTTGTCAATGTGGATCCCTACAGCCTTAGCAATATTTAGTAATCGAACACTTAAGGCGAAGTTAAGATTTGTTGGTATGAGGTAAATGATTCTGAAAGCCGCCTCCTTGACAATATTGTTGTGTTCTGTCTCCATAAGATGAGATAAAATAGCGTTGTGAATACATTTTGTTTGTCCTTTACTAAACCACCCTCAGGGTGATGTTCGGAAATCCGACGAGAAACACGCCTAATTGTACTGCCTATGCGACTAACTGGTTTCACAGGAAGAGTTAATTTGGTAGATACGCATGGAAGAGGCGAAATTAGGCAGTTTATCTCTTACTCCCGAACTCAAAAGAGGAGTGGTGTTGAAGACACATTGTAATTCAGCAGCAGAGAGTGCTCTTTTCACCGTATTTCTAAAGTGGTGTGTCAGTATCTCGCTGATGTTATTTTCGAGGAAGTGAATTTGTAAGAATAAAGCGTGTTTAGGAGCTTTTGGTACCTTTGGGCTGCTTTGATTCATATTCTTATCAATAAACGTTTCTAGATAGCCGCTTTCACTCAACGACCGTTCTAATATAACTTAACTTGACAAGTAAATGTGTGTGGTCAAATTTTTCGAAATGTATTTCGGAAATACATCATCATATATTCTTCAGATAATCTCCATCTTGTGATAACACTATCCAGAGAAGAATTCTTCTTCTCGTTTACGACTGTACACACATCAATTACAATAGCAGGAAGTTGAGTCTTGAGTTGTGTGTTATCTATAAAATTTACTATCTTATAAGTACGTTTCTATCCATTATCAACTCACTTGACAAGATTTCAGTATTGAGGTCTTCCGGATATGTATATATATGCATATATATGTATATTGTATATTGTAGTCCATTTTGTTCTACTAAAGGAATCATAAACTTCAAATGATCCACCCATAGTTATGATGTAATAGTTGTTTAAATTCCCTGAAAGAGATAAATTTCCCACCCAAACTTTAAAATACAATATGTAAGTATACTTTCTATGAGAATCATCACTTCCTGATGAGTAGGTTGACAATATACACCTAGGGGGACATTGTTTTCATCAAGATTGTTAAATAGATTTTATTAAAAGTTATTTTGAGTACACATATCTGTATACATAGACAGGAAGTGGTTATATCCTAGAAAATCATAAGAGTAGGGTGGTGGTGTGTATCATACATTGAAGAGTTGTCTTTTCACCTTAAGTGACTACAGATAGGAGTAATTTATTAAAAAACCTACTAGTGTACAGAAGAATCTTTTCTAATTCGGAGTTTCCTACAAAGCAGTTGTAATGTGAAGCAAATTAAGTCTCAGTTGGTAATATTACTATTATTTCCTTTAATTCCCAGAGGAATATAGGGCTTCAGACATACGTCTCTATTGCGCTCGGTTCTCAGCTAAAGTTTTCGCCTGGCTCCAGGTCTGCCTACATGCTTTCATCTTCTCTTCACATCACCTCCTCCAAGTTACCCTTGCACTGATGACCAACTCGCCGCTTCCCTTTCGGGTCCCTCTCGAGCAATGGCTTGTCTGGTGATGTCACTCGATGGTTTTCTCAGAGTATGGCCAATCTAACCCCATTTCCTCATGCCTATCTGTTTCACAGTCGTTACTGTTTGGTTCGCTGATTGCTAGAGATTCCTCCTTGTTGCTGACCTTTTCTGGCCGGCCATCTGATCTTGAGTACTGAGAGAAGGCAGCTTCTGTTGGTAATAAAGTTAGGGAATTTAACTGTATTTTAGAAATACATAGCAGAGAACGGATAAAAGTGCGCTCATTAAGTGCTCGATGGTAACAATAGGAATTCGATTACTTTTCCAAACCGGTTCAATCTCAAATAGGGGAGGTGTAGATAGAATAAGATCAACAGACCACAGTTGAAACATTATTCACCAAGGTGAGAATTACGCTGAAATTAGAAAACACGACCTACACTGCAGTAAATAAATGAAGATGACAAGTGAAATAACATCGGAAATTGTTCAAAGCGAGATCAGTAAATCAATAAACAAAATGAAAAATTAGTAGAGTGAAAATATAAGTAGGAAATATAATACTTTTGCATAGGCAGATGAAGACAATGACAGCTAGACAAGCTTTTACTGTTTACAAATACCTGGCTTTTCCATTTCGATGGTTAAAATTCAGTTATACAAATGAGTTGAATATGTATTGATTTGGGTAGGTTATGTTTTGCCTTGTATATCATTTTAAAGGAAGAGGCAGGAGAAATAAGCTAGTGACCAATATTGGCCAGATGTTTGATTATTTTACCATTTTGTAACCACTTGGTATCATTTTTCTGCACCAGCTTGAACCGATATATCACAAGAGCAGGTGATCTGAAAAACGTACACGGAGTTGGTCAGTTGTGGGATCTTGTCGTTTAGGTCACTGAACAGTAATTTTTAACTAGAATACAGTACTTTTAACGGTGCTGCAACGAATGTCATTTTTAAAGACTATGAGATCTTCCGCTTAACAATATCGGCAGCTGAGTCATTACAGACGTTTGCCGATTAAAAAGGTTAGGCCTATTTAATAGGTTTTAACTGCTTGTTCTTGTCAAATCCAATTCACTCTCATTTACGAACAAGCTAAAGGAGTAATAATCCGGTTCATCCATTATGTCTTATTCTACTCAGCAATCTCTTGTATTTATGTGAGTTAAGTGAATCGTACTCATTGCATATTAGGACCAGTTTCACTGCCAGGCCGTTTTAACCTGCTCAGTATTTTTGTTTTGTGTACACTACGTAATTATTTTTTAGTGCATGAAATTCAAAACTAATTCGCTACTAACTATCGTCAAGTGAAAGTCTTTAATGCAGTCTTAAAGGAGGCCAGACGCCGCATCGTATAGCTTGGCGATAAAGTGTCTGACTTCAGCACTAGGTAACGTGGGTTTGAATCTCATATTGGACACGAGTTCCTTCAGAATTGCAAATACACTTTGCTGTAACTGGTGAGTGGCAGCTAGCACAAGACCTAGGTCAAGCAGGGCCTCCTGCCGACTGTGTTCAATCATGGAACATCAACAATTCAAAGTGCAGCGTGACGGTGAGCTATCTCCAATGGTGACTAAATTAAAAACTTCATAGAATAACAGAATTCAGTCTGCACTAAACAAAGGACTACACTAGTTACTAACTAGTGTTCAGTCAAAGTATCGAGACTATTTTTTCTGAACAAAGCAAGAAGAACACCCTAAATGGAATATACCTGTCTTTGGTTCTCGTCAGCTGAATAAACTAATATACAATCTGCTGTGAGTATATAAAACACTCAAATTCTTTAGTTATACTTCATAATAAATGTTAAGCGTATTAATGTAGCTTGATTTTTAGAAGCATAACGGAAGGGAGCAAATGCTGTTAATAAGTTTATTAGTATGCGTAGAAATAATTAAGAAGTTGGTTTGTAAAGATTAGATGTGGTTTTACGATTTTGACCACGGATTGATATCAGTTAGAGAACCATTGAAAACCAGCACTGGAGTGCTGAACATCTGTTTCATCCTAGTTTGAGAATCCTCACTAGTACGCACCTACAACCAGGGTTCTATCCCTGAACCTTCCGGTTACAAGGCGAGGTAACTCACATACCATTAAGCCACTGGGACCCGATTCAATCCGTGGTCAAATAAATGTTGCAAATTAAATAACGGTGTAAAATTAACAACACGTCTACGTAAGGGTGGTCTTAAAGCTGTCTACTCAAGAGTATAGATAAAGCAAAATCAAGGGTAGGAAATTATTACGTCAGAACAAAATGAAATTAAAAGCATTTACCCAAGTCAGGCAAGATTAACAACAATTTTTCTTCTGAATATATAAATTTGTTTTAATCTCTTAATGGCTTCAGAGATACGTAGCTACTTGGAACAATCTTGAAGTCTAATTATCCTAATGGACTTTAATGTTTTGTCGATTTTATAATCACCATCTATTAAGTGGCCAGTAGTCGCAATATTAAAGAACTTTGCGCCTTTCAGATACAGTCTTCTTGGAATTCGCCCAGATATGGAATCACATATCCTTCTTTCTATCCATCCGATATATTTACTTTGACAATTATGTGTAAGCTTGTGTGTTGCGATTGCTTTTAATAAATAATTCTGGCATCCCAAGTCACGAAAACAGGAAATACATACAATAAAAAGCAAAACTTTTCTTTATGGTCAAAGACAAAAGACTTAGTTACTTTTTACAAACAAATGAGACTAAGTAAAATTTGATAAAGGAAGTTATTTCAAAAATAGGTCACATTTATACATTCTACATATTACACCTGTGTTGAAAGATGGCTGGGGCGAAGGTCGTTCTGGAAGAAAACTTCTCAGAATGATCTAGTTGGTGTTTTTTTTACAAAACAGCTAGGAAATCGATATTCGGTTAGTAAGTACCCTGAGGTTATAGCTTTTCATAAACTTAAGCCAACCCCTCCCCTGTGTGTGTTCAAAAACAGTTTAATATTGCTCTTAACCTACCATGGTAATCCTTATTTGATTAGATTACCAAACGTTGTGTTAATTATTCTTAAATCTTTTTTGTCACTTTGTGTAATTTAATTGCTCTTAATTTTTTTTCTCATATATATAGACTTGATTAGTAAATGTGTGAGGGATCAGATTGCTCGAAACGTATAGCTCAAATACATCACATTTTTAGATGTTCTCCACATAGGGTAGCTTGATGTACATGTCTTTCTTAAGGGCAGTTTTCTACAGTTTCCGCCTCGTTCAGTACAAAAGAGCCTTAGTGAGGTGCCTCTTCAGTAGAATCCAACAAATATCCAATGAAGACACACTTGATGAAGAAGAATGAAAGCTGACACAAACTCCGGTTGGTGACAATTATCCAGAAAAGTTCATCAGGAGATAAAAAGTAGTCAGAACACCAAGACTTAATCTCCAGCATGCCCTTAAGAAAGACGTGTACATCAAGATACCCTATATGGGGTATCACAGCAGCTTGATAACTAGACAAAGATTCAACGCTGCTGTTAAAAAGACTTTATATGCAGCTGATATCGTAATAATTGAGAATGTGAAGCCAATATATGTTTATCTAAGCCCTTTGAACATGAGAAAAATGATGTCACATCCCAATGTATTTACCATTTCGAATGTGCGTATGGAGGAGGCACATACAAAGGAAGGATGCATCAATCTTTTCAAGTTTGGGCTGGCCTTCAGAAGCAAACAGAATCCACGGAACCCATAAATGGTTCGAACAAGAGATCTTGCTGCTATATTGCAAAACATATTATAGAGACAAGATAGAAAATTGACGTTTACACGTCTTTTTAACCCATTTACACAACGTGTTTAGGGCGCATCTCAATGTTTGTCGAAGTCTTAACAATCAGAAAGCTTAAACCACCCTTATGCGTTCAAAGCATCAATTCATTATCACACTAAACCATTTTTGGTAAACTTTGTTTTGATACCACAGAAAAAATATATCACTACCCGTCTTATGATGTTTAGTGATCTTCTTTGTTATTTTGACCTTGAATATGTCCTTCTATCTTGACCTAAATCTATTTCCTCACCTCTTAATTTTTTATTAATTTTATATTTGTATTCCTATGACACAAGTCTATGTGTGATCAGATTGTTCGAAATGTGTTGCGCAGATACATTTCACGATTCAAACAAACTACGTCTTCTTATTGCTTTTATAATTTCATAAAGGCTTTAAGTTTTAAAAATTACAAATATATACAGATTATACGGCATAGACTGTGAATAAACTTGTGTGTTTTATAACGTTTCAATGCAGTAAATAGAATAACCGGATAATGATCAAAGGGGAAACACGTAGCCACTATGGTGGACGTAAGATCAAAGAAAGAGAAAGAGAAGAGAAATGAAGGAGAGAAAATTCAATGCAGATTTCTTCAAGAACTAACACCATTTAGGCATCATTTAATAGAAGGGAGCATTAAGCAGTCATCTCGTCCAAAGTGAGGACTCTTCAACCGGCTAAGAAAATTTGTTTTTTGTTTCAGAGTATGCTATAATTGTAATAATTGCTTTATTCTGGACAATGTTTAAAATAGTTTTTCGTCCAGAATCTCTATGTAAACTAGTAACTGATAGTACAATGCAAACCAACCCCATTTTCTAGCTCGTCTATGTCTCCTTCGACAAATGCGCGACATTTAATTCAAATTAAACTAAGAAAAGTGAATGACTAAAGACTGTATGCAGATATTTTTATTTCCTAGGAAATGGCAGTTTGCACTAAAAATGTCAGGAACATTGAATTCAAGTTCAGGGACATGTTACCAAACACCGAACAGGCAAATCAGGAGGTTGCAAACATTTTAAATACTCGTCAGAGTAGAAAGGACTATTAGTGGTCATATTTTAATACCTCAAACTCATGTGAACAAGAGGAATTATGTTCAGGATAATAATGGAGGTTTCTGGTGGCCCAAGATTTAGAGAGGCTGTCGTGATTCCTTGTCAAGACGTGTCATCAAGAGATTTTTGTTATTTCTCAGCAGTTTCATTTGTTCTCAACGCCGCTTTGTTGGATGATTGCGGAATTTTGTTTTATTTATCCAGACAGTGGTGACAGTAATCTATGGCGGCTGATTTGAATTGCCGTAACTCCCCATCCGTTACTGGGATTAGATCAATAGTTGTACTTGATTTTGAATTCTATTGTTTTCTTCGCGTTGAGGTTGATCTCGCCTGGACAAGACTTTAATCTGCTAACTAGACCACAAAAATAATTTTCCTTTCCTCCATTCTCCTGTACACATACACAATTAATGAACAACAGGGTGAGATTTAAACATCAGTTCATGCGCCTGAATTCAGCTGCTGTTAACTACAACTCTATGAAGTTATTTGCCTTGAGTACTTTTCATGTATTTGTATTGTAAAATCAGAAAAGAAATTATGAAGAAAACATGCTATCTCTTCCAGTGCATTATTATTCGATTACTACGGAACACTTGAGTAGGACACGCATCAAACAGATTATTTTTTTTAATAGAATCGAGGTTAGTTATTTCTTGTCAACAGGAAATGAATGTAATTACATAACATAACTGCAAATATTCAGTGTTATGCTTCATCATTCATGTGAGTAACATCCCTTTCAAGGAAGAAAAAAAAATCAATAATTTTACTATAAACCCTTTAAATAATGACAGTAGCGAAAACATTTAGACTTTCTAGTAACAAAATGTTTCAGTTAAGAAAGACTAGCGTTAAAACAAGCCACTTATATAACTTATGACCACTGTTCATCACATTCGATAGATATGAACATTATTTATTAACATAAATATCCTTTCAAAACATGTATAGAAATCGTGTATGTTTAATAAAGTAGCTGCATTCCCAAATTCGACTAAATCTTTATCCTTTCTTGTAGTTACTTCTTTGAAAGAGAAAGGGGGGCAGATCAAATATTGTGGTCTGAACAGTTTTGGTTTCTAAAAGAAACTGTGGTCAAATTTCACATCCTTATACTGTTTAAATTGTAGAGTTGATTTGAAAATTGTGAATCACCAGTTCTACCAACCAGCCAGATAGCTTGGGTCGTCTGGAGTGATTCAGTTGTCTGTGTTGATTCGAACCACGTGCACTGCTGATGAACTCCGCCCCAAACGAGCTACGCTATCATACTGCGCTATGATCACCCCAGTCTGGCTGGTCAGCAAGAGCCACTGGTTGATGTGAGTGACTCTAAGCTGCACATCTTAATCAGTCAACAGTATAAAGTTGCGTGCAATTCTTCTTGCTTCCTTGATTACCGTTTGCGGTATCAAGAGGACAGAATATCGCTGTGAAACTCCACTTTCCCCAGCTGTGTAAAATACAAATAGTGAATTTGATTACGAAGGAGACAAAGAATAAGTGCTGAATTTTAAATCACTAAAGGCCCTGAGAAAATAAAGTGAAAAAATAGGTACTTCCATGGTAAATCACAGTTCCGCCAATTAAATTTCCCAGAAGTGATAAGAATGACCGTTTTAACTTAATCAAATAGAATATATTATATATTAAGTGAAAGTGGTTTGTGTGTTGTGTAACATGGTGAGATGTACTAACTTATAAGATTACCGACAGTAGGTAATTATCAGAGTGAGGACAGTTTCTACTTTTTGTAGTAGGGTACTTTTCAGATAGTCACCGTACCCTTTTTATAAAGAGCTGTATATCTAATTGAAGTGATAAAACTAAGCAGAATACGGTAAGGTAAAGTTTTGTTTGAGAGTGCAGTTGATTAAATCCAATGAAATAACATTTAGCGCTGTAGAATTATGCATCACTTAAACAACCAGACCAATAGTAATACTGTGCATTAAAGATAAGTTACCACTGATGGTTATATCAATATCTGTGGAACTAATCATATAGGCTAAAGTTAGAGGAACCAGGTTTAAACGAGGAAATCAGAATAACTTGTCTGTGTTATTTAATTACTAAATGACCAGTTTGTTTCCCTATGATATTTGTGATTTGTCATCTCTCAAATTTATTTGCCCTTGATTCGTTTCAAGTCGTAAAACGGAATCATGTTACTTAGAGATGGATTGCAAACCAGGTAGTACTGGACAGCTATTTCATACTAGTTGCGGACTCTTATTCAACACTACGAACTGGTAGGGGTTCGAACATAGGAGCTTCCGGTTATAAAGCAAACTGGTATGCCATTTAGCCACAGGGATCTGTCCCAATGACTAGCCCACGAATTTCAGCTCCTAATAATACGTGATTTTAGCCCGACTGCCAGCCAGTGTTGCTAGTGACTGGCTACTTGGCTACTTGCGATGATATTGGCTGGCAGCAGCGTTAAAAGTCGGAAATCAGCAGAAGTTGGAATTTATAAGACATTGAAATCTGACTCACTGACTCAGTAGTCAATGTTCGCGCCTTGTAATCTGCAAATTTTGGGTTCAGTCACAGAGTGTAGCGGTAGAGAGTCCCAGACGGGAACGAAAAAGCTATCCATTATTTCCTTTGTGGTGGCCAAAAAACATATCAAATTATACTTTCATCGAAAAATAGTAAAAATAAGGAATTTGAAGAAAATTGTGGTTGTTACGTGAGATTGAAAAAGGACACAACGTCGTACCGCGCGCAACACGAGCTAAGCTTTTTCTTTCTCTTCAGCTTCTCGCCTTTCACACCTGCCAAACAATTCTGCCTCCTACTGATCAACACACCGACATTAAGATACTTAGTTCCAATCTATTTTTTTCTACGCAAATGCTGTCCGGCAAGTGGCGTCTCTAGTGTGTAGTTGAAGATCTGCATACTCAAGAAAAGGACAATTTCATCTCTATCATTTTGGAAGTCTATATTTTGAGTATTTTAGGACTATTAGAGTTTTTCAAATAACTCAATTTTTTGTGAATAATAACTAAAGTGGACTGAATACCTCATATATACATTCATGTTAGTATTTGTTCTGACGTTTTTAATTGCGCTAATATATGTATAAAACTTGGGCACTGTGGTAGGAAGTAATTCCATATTAGCTTGTTTATTAGATGTATCACACAGTGAAACAGTATTATTTACTGGATGAAACAGTTCCGAACACAATTTATTGTTCATAATCATATCAATTTTGATCGCACGACTTTGAAACTTGAGTTTTATAGTTTTCTCTGTCTTCTCTTATTTGTCGTATGAGCAGTAGAATTTTCCAGATATCTGGGTGGAGAGGCGTTGAGTCATTCCTATTACATGTATTTGCAGTTGATTCGGTAAACAAAGCTTCTGTTATCAATCTCTCCCTCCACCCCGCTGTGACATTAGATTTTAAAACTGTCATCCCATCCCATCCTACTGTGTGATTGTGTGTGTGAATGCATGTAGTAGGTGTTGTAGCTGAACTATTCTGTAGATTTCTTATCTTATTTGGGTCAACCAATCTAGATTTATCAAATGAACTGTAGTCAAGATTTGACAGAATAGTTCTATAATATTTGGGCGCCGAGTTAATATTTATTTTATAAATCATGATTGGACAAAGTTTTAAAAACTAAAGATGTTTCTTTTATATATAAACCTCAGTTATGTTAATTTCGATTAATTTCCCTGAAGAAGTTCGGACCAGATTGCCGAACGAAACGTTGGAATTACTCATTTCAATATCGCTGAGATTTTACAAATACATTTTTTTGCAAATGTCAATCTAGATTAAGCTAGATTTTTATGTTTGGCTAGTCTGACTGCCCCTGTTCTACTAGTTTGACCAATGTATTTAAGTTTCAAGGCTTCTTTTATGTGTATCACTTTCTGTCCTAGTTTTTCCTTGATATTACTTAGTTTTTGTGCTCTGTCATTTTAATTGCGCGTCCAACAAACTTAGTCGTTTAGTCCATTACACCTTCTGGCTGATATCAATCCATGATCAAATTTTAAAAGAACCAAATCTCTAAAGACTAAAACTAAAGATTAAATTATTCAAAATAATTCCCTCGTATTAATTCATAATCATATCATGAATGGTGTTTATTATCACACGGTGATGAAGCATTATTATATATGGCTGATGAAGTTTCGAACGTAAGTTATAACCGCTCATAATCATACCAATGTATTATTCACATTTCTCTATAATTTGCCTTATATATATATATATATATATATATATATATATATATATATATATATACTAAATGTTAGTCCTTTTTATGAATTTGGATAGCCTTAGAAGATGGAGGTTATCTGAAAAATGTGATGTGTTTGCGCTATACATTTCCAACAATCTGATCACACATTTATTTGTCAAGTCGATATATATGAAAAAGGTATTTTAAACAAAGTGACCAAAAAGGATTGAAGAATGATTAACACTATGTGCATCAGTGATTATGTCACATCCCGCACTATTTACTAATTTTCGTGTGTGTGTGTGTGTGTGAGTGTGGACACACATACATAGGGAGGAGTAATCGTGCTTTGCATGTGAGCGTGGGAGAGCATATCCCAAAATGGTTAGAAAAACAAGTGAATTGTGAAAAACCAATAGATACAGGTGTCAGACTACCAACTTCGTCTATCGCTAAACATCTAATCGAGATGAACCATAAGACTGATGTTTACTCAGCCTTTAAGATCATCTATAAAAACGGTTAAGTGCACTTACTGAAATACACTGAGGCTATAGCTATTCATAAACCTAAGCCCCCCCCCTGTGTATTCAAAAACAGTTTAATATTGCTCTTAACCTACCTTGGTAATCCTTATTTGATTGGATTACCAAACGTTTGCGTTAATTATTCATAATTCCTTTTTCTCTCACTTTGTTTAATTTATCCTTTCCATATATATCTACTTGACAGATAAATGTGTGATCAGATTGTTCGAAATGTATAGCGCAAATACATCACATTTTTCAGATAATCTCCATCTTCTAATAATGCTATCCAAATCAGACTTCAATGAATAAGTATAACAAAAGGTACGAAGGAAATGGAAAATAAGAAAGGGTATGAAGGTTTTGATTGGAATTCACCTAGGCAAGCAAGGGAGATACAAAGGTAGAAGAAAATAGGAGTGAATGAACATAAACGCCTAACTAAAGGTCAACTAACAGAATCCACACAGAAGTGGCTAGAATCGGTAATGTATCCTTCACCCACATTTGAGTTAAACGACTGGTGGCGAATTTTAAACACAGTGTTGCGGCAAAAGAGTTTTAGTTATTATTATTCAGGGTTCCGATGCTGGCAGTTCGTATGATGTGTCTCCTTTAGACAGTGAAGTCATGTATATACGTATTTATATATCTTCTCCCTGGTGTTTGCTGACACTTTCCATATTTCAGGTATAGGCAGTGTTTCATTCCACCTACACATATGCTGGATTGCAACAATAAACAAAGATTTAGTGTTCAAGTGTTGGTTTGTAGGGATTTGATTGGTTGCAGGATTTTTCATCATGAGCTGACATCAGTTAGAGAACCATTGGAAAACCAACCACAGAGTACTGTACAGCCAACTGTTTCGTCAACCTAGTTTGGGATTCTTCATCAGTACGCACCCACCGCCAGGGTTCTAACCCAGGACCTTCTGGTTACGAGGGGAGCTCATTTACCATTCCGCCAGTGGGACCCAATGCAATGGCCCATGAATTCCAACTTCGGCCAGTTCACGATATAGCGCAACCGCTAGACAATGTCTTCGGCGAGTATTTGCCCTCATACCCGTCCTCCCAGACTAGAACGAGACAGCTTTCCAGTATACCCAGTTTTTCCAATGGTTCTCTAACCAATGTCAGCTCATGATGGAAATCCTGCAACCAATCAACCAAATCCCTACAAACCAACACATGAATATCAATGAGATGCTCACTAGCGACTTGCCCTATTCACGAAGGCAGTTATCTGAGGTTCTAATGAGAAGTCGTCACCAGTAGGGTGCAGCAGGTCGGGTGTGAGGACAAATACTCGCCGAAGACATTGGCTAGCGGTTGCGCTATATCGTGAACTGGCTGAAGTTGGAATTCATGGGCCATTGCATCGGGTCCCAGTGGCTGAATGGTAAATGAGCTCGCTTCGTAACTTGAAGGTCCTGGGTTCGAACCTGGCGGTGGGTGCGTACTGATGAAGAATCCCAAACTAGGTTGACGAAACAGTTGGCTGTACAGTACTCTGTGGTTGGTTTTCCAATGGTTCTCTAACTGATGTCAGCTCATGATGAAAATCCTGCAAAGATTTAGTGATTAACCTCTCCGTCTCTCTACCTAACCATATTACTTTTTCATACTTTTACCCTATCCCAACCTACTTTGTGATTGCATGCAAGTGATGAATGCAGTGCAATTCCTAAGCTTTTTTCTGGGTGATTTAACTTAGCAGGGTCAATTATTGTAAATTCAGGTGAATTTTTATTTTTGATGGATACGTAAAAATTTTTGTTGAAGTCTCCATGAAGAGGACAGAAATACCTGCAAACGGTGTAGAGGAAAAGTATATACACGACGTAACCATTTAAAAGAGACGCAGCTTTTGAATTTGTGACAGCAAAACTTCGAAAAACGATAGCTAAAACCTTCTTTGCCTCAACACTATGTTTAAAATTCGCCACTCACTGTATAATCCTACGCAGATGAACGATAAGTTACCGAATCTGGGCATTTCAATATGTATCCATAAATTTAACTGTTCATGTGGAGACAGTTACGTAGGTAGAGTGACTCAACAAACCCACTGTTACCTTCTGGAGAGTTGTGTCCTATGTGTTGTAAATTTCATCAGTAGTCCTATACTGGCACACCTAGTGGATAAGGAGCAGAGGACTGATGAAAATTCAGCTTTCACAATTTTCATACGATTCCCTGAACCTGTGCCAAAGGTTATCTATAAAGGGAACGAATGCTTTAAACATTGTCATCACCAGGCATCTCCTCGATATGGATCATCAGGTGCCCGTGGCAAGATCGTTCAAAACTATCAACAGGTAAAACAGTTCAATTCTCCTCAAGTTTGCTGAAGCTATCTCCATCAAGCACCTGAAACCTGATTTATGCGTTCATAAAGAAGCAGTTATCAGTCTTTCTTTGCCCTGGTAACCGAATATTTTCACCTCTCTTTCGTTTGATTACGTAATGTCGAAAGTTTCGATTGTGTATGATTATTATTGTTCGGAATGGGTTTTAATATTATTATAATATATATATATATTTGTTTAAAATAAACTCTCTGCGAGTATGTTAAAAATGTTTCTGTAGATAAACTTAATAATGACTTCGGCCTGTAGGCAGCTGATAAGAAGCCAACGAAATAAATGATGGTACTGTTTTATTCTGTAAAAACTCTTGTTCTTGCTTTACTCGAATTTCACAATCGTATACAAGGTGCCATCTCAACTGTCTGATTTGATACGTATTTGGTTGCTAGGCATATTGCAGGCAGTTGCCAGTAAAAAATTCTTTTCAGTCTCTCTCCCTCCTTTAGCCTTTGTCCCCAACTTAAAATTAGCTGTCTCTCCCGGTGACACTGGATAACTGTAAATATTATCTTATTATATTTTTTTATTTTATTTGTAATGCACACTATATTCTGAATATCATGCTGTGCTGTATTTGTACATGATATTAGATGGTTGGAGGTAATCGGCAGAAAGCCTTGGACCTAGGTTTCGTGCTATTTGGCACTCACCTGTCAACAGGGCGTATCTGCAACCTTGAAGGTACTCATGTCCCTTCTGAGATTCGAATCCGCGTCACCCAGTTGTACATTTTATTTTCAGTTAAACAATTTATCATCATTATTATTATTATCTAATCACTGTGTGACACCAGTTATTTCCCTCACTACTCCTACTAGTTAGTATACACATTCTACTTTTACACTCACCGTTTTCTAGATTATATAAATACTTGAATAAATTTATCCTTGTTATCATTATTATGATCCCCTCAATTTTTGTTCATTAATTCACATCCCTGAAATCTGATCCATGATAGTCTGTTTGACCCCATTAATTCAAATGCTTATGACTAAGATTTCAATGTGTAAGTGTAGAACCTGATGAGAATTTACTGAAAACACATATTTGCTTAAACCGTGTTCTAAAATCTTTATGTCACAGTAATCTAATGGATCCCGATCTACTGGCCTGACCTGTTTAACTGACCTCACAATGGTCACGTGATATTTGGTAAATTATTATTTATTTTTGCTTAATTAGTTCTATCAAGTATTGAATTTTAGAAAGTTTATCCTTGAGAGAGTTGACTGTTTGGTTTGAATGCCTCTCCGATTAATTCCAGCCTTATTGAGAATCCTACGTAGGGCATCTGATGTTCCGCTTTTACACTACAGTACTAAAGAGGATTTGTATTCAATATTGTTTCCATCACTTTCATCATTTCTTTTTTTTTCTATGGTTCTCCATGCACTTCTTAAAACCGTTTTGGTGTGTGTGGTTATACACTAGTAATATTTCCTATTTCTTTGTTGAATTTCATTATACCAGTCTTCTGAATTACTAGTTAGGCTCTTGACCCGTTTATATATACGTTTTACTAAACTTATCTTTACTGATTCTCGATATGATGGATTAAAGTCTAAGTATTTCTTAGAGTGTATCGGTTTCCACTGCGTTGTATTCACTTGTATGTAATCACAAAATAGGATGGGACAGGGTGAGGGTATGAAAAAGTAATGTAGTTAGTTGGTGATGAAGAGGTCAGTCACCACACACGTGCAGTCGAAATGACGCAATGCTTATACCGGAGGTACAGAAATAGGTAACAAACACCAGGGAGAAGATGAAAAGAAATAAAGTGAGAAGCCTAGCCAGTAGGTTGCAGTAAGTTGAAGCTGAGGCAGTAACGCATCGAAGAAGACATCGCGAAGTGGTCGCGCTATATCGTCAATTGGAAGAAGTTAGAATTTTTGGGCCGGTCATTGGATCGAGTCCCAGTGACTTAATGATCTACGAGCTAGCTTGCCTTGTAACCAGAAGGTCCTGAGTCAGGATGAAAATCCTTCAACCAATCAAACAAAATTCTCTACAAAACCAATACTTTAAAAATATATATATTCATAGGGCAAATTGTGAAGCAGTATAACTGGTGATCGATACTTCATCAATGTGTGATATTAATCAGCATATGGAGCCAAAAACTTGAAAACCCTTTCACAGTGGTTATATTATTCTCTCACTGCTGCTGCGTTGTCACAACTACGCGTCTGAGTGAACTAGTAATAATTAAAACAAATTAAAAAACAACAACAATTTATCAATACGTCTCATCTTAATATACTTTTGGTATTTCTATAATTATCCATTCTACAGCCTAGTTATCAACTAAATCTCAGATATTGTTATTATCATGATTATTATTATTATTATTAGTTGATGAATATTTTATTCTAGTGAGATTCATTTTTAGATAAAGCTTAGAATAATAATTATTATTAATAACTGTATAAGTGAGCTGAGTTTAAAGAAAAAAAATCATTATCCCCTCATCAATTCACCTATTTTGTTATTGATTATTTTCACTCTATAATTCCAGTATACTGGATTGTAGATTCAGTTTTTGTCTATTAGCGCCTTCTGATTGAATGTGAATATCTATTTCCCTTTTATTATGATATTTGGGAACCAACTGGAGGTGTCGTTTAGTGAGTATTATCGACTCACTGATAACAGCTTGAATAAGAACAGAGAAGCTCTATGTTAAGTCAGTGAAAAAGAGACTGAAATCATTCAAATGATAGGAGTGGCCTTTTTTTCAAAGTAAAATGAGGAATAGTTGAGAAGGGAACATAGAAGTGGAAGCGACTGAAACGTTCAACTCCACCCCAAAAGTATGATGGAGGTATGCAGATGACACATTCACTGTACTCAGAACATAAGATATAGATAGATTTTTCGAACACATCAACTCGAAGGTAGAGGCAATTCAATTCATTTATGAATTGGAAAGTCAGGAAGAGGAGCTTCCAATGTTAGTTTACAATGTAGAAAGGAAAGAAGATGGGAAGTTAAACACAAGTGTTTACAGGAAACCCAGACATTCAAACAGATATTTGGACTTCCGATAATCCCATCCTACGTCAGTAAAAATAGGATTGGTGAAATGTTTAAGTAACAGAGCACAAAAACTAAGTAGTACCAAGGAAAAACTAAGACAGGAAGTGATACACATAAAAGAAGCCTTGAAACTGAATAATTAGTAAGGAAATGTAAAAATAAAATAAATAATGATAGTAGCGATAGTGATAGTAATAATAATGACAACAATAGTAATAATGATAATAATAATGGTGATGGTAATAATAATGGTGATAATAATATGAGTGACGATACCAGCAATAAGGAATCTAAATCATCAGTAGTATTTGCATACAAGGAAGGAACCTCGGAAACCTTACGCAGAATTCCTTACAAGTCAGGAGTAAAAGTGGCTGTTACTCAAACCCACAAACTCAATTAGAAACATGCTTTGTCAGTTGAAGGATCCTGTGGAGCCTCGGAAACAAAATAGTTTAGTTTATCTGATGCCCTGCAATGACTGTCAGGTCAAAAACATAGGACAAACTAGTAGAACAGGGGCAGTCAGACTAGCCAAACATAAAAACCTAGCTAAATCTAGACTAGTTGACCCGAATAAGATAAGAAATCTAGAGAATAGTTCAGCTATAGCACTACATGCAGTCACACACACAACCATACAATAAGATGGGATGGGATGACAGTTTTAAAATCTAATGTCACGGGGTGGAGGGAGAGATTGATAACAGAAGCTTTGTTTATCGAATCAACTGCAAATACATGTAATAGAAATGATTCAACACCAGTCCCAGATATATGGAAAATTCTACTGCTCATGCGACAAATATGAGAAGACAGAGAAAACTATAAAACTCAAGTTTCAAAGTCGTGTGACAAAAACTGATATGATTATGAACAATAAATTTTGTTCGAAACTGTTTCATCTAGTAAATAATACTGTTTCACTGTGTGATACATTTAATAAACAAACTAATATGGAATTACTTACTACCACAGTGCTCAAGCGTTACATATGTAATAATAATAAGTGGAGATTTCATTCAGCTGCTACCATTTTATTAAAGAAAATCTTCATCGAGACATTCAGAAAACAAAAGAGAGTTTGGGCAAAGACTATTCCTGAAAAATTCCTCTTTGGGCTCTCTCTCTCTCTCTCTCTCTATATATATATATATATATATATATATATATATATATATGTATATATATATATATAATAAGTGTCTGAAGGCGATATTTCTGAACAGAGAGATTAGGCTTTTTAAGGTAGATTCCTACAGTTTCAGCTGTGCATGTGAAAGACGGGCTCGTAGGGAGAAACTGAGATTATTCAGAATACAGTAGATAACATTGAAGGACTTGTTAACATCAATTAGTTTTGTTCAGTATTCACGAGATGAACTAGAATAGAGTTGTGATTGAATCGTATTTGTGCTTTGCTTAACTATGCAGGAAGATGTTCAGATATCTGGCGATGAAGACGCATAATTGTATGGCCTATGTGGATAGCCAAAGAGGAGCAGTCAAACTGATGTATACACATTATTATTATTGTATCCTTTAGTTCCTAGAGGAACATAGGGCTTCAGCTGCGCACCTCCATTGCCTTCAGTTTTCTGACATCTTTTTCACCCTGCTCCAGGTCTGTCCACATGCTTTCATCTCCTCCTCGCATGACCTCACATAGATGAGGTTAAAAATTATCTTGAACTTCTGAACTTTAAATTGAAGTAGTTGAAGAGAGATAGCGTAATTCATCGGTACAGAATGCTTATTTTACCACAATCCTTAAGCAATTTGTTGTTATATGAATGGTGTCGTCACTGAAGAGCTGAATATGTAAGGACAAGATCTTATTCCTTACCTTGGCCTTAGATTCTTAATCTTGCCAACAGATTTTCTAGGATAACCGTTTTCACACAGTCAATGTTTAATAATATTGAACTCTTCATTAAGACATTCATCGCAGCAGACTGCTCTTGCTCTGTGGACCAAGCACTTTATTAAATTGAGTTTAGGTTTCAAGGATAAAAAGCCCAAAAAAATGATTATGCTGACCAGTCAATGTAAGTCTTTAATCCACACTACTTCTTATCATAAGATCCTCTTTTCTAGTCATAAGGACGTTGCATAGGGATGGAATGCTTTATTCCTTTTTTTGTCGGCGGTAGACTTCATAGCAGGGCGAATATGGTTAAAGTTGTCTGGAAAATTCCTTGCTTCACTTTCATTTTTCGTATTCAAAAGATTTTTCATCCATGGTAACGACAGTGGAATTCTAGTTTAAATACTCATTCTCCGGTTTTTCAAGGAAAAATGCCATTTAGAATCTGTTCTAATAGTCACTCCGATGCCACACCATAAGTTTGTGTATAGGAATACTTACCTGTCCATTCTCTTCTAGATTATTCTTTATTTTGCCTATTTGATTTATTTTAATATATTCTGCGTTTGATATGATTTTAAGACTTTTGAAAGTGATTTGTCGGAGAGAGAATTCTTTGCAGATCAACTGGGTATTTTTGGTGTTCCTGTGTTATATGAGTTGGATGGTTAATTTGCAAAGCTTCTATTGTTTTTCTAGTCAACATCCTAAAAACACTAACTTCACATCAAATGACAATGAGAGTTTCGCAATGAAATCATCAAGCTTGGAGAATACAGCAGCGGGAAGATGAAGCATTACTAACTGTATAGTTTTAAACTTGCTATTCATTATTCACAGTCATAGTAGGTTAGATGAGATGTTTCTGTTGACCTCCTGCTGATAAAAAATTGACATTTTCAACCTAAAGATGATATAAATTATAGTTTTAAAGTGTTTTTATTACGTAGCTTGGTGACTGTGTAACAGTTCCCTGGATTTATAAATCCACTTGTTCTGTGGAACTAGTTTCATTGGCCGTAAACAAGGCGCACACTTCCCAAACGTATCTCTGAACGTTATCCTGCAGGCTTAGCAACAAGTCAATGTAAGACAATCACTAGCTAAATTCTCGAGCACTTGGTGAACTCAGACCATGCGATACCACTACAGTCATCTTTTAGGATTATTTACAAAATGAAACCGTATGGCACAGGGATGTTAGGTTTCGACAGTGGCACTGTGTATCCATATATATGTATATATAACTCCGAATTCTGTACACGCGAAAAACGTTTGTCCAGTCTCCCATCCTACTGTGGTTTTAAATCTCTTCCCCTATTGTTCACTCTGATTTCCTATGAGTGATTCACTGTTATCATTCTTAAATGCTTATTTTGAAAATTTTCTCACCCTCTTCATATATGTCAAGTGGACATTCAACAGCATTTTTCTAATTCAGCAACAATTTTAACCGTATCAAATTTCACTTTATTTCTTCCTTTGAGTAGCTGACTTTTACGTAATCTTTAATTTTGTCTTGGAGGCCACTACTGGGGAATTATATCAACACACTTTGGTAAATAAAGAATAGAATAATCTGATGCTCACTAGTGACTGGTCCTATTCAGGCAGTGACCTGGGTATCTACTGGGAAGCCGTGATCAGTAGGGTACAGCAGGTTGAAGATAAAGCAGAAGAAGATATTGTGAAATGGTCGCGATATGTCGTGAATTAGCAGAAGTTAGAATTCATGAACCAGCAATTAGATCGGACCCCAGTGGCTTGATGGTCTACGAGCTAGCTCCCCTTGTAACCAGGGGTCCTCGGTTGTAAGCCTGGCTGTGGGTACGTACTAAAAAGAGTCCCAAACTAGGACGAAACAGCTATTCAGTACTCCCTGGTTGGTTTTCCAGTAGTTCTCTAAATGATGTCAGCTCATGATGAAATCCTCCATCCAGTCAAATATAGAAACGATGGTACAAATTCTGAAGATAATTTCGTTGATATAACAAATTTTAGTCCCTCTGTTGTGTTTTATTTCGTGGGAATATTTTATTCAAATCAATTAACAGAAGATGACTTCTTGTCCTGTACCAGGCGGTTACATTTCCCTCCCTGGTTCTTTAAGTGGAAAGGTAAAGGTGTGTTTTACAATGAATAACAGGTTAATATTGAGTCCTTCTCACAATAAACTGAACTGTTTCATTCAGTGAACAAAGATTCAGTAACCAGTGGTAAATAGCACTTGCTGTCCTTGCCTTCATAGCAAAGTGAGTAGTTTACGGTTGACCTTATCAGTCAGTATTGCATAAGATCATATGATTTCGTTTACTTTATTGATTGTCAATATAGTACTAGAATTAGCTCCCTTCTATCGTATAAAAGCGGGTTGATATATACTTAGATGTTTTACTTCAGCTGAACATTTATACTTCATCCTGATCTCTTCAGTCTTGCAAAGATGGCTTCACAATTTTTCATCTCCTCTGAACACGATCTCTCCCATGATATCATCAGACGCTTAGGTCGTTGTTTCTTATTGGGGTTGAACACAGGGGCATTTGTCGCAGTTTCTCTCAACGGTATCTTCAGTGTGTGCGTGTGTTCAGTCCATCTTGATTTTCTTCGGAATATTTGCTGAGGAGTAGATTCTCGGTTGCGTCATTCTCAGAGTTCCCTGTTGCTAATCTTTTTCGGCCGGCCAACTAATCTTCATTATCGAGCCAGCGAATGCAGCTGTTGATAAAACTCTGAAGCTGACTATTGAAAACACTTTTCATGACACACTGTTCAGGTCTCTGAACCATAAAGAATTACTTACTCACTAAAATTTAATGTCGAAAATCTCAACTTTGCACTTCAGGCTTCACAGCCTCACAGAGGTAGTCTGTAGTTGAAGCGATATTACCTAGACAAGCAGAAGAAGCGAACTCTTCCAAATTTCTTCCACTGACAGTAATTGGTGCTTTTCGTCCTTGGTTGATGGGTATCTCTATCAACCCTGTCTTCCCAACGTTGTCATTTGAAGTCCTATCTTCACTACCTCCCCTTCTACTAACCTGTTGGTTTTCGTCTGTATGTTTCCGAGTTCATTTGATATAAATCTTCTAATGTCTTTGATTATTTCAACACATTCCTGTTTTTCACCTCCACATAATCTTCCATGTGATCCACTACACCACAGCTACGAGTATAATCGGTAAAAGTGAGCAGCTCAGTCTTACTCTTGTCTTCACGTCAAAGGCTTCACTGAGTTTCCCATTGTTGACAACATGACATATGGCATTGTCACATAACTGTTGAATAGGGTTGAGAAAGATTTTGGGTACACCACGGTCAGCATCGTCAAAGGCCATTTCAAAGTCGATGAACTGGACATAAATTTACTGCTGCGTTCAGTGGTGATGTGTGCAGTTGCATGCAATTTCTGAGGCAGATTTCTTACATGCAAATCATTAGACCTCAATTACGACGATACACTTTTTAATGTCATTTTGTGCGCCACCCTTGTGGTATGAGGGTGTAACATAGCTATCCATCTGCTCATGCTTACACGAGTGAACCAGGCCTCGAATTCTGATCAAATTATTTAGATGCTGATTGCTTAAAACTAATGAAAATTGTGTTATACTATTTAGTTACATCCAATCCACCCTGGCTAGAAGTTAACTATAGTTGTGTTAAACTATAGGTAATCAACCATAGAACTTTGTTACGCTTCATAGAAAACAATAAATTGTAGCTATTGTCATTAACAAACCCTATTTGTCGGCATCTGCATCGATCATGGAAAGTTGTTTCACTAGTGATTAATACAAAATCTAGTCATGGATGATTGATTATGCGAGAATGTTTCTTTTTGCTTTTTTTACGTGGTTTCTTTTTGTTTAATAAACGCAACAACAGACTCACTGCCTGCCTTTATATTTATCCACAGGCAAAAGCAAACTATGCTAAAATTCATGAGATTAATTTTTTTAATGTTGATTAAATGTGACTTTTGAAATCATACTATCATTGATAAAGGCCGACGAATAACATGAATAGAAAATAAATGTTATCTATACTGTGCTTAAATAGAACGCATTGAAAAATGATCTTAATGATACTGAAGTTTTGCCGGGAAAGTCTTGCATTTTGTCAACCCTGGAGTGACTTTTTGTCAAAGAGATGCTTCACTCCATTATAGATAAGATTTCGTTTTGATAAATCACACAGTGTGTTGTACTGTAATATTAACTGATGCGACCATGTTTCGAGCACAATCTATTGCTACTCATAATCATATCAAGTCACTCACTCACACAACTTTCTTGCTTCATTTATATACATGAGTCAAATTGATGAATAGACATTTGAATGAAAAACGATACGAGATAATGTACATTCAGAAATAATAATATGAGTGTTACTGATCAAATCATTCTAACTGATCATTCTAACTTTAGCTAAATTTTCATGTTCTGAATATCTGACTCCCTCCGACCAGCTAGTTTGACCTATGTAGTTGACAACATTCACAGTCATTGCAAGGTAATTTGCAAATTTTATTATTTTGTCTAATCAGGTCCACTGGGTCTTTTAGCCTCACTCAACCACTCACTCACTCACTCATTCAAAGACAAGCTCTGTAGGTTAAAGGACCCTGTGACTTTCTATGCAAGTTGTTGACTACATTTGCACCCTTGACCGGTATCAGAAGTCATTTCATTCATGTTTCACTGCAGTATTGTTTATTAATTTGACGACAGATTGTTTTTGATTAATTTCAGTCTTGAGGAAGTTATTAAGCATTATTTAAAATGCTGAAAATCAAATAATAATATTTGGAAGGCACTAATTTTAACCTTAGTAACAAATCTCCTCTAGTAACTTACATAATTTTATACATCATACCGGACTGTTAACAGTCATATAAAACTATTATAAGTGTAACTCTAACTTTCGAAACCAGTTATTTGCGTTTTTGACGGTAGGTGGTTGAAAGCAATCGTCAGTATTCTGTAAGCCTAGACTTCGTGATAAATGACAGTCTTCAGTCTTGAAGAATTTCATGTCTATCATGAGGTTTCAAACATTTATTCCACTTATTGAATTTGAAGAAAGCAAGAACTACAGTTTTAGCATAATAAAATGGTTCCATCTTTTGTTTCGTTGCCTTCTCGTCAGCTGCTTACAGGTCTGTCTGTCTGTTTTCGACATAGAACTTTGCACAAATGTGCGGAAGTTCAAGTCGTCACATTCCGTGTAGCACGCGAAGCAAGAGAAGAAAGTACAAGAAAAGCATAATAGAAACAGTGAGCAGAGGTGTGAGACAAAGGAGGAGTAATAACGAAGAACAAAACAGTTTCATTGAAGATCATAAGTCACAGGGAGTGGATGCATCTGCGCCACTGAGAACGGTTTTGAGCCATGTCACCAATTGTTTCCAACCATAGATTTTTACCGTCCAGAGGACCCCAGCCTGGAAGTCTACACCTTTCTACGTGGCTAAGACCAACTGTTGCGTATTTCATTGACTGGTGCCAAGTTTTTGTTTGACCGCCGCTAGCTCTTTTCCAGCCTGACCCTATATCCGCTAACATTGCTCGTCGAGGGAGGCGATGGCTTGGCATACGTAACACATGTCCTAACCATCTCAGTCCTTGTAGCTTCACGACTTCGTCGATTGATTTCCCCTGTTTACCCAGAACTCTACGCCTAACCTCAATGTAGCTCACCTTATTATACCACTTTACACGGGAAATGGAGCGCAGGCACCTATGATCAAAGACAGCTAGTCTTTTCATGTCTTCTACTCTCAGTGGCCAGGTCTCACAACCATAAAGGAGGACGGAGCGGACTGATGAGCAGTACACCCGTCCTTTGGTCGACAGTCGGATATCACGTCTACGCCAGAGATGGCATAAACTGGCATATGCGAAACGAGCCCCCTGTATCCGTACTGAGATTTCGTCAGAGATCAGCCCGTTGGGGCTGATGGTACTTCCCAAATAAGTGAAGCGGTCATCGTGCTTACAGGGCAAAGACATTATTAAATATATCTACAAAACCTATTTTGACATACTTGCACAGAGTTCATTTTAAATAAAAATCAATCGATCAATATACGCATACACTAATATATATATATGCAATAGTAAACACTATTCCAAACAACAATAATAATCATACACAATGGAAACTTTCCAGCATTACGCATTCAGATGAAAGAGAGATGAAAAATATCCTGGGACCAGGGCAGAGAAAGACTGATAACCGCTTCTTCCTGGAATTATAAATCAGTTCTCAGGCGCTTGATGGAAATGGCTTCAGCAAACTTAAGGAGGATTGAGCTCTTTTGCCTATTGATAATTTTATACGACTTTTCGACGTCCACCCGTGTCGAGGAGATGCCTGGCGATGGCACAGTTTAAAGCATTTGTTCCCTTTAGACGTAAGGTTTTTGGTACAAGAAGCGGTTATCAGACTTTCTTTGCCCTGGTTCCTGGATATTTTTCATCTCTCTTTCTTCCGAATGCGAAATGCTAAAAGTTTCCATTGTGTATGATTATTATTGTTCGGAATAGTGTTTAATATTGCATATATATATATATATTATTAGTGTATGCGTATATTGATCGATTGAGTTTTATTTAAAATGAACTCTGTGCAAGTATTTCAAAATAGTTTTTGTAGATATATTTAATAATGTCTTTGCCATGTAAGCAGCTGACGAGAAGGTAACGAAACAAAAGATGGAACCATTTTATTCTGCTAAAACTGTAGTTCTTGCTTTCTTCAAATTCTGTTATTACAGTTGACGTACTTGGCGATGATCGCGAAAGTGTACCTAAACAGCAAATCTTTAACACTTTTGACTGCAATGAAAGTCTTGTTGCTGAAAGGCGTTGGTAGGATGAGTTAGGTTGTGCTAAGCCAGTTCGTTAATGCTGTTTAAGAATATCATCTCGTTGCACTCTGGGCGTCCCTTCTATGCACAGATCTCCTGGCATCTAATCAGGTATTGTTAGAAGCAAGCTTGAAAGACTACACGCTCCGAATCAGCATAAGGAACATGTTTGTGATTTTAAACAGATATTAAGAAGTCAGTCAGTCAGCTCTTTTATGGAGGTCAGAAACTTGGTGCTCTTATCAGGGAAAGGATTTTCAACAAGTTACAGAATTTCATCAACATGTGCCCACTTCTCTGGCTTAGCACTGAAGGTCAAATGGTCAGCGGGCCGACCAGAAAGGATTAGCAACAAGAAACCCTGGCTGGATGGCAACAAAGTAACCAACAGACGAGGGCTCGACAGATATGTAGGAAAAAAGTGGAGGAGGATCGGGAATACACTGAGGACGCACAATGAAGGCCATCACTCGAGTGGAATCCGAATGGGAAGCGATGAGAGGTCGTCAGTGCGATAGTGACATGGAGGAGGTTGTGTGATATGCAGGAGATCATAGACTATGGGCAGTCGTGGGGCTAGCCAGCTAAAAAGGACAGCAGTAAACAGAACAAAGTCGAGATGTGTTGTTGAAGCGGTATGTTCCACTCGAAACCCAAGAGAAAGATAATAAATAACATGCTGGACGCCCAAGTATAAAAACTCTGAGTTACCTTATTTGGCACGCATTCTATATGTTGAGAAAATTGTTGGGCATGAATCTACCGACTTACCAGGCAATGGGGCCTTTTTCACTTATTTGCGTTTCAGTTACTTTCAGTAGCTCACTTTGTCCGCTTTTCTGCGCTCCCTCCTTCCTTCATGAAGTTTAGGATTGCGTCGCCAACGGTGAACTGATTCCGGGGCAACCTATGTGGCGTGTCTGATCAATCCCTCATTAACCAACAGGCCAACTTAATATACATAAATCATATTCCGCATCAAATGAATTTTAGCACACGTGAATTATTTTCCTTCTAATAAATGACATGGTTTAAGCTAACTGCATGCTTCGGTGGCACAGCCATAGGATGCTCGTTGACCACGCATGTGATTCCGGGGTTCGATCTCCAGCCACCAACCCACTGCTTTACCTCGCTAATCCAGAAACAAGACTGATAAAAATGGAAGGTTGGGGCATGAGAGTAGCAACCTCATGACTTAAAAGTAAACACCACTGCCATCGAAACTTCAAGCTTCTATCGTGAAGCCCTATGTTCCGCGGGGAACGTAAAGAAATAAAACAACAAAACAAAACCTGGCCTCACCAGGGAAAAACAGTCCTATTTATTCCTTTCACATACTATTGTCACGCGTTTCATAATTTTTAAATTTTAACTTCACATTCGTATTCTTACTGACAAAATTATTGATGGGAATGCCCTCCTAATTATTTTTCCTTACTATGTAATACAATAAGAAAAGTAAACTCAAAGTTGTACCAAATGCAGAAAAATTCCACAATGTATCAAACGTACTGTCTAGAGTAAAGCCATTATTATTACATAATTACTAAAACTGATAGGAAGAACAAGTCTCAGATTATCGGAAACTTCCATAAATCGTTGACATTCCTTCGTTCTACTTAATATAATCATAGTTGACTGTAAGTTCAATTTGTCGGTATACCCTATCACTTCCATAATTCATTCGAGAGGTCAAGGAGGGTTTTTGACTTTCCAGTAACTCAAAGCTTAAATAATATTAGATGGTTGGAGGCAATCAGTAGGAAGGTGTATCTACAACCTTGAAGGAACTCATGTCCCTTCTGAGATTCGAAACCGCTTCACCCAGTGCTGCAGTTAGAGATATGTGGGCTTGCTTGGTTGACCTCCTGTAGGACTGTAGTGAATACTTTGATTGGACACTCGTAACTAGTGCGATGTTTCTAGTCCTTTATTTAGTACAGTCAGGTTTGTAACGTGGCCACCATTCTAGGTAGCTGACCATCCCACCTAATCTTAGTGATATAAGCAAGCTCATGGAGGACATCTCATTGGGTTTATCTTCTATTTCGTCTTAATTAGGACTCGTCAACCAACTGCACTTTGTTCGCACAGATTGATGTTACGCCTTCTGTGATTATGAACCAACATATATTGCTTCAAACAAACAATGAGTTGTCGTCTTTTGAGAAACAATTCTTGTGAAATAAGCACGATTTAAAATTATCCTCTCATACGTATTATCAATCGAATTAAACGGATGCTTCAAATATTTTATACTGAAAGCACAAGTATGAAGAAAAGTAATATCACAGATAGATGTTTAAAAATCCAAATGATAAATAACATCAAATACAGTAAGACTACTTGAGATAAATTTTAATCCTAAAGAGGTAATTAATTTCTAGATATAAGTAGATTATTGAAAAAAAAATTAAATCTTCATGAAGTTTTAAGAGAGCTAATTTCGATTTTCAGGGAATCAGAACACTAACAAACTCTGATACTAATATTAACAGTATATGGTTTAAATTCAATCTTCAATGAATTATGTAGGTACTTGTTTTTTGAGATGCTCTTCGTCAAACTAATGAGTCGGTATGTTTAGATTATAGATTTCTGCGTGAATTGGCATTAATTCCATTGAAGATTTCGTCAAGAACAAACACCGGTTAGACATCTCCAGCAGTGTGGACTTAACCATCTCAACAGGGATTCGACCGAAGACCTAAAGGTCACAAGAACAAGGTTGTTGATAACTCAGCTACTTGGATGGGCATTTTTTTGATTGAGGCTGGCGAATCTGCAGAAGCTAGAATCCACCAGACGACTGAATTCAACCTTAAGTGGTTGAATAGTCAACGAGCTTAGTCTCGTGACCTAAAGGCTATGAATTCAATCTCTGATGGGATCGTGGATACGAACAGTCGTAGAGTACGGAACCAGAATAAAACATCTGTCAATTGCTTCCTGGTTTCAAGTGATATCTAACTGGTGTTGCTTTGTGACGGAATGTACAGTGGAATTTAGTAAATGTTGCCAAAAAACTGATTATTTACTAGCATACGTTTGACTAATTTAATTTAGCGTCTCATTGCACTACATTTGATCTAGTATTCGGTTTCCGTCCCTCTCTATGGAAAGTATTCCACCCAGATGTTGTTACAGACTTGTTGAATATTTATTTAGCTTTTTTATGTGGTGAATAGTCGTAGTATGCGAGCGGTGTTCCTATTCGGTTCTGCTTCAGAACAACTATTACCACATGTACACATGTAAATAGTCCGAAATTGAAATAATAGTTTTATGCTTATAATCCATCTGTGATATCAAGTTTGGTTACCAAATGAAATCAATTACAGAACCATTGAAAGGTCATGGGACGCTGGATAACTTTTTGTGCTACTCTAAAACGTTTGGACAGTGGACACTCACCGGTACCACTGTGGTACCAGGCAAGCTCGTAAGCGTAACAGCTAAGCAGTACTCTCTGATTTTTCAATGCTTTTTAATCAATTTCAGCTCATGATCAAACTTGTAACCAATCGAATCCCTACAAACAAACACCTGAAGATTTCTGATTTCTACAAGAATGGATGCTGAACAAAAAATACTCTTTTCGATAACCCCATCATCATCAGGCTCTACAGTTATATAAATGTTATAGTGAAGGAATAAATTAGTGTTATGAACAAAACTTATGTTTAAATAACATCGAATCAATAATACTGATAGATTGCAGTTCAATAGCATCAACATAAAACAAGGTGAATGTTAGAGAAATTAAGAAAAATAATGAACTTATAAATGAACTTATAGTCTTTACTGAAGGCCTGGCAGTAGTAGTGGCTGGACATGTTTCTTTTGCATACAGAGCACTGGTTGTTTGAGGCGAATTGCAATAGCTTCTGCTTTCGGAACATGAGGTGCTTCGATGTTTTTGGCAATTTATTAGGTACCCGATAGATGACAGAGAAGGATTCTCCAATGTGGCCGGTTTGAAGTAGATGGTCCAATAACGAACTGTTAATGGTTTTCATTACACTTTTACTTAACCATAGTTGGAGATGTTCGTTGCAATATATGTGTTGAGAATGTTAAGATACAGAATGTCTACCAAGAAACTTACCACTGTATACGATCAGATCAGTTTAATATTTGAGAAGGAAAGTCACTTTTGTTTCTTGATATATTCTATTAGAAAGAAAATTAACCATTAACACTATGACTTTGTATGAAGTCTGCTTTAACCTAGGAGGACTTCTTTTTCTGCGGATTACTTCAGTACAGAAGTAGTTTGAATGAATCTTTGCTTGGCAAGTTTTAACGTGCATTTATAGCTATTACTATATATAATTACAAAATACTAACAATAACACGTGTAAAAATGTTCATTTACAAAAGCACTTCCTATAAAAGAATGTAAACATAGGTTATACTTTTCTTTATCGTGAAAAAATATTATATATATAATAAATCACCCTGCGGAGAAGAAAGAAGTTGCATGATAATAAGTCAGAGACTAAGATTTACTAGTGTTAACAAAACAAATCTCCAACTTCAGCATAAACCAAAAGGCTGAATAAATCATTGAGTCACACTATATGACAGTTTACATCTCTTTTCTATAGTTTGATTTGTAGGGGTTAGTTTTGTTTTTACGAGTTGATCACGGATTGGTATCAGTTAGAGAACCATTGATAACCAAACACTGGAGTATTGGACAGCTGTTTCATCCTAGTTTGGGAATCATCGGCAGTACGCAGCTGTCCAGTTCTCCCTGATTTTCAATGGTTCTCTAACTGATATCACTCCGTGATCAACTCGCCGGTGACACAGTGGTTAGTACTCTCGCCGACCATGCACATGGTCTGAGGTTTGATCCCCTGCCGACGCACACCTGATATCTATGGTCAGTTGGCAAAATTTGGGCTACCGATATCCATGTTGAAAATTCCATACTGTACCGAAAATACAATGTGGAATCAAGCTGTAATAAAAAAAACTACCCCTTACAAACCAAACTGTAGAAAATTAATCTAGTACTCGCTAGTGACTTGATACAGGATGGAGTTTTCTGAAGTTCTAGTGAGAAGTCGTGACCATTGAGGTCCATCCAGAATTCACATGTGAGGGTGGATGTTCCACCAAAGAAATTGGCTGGTGGTCGTGCTATATCACGAATGGGTAGAATTAAGAATTCATGAACTGACCATTGCATCGAGTTCCAGTGGCTTAATGGTTTACATATCCTTACCAATACACATCAAAGAGGAGTAATTCCTGGTCTGGGATGCTAGGGTAGGGAAATATATCTAAATCGAATTCTAAAATCAAAAGAACCTTTACACTTTGATAAGTAAAGAGACCAGAGATTTATAGAAAAAAGTACTGTATGAGTACATTTCTTTCATTGCTGTACATTCTAAGTGGAACATAGGACTTCCAGTTTGAGCTTTGAAGTTCCGATAGATGTGAGTTAGTGGTTCACTAATGGAATTATTATTTATTATTATTGCTCCCTTGGGTTCCTAGTGGAACACAGGGCTTCAGCTGCACGTCTCCACTTGCCACTTCTGTCTTCTACTGTACTTTTCACCTGCATCCATGTTAGTCCATATTCTTTCAACTCTTCTTCACACGATCTCCTCCATGTCACCCTTGCACTGACGTCCCACACGCCGCTTCCCTTTCGGGTTCCACTCGAGGGCCTGATGCGCGCGCGATGTCACCCAGCGGTCTCCTCAGCGAGTGTCCGATCCATCTCCACTTTCTCCTGCATATTTGTTGGGCGATTGGTTCTTGCTTTGTTTGTTCCCATAGTTCCTTGTTGGTGATTCTTTCCGGCCGGCCATCTGATCTTCAGTATAGAGCGAAGACAGTTGTTGATAAAGGTCTGCAACAGGCTGTTGGAAATATTCTTTGTGACCCGCCCCCAAGTTTCTGATCCGTATAGAAGAACTGACTGACTTGACGTTTGTATTGAAAATCCGAATTTTTGTTGTCGATGCTGAGTGACGAAGATTTCCAGATTGATTTCAGGTTGATGATTGTGTTTTCTCGCCTTCCCGATTCTCGCTCGATTTGACATCCTCGTCCGTTCCTCCTGTAGTTGAGACAATGCTCCCTAGATAAGTGAGTGAATGAAGTAACCTCTTTCAAATCCCTCCCGTTGATGGTGATTGACACTGGATGTTGCTGCTGCTTTGTTGTTGGTTGGTTATTTTCATAACCTCCGTCTTGTCTATGTTCACCTGGAGTCCTGTCTTCGCTGGCTGCTTCTTCGACCAGTTTGTCGGTTTTCGCTTGTAAGTCTTCGATTTTGTGTGACATCAAACATAAATCATCCGCGCGCGAAATCCAGGTCTTCTAGGTTCTTCACGTCGGTCCAGGATATTCCTGTCTTCTCGTTTCCCACTGTCTGACGCATAATCCAGTCCACCACAATTAGGAATATCATTGGTGATAGTAAGCACCCTTGTCTGACTCCTGTGTTTACTCCAAACGCCTTGCTGAGTTTTCCGTTGTGGATCACTTGACATGTGCCGTTGTCGTACAGCTGTTGAATAAGGTTGATGAATATTTGGGGTACGCCGTAGTACTCGAGTAATTTCCAAATTACTTCACGGTCAACGCTGTCTGTCGAAGGCCTTCTCAAAGTCTATAAAGTTGAGGTAGAGGTTTGATTGCCATTCCATGCTTTGTTCTGTGATGATGCGTAGAGTTGCAATTTGGTCAGTACATGATTTGCCTTTCCTGAATCCAGCTTGTTCTGGTCGGAGTTCTGTCTCCAGTGCGTCCTTTAATCTCTCCAGGATGATGCGACTCAGGATTTTACTTGGCGTCGATAGGAGCATGATTCCTCGCCAGTTCTTGCAGAGTGAGGCTAAGTCGCCCTTCTTTGGTAGTTTCACGAGGTAACCTTTCCTCCAGTCAGTAGGCACCTTTCCCTCCTTCCAGACCTTTTGCAATAATGGAGTCAGCATGTCTGCTGTAGTCTCTGGGTCCGCTTTCAGTGCTTCAGGGGGTATTCCATCTGGTCCGGCTGCTTTTCCAGCTTTCAGAAGCTTGATTGCATTCAAGACTTCAGCTCTCGTTGGAGGATTGGTGTCAACTTGCAGTTGTGTGCGCGCTGTTGTTGGTATTTCTGGACGGGTTGCAGGTGATGGTCGGTTCAAGAGTCCTTTGAAGTGATCCGCCCATTGTTTAATCTGTTTTTCTTCCTTGGTAATTGGGTTCCCTTGGCTGTCTTTTATAGGTTTCGCTTGTGTTGATCTCTTCCCGGATAGAGATTTGGTTATCTGATATAGTGTCCTCAGGTCCCTTTTGCCTGCTGCCTTCTCAGCTTCAGTGGCAGGTTGTCGTAGAATCGTCTTTTGTCCTTCCTAGCACTCTTCTTCACTTCTTTGTCCAGTGCTGTGTAAGTTGAGCTCAGCGTCTCCTTCTCCTGTCCGTCCTTGCATTGAATCATTTTCTCTTTCACCATTCTCCTCTCTTCTATTAATTTCCAAGTGTCCGTTGAGAGCCATTCCTTGTCTTGTCTCTTCTTTCTTCCTAGAACCGTTGAACACGTTTCGTTGAGAATCGCCTTCAGAGACTTCCAATGTTCTTCCACGCATGATTCTTCAGTGATGTCGCGTAGTGTTTCCTGCTTTGCTCTGACAGTTGCAGTGAAAGTGTCTTTTGTGGTTGTGTCCTTCAGTTTGAGTGTTGAACTTGCATTGTGGCCTATCCCCAGCTATCCTCGAGGCTTTTAGTTTCACCTTGAAAGTCCCTTGTACTAGATAGTGGTCTGAACCCACATCTGCTCCTCTCCTTGACCTTGTGTCCAGTAGGCTCCGTCTCCACTTTCTTGAAATTGGTTTCTGGTGTTTCCATCTGGTGAAATCCATGTCGTCTTGTGTATATCCTTGTGTTTGAACACACTACCACCAATCACCAAATCATTGAAGGCGCAGAAGTCTGAGAAGAGTTCACCATTGTCGTTCATTTCACCGAGGGCCTCACGACCCATGGTGAGTTCTCTTCCTGTGTTGTCTCCTCCCAGCTTCGCATTCATGTCGCCCATCAGGATTTTGATATCGCCATTTGGGACGTTGTCCATTATTGCTTGTAGTTGTCTGTAGAACGCCTCCTTCTTCTCTTGTTCTGAGACGTTTGTAGGCGCATAACATTGAATGACTGTAACTTTCCTTCCTTTTGAGTTGAACCTGGCTGTCATTATCCTGGAGGAGATTGGTTCCCACTGCATGAGAGCTTTGGCTGCTGTTGGTGACATCATGATGGCCACTCCCTCGGTGTGCTCGTGGTTGTCCTCTGGGTGGCCGGAAAATATTACTGTCTCTCCAGTAGGTAGTTGGCACCTTCCAGTTCCGTTCCATCTGCTTTCGCAGATTCCCAACACTTCTATTCTGTACCTTCTCATTTCAGCGGCTATCTGGGCAGCCTTTCCAGTTTCGTACATTGTACGAACATTCCAGGTACCCATCCTTACTTTTGCTTTCATCGAAAGAAGGCACATCGGCTGACTGGCTTCCCGAAGGCTTTCACCAGCCTGCGTCATTTCACTTCCCGATTCCAGCGAAAAGTAAGGCTATTGCTTATGTTTTTAGAATTTTTAATATATTTATTCGTTGAAGTTTCTGTAGCGATTTGGTTGTTTTACAGGGGTGGAGTTGCTAGCACCACGCCCCAACCCTCCCTCTTTACCCGGGCTTGGGACCGGCTAGAAAACTAGTAAGCTAGTAGCCTAGCAAGCTAGTATCTGGCGACGTTTCACTAATGGAATGCTCGTCAAGTATATGCATTGTTCTGGGTTGGAATCCCAGTCGGTACACCGTTAAACTTCGATAAATTGGTGGTAAACCCAGTAAAAAGAAACGATTCAGCGTGAGGCTGGCAAGTGCAATCCTTAGAAGGGATACGACTGTACTCAAAAATAACAAGAGCATTCGGGTAGAGATAGTTAGGTGGCGGCGGGGGGGAGAGGGAAAAGTTATGGTTTTTGGTAACCGATTTCGATAATCTGTTTTTGATTATCTGTCTATGATTTTTCCTTAAGCATTTACCGTACTATTAAATCTCAGATTTGGGCTTTTTCTTTAAATTAATCTTCACCTCTTTGATCTGTATATACCGACTTCACACATAAATGTGTGATTGTTGGAAGGTCTCATCACGAGCTGACAGCAGTTAGAGAAACATTAAAAACCTTCAGAGAGTACTGGAAAGCCGCCTGTTTCTTCGCTCTAGTTTGAGTCTTTTCACCAATGCGCACCCACTGGCGGGGGTTCGAATAAAGGACCTTCCATTTACATAGCAGACTCGTAGACCATTAAGCCACTGGGACCCTATCCGATGGCTAGTCCGTGAATTCCAACTTCTGTCAATTCACGATATAGTACAACTGGCACTAGTTAATGTCATGTGGACCATTAACCCTATGAGACCTGACTCAGTTTTTCCAGGTTTTCCGGTGGTTCTCTAGCTGATATCAGCTCATGAGAAATTCCTCCAAACAATCAAGCAAAATTCCCTAAAAACCAATACTTGAAAATATATGTTTTTCTCGCACAAAAGCCTCGTATATCTTTTTCTTTGTAATATTTTATACATAAATGTAACTGAGGAAACTAATACAAAGTGCTATACAAATGCTGGAAGAAATGTTAGTTTCTTGGTTAAGGGATGTCAGGTATCTAACATGATCAAGCGAATAACAGAATTATTTCTGGACAAGTTCTGTAAATCCTGGTACTTCATGGATGTACCCAACCTGACGCATAGGGTAAATAGAGCCATAAGTTATAACTGACGGATGGTGATCAAACCCGTCACTAGTGAAATCCCCGCGAACAGGTACCTGATACTTAATATGATGCTCAGTAGAGACCGGTCTCATGCAGGAAGTTACCTGGAGCTCTAGTGAGAAGTCGTAACCAGCATGATCTGTTAAGTCAGGTAAGAGAAAAGTTACTCGCCGATTACATTGACTGACAGCTGCACAAAATGTATTATAAACTGACACAATTTGGAATTCATTCACTGGCCATTAGATCTAGTTCCATTGTCTGAGTGATCCACAAGCTCGCCTTGTAACCGGAAGGTCATTGGTTTTTATTGGTGAAGAGTTTCAAACTGAGACGACATAACTTTTCAGTGCCCTCTACGTCAGATCGTCATCAAACCTGTAGCCGATCAAGTCCCTGTAACCCGACATTTGATAATAAGTAATAATTGATAAGTCATACTTTATACCGAGTGCAGTTAAGGGAGTAGTAACTGTCACCACTGATTTTCGTCAGCCGTCTTCGAAAGCAAATGATGACTCACACTATCCTGTGATCTACGTGAATTGATATTTTCAGTATTATAAACACTTCAGTTGGAGAAAAATAAAAATAACTGTTGTCCTTTTGTTAAAGCCTTAGTAATATCACGATATTTCAAGTGGATATCGGGTGGTGATTCGGCTCTTTCAGATGAGTAAGAATGAGGTACGTGACTGATCGGCACGGCTCCAAACGTATGAGACCATCGTCCGGTGTTTGGGTCATTCTGATCTAGCTGGCGGGCAATACTGTTGTTCGATGTGAGTCCTATGCAACTACTCACCTCAGTTAATCAGTAGAACATGCGTCGTTTTATGAAATTATGCTGCCCCTCCTAATTACCATTTATGGCATCGAGCATATTACGTATACTGCAATCTGAAGAATTTAGGTTTACGAAAGAATTTGTGATGAAATTTCTCCTCTTCGAAATTTACAAATTGTAATTTGCGACTATCTAACCAATTTGTTAGAACATTAATTTTTAAGAAATCCAGTTGAACTAGAAAAGCTTGAAAAATTATCTGGCATAGGTCTATACGCTGTACAGTCAGTTCACAAAATTGACTTTGACAACACTGAAAATATTCAGAAAAATTCCGGAAATCATAGTAGTGAGTATCTCCGCCTATCACATGAAAGGCTCAGGTTTGATTCCCAGTCATGGGACCATTGCATGGGTGGCACAAGGGTAGGATGCTCGCCGAACACCTATATGATTCGGGGTTCGATCCCGGGGGAACGCACTGCTTTACCTCACTAAGTCAGTAATAAGACTGATAAATAGGGAAGGTTGGGCATGAGGCTAGCAACCCTATCCCGTAAAAATAAACACCATTGGTACCGAAACTTCAAGTCTCTAGCTTGAAGCCCTATGTTCCATTGGGAACATAAAGGAATAAAAAAATATATCAGAGGTACGTCACATCAAGTGGAATTTAAATTATCTGAATAGAAATGATGGACTAAAACAGAATTTGACTTGGTTACAGCACACACCATTCCCCCATGAAATGACAAGTGACAAGTAGTTTCACTACGTAAATACATGCTGTTTTTATAATTTTGCACACTTATCAAATCCAACAATCAACACTTAGTTTTGTTATCTTTATCGATTGGCCAACTTGACAGCGTAAAAATTGCCCCCTGCTGATGAACGTTGATTAAGTTGTTATATACAGGTTGAGATTTTGTAAATTCTGGTTTAATAATACACTGATAAAGCTATTAGTATTAATTATCGAAATATCAGTAGAAGCAACAGTACAGTTTTACTTTTCACTAATTGGGAAATACAAAATCTTCTGCAATAATGAATATCACATATCCTATGCCCAGATTTTTCCAAACTGTTAAAAGTGAACTTGATTTGGACATGTATAAAAAAATCCGTGATAGTTAGAATACAACAGCCTTGTAAAGGCAAATCGAAATTATGTCAGAAACTGTCGATTTGAGGTATAAGTACACGATGGACAAATAGTCCGTTGGTTTTTGATTGTGATCTCATTGCATGTAAATAAATGCATGGATCATTAGGAATAAAACATAAAATGTGAATGAACAATTAGGTGATATGTTAAGGTATCTACAATCAACAAAGTTTCAGGTGCAGGGTGAGTTACACTCACTGGTGTAGGAAACATCTAAACACTATGAAAATGTAAACAAATAAATGAGGCACACTAAGCGTAAATTTCAGGGATGACAGATAACAAATGTGACTGTAAAATAAAGTGGTCGTATAGTAATAAAATGAAAGAAATAAGAAAAACTCAATGTTACCTTTTAGGGTGACAAATAATGAAGTAGGAGATACTCCTACAGAGATTCTATCGCAACGCTTAACTAGGGCGATAAAGAAAACTGTGTGTTCAGCACATCTGTGTCTGTTCTTCAGTAGCCGTCCAGTGTTTACCCAGCAGCTCAAAGATGTCTTACCTGAACTTAGCTCGTCTTCATGCATACACTGTTTCAACTCTTCCTACGTTTCACCTTATAGAGCGCACGATTAGGCAGGTTCGTCTACGGGTTCGAGATTTACTGGATTTGTTCACTAAGGGGAAATGAAGTGCATAAAATGCTCGATTCTGTCATACTTAGTCGATACTGGATATCGTATCGACGACAACTTGACACACTACACTCCAATGGTCAAGACTTCTCACTGCAGCCTCGGGAAATCCATCTGGTAGCCATCATTAGGCCGCCGATTGATAATCGGATTATAAGATTTGTTGAGATTAATTTGAAATTCTTCAAGAATTCTTGGCGAGGTTTTAGGTTGAATCGGCCGAGAATCCAACCCGGACCACGTGTGAGATTGACGAGTATTCCATCACTTAACTACTGATACTTCCAGTATTGCCAGTACTGGAATTTAGACATTCTTCACCAGTTGTAAAGGTTCGAGTAAATTAGTAACTCGATATGTTACAGTTTCAGTAGCAAAAAAATGAATGTTCTCTGCATAAACTATAGTTATGCTTTCTTCGTAAATATATAATAGAATCAGTGCTTTTTGTACATGTATATGTATTGTAACAAAAGAAGACAAGGGCCGGCAACAGATCCTTTTATTACGGAAATCAACATGTATTTATATAAATTTTATTTACATTATTCTAGCTTATTCAATCAGACAAACACAGTCTTCTGATTGGTTGCTTCTGGTTTCGCGGAAAGTTAAGCCATATATTTGCGAATCATACTTGCCGACGTTAAGTCTGCTGTGATTGGTTGTTGAATCAGCCTTGTTCATGTTTTCTCACGGCCAATATTAGTGACCTAAACATTGACGTAAATTAATGTCTACCAATTGGCTAGCAGCCTGCTCTCACCACAGTATGTCTGAATAGTTGACAAGGAGTATGTTAGATTAATTATTGAAAATATTTTGTTTATCCCCATCATGCACTGTCATAAACTCTTATCTTTTCCTTAAACAAAAACCACTCTAGACATAACATAAAGCTGTTTCCGTCTTAGTATTTGGCTAAGGTATGGTGTTATTTAACCACAGATATCATTTACTATTGATGTGGAATAAGGTAATATCATACACGCATGACTGTGCGACAACACCATAACAATGACAAAAATAGTCGTGACTTCAACCGGTGAAATGTTGGTTGAATGCAAACAGGAAATATTATTGCGGAAAGAAAACAAAAACAACTTTAGCAAGGTGGTCTCAGTACCATGTAGGTTTTGTTTTGTTTTGTTTAGAGTTTCATTACAAGAGACGGCGAAAAAAACGGTGTTAGACAATGAAATATGACTTGGATATCGTTGCATTTTCAATAAAGTACAAAAATAACAACAAAATAAATACACCACTAGTTAGTTAGTGATTAATGAGATTTGATTTAGTCGACTTAGGGAGGCATTCTTCATACAGGAAGGTAAAATCCTTTCAGTAATGTAAATAGATGCTCTATATCACCTTTCATGTTGTGACACTTTATTGTATTATGTTTAAATTCATTTTAGGAGAGATACTGCTAATGTATGACTTTTCAAAAGAATGGATACTGAACAAAGAGTACTCTTTTCGATAACCCCTTCATCATCAGGCTCTACAGTTATATCTACATAGTAGTGTTATGGACAACATTAATGTTGTTTAAATAACATCGAATCAATAATAATATCAATAGATTACAGTTCAGTAGCATCAACATAAAATAAGCTGAATGTCAGAAAAATTAGGAAAGATAATAGTACAAATTCATGAATTTATAGCCTCTACTGAAGGCAAAGGAAGTAGTAGGGGCTGGATTTGATTCTTTTGTACACAGAGCACTGGTCGTTTCACGTGAATCGCACTAGCCTCTGCTGTTTGGAGCATGCGGTGCTTCGATGTTTTTGGCAATTTATTAGGCACCCAGTAGATGACAGAGAAGGATTCTTCGACGGTGGCTTTGTGGCTGGTTTGAAGTAGATGGTTCAATATTGAACTGTTGATGGTTTTAACTACACCTTTACTTAGTTGACCAAAGCAAGATATTTGTTGAATTTTATCTTATGGGAATAATAATTATCGTTTTAATAATAGTGATAAATCGCTTTATTCCAAAAACAGTACTAATGGCAAAGTGTGGAATTTTCAGCACTTGGTACAACTTTGGGTTTAATTTTATCGAATGGCATTAAAAACAGTTATAAAGATAATATTATAGGATTGCTATTGACAGTTCTTATTTGGTATTTGTAGTGGCAGTGAAGTCGTACGTAAATACGAAAAATTTATTTTATTTTTATTTTGATCATAGCTTGATTCCACACCATAGTTTTGGTACAAGTATGAAGCTTTCAGCATGTGATATCGGAATCCCAAATTTTGCAGACTGACCATTGATTTCAGGTGTGCATCGGCAGCGGATCGAACTTCAGACCATGTGCATGGTCGGCAAGAGTCCTAACCACTGTGTCACCGACGCACAAATCGTAAATAATAATGTTGGTAGCTAAGATTGTCAGTTAGCTGAGATAGTGTCAGCAATGATAAGAAATAGGAGGTAATGAAAGAGCCCATTATTCTGCTAACAACATAGTAATTCATGAGTTTCACACTTTAACTGTTTCTATCGCATTGGACACAGGTTGGCTAAATATAGTATCGTTGAGCTCCTGTACTTGTTAGTATGAGTATATAATCTTTTGTACTGACGTCTAGTTCTAAATGAGATGCAAGGGAATAGGTGAGAGTAAAGGGTATGTCAAAGGTCAGAAAATATCTTGTGTTAGACTAAGTTACCATTACAGTCCGCTCTATACTATAAGCATTGCATGCACTAGCCAGTCGTTCTAGATCACTTTTATGTCAGCATTCTGGCATTTTGAGAGATTTAATGTAAGATCATTTAGCCTAGACCACTGATTGCTGTCCGACTAAAACCAATTAAGTTTGCAACAGTCTGACTGGGATTTGACAGGAAGCAAGACTGTCAGATCGTCAGCATATTTGACGTAGTTGATCTCGTTAGAAGGCGGCGGTAAGTCACGTAAGAAGAAAGAAAAAAGTAAAAGTGAGAGAACATCGCCCTGAGGAACACCAGCTTCAGTAAGCAAGGCAGAGGAAGATTCAGCCGTATATACACAGTAAATTGCATTCTATTTGAGCGATAAGAATGAAACCAGTTAACAGCCAAGGACTCGGTTTGTCCGAGGGAAAGCTTATTTACCAAAAGGCATCTAGATACTGAGTCAAAAGCAAGTGTACAGTCGACGGAGGCACAATGTATCTATATGACCCTTTTGTCTAAGGAGGAGATAATGTTGCGATATAGTATACACTGGCAGCATCTCAAGTACTTCTGCCTACAAGCCTACAAGCAAACTGTTCGCGTTCATTAGTACTTTTTAAATAGGACACAAGGTGGATTAAGAGTAATTTCTCCATTAATTTAAAGAGAAAAGAGGAATCGTCCATATAAAGCTTTTACAATTTCCTCATTCGATATTCTTTGATGAAAAAAGTACAGGTAACTTTGAGTAGTTTTAATTCAAGTACTCTGTCTGACTGAAACTATCTAACTACACTTAATAAGTATACTTCTACTATTATTAAATATTTGTAAATGGTATTAAGTAGTAAGCAAAAAAAGGGATTATCAATGTACAAGTTATACAGTAAATTACTCTAATTATAGTATCATTTTAAATCATTTTTTTCAACTTTGTAAAATGAAACACGTTCGGTAGATATTTTGGTAGATAAATAAAAAGTGCGTTTCTCAAGAGGTAGCAATTTTCCTAGGACTAAGTTCTTAAACACGGTATTGATCAAACGTGAAAATTGTCTTCATCACAAGCAGACAGCTGAACTAATACTTAAGTAAATGTAACTTGTTTCATTTCTTGGGGCTTCAAGTGGAACACCAAGCTTCAGCCTCGAATTTTAAAGTTTAACTAGCAACGATGTTCTTTATTCACGATGTGAAGTGGTTACCCTGACTCCTAATCTTTCTGTTTTATCGTGCTTAGCAGCATCAAAGCATGATTTAAGAGTGCGTTGACCCGTAATTGAACTCAGGCCACGCGTCACACAGTTGACGAGTATTCTATCACTGTACCAGCACAGTCCAGTACGGTAAATGTAGAGGGATAAATTGGATTTATTTATGTACTACATATTGAATGTATTCGTTGTTGTTATATTCATTAGTCAGAATGGTTTAACTGAGAATTTTTCATTCTGCTTTACATAGTGTCTTCAGTACCAACATAGAAAAATATCCTTGAGTATTATAAAATCGAATGTGAAGGAAACTCTTCAATCTACCGAAAAATATTTTCTATATTGAGGTACATTCAAAAGACTGGTTACTGAACAAAGAATATTCTTCTCGATAACTTCGCAATCATCTTCTAAAGTGTTGCCCATCCATAATTAATAAAAGAATAGCGTTATGAATGCAAGTTTAGAATTTAGGCATTCTGGTGGAATGTAATTCCATATTAGTGACGACTTTGTACGACAGAGCCAGGAAGCTATGCTCACCAAACAGGGTCGAAGAAGAATTAGATTTAGTCGAGAAATGCCTATGGGAAAATGGATACCCTAAGGGATTTATACAGAAGTATGGCAGAGAAAAAGATGGGAAAGAAAAGCATCCAACTGTTGAAAAGAAAAAAGTGTTTATTTATCTACCATACAAAGGAGATGCAGTGTCACAAAAGATTGACAAAAGATTGAAAGGTGCAATAAATAGAAGCTTTCCGGCAGTAGAACTCATAACAGTATACAGCACCACTCCTTTTTTAATCTACTCAAAACTGGATAAATACCCTGCTGATATCACCTCCAACTGCGTTTATGAATTCACGTCCACTTGCGGCAGCAAGAACATTGGAAGGACAGAAAGTACAGTACGGTTTTCTGAACATATTCCCAAAATATCTGTGCCTGAAAGGAAGCAGATATTCCCAGAGTGCAATTACTAGACACATTGTTGATACCGGACATCTCGTGGAGATTTCTAAGTCCTTCAAAATATTAAATAGACAGAGGACAGCAAATTTACTACGATTTGCCGAAGCAATCGCAATCAAACGACTTAAACCAGACTTATGCATACAGAAAGAGAGTGTGATTAACCTCTCACTCCCTTGGTAACAGAATTTTGATTTTGATTAGTCATCTAATTCAGGGATCTCAACTCAGTGAACAAATCTTAATCTCATAAACTGTAACCGCTTTTGTTTTTTGAGTTGCTATGTGAACTTACAAGCTAACACTATTCTGTTAATCAATTTTTCTGTTTTTTCTCTTACCCCTTCCCCTCTTTTCAACTTTAAAAGCGTATAAATTGATGATGAAAACTTAAACTAAAAACATTGTAATGCTTTCATTTTGGATGCGTCAATTTTACAGTATCTCTTTTCTACCACCACTCAAACATTAAAGTATGTTATTATCATATATAAAACCATTGTAATTTCAGGTAGTCTGCAGCTGATGAGAACCTGTGAAATAGAATGATATCATTTTATACTGCAAATTTCGTCTTCCTTTCTTTATCGAATTTTTTCAAGGGAACCAAATGTATGGGTTGCATATTAGATAAGTTTATTTTAAATGTTACACAGGGATGCCGTATCATATGATATGATTACGAGTGGCAATAGTTTATGCTTGAAAACTTGTCATCCAGTTGTTAATACTACATCATCTCTGTGTGATTACTAAAATAAACTTACAATAATGCTTTGAAATAAGGTCGAATCTCTGACATTACTATTCTGAAAGTTGTATGGGGATAGAATATAAATAGATCATAGTTCATTACCATCAAACAAAGCATAGGATGGCAGTCAAGTCTGCACCTTAATTTCATTGACGTTGGAAAGGCCTTCAACAGACAGTGTTGACTGGGCAGTAGTTTTGAAACCGCTGCGATTAATTGCCCTCCAACAACACAGATGGTTCGGCGTTTGACTCCCAGACGAAGTACTCCTTTCACCTCGCTAAACTGGTTACAAGGCTGGTAAAGAAGGAAGGTTGGGCATAAGGCTAGCAAACCCACCGTAAAAAATAGACACCACTGCTACCGAAACTTCAGAGCTCTATCTTGAAGCTCTTGAAGTTCTACTGGGAACGTAAAGGAATGAAACAAATCAGTAAGGTATCAATTAGTTAATATGCAAAAGGCTTAAACTTACTGTATGCTGGGTAATTTGCATCAAATCACGTAATGTCATTTTTTGCGACTTCACAGGTTTCTGGTCATCAAGGTGATTTAACTAAAGAAAAATCAAAAAGGATAAAAAACCCAGAAAATGCGATAGAAAAAAGTTCAAATGAATAAAGTTTCACATAGACAATATGTGTTTAAAAGTGAATGTTTTTCTACTTCTCTCACTCTGCCAAACCTGACCATGATTTTAAGATCATCTACCGAATCCATGTTAACTTGCTGGCCGCATTTTCTTCGTTACAGACATCTAAAGACAGCGGAGGCCTTGGCAATTCATGACTTTAAGCCAGACGTCTTTGTACAAAAGAAGTATGTACAATCTCTACTTCTCCATTGGCAATAGAGGGATAGACATCTATCTATATTCTTTACTTAGTAAATCTATGAAGCCTTCTTTCATTACTACTATTATTATTATTAGTGTTTTCACTCTGAATTGTTTCCACTTGTCCCACTTGTCATTCTAAAACGAAAATTATTAATTTTTTTAATTTTTACTGAATACTGAATTCTATCATATCAAATTTCACACCATGTTATATAAAATTTTATATTTGCCTAGTAATTCTATAAGTATGTACCTCTTCCCAACATCTATACACCTTATGTATCATTCTATATATGATATCGATTGTTTTGCTACTTGACATTTAACTATGATTATAGTCACAAATATTTTAATTTTAATTGCATTTCATACTACTGCTGTTATTACTTCATGTGTTCACACTTCTGATCTTATTCCCCCACCGGATATAATTTCTTAAAAACCACATATATGCGACTGATAAAATATTCGTTGTTGAAAAGAGTCTCTTCGCTGAATATTGCTTTCTGAATTAAATGTTGTCTACTGAATAATAATTTCATGCAGGTGTGACTGTCAGACTTCAGACGGTTAGCTTTACACTCTGCAGAAAAACGCGCCAGCTACGCTGATTTTTAATTTTCGTAATTTTCATCCGGAAGACGTTATGGGATGTCTTGAATTTAGTGTTTTCAAGCATCCTGTATTGTAAATCGATTAACATGTGTGGACTCACGCGTTTAGGGAACAGTAATCATACGTTGCACTTAAGATTAGAAAAGAATATACCCATACTGCTTGAAAAAACAAATGAGCTGTGAATTCCCAAAGGCCTTAAGTGGCAGATTAGTAACATGGTGCATAGTAAAACGCATAACTGATATGTATCATAGGAATTCTATAAAATAATATTATCTATAGAAACGTCACAGATGCATACTGAAACGTACTAAGGCGATGAAAAGCAGCAGAATTAAGCCCCTTATCCATGTTTAAAAACTGTTAATCGTTGCCTTAACTCATTTTGTTAATCCCTATCTGAATATGCCATCAAGATCTTAAATCCCGTTTTCATTTATTATTTTCAAGGTTACATTCTAATTATAGGTATTACATAGTGAGAAATATTGATTCAAACAACATAAGTGGTCTTGCGTTTCCCTCATTTTATTTTTTTCTATTTTTTTTTGATTTACAGCTTGATTCCGCACTGTATTTTTGGTACAAGTATGGAATTTTCAGCATGGATATCGGTAGCCCAAATTTTGCAGGCCGACCATAGATATCAGGTGTGCGTCGGCGGGGGTTCGAACCTCGGTCCATGTGCATGGTCGGCGAAAATCCTAACCACTGTGCCACCGACGCACTCACTCAAGCTTGTGATGAGGTATCTTGAAACCCCACAGAGTAAAAGAAAATTCATAGTTAACGACATTCAGTAGAGGAATCTTCTTCTAGTATCTTAAATGTATACGATCTACTAATTTGACCTATGTAATTGATTTCACAACCTCGCCTAGTTAACTAGCTTGCTAGTTTTCTCTTCAGTCCCAAGCCCGGGTAAATAGGGAAGGCTGGCCGTGGAGCTAGCGATCCTACACCACAAAAGCTATTAAAACTGCTAGATACAATTCAACGCACAAAAGATATGTTGGAAATACAAAAAATCGAAATAACAATCATATTCTTCGCTAGAATTGGAGAGGTGAAATGACACCGTGGGCTGATGAATGGTGGCCTCAGGAAGCCAGTCATTCAGATGATGTGTCTTCTTTCGATGAACGCAAGAATAAGAATGGGTACGTTGAATGTACGTACAATGTATGAGACTGTCTGGGAAGGCTGCCCAGGTAGCCAAAGAAATGCCAAGGTATGTCACAGAAGTACTGGGTATCTGCAAGAGCAGATGGAATGGATGTGAATTATCAAAATTGTCATATGAAGACTCCAGATGAACATAGAGAAGACGGAAGTGATGAAGATAACCACCCAAAAGCAACAGTAAAGAACAACTAGCAACAATCGCCACCAAGGGGAGAGATTTGACAGAGGTTAATTCCCTTCCCTTATCTAGGCAGATGAACAGATGAAGATATCAAATCCAACCAGAAGATAAAATGCAAGATATGCCTTCGTAAATTTGAAATCAGTTTGAGAATCCTCTGTACTCACTCATTATACACAACAAGATTAGGATTTTCAACACCAGTGTCAGGTCGGTCTTTCTGTACTGGTCAGAAACTAGGCCAGCATGTCACAAAAAGGAATTTCAACAGGCTAATGCAGACTCTGGCTGGCTGAAAACAAATCAACCAGGAGAGAGCCGATTACCCAACAAATATATAGAATAAAATGGAGATGGATAGATTGGATATAAGTTCAGGAGGTTGCGGAGTAACATCCTGCGCAATGCAAACCATTGCTCGAGTGTAATCCAAATGGCAAGCAACGAGTGTGTCATCGGTGCGAGCTGACATAAAGGAGATTGTGTGAGTTGGAGGAGATGAGTGATTGTGGTCAGTCGTGAAGCTGGAGAGGACAGCAAAGGATAGAAGTGGAGATGTGTTGTTGGGGAATAATAAATAAATAAAGATGATCTCACATTCATTACATTGCATTTGGTAAATTATCATCTTTTCTAATCTGAATCAATCATGTCGTGAAACCTTCAAGACTTATCTCTAAGTTAAATGGTTAGTTTAAATGACGACCTGATTCCAGCTTTACGCAACTATATTTTTAAGCTTGTACACTCTCACTTTCCAGGATCTTTGCAACTAATATTCAGCTGTTTGGAGCATTCCATCTCCATTTTAATTCCACCGTTGTTATTTCATTCAAATGAGTAATACTTGTAACATTTCGATTTTTAGGATATAGATCTATGAGAAGTGCGTTTTCACTTGTATTTTGAGAATGAAGTCAATGGAAAGACATCCTTGCTGATGAGTGTGTTTTATGATAAATAACTAGAAACTAGACAAAATGTCCTCATGACAGTTAGACAACGGAGGAGAATCTTAGCTACTGACCAAGTCGTTTGTTTTCTAGGCTCTGTGTTACAAGCATTGAAGATAGTGGCTAGACGAATATTGAAAGCTTTCATTTAGATCAAGGAGATATCACAAAAACAAAAATAAATTGTATAACTGCTTACTATTCAATATACTGTCAATGCCTTTGAATCAAATATGAATCGAAACTCGTGAAATCAAAGAGTTACAGGAGTACTGAACTGCCGTGTCATTTGTGTTTGAGACTCCTCTACATAACGCACACAATGACGGAGGTCGAATTCAGAGTCCTATGACTATCGAGCAATCTAATGGAACATACAGCCACTTGGAACCCGCTCCAGTGGCCAGCCTATGAATTCCAACTTCTGCTAATCTGCAAGAAACATATTAAAACTGCCAGTTAGTGTCAAAGGCGAGTAACTATTCTCTTACCTGACTTGGTGAACCCGGCTGGTGAAGATGTCTTCCTAAAACAAAAGGTAATCAACTCTTTGGTTTTCCACTGGTTGTTTAGCTAGCGTCATCTCATGATCCAATCTTTAACCAATCAAATCTGATGCTCACTAGCCACAGGCTGTATACAGAAAGCTACCTGGAGTTCCAGTGAGAATTCATCACCAGTAGAATCTATCAAGTCACTTAAGAGAAGAGTTACTCAGCAAAGACGCTGGCACATATTTGCAATGTATATATAGTGGAATTCATGGGCCGGCCACTGGATCGGGTCTAAACGGCTAAGTGATCTACGAGCTCATCATGTAACCAGAAGATCCTAAGTTCAAACCTCGGTGGTGACTGCGAACGTTTGAAGAGTCCCAAGTAAGGAGTATACCACTGTGCAGTACTCTCTAGTTTTCCAGTAGTCCACCATTTGATGTCAGCTTCTGATTAGACCTGTAATCAATCAAAACTTTGTAAACCAACACAAGAAAATCAAAGATAAGATTTATTAAACATATGAAGTACTAAGACTAGAGGTCGTTCTTTGTCCTCCATCGAGAGGACAAATGTATTCACCCTAGAGACAATTACTATTACTATTCGGCTATCTTCGATTCTAAGATTTATCCCCCTCAAATGAATTTATGTCACACAAACTGAGAAATATTTATCTTTTCTAATCACTTTTCCACTGAATAATTATTGCAGTTTATTGAAATTAAAAATGAATGACTTGAGAAGTGGAAAAAAATGAAAATTCACATTATTGTCAATAATTAAAATTCACAATCTTTCCTCTTCCTTTCTTTCTGTCACTCTCCTCACAAGGCAAATTCTTTCGGAAACGAAGTGAAGGAGAAGACTTATTAACGAGAACAAAGAAAAATAAGTAAGGGGCAGAAGAGATAAGGAAAAACCGAAAAAAAGAACAGCTGAGTGATTGAATGAATAAAATTCAACCAGAACAAATCAGAGAGCGAATCATCGTCATCATCATTATCATGATTGTTTTTAATTTAGAATTAAAATCAGTGTTTGTTTTGTTAAACTGGTGGGTGATATTTAATTGAATTTCTATTTAATGAGAATAAAAAAAAACTGTTACCTGATTGATATTCATATCATGGGTTTTGCATAGAGGGTTTCAGTGAATTGAGATTGTTAAATTTGAGTCATAAGCCAACATCAATTAACGAGGTTATTGAGAACCAGGGTGTACTGGACAGGACTGTTTTCTTTCCAAGATTTTAACTCTTCTTCTTCTCCTATTTTAACTCTTCTTTATAGACTTTGAAAAGGCCTTCGACAGCGTTGGCCGTGAAGTAATTTGGAAATTACTCGAGTACTATGGCGTGCAGCGCCCAAATATTCATCAACATTATTCAACAGCTGTACGACAATGGAACATGTCAAGTCATCCACAACGGAAAACTCAGCAAGGCGTTTGGAGTAAACACAGGAGTCAGACAACGGTGCGTGCTTATTATCAACAATGAATGATATTCCTAATTGTTGTGGACTGGATCATGCTTCAGACAGTGGGAAACGAGAAGACAGGAATATCCTGGACCGCCGAAATGAAGAACCTAGAAGACCTGGATTTCGCGCGTGGATGATTTATGTTTGATGTCACATGCAATCGAAGACTTACAAGCAAATACCGACTAACAAACTGATCGAAGAAGCAACCAGCGAAGACAGGACTCCAGGTGAACATAGACAAGACGGAGGTGATGAAAATAACCAACCAACAACAATAGCAGCAGCAATATCCAGACTCAATCACCCTCAACGGGAGGGATTTGAAAGAGGTTACTTCATACACTCACTTATCTAGGGAGCATTGTCTCAACTACAAGAGGAGCGGACGAGGATGTTAAATCGAGCGAGAATCGGGAAGGCGAGAAACACATTCATCAACCTGAAATCAATCTGGAAATCTTCGTCACTCAGCCAACATCAACAACAAAATCCAGTCGGATTTTCAATACAGACGTCAAGTCAGTCAGTTCTTCTATACGGATCAGAGACTTGGCGGGCGGGTCACGAAGAATATTTCTAACAGCCTGCTGCAGACCTTCATCAACCAACAACTGTCTTCGCTGGATCTATAGTGAAGATCAGATGGCCGGGCCGGAAAGAATCTCCAACAAGGAATTATGGGAACAAACAGTGCAAGAACCAATCGCCCAACAGATATGCAGTGGAAAGTGGAGATGGGTCGGACACTCGCTGAGGAGACCGCTGGGTGACATCGCGCGTCAAGCCATTGCTCGAGTGGAGCCCGAAAGGGAAGCGGCGTGTGGGACGTCCAAGGGTGACATGGAGGAGATCGTGTGAAGAAGAGTTGAAAGAATATGGACTAACTTGGATGTAGGCGAAAAGTACAGCAGAAGACAGAAGCGGCAAGTGGAGACTTGCAGTTGAAGCCGTATGTTCCACTAGGAACCCAAGGGAGCAATTATAATAAAAATAATCAGAGCAAAATTACAACCCTGTCGAAAATTGAAACAGGAAACTTCGGTTCACCAGACTAATCTGGATAACCACCTTTCAGTTATTTGAGCCGGAATCTAATGATCTATGAATTCAAACTGTGCCAGTTCATAATGCATAGCGCTACCCTCAAACAATGTCTTCGACAACCATGCACCTCACTTCGACGTGATGGAACTTACTGGTCACAAGTGCTCAGTGCATCTTCAGGACGTGTATCCAGTAGCTTTCAATGAGACTAGGTTGATTCCATATTTGTTTGGTTTTTTAGATATATCACTCGATGAAACAGTTTTAATTACTGGATTACACAATTTTGAACAAAATTTATTGTTCATAATCATATGAATAATAACCACACAACTTGAAAACTTGAGTTCTATAGTTTTCATAATTCTTTCATCTTAGTCACCGCCTGGGTAGTAGAATATTCCGGATATCTGGGTTAGGTATTTGCAGTTGATTCGATAAAGAAAGCTTCCGTTATCAACCTCTTCATCCACCCTGCCATAACACTAGATTTTAAAACTGTCATCTCATCCCATCCCATACAGTATGGTTGTGTGTAATTGCATGTAGTGCTATAGCTGAGCTTTCCTCCAGATTTCAACTAATCTAGATTTTGCCAGGTCTTGTGCTGCCTCGCTAGTCTGACTGACTGCCCCTGTTCTTCTACCTTGACCTACGTATTTGTCCTGACAAACATTTCAGGTAGGGTATCGGATAAACGAAATTTCATCTTATTGGCTCCACAGGACTGATCATTTAACCAACAAAGCTTGTTTCAAATTGAGTTTGTGGGTTTGAATGCCACTGCACATATATATATATATATATATATATATATTAATGCGATTAAGCTGAGACTGAGATTATAGTGCTTGGTTGGATCAATTGGATCAATTTCAACTGTTGAATTTCATTACTAACAGTTAACATCAAAATTTAATTGGTTGGAGGGAAGGAGTAATCATATGAGTTATAAATCAGGTGACACGATGATTAAACAACTTGATATAAATTAAATATCAGGCATAATACCTCTTGGTCCGATTCCCGGTTTTTCCTATTTTAAACCACACCAAGCCACAAGCAGGAAGCTTTAGTATGAATGTAGCAAACCCGCTGTATAAACACAACACTACAACTTCTAAAACTTCAAACAATTGAAGCCTTATTTACTTTTCGAAAAGTAAAAATTTAGAAAAGGCTTCCATTTGAGTAACTAAGTAAGGGCTTTTTCCGCATTTCCTCAGTTTTTTCATTGGATAAGTCAACTAGTTGCATCTCAAATTAATTTAGCGATAATACTGCCTTTTTTCGTCGAGAAATATACTTATGGAATGATTGGCGTATAATTTTAGTCAAGGAGGTGTATTTATAATGTGGCGTGTGCTACTAACAAGATCTATCACTGGCATATGAAGAGTTTTTCATTGGCATAAATATCAAACAGTGGAGTTTCTAGAACCAGTGCTGCAACAAAAATGGGAGACACAAAATGAAGGAAATAAGTGTAGCACAACACGGTAGATCTGGGCAGCTGACGATTTGTGTATAAGGATTACATAATTTTCCTATACAGATATATTGAATCTTAGATAAACATTCCGTTACCAAATCTCTTTTCTTCTTAGGTTATAATGTTATATTGTTGTTAATAATTTAAGCCAACAGAAATACTGAGTTAATATGACAACATAAATACGATATTGTAAATCTATTTTAGATAAATATTTTAGAAAATGTTTAGATAAGACGCGACAGTATTGTGAATTTATCGCTTTACCTTAAATGGCTACCTTGATAGGGATCTCCCAGTAGATTACGTCAACCACTTTTTCAATCAATTCAAAATTCAAGTAATGAGGAAGATTCACTCGAAATGACGTGAAGAGAAAAAAATTGAATTTTTCAAGTATTGGTTCTGTAGGGATTTTGTCAACTCATGATGAAATCCTCCATCCAATAGAACAAACTCCCTACAAAAGCCAATACTTAAAATAAGAATAAAACTTGTGCACTGTGGTAGAGTATAGTTCCATTATGGGTAAATTTTTGTTTTGATAAAGTCTTACAGTGTTATACATTAATGTTTACTGATGACGTTTTGAGCACAATTTATTGCTCATAATCATATTGGATATGATTTACCCATAATGGAAGAATACTTGAAAAGTGATCTGATGGTCGTTAGCGACTGGCTTTATTCAGGCAGTTACCTGGAGTTCTAGTGGAAAGCCGTGACCAGTGGGGTGTGGCAGGCTGAAGGTTAGGCAATAAATCATAGAATAAGACATTGCTAATTGGTCGCGCTATGTCATGAGTTGGCGGAAGTTAAAATTAACGAGCTGGCCATTGGATCGGGTCCCAGTGGCTACACTGTCTACTTTTGTAGCTAGGAGGTCCTGGTTTCAAACCCCGGTGAGTGTGTATTGATGAGGAGTCCTAAACAAGGATGAAACAGCTCTTCAGTACTCCCTGCTGGTTATTCCAGCGGTTTTGTAGCTGATGTCAGCTCATGATGAAATCTTCCAACCAAAAAGAGTGGAATTGTTAAATATAGAATACAAAGCTTTGGATTTACTTCTTTGTCACAGTAGGCGAAGAGTTACTTCTTTGCCATTACACAGTAAATTAATTTTCCCTTAGGTTCTCAGAAGACAATGGGACTTCAATAGAAAATCTCCATTTCATCTTGTTCTCAGCAGTCGTCTTTTGGTGGTCCCACAGTTGTCCATAAGGTCTCGTTTCTTTTTCACAAGTTCTACTCCCAGTCACTCTCGAACCCACACTGAACACACTGTTTCCCATTCTATTTTCACTTGACAGTCTGCCTGATACATGGTGTCATTCAGCAGTCTCCACAGCTTTTGTCCAACCCACCTACATATCTTTCGGAATATTTGTTGGCAAATAGGTTGCTAGTCGATCCGTTTCCAGAGTCCTACCTTGCCACTCTGTTCCAACAGGCCGTCTGATTTTCAGCATGAATCCAGTAAAGAATATTGCTGATGAATGTTTGAAGCTTTTTCTGAGTGCTCTTGTTGACGCAGAACGCCAATTCTCTGAACCAGATAAAATCGTTGACTAACTTGACACTAATGTTGAAAATCTGAATGTTGATCTTCATGCTTAGTGAAGTGGATTTCTAGACTCACTGCAGATTTATAAAGGCCTATCTTGTTTGTGTTACGTTTCTAGTTACTTGTTATTATCGTACTCAAATATTACGTTTGAATAACTGATATCATAGTTTAGAATATACTACTAACTTATGATCAATTCCTACACCTCAGAAAAGTTAGAACACTAACAAGTGCTTGAAGTCAATAAGAGACATTCTTTCACACACAAACAAACAGCCCATTATTTAAGTGAATTTTAGAATTTCCCGTCAATTGACTGGACCAAAGTGCTCAGTCTCAGGTTGATATGTTGGCTTCTGGGGTTTGAAACTATAGGAAGTGGGTCCGAGTCTCGGTGAGGGCATCATCACTCACTGGGGAATGCAGATATATCCACTGGCTGACGAGTCCCAAATAGAGCGAAATGCACGTTGTCTTGGATTCCACAGATAGTCATCATCCACCAATTGAATTCAAACAGCTCATTAGTTCAAGCTATAAGTGGCCCACTTTGCGTTTAGTCAAAAGCTCTGCAATCCTTAATCCACTTCAACGAAAATTGTAACGAGAAATGAAGGCGATAAGTCAGACTATTATTGGATTAGTTGACTAATCTTGTATTATACTTAGTATCATTGAAAATAATCTTGTTAAAAGTAATCTAGAATTCAAATATTATAATATTTTCTTTACGTCGAACAATGAAAACACAGTTAATTCACTATGCTGCCTAAACTGTTGATGACTAAAAGGTAGATTATCTCAACAGTATTCAGTTAGCAGACTAACGCTAACCACATATATAATGAAGAATTAACCAAAGTATTACTCACGTGAAATAATAATTCCTTTTTTTGCCTGCTAAGAATTTTCATTGTTAGTTAGCTTTTAGGTATCAAAAATTCTTATTTAAAATTAATTCCTTATCATATACGCAAAAGGGTTTTTAGTTCAAGACGAGAGTAACATCGACATTTTATCGAGGTTTTACAAATATTTAACTTCATACTGGAGTCAGCACTTAAGGTATCTACAGAAACAAGGAAAGCTCTGAAATCAAATCATACAGCACACAGAAGGTAAATAAACCAGTTTTATTGAGAATACTAAAGTTTGGACGCTTTGGCAGTGTCAATATTGTGATCTGTATCAACAAGGTGAGCCGGAATACAGCTAGCGACTGGATCTTTTTGACTCTTGTCTAAAAATGCAGGAGAATGCTGGGAAATCCAATAAGGAAGAGGCTCAGTTGTAAGGCTCCTCATGAAGAGTAAAACTGATTGATAAACAAGGGGAAGTCTAAATTAAGTCCTCTATAGAGAAGTGATTCTCGGAAGCGAAATCCGTTGTATTAATAATAAATAGCGTAATTTTGCTCCAGTAAATGTCATTTTAAGAAACCTTTTGACCACTGTGGTATAGTGTCACTAATAATATCGTACAATGTTACGGTTTTAAGAACAGGCACTTCCTTGGTGCTGTTGACACTAAACTTTTCTATACAAGAAATTCATATTTATAGAATACAATTTAAGCAACCAGAGACCTATTTTCAGTAAATTCTCATCAAGTTTCACAATGACGTAACAAAGTATTAATCATACACATCAGAAACAATGCAGACTAATAGAATAACATAGAATCAAAGTTTAGGCATATGAGTTGGCGGATAACCCTAGATGTGACTATAATAATAATAACAGTTACAATAAGAAAGACAACAAGGGTTCCTCTCGAGGATGAAATGGGAAAACAGAAAAATCATTATATCAGAACGGATATCCAGAATATATATGTTCAAATCTCGATGATGAAAACAGACAGACAGAAATGCCTGTCTTGTAGCCGGAAGGCCCTGCATTTGAAACCCAGTGGGTGCGTACTGCCGATGAGTCCCGAACTAGGACGAAACAGCATATGTCCAGTACTGCCTGGTTCTCAATGGTACTCTGACTGATATCAGTCCGTGGTCTTACTTGAAATAAATAACTAAACTCTCCCAAACCTAATAAAATACAAGTGATAGACCATCAGAATAGTGTATATAAATGCATATCACTTATGTGAATCATAAAATTGATATCAGAGTAGTCTGAAGGATTACTGATGAAAAGTAGAAGTACTGATGCTTATAACCCTCCTATCTCTTCAAATCCTTTTCATTTTGTCTGTCTGAATTGAATTTCCCTTTTTTTCATTTTTCAAGTATATTGCATTGACAATTCAATGTGCTCCATACTAGATAAGTTTATTTTAAATATCGTACAGCGATGCAGCATTAACAACTGGATGACAAGTTTTCAAGCATAAATTATTGCCACTCATAATCATATCATATGATACCGCATCCCTGTGTAATATTTGAAATACACGTATCTCATATGGAATTACGTTCTTCCAGAATGCCCAAGTTCCATACTTGTATTTATTTTTTTTAAATTTATTTTTATTTTTGATTACAGCTGGATTCCACACTGTATTTTTGGTACAAGTATGGAATTTTCAGCATGGATATCGATAGCCCAAATTTTGCAGGCCGACCATAGATATAATAAAAATTCTTCTTATTTTTATCTTATCCTTTAATTCCTAGAGGAACATAGGGCTTCAGCTGCTCGTCTGCATTGCGTTCGGTTTTCTGCCAACTTTTTCACCCCGCTCTAAGTCTGCTCACATGCTTTCATCTCCTAATCACATGACCTCCTGGAAGTCACCCACACACTGACGACCAACTCGCCGCTTCCCTTTCGGGTTCCACTAGAGCAATGGCTTGTCTAGTAATGTCACTTGATGGTTCCCTCAGAGTATGGTCGATCCATCTCCATTTCTTCCTGCCTATTTGTTGCACAATTGGTTCCTGGTTGGTTCGCTCATCGCAGGAGATTCCTCCCTGTTGCTGATCTTTTCTGGCCGGCCATTTGATCTTGAGTATTGAGCGAAGACAACTGTTAATGAAGGTCTGACGTTTGTTTGAGATGCCCTTTATGACGCTCCAAGTCTCTGATCCTTTATTAACTATGTATGCGAATAACTGCAGAACATTATAAGGAAGTTAACGAGAAGATTATTCTTTTTCAGTAACCAGTCTTTTGAATATACGTCGATATATATAAACTATTTTTCAGCAGAGTGAGCAGAGCTTATTGCTCATAATCATATCAGAATGGTCACATGGCTTAACAATTTATCTGACATATATCTAATCTACTTGACACTGATCTAATAGTCCGACCTATATAATTGACCTCACAGTCAACACTACATGGTATTTGGTAAATTATATTAGTTTTCTTAACTGAATCTGTTGAGTGTTTAAGCTGATGAAGTTTATCTCTGAGAGAGTTGTTTAGTTTAAATGTCACCCTAATTCTAGCCTCATTGAGAACTATATGTAGGACGTCCGTATAAAGAAAGAAGTGTCAGAGGCCTTTCGTAGGATTCTGAATGATGCTGGAATTAGAGTGGCATTTAAAGCAATTCACCAGCTCACTCAGGGATAAACATTTTGTCCACTTAAGAACCTGATCGTTTCAATTAAGGAAATATATAGCATAATTTACAAAGTACCATGTAATGACAGTACGCGAGACCAATTACATAGGCAGAACCAGTAGATTGGGGTCAGTTATATTATTGGAACATAAAAATTTAGCTAGATATAGGATGATTGACCTTGCTAAGTTAAATAACCTAGAAAAAAGAATTCATCCATTGTACTGCATTTATTTGCATTTACACAATGACAAGGTGGCATAGAGTTAGAGCATTAGAAAGTAATACAGTAAGGTAGACAGACTGAGAAGTTAATCACTAAAGGTTTGTTTATCAATTCAACACCACACACGATCAATCGCAATGATGAAACGCCTATACAGGAGATTCGGAAAGCGGATATGTATATATATATAAGACAACTTGTGAAGCTGTGTGGTTCTGAGCAATAATTTGTGTATTCTGAGAATGTCATCCAGCTGCTAAACTTCAACTCTGAGTGATTATGAAAATTAACTTATGCAATATGGAATTACGTTCTACCATAGTGTCCAATTTCTATATTTGCATGAATTAAATGTGTTATCAGGTTATTCGAAATGTTTTGCCCAAATTAATCACCCTTTTTTTTGATAAACGTTGGATAAAGGGGTTATTTTAAAGTAGATTCGTCCATAGAATAGGTAACCACTCGACAGTCTCTTCGGTGGGTTTCTCATCCACCCCCATCTGTTTTGATATATTACATGGTCAGTAGGTCTGTTCTTAGAGTTCCTTGTTGCAAATCTTTTCTGATATGACTTCTGATCATCAGTGTGGGGCTACCGTAGGCACCTGTTGATAAAAGTGTAAAACCTGTTCGAAATGTTATTGGAGACGTGGGTGCGAAGTCTCTGAACTATATAGAAGCATCAACTGACTTGATATTAGTGTCGAAAACCTCAATCTTGCTCTTCATGCCTGCTGCAGTAGATTTTCAGATTATTTTCAGAATCATGAAGGTCTGTTCCGCCTTTCTGAACCTACCTGACTTTGCATTCTCATCTCTACTGTAACCTGTAGTTAAAACGATGCTTCCTAGATAAATGAAACAAGTGGCTTCCTTAAAATTTCCTCCTTTGATAATGACTGCTGCTTGTTATGAATGTCCCTCAGTGAGTATCTTCATCACCTCTGTCGTCTCTGTTTTCACTTGAAGTCCTGTCTTTGCTTCTCATCTCTTCTGAGAGCATGTTTCTTTTCTTTATATATGTTTAAAACTTGGGCACTGTGGTAGTAAGTAATTCCATACTAGTTAGGTTATCATATGTATCACACAGTCAGTGCAACAGTATTATTTACTGGATGAAACAGTTTCGAACAAAATTTATTATTGTTCATAATCATATTAGTTATAATCACACGACTTCGAAACTTGAGTTTTATGGTTTTCTTTGTCCTCTCTTATTTGTCGTCGTTGGGGTAGTAGAATTTTCCAGATGTCCTGGTTGATAGGTGTTGAATTATTCCTGTTACACGTATTTGCAGTTGATCCGATAAACAAAGCTTCTGTTATCAATTTTTCCCTCCACACTGCTGGTACATTAGACTTCAAAACTTTCATCTTATCCCACCGTCCATTAGTTTGGTTGAGTGTAGCTGCATGTAGTAAGTGCTGTAGCTGCTGAGATATTCTCCGGATTTCTTATCTTATTCGGTTCAACTAACCTAGATTTTGGTAGGTTTTAATACTTGGTTAGTCTGACTAACCCTGTTCTACTACTTTGATCTGTGTATTTGACCTGACAATCATCGCAGACAGGATATTAAATAAACTAAACTGTTTAATTTCATTGGCTCCGCAGGATCCTTCAACAGATGGAGATTATTTATAATTGAGTTTGTTTGTTTGAATGCCACTTTTATTCCGGCCTTGTTAGGATTTCTGCGTAAGGTTTCTGGAGTTCCTTCCTTGTATGGAATTATTACTGTTGATTTAGATTCCTTATTGCTGGTGTTGTCTTGCACATGTTTGACATGCATGTCGTCATTAATATTACTATTATTATTACTATTATCAATATCATTACTATCATTATTCATTTAAATTTTACATTTCCATACATACTTTCTTACTAATTTATCAGAGTAATTATTAAGTTTCAAAACTTCTTCTATATGCCTCACTTCCTGTCTTAGATTTCCCTTGATACTGCTTAGGTTTGCGCCCCATTACTTAAACATTTCACCAGTCCTGTTTTCACTGACATAAAATGGGATGATCAGAAGCACAAATATCTGTTTGAATGTGTGGGTTTTCTGTAAACACTAGTGTTTAACTTCCCATCTTGTTTTTTACGCTATAATCTGACATTTGACGTTCCAATTTATAAGTGAATTGAATTACTTCCACTTTTGAGTTACTGTGTTAGAAAAATCTGTCTATATGCTGTGTTCTAATTACAGTGCATGTGTCTTCTGCATAACTCCACCATACTTTTGAGATTGGGTTGAACGTTTCAATCTCTGTGTTTTCTCACCTATCCATGAATATATCTGCGAAAACCTAGGATATTGGTGACCCTACGGTAACTCCCGCAGATCTTTTGTATATTTTCCCCTGGAATATAAAGACTGCATAGCTGCAATCCCAGCATTATGTCCTCAAGTGGCACGTTTGTCCTAAGTTCGAGTTCTTGGTCAGAAATGAGTTCGTTTCTGACTGTCTCTATAGATATATGTAATGGTATACGTGTATATAAGCTGACAATGCCAAAACTAATCATTTGTTTTTTCATTATGTAATGTTCAATGATCTAATCTGTGTCTTAGTTTATAAGAATTTGTTTGTTTTCACCTGTAAATCTCCGAACTTGTTTGACTTTAGACATAAACTGTCTGCATATTATAGGCCCTTCAGGGTCTTCTTATTAGCCCAACGTATTCCATTCTTCTTGCTGCTATGCATGACTCACCATAGTAAGCACTATCGAACTACTTATGCGGATCATTGAGAAAAGCCTTCTTTTCAGCTGAGGTATAGATTAATTTCTAAAGTTGACGAATGATCAATGGATTTGGGAAGGATAAACTGCCGATTCGGACCACTTCAATGTATGTTGATGAATTCACCCGTTCCTGTGGAGCTAGTTATCCTGGCAGCACAAAGCACACACTTTCCAAATAGATCTCTCAAAAATATCCGGCATGGTAAACGAAAGGACAATCCGAGAGAATTACTAGCTCAATTCTCAAACACTTGGGGAACTCAAGCCACTTAGCTTCACCAGAGACCAAATGGTACAAAGGATGTAAGGTTTCTACATTTTTGTATGGTGGAGGTGTTGGCGATTCGTCAATACAATCCCTGAAGTCTGTATACAGAAAAAAGTTGTCCAGTCTCTTATTTTACCATCGCCTCAATTTTTTCATCAGTCTTTCCGTGAAAATTTTTTAATTTTATATTTTAATGATTATTGTGCATTTAATTTAATAATGAATTCACTATCATCGCTCTTACATCTGTCTTTTGTACTTTTTCTTACCCTTTTCACACTTGTTAAATGGACACTCGACTACTTTTTTTTCACTCAACGACAATTTTAATCTTACCAAATTTCTAGCCCTTCCTTCCTTTGTGCCTTTCAGTATTACGTAAATTGTAACATTTGTTAGGCCACTCCTGAGTAATTCTATCGCTTATTTTACGCACTATAATTCAATAATGAACTGCTACGCATTTTTGGTAAATATAAATACGACTGTTCAGCGTTTGATGATGATTTCATTTTCTTTGTGACTCACTGGATACTTTCGGTGAGAAGAATCTTGCTTCAGTATCTCAGTTGTTTCGTATCTGTTATTCACAAACAACCATTATCTAGAGAAAATATTCATTCAGACATCTATAAAACACAAAATAATCGAGCAAAGAATATCCTCTTCGATAATTTCCTCTTCCAGATCTACAATTATATATATATGTTTATATACATAGAATGTTCTAGATTAGTAGTCAATAACAATATTAGTGTTTTTCAAATAATATCGATCTGCTAAGGAAGATCAACGGAACTACAGTTCATTTAAGATGCCTAAATAATAATAATAAAGATATAAAAGCGAATAGAATATCAACCAAAATTAGGGAAATTCCACAAAAATTCAGGATTATTCAAACCTGGATGGCCAAGGTAAGGGTAATGCCTGAACAAGCTTCTTTTGGACGCATTAATTATGCTTGTAATCGTGGATCCCCACAGCCTCAGCAATATTTAGTAGTCGAACTCTTAAGGCAAAATCAAGAATCGTAGGTATGCGGTAAATGACCCTGAAAGCATGGTTAACATCATTCTTGTGTTCTGCCTCCACAAGATGAGACAGAATAGCGCTACGAATAGAATTTCTTTGTCATTTGCTTAACCACGCAGGCTGATGTTCGGAAATTCGACGAGAAACACGCCTAACTTTATGGTCTATGTGACTGGCTCCACAGGAGCAGCTAAATTGGTAGATATACATGGAAGAGGCGAAATTAGCCAGTTTTCCGTTTACTTCCGAACGCAGAAGAGGAGTCGTTTTAAAGATACAACGTAATTCAGCAGCAGGGAATGCTCTTTTTACAGCATTTCTAAGGCGCTGTGGCAGTATCTCGCTGGTGTTGTCCGCAAGGAACTGCATCTGTAAGAATAACGTATTTTTTGGAACTGTTGGTAACTTGAGCTGCTTTGGTTTCAGATAGACAAATACAATACTATCTGACTTTCAGCCTTTTAGATGATACGGGAATCCTCCATTTCTACCATATAGATTAGGATTAATTTGATCATATTTATAAAATATCCAAAGGTGAAGGCGTTACCTGTCTATATTTATCAGGTAAAATAATACCATGGAACTGTAGATGGCAGACTTATAAGGCATTGATAAAACGAGCAAATCTGGAACTTTCTAACCTTCTAAGTGTATCAGATATCTTCAAGTATTCAGTGATATGAAGTAAATTAAAGCTTATGTTAAATAGGGCATTAAAGACGGGTAAGTAGAAGAAATGTCAAGTGACAATTTATCGGATATCACTCGTTTAAGTGTATAGACCATAATAGTCTTTTGGGATTAATCAACCTATCGGAACATACAAATTTAATTAAATTTTTAATAAGCGTATGGTAATAAGTTAAGAGATATGGAAAATATTTAACTGTAGAAGTGAGTTCACTGACCCATCCAAAACCTTTATTCATCGAACTAATAACTAATGCATGCCATAAAGACGACTGAATATCTATTCTAAATATACGAATAAGGCAAACACGCTGACAATAAATTTCATTATAGATTTCGTCACTAACCGACATTGTTTAGATGGATCATTGAAAAGTAGGAAGAAATGGAAATCTGTTTTTTCCCAGTTTAGGACTCTTCATCAGTATGCATCCACGAACCCTTGAAAATTTAGGCTACAAGACTTAATGATGGCTACTATATGGGTCTCTTGAAGTTGTAAAGGGAAATAATGGCCACTGAGATCCACCATGTTGAGCTAAAGTTGATTTCCATCTAAGGCTCTGATTAAGGATAGCGCTTTACAACCACCTGACAAATTTAAAATTCTCGGATCGTTTAATTCCGACTCAAGTAATCAAACGGTGATAGTTGTAAGGCAGTGCTGCGAACCGAATAATCCATGACGGGGGACTCACAGAATCCTTCGAAGTGAAAACCAGAGCAAAGCAAGGCTGCCTACTATCTTCAATAATTTTCCTGATTCCGGCAGACTGAATAGTGTGACAGACAGAGATGGGAAACGAAGAAACAGGAATAAAATGGATACGGAGAAAATACTTAGAGGATCTAGACTTTGTTGATGATATATGTTTGACTTCCCACAAACTGGATGATATGCAAGTGAAAAGCAACAAGTTAACGGAAGAAGAAGCATCAGAGATGGGACTTTACTTCAGGTGAACATAGAGGAAACAAAGGTGATAAGGATTCCTGGACAAAAGTAACAGCAACTACAACAACAGACAAAAATCTGCATATACTTCTCAGAATACGCATCGTTTATTAGATAGACGGATATCACGTGTACAATACTGAATACTGTGCAATATTGAGTAGTAACTTTGAAGTGGTAACATCAGAATTCTACTTTAAGAAACTAAACTAAAAACCAGATATTATTGTTTATTTATGTTCAGCTATACTACCATAAAGATTGCTACAATTATTAAATTACATACCTTTTGAATTTTATACAAAACTGGTAATACTCCAGATAAATTCAGCGATTTCACTTCATCTGTAGTATTTCGTTTTGTAATGTGTGAATATCTTGCTTTCCACGCCAGCTGGCCGAGATGATGAATATAATTTTGAAGCTCGTGTACACGATTCCAAAGAAATGATGGTGAAGAGGAAATAGAGAAGGAAGAGGGAAACAATGGTGGCGGTTGAAACGACGAAGATGATGGTGGTGAAGTGGTCGGGTATGATGCAGAATCAATTGGTATAAATTTTTTCAATTCTTCATAGCCTGGTAATTCCAATTGTTCACAATTTTCTAACTGAATTTTATAGAGGAAAAGAAAAACAAACAGCTGAAGAGTCATTAAGACAAGTATATTTAGTAACAGTTTTAAGCTGAAACAATTTCGAAGTTCACGACTTTTGAAATCTAGTCGAACTACCTGTTACATGCTGTGCTGGTGAATTGTTAGAAGAATGACCGCCAACCAAACATGCTGCCTGAGGTCCAGTGCCAGTCAGACGCACTCGTCTACCTCGCTAGGGCAGTAAAGGGGAGGGGTTTGGCGTTAGGCTAGCAATATCACTCCATAAAAAAGGATAAAACCACTGCTGCTGAAGTCCCAGAGCTCTAGATTGAAGCCTTATGTTACACAAGGAAGCTATGGGAATAAAATGAACAAAAAATACCCATTTCACAATATTTACCATAAAACAATAACACGCATTCACTGTTTCGAACACCAGCTGAAATCAACTAACGAATCATGGGAGAACTGAGGAGTGCTCAACATCTATTCCATCTGCTTTGAGACTCTTCAGAGGTTCTCAGTTATAAAGGGTTCGAGCCTAGGATGTCGCAGTTACAAGGCGGGATTGATGATTATCCGGCCACTGAGTCCTTATCTGACAGACTGCCTATGAATTCCAGTTTCTGCCTGTTTGCAACGCATGGAGCGATCGCCAGTAACTGATCTCTTAACTAACTAAACAGACCCGGCTGAAGAGTAAGAAAGTGGAACCGAACAACCTTCAAGTAGTTCTCTAACTGATAATAGCTATTGCTGAGTCCTGCAGCCAATCTAATCCCTGCAAACCAACACTTTATAAGATGCATTTTTATTGAGACAATTTTATAAACCCTATTTTGTGAAATTAGTTGCATGCATCGCACGCTTCAAAGATTTTCGAGTGAATTAATGTGGTCATTACCTTATGCAGGAATAATTAGCATAAGCACTGTCAAGTGAAAAGTTTACTAATCACTATGGTTACAGATACTCTGTTTCCGATTGATATGTATGCTTGCATGCGTTGTGCTTATTAGATAATTTTATTAGTTCAGAAATAGTTCACTTAAACCTTAATAATTCCAAGCATTCTAAGGTAATTTGAAGGTATTTGATAAATTTATGCTAATTATTTTATCAAACTATTGTTTACTTCAGTTGAATTTTTGATTTTCCCGTCGATTGTTTGGATCGAAGTGCTCGGTCTTAGGTTGACATGTCGGCTTCTTGTGCAGATGCAGATGCTGTCCGGAAAAACAACGAAAGCTTTGTAGTTAAGTTAACCAGCTTGCAGGACGCAACCGCATCAAAATGAAATAGTTTAAGGGCATCAGCTGTTCACTAGAACATGAGTTATCAGTTTTTCTTCTGATAGTCTGATCCAAAGTAGCAGGAAGCTCTGACATCTGATTGTACAATATAAGCTTCAAGTGATTTATTATTTCATTAAATCGAGAGTTGACCATCATCACTCACACAAAACTTTTTGAGCTGTACAGTTTTTGGCTTTTTTCAGTGGTATATACATATGTTTTCAGCCATCAGATATGTGACGTAACGTTCTACATTTTGACTTAGTATAAAAGATAATCACTCTGTCAAATAAAAAAAAGGTTTTATTGCATTCTTTTTGAGAATCATAAAAAGTCTGCACATTTCGGGATTGCTTTATGGAGAATAAAATTTTCTATTACCACATTTTTTAGCCATAATCATAAATAGGCTTGTTAAAATTATCTTCTTCGGGGGAAGGGATATATTTTTTGACTTTTTGTTTACTTTAAAAATTCCAGTTACCCCCACCCCACCGGATAATTCAAAACTCCTAATTTATAGCTTCAAAATACGTCTGTAACGTTAGAACACACATCTAGCGTTACCCAGTTATAGTTGATGAGAAATGTGGTCATGGACGCTGTCAGTGAACTAGAACGTCAATAACTGACACGCCGATTTCTCATCCACTGTTAAGAGAACGCGACATAGTAGATTGGACAGCTTCAAAGGAAAAACTACCTGGTCTCCATGTGATTCCAGCTTCGTGGCACGGAGCTGCAGCATCACCACCTGGCTGTACGTCCACCTGTCGAACTCTGCCACCAGTCGTTCAGCCAGCTCCTTCCAGGACAGTTTTTCGCCTGGCCGCTCTACACTGTTGTACGCTACCTTTGCTCAACCTCTCAGTAACGTCCTCAGCACGACCACATTTACAGTCGGACCCTTGACGCCCACCAACTTAGCGCAGGCCTCAAATTCCACAAGAAGTGCCTTATATTTCCTCCTTGAAAGCAACCGCTAATATAATCCCTAGTGTCTGGAAGCAGTGGCAACAATTATAACAGTAGAAGGCAAAGGACTTGGTAAAGTGATGTTAGTTTGGAATTTCGGGGGCACTATGCAAAGAAAATCTATACATTTTGTCTTGAAATCCCCATTTGAACAGATATTGCATGTTGTGCTACTTCTATTCTCTATAATGTGTTTCTCTGTCATATTTTCGTGTCTCCAATGTTGTGCCGCGACGCTTGTTTGTTTCCTGTTTGTGGAGACAAATCTATCTCTTTGTTATTTGATGTTTTATGCTGATGAATGTCTCTCTATGTACTACCGGTAAATTTTATCAGTAGTGAATGCCACTTGACCACTTCATAAAATCCAACTTTGAAAACAGAAAACATTTAATCCAGTGCTGTTGTTATTGTTAGAATCAGATAGGAACTTTAGTAAGCAGCACTAACTATATTTCAGAGCAAAGCCTTTTCGATGACAGTTTTTAAAACAATATTCTGATTTTCAAGCAAAAAGGAAATCACACTGATCTTGGGTAAATTTCAAGACCGATGCTATTCAGAAATTTAAAGGCGTAAAGGAGACAGGAGAGCATTGCTCCGTTGTCCGTAGTAGAAAACAGCATTTTGGGAAGCTAAAATACTGTTAATTATGTGACTGTTGAAGTTGGTTCAATTAACACAGTGAAAAGTCCTCCGATCACCGTTAAGCACACAGCACGTCAGTCTCAGAATTCAGCTAAACCTCCTTCAGTGTGCTGGCACTGTGGTTCGTGGCATTTTGTCAAGTTCTGTCCTTTCAAGAAACATAAATGCCGTAATTGTCACCGTTTTGGACATAAAGAGGGTTACTGTCCACCGCAGAAAAGTCCTTCGGTGAGGAACAGAAGTAGTCGTTTCAAGCCGAAACAATCTCTTCGAGTACAGACCATTTATACAACTTCCAAAGTCGATTTCGCCAGCAAACGTAAGTACATTTTACTAGGTGTTAATGGCAAACATATCCGTCTTCAGTTGGATACGGCATCAGATATCACCGTAATTTCCCGAACTACGTGGCGCAAACTTGGTTGCCCACAGATTCTGCCGACCGAGCATGTCGCCAAGAATGTCTCTGGAGATATACTGAAACTCGTGGGTGAGATAAATTGCCAGGTTCAGTTTGGTGAGCATCAGTTCAATGGTGTATGTTACGTTACAAACTACCATGATTTGAATTTGCTTGGTCTTGACTGGTTAGACAAGCTCCATATCTTTAATGTACCATTAAATTCAGTATGCTCTAATGTTTCGTCTTCACCACACAACGTTGTTCCCGGAGATGTATCTGATCAATCTCTCTTGCAACGCCGTCGTCAAAAGCACGCTTCTGTCTTCCAGGACAAACTTGGTTGCTGCAAACTGTTTGGCATCCAGCATATTCGTAGCCCCCCGTATCATCCCCAATCGAATGGACAGACTGAACGTTTCGTCGACACCTTTAAGCGTGCTTATGCAAAAGCGAAGGGGGAGGGAACAACAGAAGAAATTTTGGATAAATTCTTGCTGCATTATCGTACGAATGTAAAAGGACAGTTATGTGTCAGACACACAGATCACACTCTATCCAGTACCACGCAAAGGTCAACTCGACAAAGAAGAGCTCCGAAACCTTTTCAAATAGATCCAAAAAGCAAGTCCTACACTCTTTACGGGGAGAGGTGATAGGATCCCACATATTTTGGTATTGACTGTTAATCTTGTATATATGGTATATTATCATTCCCACACATTTTGTTATTGACTGTCAATCTCGCACATATGGTATATTATCATCTCTCACGCACTTTGTTATTGGCTATTAAGATCAATTATTTCAAATGCTGTTAGCTGTCCATATTGTTGTAAAATGTATAAATACCATGGCTTTCTTTGTCGTTGTTGCACTTCAATACACAGTCACAGTCCAGCCTTTGTCTTTTGATATTTGCGTGCTTTACTAAATCGGAAGGTACGACAAGCAGATAGGCAGATTAGTTCAGGCGCAGACAGAGCAAGGTGAAAACGTCTTCCTTGTATTCCCTACAGTTATAACATATACGTACTCAGATTACTTGTCATGTCGTTCATTAGCTCATGAGTACGATAAGTCAGTATCTACCGCTTACAGATGTATTCAAAACACAATATAAACTGTTCATTTGTGAATGTCAGGTAACTGGAGACAGTCAGCTGAAAGTTCTGCACCTATCACTCGTCTTTGCTGGCATTCGTCAGCAAGGCAATCGTCCACAAACCTGAAGAAATTCATATCCCTTCTGAGATTCGAACCCGGATCACTGAGCGCTGCAATCAGGATGTCATTACTGAGCTACTCAGGATCACAATCAACCACCTATCTAGTCCTTGGGTTGATGCAGCCTGAATATAACTAGCAGATGGTGTTCATTATGCTAATCTAAGTACTGATTTCAGACCTATAGGGGGTCAATCGTGAGTCCGAGTAGCTTAGTAGGAACGGTTTTGACTGCAGAACTGAGTGATCCGGGCTGGAATCTCAGAAGGAACATGAATTCCTTCAAGGATTTAGACAATTGCCCTGCTGACGAACGTCAGCAAGGACGAGTTGTGGGTGAGAGACTTCCAACCAATCACCTTCAATCATCTAACATCAACTTTGTATGGCGGGCAAGGAGAGTAGCCTAGCATGTTGACCATATCGCACACTTGACTGATAGAATTCAGTCTCCACCAAACGAATAACTAGATGCATAACACTAGTGACGAATCAGATTGTAGATCCGTGCATTGATCTACCGTAAATTCTGATAGTCAGGAAAATATGCCGGGGTTATTATCACTAACAAAGGAATATTCATAAAAGTCAGCTAAACACGTTTTTAACTAAGGCTACCTAACCAAATAGGATACTCATGTAAATAAATAAAGTTTATGATTTACCATTGGAATAAGTGAATCCATTAATCCAGGCGTATGAGAACGAGCAATCCACGCAGTAAAGAATAACGGTACACGTAAATGAAGCTGTACATTGATTAGGACATTATCTGTAATGAAAAAAGGGGTAATTGTAGAAATTATTGATTAGTGTAAAAGTAAACATAGGTTAAAAAGAAAGAGCTTCTTCCTGTCATTAAATTTGTTATAGTCTGTTCACCACTTAGATGCCGGTAGTGTCGGTTGGTCAGTCTATCTTTCACGTAAAGCCTCTTAATAAGATAAGGTTCGGAAATTAAAAAAACATTTACAAGAACTGTTTGCAACCCATAGTATGTATTACCTAAGCCAGCTAGATAAAATGCAGAGTAACCGAGCACTTATCAAGATTATACATATGCATACTTTCTTATTTATTAGTAAATGACAACTTGCGTACATATTCATATGAAGTACGATCAAGTTTTAACGGAACTGTTCCAAAACAATTAGGTTACAAGTGAAAAGTAGACCAGTCTGCCGGAAGAAACATTAGAATTACTCATTTCTGGACGTTCATCTAGCAAAGAAGACTGATGGGAGCCTAAAGAGATCGAATATTGAAGGACTACGTGGAAGAGCCAGGTGACAAACTTTTACAATTGGGTAGCCATCAATCTCACCCTGAACCTGATAATATCTATTGCGATCAGAATCCGCGGAATATGCAGTCCCAAATCAGTAGAGGAGGAGATCACCCTTTTGAGGAAGACACTACTTGAGAATGGCTATCCACCACACTTCAGAGATGAAGACATAAGGCCAAAACTCAACAAAGAACAACCCATATCTGTGCCGAATAAGATGCTATACATGAATATGGCGTTCAAAAGCGACCTTCTGGCCAACATCCTACAGAGGAGAATATATTCATTATAAACCACAAAGACAGGATGCATCTCAGCTAGCCATTGACAATGATTTTGAGCCAAATCAATAATTTTCTCCAGTCGACATTGATATTTGCCATCCCGAAGACCTCAACCAGGAAGTCAACGAGCTCCGACATACCTTAAAATAAGTGGTATGGATTTCATTGGTTGATGCAGTGTTTTAGTTTGACAACCACTAGCTCTTTTCCGGTCTTGATCCTATGTCAGCTAACATTGCCTGTCGAGGAAGGCGATTGATGGCTAAGCATGCGTAAGATATGTTCTTACTATTTCTATCAATCGATGAAGCTGCTTCATAACCTCATCGATTGGATTCTCCTCCTTACCTAGCACACGATCGAAGCCTAACCTCAATATTGCTCGCCCTAGTATACCATCATGCAACACGAGAGATGGAACGCAGACACCTTTCATCAAATACAGCTAGCCGATCTTTTCATGTCTCCCAATTTCAATGGCCATGTCTATTAGCCCTAAAGGAGGACAGAGCGAAATGCTGAGCAGCACACACGTCCTTTGGCCGACATTAAGATATCACGTCTCCGCCTGAAATGGCGTAAGTTGGCAAATGCCAGATGAGCCTTTTGTATCCATGCTGAGATTTCGACAACGATCAACCCGCTGGCTTTGGCTTATGCAACTAGCCAAATAAGTGAGTTGGTCATTATGTTCCATCGACTACTTAACTCCCTATCTTTAAGCTATGCATCACTGTAGTCTAGAAAGCTCTAATGATTGATATGACTACTCATCACAATCAATCAGTAGTATATAGTTTTATGCAAACATATTTCATTGAATTCAGTACATTCGGCTATGAAATTCACATGTGAAGAGGAATCCCAAGACAGAATTGCCTTCCTGGATGTCCTACTTACAAGAAAACCAGATGGTAGCATAAAAAGGAATTTGCATAGAAAAAGTACTTAGAGAGGACAATATACACACATTTTCGCAGCTTCGTTCCTATCACGTACAAAAGAAATTTAGGGAAGATCCTCAGCCACAGAGTTAGAGCTGTACGCTCAAAAGAAGTAGCTGAAGATGAATTAAGCATTGTATATGATACTTTGATCGAAAATAGCTATCCCGACAAATTTATCAAGAAACACATGAGAAAGAGAGCGGAAAAGGACTACTCACTATCTGTATATACGACTACAATTCAACGGCGATATACCAAATGAGATAATTACGAGGAGATTGAGAAAATCACTTCCAAGAACTTTTAGTGCTGGCAAACTACACGTATTATTCTCTACTTGACCGACGGTACTACCTCGACTGAAAGATGAAGTACCTAGACTAGCTAGCCACTTCAAAATATATCTACCAATTCAAGTGAGCTTGTGGAAAGAGTTATAATGGCTGTTGCTCTAGGAACTTGATTTTTCCTGCCAGAGAACACGTTCCAGCATGGCTAATTAAATGTTTAGTGAAAACCATTAACAGTTCGATATTGGACCATCTACTTCAAACCAGCCACAAAGCCACCGTCGAAGAATCCTTCTCTGTCATCTACTGGGTGCCTAATAAATTGCCAAAAACATCGAAGTACCGCATGATCCAAACAGCAGAGGCTATTGCGATTCACGTGAAACGACCAGTGCTCTGTGTACAAAAGAAGCAAATCCAGCCCCTACTACTTCCCTGGCCTTCATTAGAGACTATAAATTCATGAATTTGTACTACTATTTTTCCTAATTTTTCTGACATTCAGTTTATTTTATGTTGATGCTACTGAACTGTAATCTATTAATACTATTATTGATTCGATGTTATTTAAACAACATTAATGTTGTCCATAACACTACTATGTATATATAACTGTAGAGCCTGATGATGAAGGGGTTATCGAAAAGAGTACTCTTTGTTCAGTATCCATTCTTTTGAAAAATTTGAAATTTCATTGATTTGCTTCAATAGAGTTGAATATCATTCACATGAGCCAGCAGTACTCGCCAGCTACATCGAAATGATCTAAGTGTTAGATGGTTATTTCGTTTGTTTGTGACCTAACTTATCCATGGTGGATCATTTTTAACAAATTGATCTTACGTCAAATTGCACTCAGTGTTATATATCATGTGGGCATTCAATGATAAGCAACGCACATTCCCAAGAATCAGTTTCCTTCGACAAATTTTAATTTGAGTTCTTATTTTTCCTTGCATTTTATTCCTAATGAGGGCTTTGTCAGTCTATAAAACTGGTTCAATTTGAAAATACAGTTGGTTAAAGATCGAAATAGTTTTCAGTCTAAACATTTTGATCATTTTTGTTACTTTTGATCAGCACTTTTTCACTTGCATCAAGCAAGTATCAACTGATCAACTGCTAAAGATATATATATATCTGTTTTTATTTTTATTTTGTACAACACTCAAATATTTATGGTTTTATGCATTTTTGTTCGACGAAGTGAAAATAAAAAGTTGCAGGGATTAAATCAGATTATAAATTAACATATGAATAACACATGCTAACTGGTAGTATAGATTTAGTCAAATGTTAGCTTTAATTCCATAGGAGAGAAAGTTCCCTAAATAAATACGAAGTTAATACATTCCTCTTCTTTATCATATGAGTTTCAAGTTTTAAAGATTTTAACTTGTAGCAAAATGATTTTTTTATTTTGTGGCGTAGACGATTCCTTTTCTCAGCCATTACTTATATGCGCATTTAGGCAATTACTATATGGACATATCTGCTGAAAAAATGATTTTATGTTTTTTTTTAACCTTCAAGTTCCCAGTGGAATATTGGGCCTCAAGCTAGTAGCTTGAAGTTTCTGTAGCAGTGTTTATTTTACAGGATGGGGTTGCTAGCCTCACGCCCAATCTTTCCTCTTTACCAGCATTATTTCTGGCTTAGCGAGGTAAAGGAGTGCGTTGGTGGCTGGAGATCGAACCCTGGACCATATGTATGGTTGGCGAGCCTCCTAACCGCTATACCACCGTTAGCATTCACTTTTTAATGGGGCACGGTACGTGAAGCCTGAGCTTTGAATCTCCAATAGCACAGCTGTTATACGGGGTGAGGTTACTAGCTCCACTCCTTGCCTTCAGTCTTTGCTAAGCTTACGACAATCTGAATGATGTTTAGGAGGGCATCGGCCGGGAATCAAAACCAACTAAAGGCGAGATGAGCAAACATCATGTCACTGAACCGTTACTAACTGAACATATAGCCAAAAAATTAAAAATGCGCAAGACATACTTCCTAAGCATATTGCCTGAATTTCCGAAATGTTATGGAGTCTCTCAGGGTTCTAAACCCAATAAAGATATTATGCCTATTTCAGCATTCATTTTCCAACTGATTTTCGCCTCATGAACCAAAAGTCGTAGGGTTACAGGTGAGTGCTTTTAGAATGAAACTGTGGTCTACTACTTCACTGTTATCGAAGGCTTCTCGTGATCAGTATCAATCAATTGTCAAATTTGAGACAAAACAAATCTCCACAATGTAACTACTGAAAATAAAAGTGATGTTTAATTCAGGTATTGGTTTGTTGGGATTTGATTGGTTACAGGATTTCCTAATGATACCATCATCATATCCTGCAAGTAAGTAGTTACCTGGGTTCTAGTGAGAAGTCGTGACCAGTAGGGCGCAGCTGGTCGGGTGTGAGGACAAATACTCACCGAAGACATCGGCTAGGGGTCACGCTATGTCGTGAATTGGTAGAAGTTAGAATTCATGTGCTGGCCATTGGATCGGGTCCCAGTGCCTTAATGATATACGAGCTCGTCTTGTAACCAGAAGGTCCTGGGTTCAGACCCCGGCGGGTGCGTACTGATGAAGAGTCTCAAACTATGACGAAACAGCTGTTATGTATTCCTAGTTTTTTCAATGGTCCTCTGACCAATGTCAGCTGATGATGAAATCCTGTAACTAATATGATGCTTACTAATGACAACTGCTTACACGATGAAATTGTCTCGAGTTCTGGTGAGAAGCTATGATCAGTGACATCCATCAAGTCTGTAGGGTGGGAGAATAAATACTTGCTGATGCTAATAGCTGGCGGAACCTTAAGGTTCTGATTTTGACCCTTGACAGCTGTAGAGTGTCAAACTAGGACGAAGAAGCTTGACAATATTCTCTGGCTTTCAATGATTCGCTAACTGATATCAGTCCGTGATCAATATTGCGACAAAACTACATTAAACCAATCAATTAAATTTTGATGTGGTTTTGTTCTCTGAGCTGGATGGTTAGTTTGCGAAGCTTTCATCACCTTACTGGGTGACATCTTCAGCGCATACTTCAATTTGAAGTGAGCTTTTAGATTTCTCCACGAGTTCATCAATCATCTCTCCTGGTGACCTTGGACGTGATTGGTTGTTTGTGTGTGTTTTCACACCTTCTAGGTTACTTGTATTGGAACCGGTTGTTTCTTTGACTTGAACTTTGACCCTTTGTGTGTGAAGTTTCTTTCTTATTGGTTGATAAATTTTGTCTATCTCGATGTGTCTATTGATTGATGATCCACTGGAATGCCAAGCTTCTAAAAATTCTCTAGCATTCTTGTTATTTCGTTTGTCTAATATTTGAACGTTGTCCCAGTCGAATTGATGTCCGTAGTTGTCTGTGTGTAGTGAAATGAGGGAGTGGATATCATGTCTTTTGACGGCTAGCTTATGTTCGTGGATACGAAGACGAAGGGGACGTCCACTTTGGCCGATGTAGTGTTTTTCGCAGTTGTTACAGTTTATTTTGTAGATGATGTTGGTTTTGTCTTCTTTCGCTGTTGAGTCTTTTGGTTGACATAGAATTGAGTGCAGCGACTTTGTTGGTTTGTGTACGACGTCAATTCCTAAAGGTTTGAAGAGTCTTGTAGTGATTTCTGAGATATCTTTTATATATGGTAAGGCAATTTTCTTTGTGCTTTCCTTGGTGGCTTTTGCTTTGGTAGGTTGGCTTGGGGGTATATGTCTCTTGATGAAATTCCGTGGATATCCATTCTTTTGGAAGACGTCCATGAGATACTTTTCTTCAATTTTTCTTAAGGTGGGAGTGCTGCAGTGAGTCCTTGCCCTCTTGAATAGTGTTTGTATGCAATTCCTTTTGTGTATTATTGGGTTGTTGCTGTTGTAATTCAGTATTTGGTCTGTGTGAGTTGATTTCCTATAAACTTGAGTTTCTAATTCTCCTGTAGTTGTTCGCCTGACTAAGACGTCCAAAAATGGTATTTTGTTCTCAGATTCCTCTTCTCTTGTGAATTTGATGTCGTTGAAGACGTTGTTTATTAAGTTGTGAGTTTTATCTAATTCGTTTCTTTTGATGATTACAAATGTGTCGTCGACGTAGCGTATCCACCTGAGCTACAAATCTTCTCTATCATATCTCAATCTATTAAATGTATAATTCCACTAAAGCTTGACAAAAACTGTAAAAAAAACATTACTTAGCTCTTTGTTATTATATCACTGAGTTGTGGAAAATTATGTTTTGTCTAGAAATGTTTCTATTTCATCTATGAAATCAAATGCTTCTTACTACTAGTCTTCTCTTACTGATGGCCAATTTTAGACATTCCTGCAGTGTTTCTTTAGTATAACGAATATGTTCCTCATTAAATAGCTATTTCATTGTTTCTTCAGATTCAACTGAAAACAATGATACTATCGTCGTTAAAAGGATTTTTGTCTAGTGGAAACGCTCAAATGCATGAAGATAAGGCTGTTAGCATTTAGAATTAACATATTGTGTGTGTGTGTGGGGGGGGGGTGTATGTGTATGTTTTACATCTAACCTGATTCACTGTTACTGCCATTAATGTCTAAATGAATCAGGTTTTTTTATATTTATTCGTTTTGAAAACCACTACGACGATTAGTATGTTCTATTTTTGCGTTTCACTCTATTACATTAGAAGAAATGATGAATGAGACAGGATTTAACTGTGTAAAAAGTTTCTATGTGGGTATGCTGCTGATAAAAAAACCCACACTCTGTTTAATTTCCGTGAATCGAACTTTGTTAGACTAATTCTTGCGCAGACTGACATAAACTTTTGATCGAATAGATGTGGAAATTGGAAATTCTCTCTCGTTTAAACTAAAACCAAAATCTTATGGACCTTAAAGATTCTACGGTCAACTAAAGATACATAAACCCACAGTTCAAATAAGACCAGTTGCAGATTTCACCAACTCACAGGTATGCAACCTCTCCAAATACTTATTTTTGATACTACAACCACTACAAAAGGACACTCAAAATATTGTAAGAAATTCATATGATTTCAAATCCCAAATAGAACACTGAGAAATTGATAAAGAAGACATTATGGTAAGCTATGATATTAACTCACTATATACTAGCATCCCTATTACAGAAAGTCTTGATATGATTTCCAGTCTACAAGAATCAGATACAACGCTGTCAAAAAGATGTCCACTGGACACCAGTGAAATAATTAAGAGCCTGAAATTCTGTCTAGAAAGTAATTACTTTATATTTAAAGAGAATTTATGTAGACAGATAAATGATGTTGCTGTGGGTTCACCAGTTTCCCAACAGTTGCTGATCTTTTCATGAATAGACTCGAAAATAACATCTTTTCAAGCATACTCACTCCTAAAATATGCTTAAGATATATAGATGATACTTTTGTAGTGCTAAAACGAGATTTACACAGTTCATTCTTGGAGAAAATAAACACTCTATCTCCCAGAATCCAGTTAACTTCAGAAGCAGAATCAGACATCGGTGAACTACCATTTCTAGACTGCTGAGTTAAGAGAAGGGAAAACAAACATTTCAGTACATATGTATTCAGGAAGAAAACCCACTGAAATAAATATTTAAACTTCAGATCATCACACCCCATCAGCTCAAAGGTATCGGTTGTTTCAAGTCTTCTTAGACGAGCACATTCTTTGGTGTCAACAGGTGAGAAAGAAAAAGAAGAAGAAGAAATATCAAACATTATTGAAACTCTCAAGCAAAACAACTACCCAAATAACTTCATCAACAAAATCAACACTGACATCAAGTATGGTCGAAAACGCATTCGGAAAACATGGACATCAACAGTCGTCAATCCATATAGAGCAAAGACGTCAGACGATATCAGAAAACTGCTGAATAAGCACTACATCAGAGTCTTCTTCAAAACATCAGACACACTGCGAAACAACCTTGTCCATATAAAACACCAAATCCCTAAAGATTATCTATCTAATTATGTCTATAAAATGAAATGCTTGAAATGTGATGTGGTAACACAAGACAAACGTCCCGAGAAATCAAAATCAGAATAATAAAGCACCGTAGATATATCAACACTCGACCACTGAGCAATCCAGTTGAACCAGAAAAGCTTGAAAAATCATCAGTCTACACGCTATAAAATCAGGCCACAAAATTGACTTTGACAACATTGAAACCATCATCCAGAAAAAACTATAGAAATTACAAAGAACCTCTAATATGAGAGGCACTTCATATCAAGTGGAATCCAAATTGTCTGAATAGAAATGATGGAGTAAAACAGAATTTGACCTAGTTACAACACCCCCTTACTCTTGAAATGGCGAAATCAACACGAATGTAATACGGAATTTCATTATTTAAATGCACGCTGCTTTTTTAATTTTACACTGATCAAATCCAACAATCTACATGTTTTTTTAACTTTTACCGATTGGCCAATTTAACAACGCAAAAATGACCTCATGCTGAGAAACGATGATTAAATTGTTATCTATAAGCTGAGGTCTTGTATATTCTGGTTTAACAATATTATTTGGATACGGCTGTAAGCAGTATTAAATAGAGAAACGTCAGTTAAAGCAACACTATCGTTTCGTCTTTCATTCATTGGGAAATATAAAATAACCTTTATTATAATGGGTAATGCAGTCATTGCAAACGGCGTAGAACTGAGCTCTCCATGTGTCCTCTTTTAGGCGATATATTTACAACAAAATCACAGAATCATCCGTTTAAAAATGTAATCAACACACTCATGTTCTACTCTAGATAACATGGACAATACTTTTATCTTGCATAAGAATAAAATTGACGTCAAGTCCTTCTCAGAGCATTCAGTATGGCTCATCTGCAGACTGAGTCCACATATGAAACGGTAAAAGACCATATTTTGTCATTTCTTAATGTGTAGCTAACAAGAAGACTAGGTAGCAGTATTATGCAGGGTGCTTTCCGAAAGAATTTGTAGGTTATCTGTTACGCCTAGTTTAGGATAGTCTGTTCCTTTTGAAAGCAAAAGAAACATTATCAGTAGTCATTTGTTTCGAAGTATAAACATTCGCACAGCCAATACTATGGACGATGAAATAAGAAAAAATATCCACAAAATCTGCTAAAGTTTCCACAATGAGAACTGAATGGATGAAATGCAATCAAACAGCGCAAAAGAAAGGTTTATATATATATGACACAGGTTAAGCGAATGCGTATTATCGATGACCTCTTTCCAAGCTTTAAAATTTCACAATAAAATATCAGTCATAAACGTTTGAAACCGAAATGGTTAATAGAATTAAGGTTCAGGTATGTGAGTTAGTGGGTAATAATCGAGGTGATGCACATGGTCCGGGGTTCGATCACCGACAGTCACCGATGCACTCCTTTCCTTCGCTAGGCCAGAAATAAAGCTGATAAAGAGGAAAGGTTGGGCATGAGGCTAGCAACCTCATTCTGTAGAAGTAATCACCACTGGTACAAAAACTTCATGCCTTTAGCTTGAAGCCCTGTGTTCCACTGGGGATATGAAGGAATAAAAAGGAGAACTCGAGGTGATCTTTAGTGTAATAAAGATGATTTCACTCATGTGTTAATATAGCCGTTTTGATTGTGCATACTTGGAGGTATCTGATAGCCATTAGATAATAAGCTATTTGGTTTTAGAATAAATTGTGAAACTAACATAAGTATATGTAACTGTGACACACTATTATATTGATAATAAAGATAAAGCTAACAGAACGAATATAGATAATGTTTGCATTTATTCGGTGTCATCAGGATAGACAACTATTCTTGATTGTGTATGAAGGTCGTGAGACGTAGAAGGACCAAAAATCTCCTTCTAAACACTTAAACTGTGTTGAAATTTTTTTACACCAACTGCCTTAGCTGCGCTTAGCAATCGAAGGAGTACAAACTTAGCATAATGAAGTGGCACCTTGTATAGAATTGTAAAGAAGGGATATTTTTCAATCTTTTACTCTGTATCCAGTAAGTTTTGTAATATAGAATTACTGACTGACTTATTGATTCCACTTCTTAACCACGTTGGACGATGCTGGAGAGGTTGATGGTGAGTTTGACAAATCGTTCTACCTATGTAACTGTCACCTCAAGGGCAGTTAAATTAATAAATGTGCATTGAAGTAGCCAGACTCAGTAGTGCTTATCCTTTGACTGCATTGGAATTATACGAGTGGTGAATTTTAAACTTTAAATCCATTAACTATATTAGTTTCAAATATATATGATCAGTCTCTAATTATGTAATTGTAAAGCCTTATAATAAATTCTTGAAAATACGTGTTTGCTTAAGTTTTTGTTCTATAGACAGGATTACATGTACTTCAGTTAAACAGGCAACCACAAGTTCAATGAATAGTTTGCCAGTAAGCTTTTTAAATCTTAGAGTAAGGCTGTTTTAAGTCACAGAGTGAGAGAGAGAGAGAGAGCGACGGAAGGAATACAAACTTAATTCACATCACGACTTACCTTTCAGTTAAGTGCAAACACACATGAAATCTAAATTCAGGAAGTCTGACGTTTAATTTCTTTCAGTACTCATTTTTCAAGAGCCGGTTTGTAAGGATTAGATTTGTTTATACGATTTTGACAAGGGATTCATATGAGTGAGAGCACCATTGAAAACTAGCACTGCATTACTGGATAGCTCTTTCATCCTCGTTTGAAAATCGTCGGCAGTACGCACCCGGAACTACGGTACGAACCGTCAACCTTCCAGTTACAAGGCAAGCTCCTATACCATTCAGCCACTGTGACCCGATTTAATGACCAGTTCATGAATTCTAACTTCTACCGATTCGTGATTTAGCGTGACCGCCAACCAATGTCATCAGGAGGGCATCCAGCCTCACACTTGACTGGATGGACCTCACTAGTCTCTGACTTCTCACTAGAACTGCAGGTAACTCTGTCCAGTAGCAAGTCGCTAGCGAGCATCAGATTAAATTTCAAGAGTTGATTTGTAAAGATCTGATTTATTTTGAGAAGTCATAACAAGTGATGTGCATCCAGTTGGGAGCGAGGATGGATCTCCTGCTGATGACACTAGCTTGTGGTGACACTGAATGCATGACAAATTGGTGGAAGTTAGAATTCATGAACTGGCGATTGTATCAGGTCCCAGTAGGTGATACTTATACGAGCTTGCCTTGTAACCAAAAGCTCCTGCATTCGAACCCTGGTAATGGGTGCGTACTGCCGATAATTCCCAAACTAGGATGAAACAGCTGTCCAGTACTCCAGTTCTGGTTTCCAGTGGTTCTATAAATGGCATCAATCCGATGTCAAAGTCTATATTCATTATCAAATTAGAGTCTAGGTCACACATTCTCAATAATCCATCGTTTAATACATATTTAGCTCCAAAAATCTGGAATAAATTACTTAGAATTATAAAGCGTCATTTATTACCATTGGGCAACCAGTTTACACAGGATGAAATTCTCTCACTACGTAGGAATTCTCGTTTCTTGAATTAATGCTTTAAAATTTTATATAACATGGTGTGAAATTTGATATGATAGAACTCAGTATTCAGTAAAAATAAAAAAATTAATAATTTTCGTTTTAGAATGACAAGTGGGACAAGTGGAAACAATTCAGAGTGAAAACATTAATAATAATAATGGTCGTAGCAATGACGGGAAGGTACATAGAATAACTAAATAAACAAAATGGATAGATGTCTATCCCTCTATTGCCAAGGCAGAAGTAGAGTCTCTACATACTTCTTTTGTACAAAGACGTCTGGCTTAAAGTCATGAATTGCCAAGGCCTTCACTGTCTTTAGAGGTTTGTAACGAAGAAAACGTGGGTGGTTAGCATGGATTCTGTAGATGATCTTAAAATCAGGATCGGCAGAGTGACAGAAGTCGATCAAGTGGTCCATAACAGAGCTTCTATGCTATGATTTTAAGATCATCTACAGAATCCATGCTAACCACCCGCGTTTTCTTCGTTACAGACCTCTAAAGACAGTGAAGGCCTTGGCAATTCATGACTTTAAGCCAGACGTCTTTGTACAAAAGAAGTATGTAGAGACTCTACTTCTGCCTTGGCAATAGAGGGATAGACATCTATCCATTTTGTTTATTTAGTTATTCTATGTACCTTCCCGTCATTGCTACGACCATTATTATTATTAATGTTTTCACTCTGAATTGTTTCCACTTGTCCCACTTGTCATTCTAAAACGAAAATTAATTTTTTTATTTTTACTGAATACTGAATTCTATCATATCAAATTTCACACCATGTTGTGTGACATTTTATATTCGCCTACTAATCTTATAATTATTCTAGTTTACCACTTGAATTAATTCCACTTCATTTTATCTTCGCCGTCTTTGTTGTTATCGTCATGTGGCTTACAATATTTTAGACAACTCTAGACCTTTAATTCGCAAGTCTTTATACAAATTCACTTATTTAATAATATTTAAACGTTTTGGTTATTCATCCACTGCAACTCTATCCCCTCCCCCTTAATACATTATTTTAATTATCTAAATTTTTATCATATATGCAATATTGACTAAGCAGTTTCTAGTACCAATTAATGCTTTTTTCCGTTATATTATAAATATGGCTGTACAGCTTGAAAATGAAGTCGTTGAAAAGAAGTATTTCTTAACTGAACAAAAACTGTGTTTTTTTCCATAATCATAGTTGTTAATATTAGTCCCTGCAATAAGAGAAGTTGGATAAGTGTATAATAGTTGTGTAATAAGAAGAATAATTTTTATGAACGAGTTGTAATCAAGTTGCTTACAGAAATTTGGGAAAGTGCGGAATTATGTAAGAGTTCAAAGCAAAGGTAAGAGTTATATAAGGTTAAAGAAAACCAGGTTAGTAGAAAGCCGATTGGTTAATACCATAATAATAGAAGTGACCAAATAATTTTCTTTTGTATGCAGAGATCCAGTTTTTCTATTTGAATGGCTAAAGCTCCAGTAATATAAAGCAGAGGAAAGCGGATTGTCTTTGACAGGGCAAATTAAAACAATAGCGTTCCAAAGTGTGTGAGTGCAGGAATGTGACCTTCAGCTGACCAATCATAAAAATAAGTGACTTTTGCACAAAAAGTGACGTATATTTACAAGAAGGTGTAGTTTCCTCTCCTTTGCTTACTGAAGCTGGAGTTCCTCAGGGTGCTGTTATCTCTTTGTTTCTCTTTTCGTTCTTCTTAGATGACTTACCTCTTTCAGACGAAATCAACTTCATCAAATATGCAGATGTCCTGACTGTTTCGCTTCCCGTTAAGTCTGAGTCAGAATGCTTCAAACTAAATAGCTTCCTATCTGACATCAATCAGTGGTCTAAACTAAATGGCCTCATGCTGAATCCCTCAAAATCCCAGACTATCGACTTCTCCTTTAGGCATAAACGAGATCCATAAACACTAGTAGGCACTCATGAAGCCAGTAGCATTGAGGGGACTATAATTGAAACAAATTCTAATGCAAAATACCTCGGATTAGTTCTATCTTCCGACCTTACTTGGTCATCTCATGTCCAAATGATTTCCAAGAAAGTGTTTCGTCTAACCTACTACATTAAGAAACTCAGACTAACTGGAGTCCCTCAACCTCTGCTTTCACAATTTGTCAACTCTCGTATCCTACCTATTCTCCTTTACTGCTCCCCGTTAGTCTTTCCTGGGTTACTGAAAAAGGATTATACCATCCTGAGAAGGATGTTGAAGGTAGTTAGTAGGACTAGCGGTGTAAAACTCAGTCAGCTCGTCACAACATTAGTGGATAAGCATCTGAATACATGCGAAAAATGGTCTGAAACCATACTCTCCGACACCCAAAACCTCCTCTATTCCCAACTCTCTCCCTGCATCTCTTCAGGTAGAACCAGAAATCAGTACAAAGTAATATATGCTTGTACAACCAAGTATAGGATTTCAACGATACCATATTTGGCCAGCCCGTGTTCTAAGTGACAGAGACAGTGTTAAGCGCGAAACCTATGACTTGCTTTAATGTTAATAACATAATTATCGCCCTTGTTATTTCCCCCTCATACTCTCTTATTTGTACTCCATAGTGAACAAGCTTCTTAAACATACTTAGCTACTTAAAATTGCTATCATTGGCTTACTTTTTTATTCTTTATTCTATTCTTTCTTTTGTGTATCTACTAGTCCCGACTATATTAGCACTATGAGTAATACAAAATTATCCTGCCAATAACCTTCATGTAATATTAGTTTTGTGATTGTTTGTTTTGTTCGGCAATATTAAGACTGACAATCTTGGTTGTGAACGCCGTCATCACCATCCTAAATTTTTTGTATTATGCATGGTTACTCACACTACCACAACAAACACTGCATTAGTGCTGACAATGAAAAAAAACCTGAAATGTTTATTTTACGATTGTTTAGTGTAGTTCAATCAATTTAACTGATCATCTTGGCTATAAACATTCTTAAGAACATCTCATAACTTCTTGTATCGTTATAGCTGTTACTGTTCACCACGCAACACATATTATAGCTCCACTACCAAATAGTGAAATATTTTTCATTATTGGTGTTTATCTTCCTTTCTACTTGGTGTTTTTATTCGCATTTTTTGTTATTTTTTGTGTTCCTTTTTGGTTTTTGTTGTTTTTTATATTTATTTTTTTGTAATACTCCTTTTAAATGTCCGATTAAATTAGAAGCAATATTGTAGATATGTGCTGAATTTTGCACACTGTACCACAGGTACTGTTTCTGGAATAAAAGCGAAATTATTATTATTATTAAAAGAAAATACAGGGTGTCTTTCTCTGACATGACTTAAAAATACATCCCAGTTATAACGGGGACTATCAGTTGCTAAGTTAGACTAGTTTCTGTAAATGTATTCACCGAGGTGACTGAAGATGCGCTGTTTTTGTGAATCGTTTATCTCTCTTATCTTGTTGTGCAGTCTTCCTCCAAAGCCGTTAGTTGAATCACTATGGTTTCCAGTAAGAGGATTGACGACTACATACCAGGAAAAAGTGGATGAGGAAACAAATGACATCACCTCTAAATCTACCCATAATGGTAACCATAACCTTAATCCTGACCCTAACACTAAGCTTAACAATAACTCTAATTACAACCGTAAACCTAGACCTAATGCTAATTGTGACGCTGATCCTAACCATAACCCCGATACTTACATTAAACCTAATCCTAACTCTAACGAGCTATTTACACTGCCCAAAAAGTACTTAAAAACGCTGACCGAGTGAAATGTGCTGGTTAGTTGGTGAATAGCGTTGATATTTCAGCTATGATAATGACAGGTGTCGTCAACCAACGGCTAGCATGCGTTCAAGGTCACTGAGTGTTCACATTCCTGAGACGCTATTGTTGAACTTGGTCTTTGACAGTTTGTAGATTACTTTGAAGAGGGAGTTTGTTGGAATGAAATGACTAATGTTGACAAAGTGTTTGGTTATCAAACCCCTTAAATGGAACCACTACTCTCTTTATGAAACCCTACAGCAAGTCAACTGTTGAATACTGCGATTACACAGTAGTTAGCAACAAGTATCAATCACGCGTCTAGTGTATTTTTTTGGTGCACACCGATTTATGTCATTTAGGTTAACAATGTGGCCGCCGTGTGCGGGTGCCTCGCCATCACGGTGTACTCGGAGTTTTTATTATTAAATTGTTGGAGGAGATCCTCAGGGAGCCTGGCACTTACATTTTGTGCTTGTTGGCATTCGCTTCTCAGCAAGTTGTATCTTCAGTCATGAATGAAGTCATGTTCCTACTGAGACTGGAACCTGCGTAACTCAGTGCTGTAGTCAGTGATGTTACCATTGATCTATTTGACATCAAGAATGAAATCCAATAAAACTATAATGAACACTTTGAATGGACACTAGGTGGTAACCAGTGTCAAGCATCTGAATGATATGGCTGATTGGTTGAATTCAGTCTGCAAAATCACCAAGGTCTAGACGCATACACTAGTTACTAACTAAGATCACATCAAAGTTTCCAATATAGTCTCACAGAAAGTCAGTTGTGATTCTAAATAACTCATAGGTAACATCTCTGACTGCAGCATTGGGTGAAGTGTGTTTGAATTCCAGAAGAGATATGAGTTCCTTCAGGATAGCAGATACTTTTTTGCCGACTGATAAGTGACAAAAAGTGAGAGACCTACGTCAGATGAGGTCTTTTGTCGATAGCCTCTAGTCATCCAAGAACTAATATATTCATGGGGAAGTAGGCGAATGTAAGATGCTGTCATTAATTATTCTGCAGACTAATGGACTACTTCAGAACACCATTTTTGGCGTTGCTGCCGAGAATGGCCTTCTCAAAGATGATGAAATTCTTCCCCTAAGGATACTGCAGGTTAAGTCTTCTTTGAAATCAAGGTTCATGCAAGGTTTCTTTTTTGGTACAGATAAGGTTTTGTTTAAGTAGCTTAAAAATCCTCATTGAGTCATACGATAAAGCAAAGACGTTCAGCGAAGAGAATCCTTTCGGCGAATTCATTCACATATCTGTACAACTGCACTTACATATAGCTATTTTTGTTTGCGTCTACATGCGGTTTGTCAAGTTTATATACTTAATCGCGCAATACAAGAATGATCTAATATATGAACAAGGTCAATTAGACAGCAACTAAAGTAAGATTGATTTACAAACATTAATAGAAAGAAATTTTATGCGGCCAATGTCATAATAATTGAGAATGTGAAGCCATTATATCTATCTAAGCCCTTCGAACATACGAAAAATGACGTCACATCCCACTGTATTTACCAACTCGAATGTACGTATGGACACACATACATAGGGGGGACTCATTGATCTCTACAAGTAAGGACTGGCTTTACAGCACATTCCCAAATGGCTCCAGAAACAAATGGAATCTTTAGAACCTATTAATGATTAGAACGGGAGATCTAGCTGCGTTATTGGGAAACATATTATAGAGACAGGACATTAAATTAACACATCTTTTAAAGCTATCTATAAAACGCGTTTGGGGCGTATCCTAAGGTTTGTGGAAGCCCTAGCAATTAGAAAGTTTAAACCACCTTCATGCGGTCAAAGTAACAATTCCTTATCACACTAAACCTTCCTTGGTAAATTTTGATTTGATACCATAGCAGATGTACTATTGCCTCTGTTATTTGGTTTAGTGATATTCATTGTTATTTAGACCTTCAGTATTTCTTTTTAGCTTGACCTAAGCCTATTTTCTCACCTCTTAAATCTTTATTAATTTCATATATATTCTTATGACAAGTCCGTGTGCGATCAGATTGTTCTAAATATGTTCCGCAAATACATTGCAACACGATTCAGACTAACCACGTCATCTTATTGATTTGTCTAAATTCATAAAGGAAACTAATTGTTTTAAAGATTGAGTTAGTAAGTTAGATGACGTAATATAATTGACTAAATTGTTCTAATTGCATGGAGGATTTCATCATGAGCTGACATCAGTTAGAGAACCACTCGAAAACCTGGGAGTATTGGACATCTGTATCGCCCTAGTTTGGGACTCATCATCAGTACGCATCCACCACCAGGGTTCTAACCTAGGACCTTCTGTTTACAAGGTAAGCTCGTATACCATTAAGCCGCTGGGACCCGAACCAATGGTCCTTGGATTCTAACTGCTATCAATTCACGATAAGTTTCAACTTCGGTCAGGATAGCAACAGAAGTGATTGCAGGTGGAGACTAAGGAGAGGAAAGGTAGAGAATAATGTCATTTAAATTAGAACTAAAATTGAGCAAATAAGTTGAATAACGGAACATAAATGACTAGAATCTGAGCGTTGAACAAGTCAGTAACAGTGGTAATGAGGTGTAGAAATTAAATCGGGTCGTGGTAAAGAACAGTAAGGTTGAAAATGTAAATTGTTACAATTGAAAAGACAAAATAACACTAATGAGAGAGAAAAGGTTTCGTTCCCCTGAACCTTTGGTTTAATGTTCGTGTCAATGAATCTCAATGTGCATATATTTTAAGTGATTTCTCTAAGATGGTTGGTTTCTTCTTTTTCTAGAAAGCCAGGGCTACAGATGGATCTAATCCTAGTGGCAAGGAATTTAGCTAAATTATAACTCATGTTGTTACCCTCTTCCGGAAGAAATTGCACATAAATTCGATTGTAAAGCTGAAGAAGATGAGTTCACAGAGAAGAACCGTAGAACTACGCGTTTTATTCTTTTCATCAATGCCTGGATAGGGATTACTTGCAAAATTTATCACTAGCTAGAACTGTAACTCTGCATTCTGAAATCATTTATGAATGTGTGTAAATAATGAAATGCTAATTCACTTAATATTTGAATTATACTTTAGTGTTATATAAATTCGATATCTAGGCACTGAATCACTAGAAGATTCTGATTCTATGCATGGGACATTTTTCGGATAAATGTAAAATACTTTAAAGCTGTGATAATCACTAATCTTAATTCTATCGTCAAAGTAGGTAGTGCCAATAAACTTTTATGATCACGATATAAATTTTGCAAGTTCGAATTAAAATTATACTCTACCAGTGTGTCTAAATCGCGTCCACCTTCGTACCACTTGAAGTAATAAATCAAAGTTAATTTACTATAATTCAGTTATGGGTAAAATTTATTTTGATAAAGTCTCACGGTGTTGTTATACAGGATTATATTTACTGATGACCACGTTCCCAACACAATTTATTGCTCATAATCATATCAAGGGACTCACACAATTCTCTTAATTCGTTTATATAATTCCATTATTTTCCATCCCGTTATGTTGATTGGTAGTAGTATTTTCTATATTTCTGGTATAAGTGATGAGTCATTTCTATTTCACGTGTTGTGTGTAGACTCGATGAACCAGGCTGGATTCAGTAATCAACTTCTCTCTCCTCTCCACCTATTCATGTTACTTCTTAGAATTGTAACCCTCTCCCACCCTGCTGTGTGTAAGTGAGTGCAGTGCAATTGCTGAGCTTGTTTCTAAATTGCTTATCTTCTACAGGGCCAACCATTCCCACCTTAGCTAAATTCTTATTTTCTGACGATCTGACTACCCCCGAACTTCTAATCTGACCTATTTAGTTGACCTCACAATTATTGTAGGTTTTTATTTCGTCAAATTGGGTCAACTGGGTCCCTTAACCTACAGAGCTTGCCCCTGAGTGAGTTTGTAGGTTTGAATGCCACCCTAATTCCTGGTTTATTAGGAATTCTACGTAGGGTCTCAGATGTCCCCTCCTTATATGGTATAACAGTAGATAAATTATATTCTCTCTTATTTATGATATCATAACTAGGTTTCCCATTATTTTTATTAAGGTCTGGGGTAGTCAGACTGTCAAAACATAAGAATTTAGCAAAGGTAAGAATGGTTGATCCCGAGAAGATAAGCAATTTATAAACAAGCTCAGCAATGGCACTGCATGCATTACTGTATAACACTGTGAGACTTTATCAAAATAAATTTTACCTATAATAGAACTATACTCTACACAATACACAATATACTATACACAGTGCACAAGTTCTATTCCTGTACTAATTTACTATGTTAATGAGAGAATATATGAGTGCAAATGTGACTCATTGAATTACAACACATGAGTGATAATTACAGTAAATAGACTTATTTCCAATCTAGGGAGAGTAATGTTCGTTTTACAGAGGAATAAACTGACTGAATTTAGGATTTATAGGTTGGATTGTAGTGACTGAATTGTCTTTGAGCTCACTTTATAACCTAAAGGCTGTATGTTTGAACCCCAAGGTGGCGCAGTGACGGAAAGACCCTGAGCTAGTAAGATACATCTGCAGCAGTGTTAGAGAATTAATCAGTTTCACAATTAAAACAAATATCATCTCATTTTTTATTTAATTTCGAATACTAATTCGACAGATCGAGGATAGTTACTTTGTCGTACTAAAAGAATTAATTAGCTACATCTGGAAGGACTGACTCCACCAGATCATGAAATCTGGTGAATATTCCGGTCACTAATATCGGTTCAATGATTCTGTGTGATTCACAATCTTGCACTTTTTTCACCCCAAGCACTTCGACGAGGCCTCTACAAAGTTTCAGAAACAATTACCTTCACCTCATGTTGAAGATGACCAGGGACAATAAGCAATGGACCAACCAAGAGACCACCACACAACAAACACATGTAAAGGAAAATGAATTTTGGATATACACTAGGGAGACCGTCAGCTGACATCAAGTACCAGGTCCTCAAGGAGGAAAACTGAATAGGAAGTGACCAATTTCGTATAGGTCCCGGGTTGACATAGAGAAGATTATGTGCAGAAGGGCTAAGCGCTTGCGGGAAACAAGCTTACAAAGACATGAGACAACAGAGTAAAATGCGAATATGCTTTTGAAACCTTAAGTTCCACTCAGAAGCGAACGGATGAATTATGATAATAATATCACGTTGCCAAATGTACACTTGCATACAACTACATAATCGGGTAAGAATGAATGAAGGTAATTAAAAGTAAAATAGTAATGAGTAGAGAAGGGCTAATCACTAAATCTTTATTCGTCGAATCTATAACCAATAAGAGCAGTTGGAAAGATGCAACATACAAGGGAAATTGTATTAAAAATAGAAGTAAACAAGAAATGAATTCGTATGAAACTCTTGACGAGATCATAATTAAATTCTTTAAAGGTATCTTTGTTATTGATATTGTACGTTATACCAAATAAACTCAACTAATATGGAATCTTATTCCGCCACAAAGCCACAATGCAATAGAGAGAAATGACCGGCTGTGTCCACCAACTTAAAGTGAAGTGGATACCCATCGAAGACATTGCCTAAGGTGGAGCTATGTCGCTTATTGTCAAAGTTAGAATTCATGGGCGATTCAATTCCTCCCCAAGGGATTGAATGGTGGTCAGTTAGTTTTTCCTTACAGCCTGAAGATATTGGGTTAGATTCCTGCTGGACTAGCGAGCGAGCACTGATGAAGAGTCCCGAACTGGAGAGAAACATCTGTCCAGTTCTCTCGGTTTTCCAATTATCTCTCTAACTGATATCTGTTTGTGACGAAATCTATCGGCTGAAATTAACCTGTTTATTGTTTATGCTGTAAAATTTACAAATTTATCAGATCATATGAAATAAAACAATTTATGTTATGGTATTTTAAGTGATAACCCAAGTCATCCAATGACTATATCTTAAACAAAGTATATGTGGATTTTTTCAAAAATAAGTTATCTTTCAAGTCTGTCATTTGTTATGTAATAAATGAATTTGGTAGATTCCAATTCATCCAAATCATCTGGTACACTGTTATTGTTTATTATTATTCCTTTGGGTTCTGAGTGAAAAATATGGCTTAAGCAACACATTTCCACTTTATTCTATTTTCTGCTCTCCTCTTCTGCTGGCTAGCCCCACGATCGTTTATAGTCCCTCATCTGTTCAAACAACTCTCATGATCTCCTCTATGTCACGCTTACACCGACCACTCACTCGTCGTTTCCCATTCGGGTTCCACTCGAATGATGGCCTGCACTAAGCGCGATGCTGTTCGACGGCCTCCTCAACGAACGCCCAATCCATCCATCTCCATTTTCTCCTACTTATTTTGTTCAGCAATCAGATCTTGGTTGGTTTTTCAAGTATTGGTTTGTAGGGATTTGGTTGATTGGTTAGAGGATTTCATCATGAGTTGACATTGGTTAGAGAACCATTGGAAAACGACCTGGGAGTACTGGAGGGCTGTTTCGTCCTAGTTTGGGACTCTTCATTAGTACGCACTCACTGGAGTTCGACTGGCCCTATTCAGGTAGGTAGTTACCTGGGGTTCCAGTGAGAAGTCGTGACCAGTAGGGTGCAGCTGGTCGGGTGTGAGGACAAATACTTGCCGAAGACATTGGCTAGCGGTCGCGCTATGTCGTGAATTGGCAGAAGTTAGAATTCAAGGACCATTGGATCGGGTCCCAGTGTCTTAATAGTATATGAGCTCGCCTCGTAACCAGAAGGTCCTGGGTTAGAACCCTGGCGGTGGGTGCAAACCGCTGAATAGTCTCAAACTTGGTTGGTCTGTCTTAATGAAGAGTTTCTTGTTGCTAATTTTTTCTGGCCTGCCGGATATCCATTTGATCTATAGTATGGAGCTAGCGAAGGCAGTTGTTGATAAGTGACTTGTTGGAAATCCTTTTCTTGACACGCTGCTCACGTTTCTGACCAGTACAGAAGAAGTGACTTACTGACTTAGCATTCATGTTGAAAACCTTTTTTTCCTGCTGAGTTAGTGCAGAAGATTTCCATACTGCTTCCAGGTTGCTGAAGGTATATCTTGCCTTTTTGATTCTGGCTTTGATATTATTTTAGTGATATTAATAATGGCTGCATTCCAGGTAGTAGATATGATTCAATGTGATATTCTAAGCACCGGGGTCAATATTGTATCTAATATTCTCTTTACATTTACAAGGCAAGAAGAAAAACAACTGATAGATCACCTTCAATGATAACGATGTCAGTAAAGTATAAATTTAAAGCTCAAAATTAATACAGGTAGTGACAACAAAATATATTAATGATAGGAAGAATGAAAAGTCTCGTTTACTCAGTGTATCTTAGTAAGTTAACCAACAAGACGGCAGTAGAAGAAACGGTAAAGACGAGGCTTCAGGTGAAGATAGCGAAGACAAATGTGATGTAGATAATCATCAACAAATAACAACATACACCAAACACTGTCAAAAGGGAAAATTTGGAAGTAGTGACTAGACAGCATCGTTTCAACTGCAGATGGATGGCGTAGATACTGATGTCAAAGCCGGGTGAGCACGATCAGAAAAGCAAGACAGACAGACATCAGTCTGAAGCAGGTTGGAAATCTGCTGCACTCAGTATAGACAAAATAATTAGGATTTTCACTTTTAATATCAAGTCAGTCACTTTTCTAAAAGGGGTCAGGAACTGGCTGGGTCAGAAAAAGCCTTTCAGCAGGCTGGAAATTTTTACCAACAGCCCTCTTCGCTCCATACTGAAGAGCACATGTTTAGAAAGGACCGGCAGTTAGGAAACAGTCACGTAACACCACACGATAGGTAAGTCTCTGGGTGGAATCGGAATGGGAAACAAAGAGTTGGGTGTTAATCCGAGGGTGATGCAGGGAGATAGTATGAACAGGAGATGACAGCTTATAGTCAATCATGGAGACGGTTGAATAGGACTTCAGAAAACAAGATGAAATGGGGATGTACTGCTACAGCCTTGTGTTTCACGTCTTACCAAAGGCAACGATAAATGCATAAGAATAGTAGTTTCACGCTCACCACTTTTCCCATCAGATAAAATACATGTCAAACAATGCGTCACTGGGTTTCTGTATTTATTCGTCCTAACAGGTATCAGAGGTAAAAGGTGACCATATTTATCTTGCTTTCCACTAGTAATTTCCCTTAATAGTTTCCGCGCATTAGAAGAGGTTCTGCATGGTAGAGATTTTTGGTTATAGATTAAAATTAGTCTGTTTACTTTGGACTTCATTAAATTGTTCAGTCTTTTTATGTAAGCGTTATCCTTCATCAAACATAACCCAACCCTTTCTCATAGAAACTCTTTGAATTGAGAAGAAGCAAAATGATCAAATCTCACGAGGAGACAGAACTCGAGAGAACAAGTTATATTTGCGATAGTATCATCTAGTACATGATCGGTTCCACTTTATATCGTTTAACATGCTTGCTACTTATTATCCAGAGGATAGCACCTATGTCAAATTTTTTATCTGAGGTGTGACAAAGTCATTTTGTGTACCTACCCATATAATTCTGTCGAAATTCACATGATTTAACAATGAGAATTCAATGGTGAGTCTCATTTTGACAGCTTTGTATATTGTCAAAGTCACTTGTAAAAAACTAAACCTAGCGTGTTGTCTAGTCGAGTTACATGGCGTGGTAATGTAAGGAAACTGCAGTCACAGTATCCAAATCTTCACTGACCATTGACAGTGTAACATGATTGTTCGTAATGCACACGTAGTTGTACGTAGGTTAGGAAAAAGGTTGCAACGGTATCACCGCCACATTTCTTCTTTGAACTACACCGACTTTGTGTCAATTACCTGAAACCATTGAAACACAGTGCATCATTATCATATACATCATGAACCCAAGTTTCTTGCAAGGTTAATATCCCTGTATTGCGACAGCAAAAGTTTGAATTCACTATTTTAGCGAAAGTAACTTGTTTTCACCAAGAATCTTCCGTTTTATTAAAACTAGTGGAAACTAACGAGTTAGCAGGTCAGTAACACACCATAGCCTAAGTACCGCGAGTTTATGTGAATGCCACTCAGACACAATTGAAATGTGAAGAATTTGTGATGCAGTAGGCCATATTTAGAAGAAAAGAATCATGAAAATTTAATTCTTTATGTCTAATTTTGCAACTTGAAGCCTAGATACGACCATTAAGTACAATTTACTGTCACAAACTGTCAAGAACTCAAAAGTCCCCCAATAAATACCCCATGAAAATCATGCTGAGTGATAATTTCATGTCAAAAATCTAAATAATCGATTTTTATGTAATAACGTGAACATAGAAACGTCTGAAATAAGCTTCGTTGTTAGGCTTAATCACAAAACCAGTTAACCAAGAGGATGAGAATAATAAAATATTCGCCAAAGCCAGTAATTACTAAACTTTAAGTGGGATATTATGACAGAGATTATTTGGTAGTCCAAGGTTCAAGAATGCCACCGTATTCTATGTTACTTCTATTACTCAGTTGTCTAGACGGATTTTGAGAAAGCTGTTTGTACAAACTTTAGGTCTCTAGTTTCTTTATGTCCTTGAGAATCTCATTAAACCTTTCGGTTCCCAAGTTAGCTAGCCTACATAACTTTCCATACGTCGATTTCATTACAAATTGATACTTAATAATAAAAGCTTTATTCTGGACAGTGTTAATATAATGTACTAAATTTTTGCTAAATTTATTATATAATATTTTATTTTGACACAGGATCTACACGTAACATAGCAATCTACAGCAGATTGCATGATATAGTGCCAATTGACCTGATGTACAAGCTAGTCCCTTATAATATTTCTTCTTTGTCACTTCTGAGAAACGTACGGCACTTTGTTAAAAGCAATTTAGGCAGTCATGACCAGTCTGTTTGTCTGTCTGTTTTCAACCTGGAACTTTACACCGATGTACACCAGTTCAAGTCGCCACACTCCCTCCTTGTAGCACACAAAGCAAGAGAAGAAAGCAGAAGAAATGAAAAATTGAAACAGTAGACAGGGATATGAGACAAAAAGAATAGTAATATCGAAGAAGAATATGGTTTCACCAGAAATCATAAGTCACAGGGAGTGGATGCAACTGTGCCATTAGGAGCGATTTTGAGTCATATCACAAATTGTCTCCAGCCATTTGTTTATACCGTCGCGAGGACCTAAACCAAGAGGTCAACACCTTTCTACGTGGATTGAACTAACTGTTGTGGGTTTCATTGACTGGTGAGGCGATGTTTTGTTTTGACCACCGCTAGCTCTTTTCCAGCCTGAATCTATGTCAGCTAACATTGCTTGACGATCGAGGAAGGCGATGACTTGGCATACGTGACTAGGAGAGTAAAGTAGGTTTGGCGTGAGGACAAATATACACCCAAGATATTGGCTAGTGGGCGTACTACGTCGTGAATTGGCAGAAGATATAGTTCATGAGCCACAGGGTCGCGTCCCAGTGGCTGTCTAGTACTCCTGACTGGTTTCCCAATCCTTCTCTAACCGATATCAGCTCATGATCAAATCTTATAGCCAATCAATCAAATCCCTACAAACCAATACTTGAATCAGAGAAAATTTCCGAAGTATATTTCAAAACCCAAGAACATCATTCATGAACAGTTAACTGAAGTACTGGATTACACGGCCACTCACGAGACAAGCAAATCGGCAAATTGTAAAAAAATTTAAATACCCGTGAGAGTAAACAACACAATTAGAGGTTATATTTTAATATGTTAAAACAAAGTGAACATGAAGACATCACATGCGATATAATGATAGAGATAGCTCAAGTTCTAAACAAACCGCCTAAGTGTTTTTTTTAAACACAACTAGGAACCAAGATATATCGCAGCTAATTTGTTTTATTTTACTCTTCTCCAGTAACTCACATGAAAAAAAATTGGACTCATGAATACATTTGACAAAGTTGCTTTTATGTAGATGTTTTCTCTTGATTAAAATTATTTATTTTACCTAAGCCAACTTTTGAAAGCACTCAAATTTACACAAATTAGACAACTAATTATTTACAACAATATTTAACTTATAAGTGTTTTGATTATAACACACTTCATAATAATATTAGTAGTACTGAGTACTTAGTAGTAGTAGTAGTAATTTTATGGGCAAAATTCAGTTTTGGGTGTGGACGGACATGAATGACTCTATTTCAACGAATTACATCTGATATCTATTTGATGTGAGAACCGATGCTTGGCATATGAACACACACACAAATGCATCTGTCATTGCATACTTGTATTGTGTCTTTTTTTCCATTTTCAATTCGTATTTAGTAAATTTAAAACGAAAATCGGTGGAATTTATCAAAAGGGAGGGTGAGGGGAGGAAAAGAGACAGAGAGAGAGAGAGTGGAGATGTTGTGAAAATTAAAATCAAAACAAAGTATATTCAATATGTCGGCATTTAAGTAACATTCAATTAAAACCTTTCGAAATTATCATGATTTTGTTTTTTGATATTTCTGTCTTTGTTCAACTATTCCTTCTTCTGCTTTCCTTTCTTCTGAGAATAAGTATTAACTTATTTTCTATTGCATTACGTTTTCGGAAAGAAAACAATTCTGGAAAAGTACTTAAGCGCTTTGTTTATCGCAAGCTGAGCAGTTTGTTTTGTCCACGCTTAATTTATTTGAGTTGCATTTGAATAATATGAGAATATTATTATTATTATTAAGAGTAATAATTCTGAGTAGACAACATACAGTACATCAAATAAATTTCATCACAAGGGAAACACTTAGACAAAAACCTCTTCAGTATGTACTACATATTTGATCAGTAGGAATGCACATGCACACACTCTAAACATATGAGGGTTGAAAAGTAAGTGAACAGTGTAATCTGTTAGGTGCTTCAGACATTGATTGATTTTTGTATCTCTCTCTCTCTCAGTTCGTAATCATAATAGAATATTTTCAGTGATAACATTAACATTTAAGGGTTCATTTGCAGAGATCTGATTGGTTACAGGTTTTGTTACGAGCTGACAGCAAATAGAGAACCACTGGAAAATCATCCAGAGAGTACTGCAGTAAAATGATTGTTCTTGCTGTCTTCAAACTAATGCGTTTTATTCACAGCTTGATTCTGAAAAATGTGTAAGATAGATAGATAATATAGAATTTATATTAAGTTTCTTATTGCGAGGTGTTTACTTCTTGTGCGGTGTGTGTGTGTGTGATGTAATTAAAGAAAATACATCAACTTAAAGGTTTTCATTTCATATGAGGCAAGCTCCAGTAATCTACTGTGTTTATCCCTCATTTCGACGGCCATTTTGTCTCAGTAGTCTGGATCCTGCTTACAAAACATGCCTTAGTTTACGTTACAGACATTCTTAGACAAGATGCATAAAGGTAGCCTAGTGATTTAAGCCGGCCGTTAATTAGTTAGTCATTTTTCAACGACTTTACCTCCTCTAAAAATCAATCCTTATTCGTTGATTCTTAGTGATCAACAATGGATTTTAAGAGGCAGTTATCGTATTTTTATTGCGAGTATTAATTAGATTCGGTTACGAAGATTAGCAACAACAACAACGGCAGCAATATCCAGCGTCAATCAACATCAACGGGTGGGATTTGAAAGAGGTTACTTCATACACTCACTTATCTAGGGAGCATTGTCTCAACTACAAGAGGAACGGACGAGGATGTTAACTCGAGCGAGAATCGTGAAGGCGAGAAACATATTCATCAACCTGAAGTCAATCTGGAAATCTTCGTCGCTCACCATCAACAAAAAAATTCACTCGGATTTTCAATACAAACAACGTCAAGTCAGCCAGTTCTTCTATACGGATCAAAAAATTGGCGGGTGGGTCACAAAGAATATTTCCAACAGCCTGTTGTAGACCTTCATCAACCAACAACTGTCTTCGCTGGATCTATAGTGAAGATCAGATGGCCGGGCCGGAAAGAATCCCCAACAAGAAACTATGGGCACTAACAAACAAAACAACAACCAATCGCCCAACAAATATGCAGGAGAAAGTGGAGGTGGATCGGTAACTCACTGAGAAGGCCGGTTGGTGACATCGCGCTTCAGGCCATTGCTCGAGTGGAACCCGAAAGGGAAGCGGCGAGTGGGACGTCAGTGCTAGGGTGACATGGATGAGATCGTGTGAAGAGGAGTTGAAACGGTATGGTCTAACATGGATGCAGGCGAAAAGTACAGCAGAAGATAGAAGAGAATGGAGACGTGCAGTTGAAGCCCTATGTTCCACTAGGAACCCAAAGGAACAATAATAGTAATAATAAGGTTCGTCTTGCCTTTCTCATGCTGGCCGACTATAACATCTTCATCCGTACTGTCACCTATAGTTGAAATGACTCTACTGAAACAGCAAATGAAAGCAGCTATGACATCCTTTAGATTTCTTCTCCTGATTATGCTTGGTTAATTCGTTTTTGTAAGTCTTTACTTGACTTGTAATTAACCGAAAAAAGTATTTAAATTTCTTTGTATAGCTTTTCAAATCAAAACAAAATATGAACAACTATATCTACAGATAAAATTCTTCAAAATTTTGACTGCAATACATTTTCATTAAAATAATATCAAATAAAGTCACGTATAACTCATGCCAACTGTTCATATGAATAGTGATACGGCGAAAAAGAAAAAGTTAATATCCGTCTGCGTTTATATGTAAACTCTATTTAGTTAGCCATAAAACTGCGTCATAGTTTGCGTGATTCTTTCATGAAGTCTAATCAAACAAAGAAAGAAATTGTCAACTATAGTTAAAAAAGGCTATTTCCAGCCATAATCTCTTTTTAGACATTCATACATCCACGGACTATTACGTAAACTTATTAAGACTCCTCAAGATTTCAAGTACACCAGAGTTTAAATGTTTGGGCTTGCTACCATTCACCTTTTATTTCAGCCATTTAAAGATAAAAATAAAGGTATTGGAACATTTACCGAACAGTAGAGTAGCTTTGAAAAACAGTAGATAACACTGGAAGAAGACAAGAGAATTTTCTTTCGTGAAATGTGTTTTTTACTTTTAATGATTACTCTGATTTTAACTGCATTATGTTGTTATACAGCAATATTTAATGATGACATTTTGAGCACAGTTTATTTTAGAATTTTGACTTTTGCGGTTGCGTGTTAATGCATGCAGTGCGATTGCTGAGTTTTTCATTTCTAAATTACTTATCTGTACGAGGTCAGTCATTCCAAGCATAGCTAGATTCTTATGTTCGGATAATCTCACTACTCCCAATCTATTAGTGTGATGGATAAATTTGACCGAACTCACAGTCATTGCAAGGTATTTTGTAAATGATATTATTTTGTCTAAATTGGGTTCACTGGGTGCTTTAGCCTACAGAGCTTGTCTCTAAATAAGTTTATAGGTTTGAATGTCACCCTGATTCCTGCAGGACAAGCTTTTTAGCCTAAAGGACCCGGTGGACACAGTTAAACAAAACAATGTAATTTACAAAATACCTTGCAATGACTATTAGTGAGGTCAACCACATAGGTCAGAGTAGTAGATCAGGAATAGTAAGATTATCAGAAAATAAGACCAACTGGCAAAAAAGGTGTTAGGTTTTGGCATTTGTGTACAGCGGAGGCGTTGGAAATTCGTTAACACAATCCGTGAATTCTGTATACAGAAAACGTTTGTCTAGTCTCTTGTTCCACTATGGTCTTAACCTCTTCATTAGTCATTTTATTTTTTTTAACTTTTAATGATTACTTCGTTTTTTCCTTCAATAATTAATTTATTATTATCACTATCACATGTCTCTTTTGTACTTTTTATCACCCTCTTCACCACTGTTAAATGGACACTCAACTGTCTTTATTCTCACTCAGTAATTAATAATTAAGGCCTTAACAAATTTCTAACCCTTTCTTCCTTTGTGCCGTTAAGTATTACGTAATTTATAACTTTTATTTTTACTCCCTAAGTCACTTCTTAGTTATCATGTCACAAACCGCCTATTACTTCACAATAGACAACTATACATTTTTGATGAATATAAATACGACTATACAACCTCGGAAGATGATTTCGTCGATAAACAAAAAAATTTTCTTCGCTGGATTTTCTTTTATTTTCTTCATAAAGTGTTTTTCTCTGTAAAATCTCAATTGCGTTGATACAGTTAAATCCTCAAGGGTAATTAGGCTTTCTTCGACATTTCAATGAACTGTAATTACTTCACACTAAGTGAGACAAAAGTAATTGGAGTAAACCATGAGGAAATGTGAAATTATTTAAGCGTATTTAGCTGAAGAGCAGACAACTGTATGACAAGACTGTTCCTTATCATCAATGATGGTACTTTTGATTGTGGTGGACTGGATCACGCAAAAGACTGGGTGTGGGAGTGAGAAGATAGGAAAATATTAGATAGACACTAGGACTTCCGTAATTTGGTTTAGGATTTATTTCACATAAATCCGAAGGCCTACTGGTGAAATCCAATAGGTTTACAGGTGAAAACGTGTATAGGGCACTTCAAGCGAAGAGAACACAGGGCTGATGAAGATATCCACGCAGTGGCCCATAACAAAGACAAGCATAAATCATCATCGACAGGATGAGTTTGGAAACGGTCACTTCTTGTACTTATTTAAGGAGTGTTACTTCACCTACAGGCGACAGCACAGCTGAAGATGTTCAAGCCGGATAGAATCTGAAAAGCAAGACAGACCTTCATCAGTCACCATGAAAATCTACTGCATTCAGCATAAAGAACAAAATTCAGATTTTCAACATCAGTGATAAGTCATTCAGTTATTTTATGTAATTTAGAGAATCGGTGCCCCATTGAAAGCATTCTTAACAAGCTTCACATTTTTTTACCAGTGGCTGGCTACCATCGACGTCTCACTAAAGAAGATTAGATGGCTGAGTGAAAACGGTCAGAACCAAGGAGCCTTGGCAGCGAATCAAGTAACAGCCCATTAGTGAAAAAATATTCCTAAGGAAATGGAGACGAAATGGATACACGATGAAGAGACAATCGACTGAAACAGTAATAATAATAACATAATAAACGCTATATTCGTGAAACTAATTCTATCGACACTTTTAACTACATAGCACTGAGTGGGACTCAGATCAAATGAACAGCATTTTTCTACCACTCTATTTGAAATAAAAGGTAATACAACTTTTAGGAGAATCATAGAAAAATTCGTCAGTTTGATTTTAAAATACAGAGTTGCATTCGATACTTGGTAACAATTAATAAATCAGGTTTTACTATGCCAGTAGACATTTTACGGAGGTTGCTTTCAAAAATATAAAGAGAATATTTTAAATTACTTCGTACGGCGAAACGTTTAACAAGCATCCACTTCATCTTGACATAATAGATCCCACTGGTTGCAACTTCTCAACCAACGGCTATCAGTATGCTTAGAACTGACATTAAGACTATTTAATTTGTGAGGAAAAGCATTGAACTTAATTTCGATCACGATTTCAAAAATTCTGAATCCCTAAGCCATCAAATTCTGAAGAAGTGGCTTAGTAGTCAGTCAGCTTGGTTTTGTTGACTGAAGGTTTTAAGTTTGACCACCGGAGGGGGGGGGTTGTTGGTGCGCCATGTTGAGGAGTTCACAAATACGATGAAACAGTCGTCCAATGCATACTGGTTTTCAGTGATTTGCCTAACTGATGTTTATTCGTCAAAATATCTACTACTTGAAGTTAAAACTGAATCGAATCTGCACAAATCACCTCATCACATTCATTGGACCTGTCCTTGAATCCTCCTTCTTAAATAAAGTTTGAATCAAGCAGCAAAAGTTATCAAAGTGGAATTCAAATTAAGATTGTTCTTTTAGTGTTTTTTTACTAAACTACTAAAACTTCCAGTAGGAGCCCATTATACAAATAATAATCTGCTAGAAAATATACAACTCAAATAAGTTCACTTCATACTGAAGTTTGCGGTGAAACGACATTTTCTAGTAGGAGGACGATGAAAGCTTTGCAAATAAACCACCCAGCTCACCCGTATAAGTCACAAATCGTTCCCAGTATTTCAAAATTTCAAACACAATTTCATTCAGGACTCTACGAAACAACATCACAGATGTTCTGATCCTAGAATAAAGATTTTCTTCAACTGCTTATGGCATCATGTAAATCCACCAGACTATAAAATAAGTCTAACTAAGTTGTCGTTCAAAGTAATTTAATGAATACTGACTGGCGAAGGACTCTAGTATGCGAATTCCGTTCTATCTGGGAATGGTCCTCTGGACGTAACTGCATTCCTCGATGAGTTGTGGAGCTCCCATCGAGACTGAAACCCAGTATCGATCATTCCAGACGCCAAGCAGGCTAGTATATAGCTCTTTGATGTTTGAAACCATCGGTGTTGATCTCGAGCTTCAGTGGGAGAACACCATCCCTCAGCGTGAAAACGCAGGGATATCCAGCTGAGATGAGTCACAAATGGGAGAAATGCGCATCCTGAATTGCACTGCTAGTCACCACTCATCCAAATACTTCATGTAATTTCCCAGACATCGTCCAGGCGTTTATATTAAGTGCGGACGTTTCAAACGGGGCCAACTACTTCTATCCCATCCATCAAAGGGGAAATCAAAATTATCTTTAAAACACATAATAAGTCATCATTCACCTATGTAGAGACGCAGAAAATAATAAAACAAATAGTTAAATAAAATACTTCATAATAAAACTTGTCTCTCATTTTATAACCAAGAATGATGACTTTTCACCAGTGGGGTAAGAAAAATCAAACTTTGTAGGATGAGAAATAAAATTTCGAATGATATGGAATTGCGTAATCATGTGAAAAGAGTATATCCTAATGAAAATAAGGATTTTTTATGTAGAACTTTGTCAGTATGATGATGATTCTAATACATGAAATAATAATGAATGGAAAGGGAGGAGGGAATTTCACTAGACGATGAACACAACACACTAGGCGATTGATAACGTTTCACTTTTAAGTGCACGGTTGTCTACTTTCCATGAAGGGAAAATAATGAATGGCCCTTTTTCCCAACAAAATAAATTATCACACATGACTGTTCATCGTAAATCCTTTTTAATTTTATTCTTTCTTTCTTTCACTAACGAGTTTAATGTTAGTTAATATCACGTTCAATTTGTATGTGAAATAATTATTCACTGAAAAAAAGAACCTGGTTCTACCTGATATTCTCATTTCACTGAATTTCTCCTCATATCATCGTTAGAGGATAAAAAAAAATAGAAAAAAATCTGGCGAAAGCAATCAAAGTAGGATTCAGAAGACAAAAAACCGATTCAAGAAAAGACTATTCTTTTCGACAAACTCCTCGTCCGACACTACAATTATGCACATATCCGTAGTCTTCTCTATGCCTAGCAAAATATCTTTATATCTTGGAGCGATGCTCAAAATACAGAGTTCTACCTAGAACAAAATAAAAAACGTCAGGTTCAAAATGTATGCGTCTCCATCTAGAGTAGTGTCGAATGGCAATCAAATTTCCACAGCATCTTCAGGCATTTTGAAAAGGCTTTCGATATTGTTGACCATGGAGTACCTTGAAAACTGCTTCAATGCTGCCGAATGCAGCGCTCAAAGCCTCATAAATCTCATCCAACAGATATTACCTGTCAAGTAATCGACATTAGAAAATATCAGGATGCGTTTGAAGTGCTTACATTCTTGATTGTGTTGGACTGTATTATGCGGAAGATTATGAGAAGCGAAAATACAGGTATACGGAGGACTGATGAGAAGACACTAGAAAGCCTGGATTTCACAAGTGTATTATTATTATTGCTCCCTTGGGTTCCTAGTGGAACATAGGGCTTCAACTACACGTCTCCATTCTCTTCTATCTTCTGCTGTACTTTTCGCCTGCATCCATGTTAGACCATACTGTTTCAACTCCTCTTCACACGATCTCATCCATGTCACCCTAGCACTGTCGCCCCACTCGCCGCTTCCCTTTCATGTTCCACTCGAGGGCTTCACGCGCGATGTCACCCAGCGGTCTCCTCAACGAATATTCAGTTCATCTCAATCCACTTTCTCCTGCATATTTGTTGGGCGATTGGTTCTTGTTTTGTTTGTTAGTGTCCATAGTTTCTTGTTGGTGATTCTTTCCGGCCCGGCCATCTGATCTTCACTATAGATCCAGCGAAGACATTTGTTGGTTGATGAAGGTCTACAACAGGCTGTTGGAAATATTCTTTGTGACCGGCCCGCCAACTTTCTGATCAGTATAGAAGAACTGGCTGACTTTACGTTTGTATTGAAAATCCGACTGGATTTTGTTGTTGATGGTGAGCGACGAAGATTTCCAGATTGACTTCAGGTTGATGAATATGTTTCTTGCCTTCCCGATTCTCCCTCGATTTATCATCCTTGTCCGTTCCTCTTGTAGTTGAGACAATGCTCCCTAGATAAGTGAGTGTATGAAGTAACCTCTTTCAAATCCCACCCGTTGATGTTGATTGACGCTGGATATTGCTGCTGTTGTTGTTGTTGGTTTGTTATTTTCATCACCTCCGTTATGTTTATGTTCACCTGGAGTCTTGTCTTCACTGCATGCTTCTTCAACCAGTTTGTCGGTTTTCGCTTGTAAGTTTTCGATTGTGTGTGACGTCAAACATAAATCATCTGCGAAATCCAGGTCTTCTAGGTTCTTCACGTCGGTCCAGTATATTCCTGTCTTCTCGTTTCCCACTGTCTGACGCATGATCCAGTCCACCACAATTAGGAATATCATTCATTGTTGATAATAAGTCCGCACCGTTGTCTGATTCCTGTGTTTACTCCAAACGCCTCGCTGAGTTTTCCGTTGTGGATCACTTGACATGTGCCGTTGTCGTACAGCTGTTGAATAATGTTGATGAATATTTGGGGTACGCCATAGTACTCGAGTAATTTCCAAATTACTTTGCGGTCAACGCTATCTGTCGAAGGCCTTCTCAAAGTCTATAAAGTTGAGGTAGAGGTTTGATTGCCATTCCATGCTTTGTTCTGTGATGATGATGCGTATAGTAGCATTTTGCCCAGCACATGATTTGCCTGACTTTCCTGTTACCAGCTTGTTCTGGTCGGAGTTCTGCATCCAGTGCGTCTTTTAATCTCTCCAGGATGATGTAACTCAGGATTTTACTTGGCGTCGACAGGAGCATGATTCATCGCCAGTTCTTACAGAGTGAGGCCTGAGCCGCCCTTCTTTGGTAGTTTCACGAGGTAACCTTTCCTCCAGTCAGTGGGCGCCTCTCCCTCCAGTCAGACCTTTTGCAACAATGGATTCAGGATGCCTGCTGTAGTCTCTGCGTCCGCTTTCAGTGCTTCAGGGGGTATTCCATCTGGTCCGGCTGCTTTTCCAGCTTTCAGAAGCTTGATTGCATTCAAGACTTCAGCTCTCGTTGGAGGATTGTTGTCAACTTGCAGTTGTGTGCGCGCTGTTGTTGGTATTTCTGGATGGGTTGCAGGTGGTGGTCGGTTCAAGAGTCCTTTGAAGTGCTCCACCCATTGTTTAATCTGTTTTTCTTCCCTGGTAATTGGCTTCCCTTGGCTGTCTTTTATAGGTTTCGCTTGTGTTGGTCTCTTCCCGAATAGAGATTTGGTTATCTGATATAATGTCCTCAGGTCCCTTTTGCCTGCTGCCTTTCCAGCTTCACTGGCGAGGTTGTCGTAGAATCGTCTTTTGTCCTTCCTAGCACTCTTCTTCACTTCTTTGTCCAGTGCTATGTAAGTTGAACTCAGCGTCTCCTTCTCCTGTCCGTCCTTGCATTGAATCATTTTCTCTTTCACCATTCTCCTCTCCTCTATTAGCTTCCAAGTGTCCGTTGAGAGCCATTCCTTGTCTTGTCTTTTCTTTCTTCCTAAAACCGTTGAACACGTTTCGTTGAGAATCGCCTTCAGAGACTTCCAATGTTCTTCCACGCATGATTCTTCAGTGATGTCGCGTAGTGTTTCCTTCTTTGCTCTGACAGTTGCAGTGAAAGTGTCTTTTGTGGTTGTGTCCTTCAGTAATCGAGTGTTGAACTTGCATTGTGGCCTATTCCCAGCTATTCTCAAGCCTTTTACCTTCACCTTGAAAGTCCCTTGTACTAGATAGTGGTCTGAACCCACATCTGCTCCTCTCCTTGACCTTGTGTCCAGTAGGCTCCGTCTCCACTTTCTGGAAATTGAGATGAAGTCTATTTGGTTTCTGGTGTTTCCATCTGGTGAAATCCATGTCGTCTTGTGTATATCCTTGTGTTTGAACACACTACCACCAATCACCAAATCATTGAAGGCGCAGAAGTCTGAGAAGAGTTCACCATTGTCGTTGATTTCACCGAGGGCTTCACGACCCATGGTGAGTTCTCTTCCTGTGTTGTCTCCTCCCAGCTTCGCATTCATGTCGCTACAGAAACTTCAACGGATTTCACAGGTGAATTTTGTCTAATATCATATATATCAGACGCATGAAAGACAGCAGAATAGAGGTTACATAAATAAAACGGAGGTGATTAAGGAGCCTGACCACTCATCAATGCAACGATCACCAATCACTGTCAATGGAAGGAATCTGAAGGAAGTTACGCTGTGCATTGTTAGCATAGCAGTTAGGACTGTCGCCGAGCATGCACAGGGTCAGGGGTTCGATACCTTGCGAACGCACACCTGAAATCTGTGATCGGCCTGAAATATTTGAGCTACCAATACCACACGCTAAAAATCCAATACATGTACCAAAAATACTATGTGGAATCAAGCTATAATCAATTTAAAAACATAAATAAAAATTTTCCAGGCAGCATCATTTTAACTGCAGGCGATAGCTGCAATCATAATGTCGAAATCGGTCAGGATCAGAAATACAGACCACACATTCATCATTCTGTAATCAGTTTGGGAACCTTCTGAACTCAGCATAAAAAACAAGATTCGGGCTCGCAACAGATATGATAAGTCGGTCAGTTCTTCTATACGGGTCAGAAACTTGGTGAACGCGTCACGGAAAGCATTCCTAACAGGCTTCTACAGACGACTATTAACAGCTGTCCTTGCTTCATATTGAAGATCAAATGAGCAACAGCAGTTAGCAACAGGGATTCCAGCATCAACAAAAAATTCGGATTTTCAATACAAGCGTCAAGTTAGATCTTCTACACGGATCAAAAAGTTGGCGGGCCGGTCACAAAGAATATTTCCAACAGCCTGTTGTAGACCTTCATCAACCAACAAATGTCTTCGCTGGATCTATAGTGAAGATCAGATGGCCGGGCCGGAAAGAATCACCAACAAGAAACTATGGACACTAACAAACAAAACAAGAACCAATCGCCCAACAAATATGCAGGAGAAAGTGGATTGAGATGAACTGAATATTCGTTGAGGAGACCGCTGGGTGACATCGCGCGTGAAGCCCTCGAGTGGAACATGAAAGGGAAGCGGCGAGTGGGGCGACAGTGCTAGGGTGACATGGATGAGATCGTGTGAAGAGGAGTTGAAACAGTATGGTCTAACATGGATGCAGGCGAAAAGTACAGCAGAAGATAGAAGAGAATGGAGACGTGTAGTTGAAGCCCTATGTTCCACTAGGAACCCAAGGGAACAATAATAATAATAATAATAGAGAGTTCTAGGAACTGACCAACCGGGAACCTATTGGTCAACAAATATTCCAAGGGAAACAGAGATGAATCTCATACACGCTGTGGAGTGGATAACGAATGGAAAACAGTGAGTTAGCCACTGAGTGAGTTCAAGACGGAGGAGATTTTCTGAAAATGAAACAAGAACTTATGGACAGTCGTGAAGGTGGTTGAAGATGCTTGCAGGAAACAGGTCTAGACGGAGATGTTCTTTTGAAACAGTACATTCCACATAGGATTAATAATAAAACTTGTACGTAACCTATATAACAAGCTATATACGTATAAACATAAGTGCAGACTAACTCATACAATATGACATATTTGCACACTTTTTTGAATGGAAAGTAAACTGACAAAACTGTGAAAAAGTTGGATGTATGAAATCAGACTGCTAGGAAAATGCACGAAGATTTGAGTTATGTCACATTTGGAACAAATCACTTAACGATCAAGCAGACAGTGTGAGAATAGCAAATGGATTTGAAGTCAGAAGTGTTAGGAGAAAAAACAACGATAATACTAATTCCATTATCATGAAAGATCATATCAAGCAAATGCAATAATTAACAACATTAATCGAGTAATTATTGTTGAACAGAGTCGAAAGAGAGATTAGTTAAGTAGATCAGTGATAGCGTAAATCTTGTACAGTGCAGCAAAGAAACTTAAACAATGACACTTATGATGATAATATAGATGCTATTAAGGCATTCACACATGGAACAAGCAAAGTTTTTTCCTGGACTAATCAAAAGGGATTATCTTATATTACAAGGTGTATTAAAGATTATTAGTAGGGCAAATCGTAAGCTATTAAGTCAGCTTGTCACTATTTTAGTCAACAGACACCTGAAGTCAAACGAAATGGGCTAAATCCATATTGACTAACTCTCAGCACCCTTTCTATTTACAACGCTTCTTTCGCATCTCAGCAGATAGGACTGGAAGTCATTGTAAAGGATTATCTGCTCGCTCCTGCAACCAAGTACAGAAATTCAACTATACTCTATTTAGCCCACTCGTGTTCTATGCGACAGGGATAGTGTGCAACTTATATATTACTATGTAATTAGCAGATTAACTGGCGCTTTTATATCCCTTCCAATTTGTAATCTGTGATGACTCGATTTCCAGCATCCTATAATTTTAGTTAGTAGTAGTTTTACCACCATTTTATAATGTTTGTAAATTTCTGACCTTAATTTTGCTGCTGCCGCTGAAAAGCTGCTAATGTCAATTTTAGTTATCCATACCATGAAATATTTGGATCTTACGAGTTGATCATGGATTGATACCAGTTAGAGATCCGTTGTAAACCAGCACTGTAGTTCTGGACAGCCAACTGTTTCATCCTAGTTTAAGAATCATTGGCACTACGCACCCACAACCAGGGCTCAAACCCACGTCCTTCCAAATACAAGGCAGGCTCCTATACCATTCATCCCCTGGGACCCAATTTAATGACCAGTCCATGAATTATAACTTCGACCAATTAGTGATTTAGCGCGACCCCAACCAATACCGTCGGTGGGACATCCATCCTCACACTTGACTAGATGGACCTCACTGATCACGAAGTTTCACTAGAACTGCAGGAAATTCGATCCTGTTGCAAATTACTAGCGAGCATCTGATTAGTTTCCTATAATTGCTTTGTAAGGATTACTTTCGCTTTTACGTATTGATGACGGATTGATACCAGTTAGAGAGTCATCGACAACCAGCACTGGAGTAATAAATAGCTGTTTCATCCTAGTCTGAGAATCATCAGCAGTGTCCACCCACTGGGTTTCGAACTGGTAGAAGACAAAATTCATGGACTGGCTGCTGAATCGGGTGCGAGTGGCTGAATGGTATAGGAGCTTGCCTTGTATTTGGAAGGTCGTGGGTTTGAGCCGTGGTTGTGGCTGCGTAGTGCCGATGATTCTTAAACTAGGATGAAACAATTGGCTGTCCAGTACTCCAGTGCTGGTTTACAACGGATCTCTAACTGATATCAATCCGTGATCAACTCAGAAGAACAAAACTAATCCTTATAAACCAACTATAGCCAATAAGCTCTACTAGTATATCGAAAAATTTACCAAGATAGATCAAGGGTCACTATACTCTGATTTCACGCAAACGCATACGCACACAGATTTGCATTACAAATTCAAATGGAATAAGCGTCGAAGAAACCCTTTTCATATTCTGGTGTATGCGACTAGTCTGTTATAACGTCTACGTGGTTGTTATGCCTTATTCGTTGCTCTGGGTACTAACGTATAAGAATTACGAAGTATACGGCTAACAGACATGAATACTACATCAGCACTGAGGATATTCTAGTAAGCGATGGACAAGGAGGAAATTATCACCAATATTTGCAAATTGTGCTTTGTGACTACTTTACTGTGCAGTGTATTTATTCTAGCATACCTCACTTCTTTCTTCACCAACCTTGTTCACTTCAAAATATTTCTCTTAACTGATTGAATAATTCCAAATATAATAGCTTATTATACGAATGAAATTTACCTGTCAAGGAATAAATGCTTAACTCATATGCAGTATGTGTAGAATTTTATGTAATTAGACGTTTCAGTGGCTAGGGAGTAATAAAAGATAGACGTAGATTTGACAGAAAAGAGAATCAAAGGAGATCTAGATTTCGCGGTTGATTTAAGTCTCTCTTCGCAAAAACTGGTAGATATACAGTTGGAAACCGAGTAGTTGTGAGAACAAGCAGAAAAGACAGAACCTCAAATAAACACGGATAAGACAGTGGTGATGAAGACACCCTGAGAACAACAACAATAACAGTCATCCGTCAATATCAACTGAAGAAATTTCAAAGAAATCACTTCCTCCACCTATCCGGACAGTATGCTTTGAATCACAGTTGGCACAGATGCGGATTTCAAAACAGACAGACCCCATCTCTCTGAGATCACTGTCGAAACTTTCTGCATTTAGCATATAAAGAACAAGATTCAGATTTTCAACACCAATATCGAATGAGTCATTTCTTCTGTATGGCTCAGAGAATTGTGTTAGGCGCAGCACTAAAAGCATCACAAACAGACTGTTTCAAACTTTTATGAACAACTGAAGGTCAGATGTTCAGATGGTTAGCCGGGAGGAATAAGCAACAGGAGATTCTGAAGTGCAGCAAACGGCTGAAGAACCTATTGCTTAACAAATACGGATTAGATACACGCTGCGAAGACAGTTGAGTGACATCACTGGCCAGGCCGTCGAGTACAAGTTGAGTGAGGGAAGACAAGTTGAACGTCTGTTCATAAACTCAGGATTTACTCATAAAAAAATAAAATCGTTTTGTGTTTTACTGATATATTATTGTATTCACAAAAGGCTAACTGGATAGCAAGACAGATTACCTCAAAATATAAAAAAAGCGTCCAGCAAATAGCTACTCTTTTCGATGACGTCATTATCAACCTGTGCAACTGCATATGTATATTGTACTTCCAAGTTTTCTAGTGATTCTCTAACTGACGTCAGCTGATGATGAAGTCCTATAACTAATCTTATTTTAGTTTTTGTTACGTACTGGTCGAGTAATTAATAGTCCTGACGCAAGAAGGCGGAGATCAGAAAACCACCAGGTTCACGATGATACTTGTATTTTTCAAACAAGGAAAATCAATGTCACACAAAGGTATGAGCGAATGTTAAAAAATGAACGAATCAATAGACGGTCTTAACATGATTGGTTGTAATGTCATATGACAACAAGGTCAGGCATGTTTGTTTAGTTAGTGGACAGACAACAGCATATTGTCAGTTATAATGAAATATCGATCCATATACATATAGCAAAATATAATAGGCTGTCAACAACAAAACACATACATCATGCGGATACATATCAGTTTCTAACACATAAACGAAAATTACAATCGTGATGACACAACCCTGGAGATTTTCGTTATGTTGCTAAGACGATTTACTATATACATATATGTGGTGAGAGGTGGCCGTGAGAAAATATGAGCAAGGCTGATTCAGCAACCAATCATACCAGACTTAACGTGGCAAAATATGATTCGCAGATAGAGAACTCTATTTTTCGAGGAATCCCGAAGTAACCAATCAGAAGCCTGCGTTTGTCTGCTTAACTTCTGATAAACAACCAATCAGATGACTGCGCTTGTCTACTTGAATAAGCTATAATAATGTATGTGAAATATATACGTGTTGATTTTCGTAATAAACGATCTGTTGCCTGGCACTTATCTTCTGTTGTTACATATATATAACTGTTTTTCATCTAGTGTGATATGTTAACGACTTTTGATCGCTGACGATAATTTCTTTTTTACTACAATAAGTATTAAATTTTAAGTCTGGGAAACTCGTGGGAATGATAGCTGATCACTATATATCTAGTTTCATCTAGGTTTTTTAAAGATGAAGTTCATGTTTATAATCAATAGCAATTGCATCCTGCACTTATTGGTGTCCGACTTTTTCCATGTTTCTTCATCTGAAAGCCGCATTTTACACCGTCAGGAGGAAGATCCCTTGACAATGTCTGGCTGGAAAGGCAGCCTTATCAAGAAAGTATGTAGCACTATTCGAAAGGCTCTACTTTAACTCATAAAGCTCTGTAAGAACTTATGTAGAGTTGTGCTCTGAAGGAAAGACAATTAGTGGTATCCATTTTTGTTGAATTCCATCATAGATGTAGAGGTAATCCTAGTCAAATGTAGCAACTTTGGGATTGACTTGTAACCAGGGTACAGTCCGGTTGAAGACTCTGACAAAACGCGAAGGCTTCTTAACATGTTGAGCAGAAATCTTTGAATGTTTGGTATGTTATTCACCCCTGTAAAATGTAAAGTAATGCTACAGGACTGAACTCCCTTGAATCCAAGCTTCAAAACTGAGGTTGAAGAGATAATTAAGCGTGTTGACCGATCAACTCATTTGAGAAGTTGCATCAGCCTTTATTGCAGCTTAGATACCAAATATACGAGTGGCATTTCTCAAAAGTCGTCTGTGAGGCAGACGTGATATTTGGCTATCAATCGAAGGATGTGTGAATTGCTCAGCAGTTTACCCTGTCATTCTTTAGGACTGTAAAACACAACCATTGAGAGTGGAAGATACGAACTTGCTAACTGTTCTTAACTACAGATGTCTAGGTTCTATCTCACATATTAAGTGGTATACGAGGAAAAAGAAATCGTAATATAGATGAACAATAGAGCTTTATTGGATATGGCAGATCACAAAGAGTGAAAGCTCGTCGGTAGCATAGCGGTCAGGACACTTGCCAACCATGCATGTGGTCCAGGGTTCGATCTTCGGCCGACGCACTCCTTTACCTCGCTAAGCCAGAAATAAAAGCTGGTAGAGAGGAAAGATTGGGCATGAGGCTAGCAACCGCATCCTGTAAAATAAAAACACTGCAACAGAAACTTCAAGCCAATAGCTTGAAGCCCTATGTTCCACTGGGGAACGTAAAGGAAAGAAAAAAAATGAGTCATAATAGTAATGATAATAATAATAGTTATAGTAATAATGGTTTTATCAATAATAAGGATGAAAAAGTGAGGCAATCTGTGATAACACGAATGATGAAAAAACAGCAGAATTAAACAAACAAATGTTCAGGTAGACGTGGTAGTCGATAAAGGCTAGTAAAAACAAATGAACCGTTTAAGTAATGTTAGATTGTAAGGGAAGTAAATGAGACACGCTTTTAATGAAGTTGTGATAAGATTATAGGATGATAAGAAAGGGGTTGAAAATATAAACAAAGGATGGTGTAGAAGTCATTAGTTGGTTATGTCTTAATAGGCCAAGGAAGGGATAATGACTGTACGACCATTTTTTGAATGCATAGTTTAGGTTTAATAGTTCGAATGCCTATCGCCTCAGCTATGTGCAGTAGAGGAATACGAAGTCTATTGGAAAGATTCGGTGGGATACGATGAATAACTTTGAAAGGTTTCGTTTTGTCCACTACATAACCACTATCAATTAAATGTGACAAAATTGAGCTACCGATTGTTTTAGCCTATCCTTTGCCAAACCACGATGAAAGATGTTCACTAACACGCTGGCTAAGCAGTCTGGTAGTACGCCCAATATAACATCTTAAAATAGCTTATTGCATAAATGTATTAAAGGTTTTCTTGTACATTAATAAAACAGACTGACTACATTCATCATAAAGTGTACACCTAACTGCGCTAGTTAGTAGTCTGCAGAAATAAATGCGTTGTTGTTGCCGCTGTTGTATAACAACTGAGAATTTAACAATCTACCAGAATTGTAATTTCAAATTCAAAGTCACCTTTAGACTTTAAGAAATTCCCTTGAATACTTTATTTCATTAAATAGATACAGAACAGAAGGAAGTATGTTTAAATGAGATTAGCTAGCCCAGAAGAAAAAGAATCATTTTAATTTCAACTGCCGGAAGTCTCATTTAAATGACATTCACATCTTTGTATAGTAGACAATTGTATAGACAATCGAATGAATAGACTTCTGCAGTGAACAAATCCTTATATATATATATAATATGCCGAATTAATTATGAACATAATTTTCCTGCCTATGTGTAAGGTGAATTTTTGACTAACTCTCTAGCGTAGGCATCTGATGTAATTAACGAATTATACTTCTCTTCATACAGCCACTACTTACAAAAGCGCATACTTCTTCAATAAAGTTGATTTCAACCCGCTTTTTAAAAAAATGGAATCATAGGAAACCAAACCCAATTTTCTGAGTATTGTCCATATGAAATTAAACAAAATTGCCAGTTGGTTTAATTTTTTTTCTTTTTGACTTTAAGCTTAGACAGGAAATCATGAATTTATAATCATTTCAGTATAGACGAAGAAGTGACTATTTTTGTGAATATGTAAATCGAATTCAATGATTTTTTAAACGAAAATTAATACCGAAGTGTTAATATTCTATCCGCAGTGAACATTGAACCTTACCCATGAATACTTCAGAAGTTATCCTTTTCTTATATCCGTAGGCTTATCAGGGAGGCTAATTATGTTGAGTGAAACTATTTCCTAGAAGCATACAAATTTTTAATACTAAACACTTTTAGCAGCAGTTTAACTGACGTACAGCTGCACTAATATTGCTCTCACCATCCAGTGTCACTTTGAGTGCATTGTGAATGTCGGTCCCCCAACTCATGTTAAAGTTGCAGAAAGCTGCAGAAGTTTTGTAATTTGATTCCAAAAGTGTTTGAGGTGTATAGTGAAGATCTACTAAGTGGATTAAACTAATTACTGGTTAGCACAGAAGAATTCTGGGTATTTTCATCAGATCGTTGAAAATTGTTATCTATTCATGTCTTGAGTGAAGACGTCCACTGGTGTTTTCCAGGAATGTTCACTATCATCATTATTGTCTGAATTCATATTAGGTGTAGTAATAAAAACATATTTGTTTGACATAAGTACTAAAGTTTCTTTTTTTACAAGGCAGCAGTGCCCAGACTACATAATTTGTTGTTTTGGTAAAGATACCGGCGAAATTCAGGGATTTCTACAAATCTTGGGCAGGATTCAGACAAAATTGACACGCGTTCAGGATCTGTCAAACTTAAGATGATTAGTACTGAGCTGATTTGTGCATAAGAGTGAAAGTGGTTACACAGATTGAACACTTCAGTGATTTGTATATTGCTTAGACCTTAACAAAGTGATTTATCACAAAATCTCAGCATTGGATTTTCGCTTACCATTGTGATATGATTTAAAAATTATAGTTGGGAAGCATTTACTGAATAAATTAAAATCAATTGTAGTGACAATTGTATTCATCCGGTCTCGTTTTCCAGTTTCGGAATATTTACTCTATTTCACACCAATTCTTTCTTTTCACTTCATATGTTTTTTGGTGTGTTGTGTTAAAAATCATCATGCTGATTGAATACACTTCTGTGTGAGACCTTTTACTTTGATTTATATGTCAGCACACAGTGGTTAGGACTCTCGCCGATCATGCACATGGTCCGAGGTTCGATCCCCTACCGACGCACACCTGATATCTATGGTCGGCCTGCTAAATTTGGGCTACCGATATCCACGCTGAAAATTCCATACTTGTACCAAAAATACAGTGTGGAATCAAGCTGTAATCAAAAATAAATATTAAATTTATTTTATTGGGATAAGACACTGATATAAGCTCCTTATGTATCTAATCAGCCAAAGTGAGAGTCCTCTTCGAATCAGAATCCAGGAACACGAATCAGCTATTGAAAGGCATGCTCTATGTTCTTTCATATCAATGCATATAAATAATTATGGACATCAGTTTGATTGGGACAATGTCGAAATTCTAGACAGAGGAAGCAACAAAAGTGCAGTGAGGGAATTCCTAGAAACCTGGTACTCAAACGAATATGCAATTAACAAACACGTTAATTAATACACACCAAATATACCAACTAATAAAAAGTAAATCATGTGCCAAGAAAGTTTAAAATCCAAGTCTATAGAAAATGATAAATACAGATGTAAAGGTGGTTACTGCGAGACGCAATTCTACCACTTATGGAAGATTTAAATGACTTCACTTATGCTAAACATTGCGCTGAAGATGCTGTCTAGATGCGGGATGACGAAAGCTCCACAACTAAACCAACCAGCTCAGGGAATACTACTAACTGAAAATCTTTTCACTTATCTAAGCAGCATTGTTCAACTTCAGGCGATCGACACGGATGAAGACTTCAAAGCTGGTGAGGATGAGAAAAGCCAGATATGTCTTCATCATTCTGAAAACAGTTTGGAAATCTGCTGCAGTTAGCATAGACAACAAGATCTAAAACTTCCAAATGGTTCAGAAACGTGACACACGTGTAACTAAAACCATTTCAACAGGCTTTCGGATTCTTATCAACAGTTGGGTTGAACGGCCGGTGAGAAAGGATTAGCATGACTGAACTCTAGCAACGAACCAGCCAAAAGCCAATCGTCTTAATATATTCTAGAAGGAAGTGGTGATGAATCGGACACACGCTGAGAAAGTTATTTAGTGACATTGCGCTCCAGACATCGCTTTGACTGAAACCTGAATACAGAACGGTGAATCAAGTGACATGCTGGAGATAGTGTGAAGAAAAGATGGAAACTTATGAACAACCGTGGAACCAGCTAGAGAGGACTGAAAATTGCGGAGTCCAGTAATGATGTGCTGTTGGAGACTTATGTTCTGTTCATCAGCACAGGTCCCCTTGATCCTTTTCTCTGTAGACACCTCTGTCTGAACCCACGATTGCCCTTAAACTCTCATCCCATCCTCACACATCCTTCTCCATGTCACCCAACGACGCACGCTAAACTCTTCCTTTCCCATACGTTTTACACTTTAGGTTATGTCTAGCAAGCAATGTCCTCCAACAGTCTCCTCAGTGTGCATCCAATCAATCTATATTTTCGCCGGCATACTTGTTGATCAGTAGGTTCCTGATTGGTTTGTTCTTCAAGATTTCCGGCAGCTAATTTTTTTCTGCTCATCTAATATTCAGTATGAACCTAGTGAAGAAAGATGTTGATAAACATCTGAAGACTGTTCGAAGTACTTATCGTGGCGCACCAAGTTTCTGACCCATTTAATAGGACTGAATTAACATTGAGGTTGAAAATCCAAATTTTGTTTTGTATGATGAGTCCAGTAGACTTTCACACTGGTATCCAAGTAACATCGGTGTGTCTTGGTTTTCTGATCCTCTTTTGCCTTGACATCTTCATTGGTGTCGTCATCTGTAGTTGGAACAATGTCGCGTAGACAATTGAGGGATGTGACCTCCTTGAATTACTTACCACTGACAGTGATTGATGCTTCTTGTTATTACTGGTCGTTAGTTATTCATCATCTCTTTGGGTTCAGCTGGGGTCTTGTTTATTATTCTTCTTCTGTCAACTTGTCTGTTTTCACCGGTAAATCTTCCAGTTTATTTAACATCAGATATAAGGCGTCTGGAAAGTCCAGATCTTCTAGAGTCTACTTATCAGTCCGATGTATTCCTGTTTTCTGCCTTTTACCGGTGGTGTGCAGGATAACTCAGACCATCACGGTAAGGAATATTCGTTTTATTTATTATTTATTTCATTCCCTTTCATTCTAGGTGGTTTCAAACTAAGGCTGTGAGGTTTCGGTAGCAGTAGTTTCATTTCTATGGTATGGGATAGCTAACCCTACGCTAGCTTGCTTGACTGAACTTACTACCGGCTCAGAGCGGTTTGGGATTGCGTCGGCCTTACCCAAATAAGCAGCGATTCGACAAATAATACAGATTCATTAATAGATCAATATAGGTGTATTGCAACTACGTTTCTTGCTTCTCAACTCTTGAAGCTTTTGCTTGTATATAATATACGAGAAGAAAACTAAACTTGCTCTTTTCACTGAACAGCAAAGGAGAACAGGGATATAACGTGTCTGTGATTGAAGACAGTGTTCTTTGCATCTCCTGGCAAAAAATTAACGGACAGTTTAGGGAGATCATCGCACTGAAAAAACAACTCAGCAAACAGTGAAATAAATGAGTTGTTTCAACTCGCTTTTAATACTTTAATGATCTCATATATGTTGTCATTTTGCCTTCCTTAAAAGAGAAATGTTTTTTTGTATAGCTTCATTCGTTCTGTTCAGCTAACTTCATCTTTTTCTCATCTTGTCTTCAGGCTTTTTATCACAAAAAAGCGTTAAAGTTGTAAATTCTATTATATATGTCCAACTTTGTATTTTCAACTTTTCCGTAGACATTTTTCGCATATACTCTATTAGATTGTAGCCTAATTATAAATAGTCAAATGATATATTACCCTATCCTGATGTAAAACTATATAAAGCTTATACGAAATGTTTTAATTTTCTGATATGTAAAACTATGAATAAATCAGTTTTTAGATCAGAAACGTAATAAATGCAAACTGTGCTCAGACAGAGAAAAAAAAACAAAGCATCTTCACAAGCAATTTAATCCATTAAGAAAGTTGAAATAGAATAAAGTCAGTGAAGGCAAAATATGAAATAGTTAGAACATAGGCGTATATACTACTGACTGTTTGAAATGAGTAGTAATATACCTCTCATATCAACTAGTAGTGTTGGCTAGCCAGGTGTACCAGGTCTGTCTCTGCTCACAGAGCTAAAACTTTTCCAACAACTGGATTTCTGGTTAGCTGTTAGAGGCTAGATGCGTCACGAAGAACATGTCAAACAAACTACAGACCTTCATCAACAGCTGTCTTCGCCCGATACCACTCAAGATCAGATGGCCAGAGAAGAGCAGCAACAGGAAGGGATCTCTGGGGGTGAACCAACGGGGGGACGATTGTGCAACAAGTACGCAGGAAGAAACAGTGGTGGATTAGCTGACATACACTGAGAAAATCATCAAGTGACATCACACGCCGGTACATCGCTTGAGTGATACCCAAATAGGAGGCGGCGAGTTGTTCGTCAGTGCAAAGGTGGGGTGACGTGGAGGAGGTGTTGAGGAGGATACAAAAGCATGTGAGAAGACGTGGAGCAAGGTGAAAACGTTGGCGGAGAACGAAATTAAATGGAGATGTGCGGCTTAAGCCCTAAGTTCCTGTAGGAGCTATAGGAAATAGTTTTATATAATATGTAATATGCTTAAGAGAAGTTTCAACGCCATAAGTCGAGTATATAATTTGCAAATTAATTCGTCATTTGAAATTTGCATGGTTCGAAGAGGTGAAGTTTTATCACAGTATCTATACCTTACATAAGATAATGTAAAATAGAATATAGACCACCGAGATGGTATTACATACACTGATTTACAGATATTATACACGGAGAACCTAAACAGTAACGACTATGGAGTGTGAACTCATGACTGATCTTGTAAGCGTGACGTTCAGTGGATTCGAGAAGATGCAGGTTATATTAGCGCTAGTATGAACACGGTGTACAAATGTCATCCTGACCTCGTTTTTAAGTATTGTTTAGACAATGGTTTGATAAGACATAAGGGTTAGGATAAGTATTGATGTTAGAGTTTTGGTCGGGCTCATTATAAGGGTTAGGATTAAGGTAAGGATTAGTTCTAGGGTTGGGAATAGAGCGAAGTTTAGAATTACATTTAACGTAAGGATAATGGTATTTTAACATAATTTGCAAATTTATGAATGCGAGTAAAAGTGACCGTTGTTCGATTACAGAAAACTTTTTTCAATTAATATGAAACTTTAAAATTCATATACCTCAATGTAATTGGAAAGTATTTTTTGGTTATTCATACGAACTGTGGTGATGATTTGACAGAATAATTCTAAAATAATTGGGCACCGAGTGATAAGTAAATGCACGTGTGGAAATTATATTTTATGGAGGATTTAATCATGGGCTGACGTCAGTTAGAGAACCACTGGAAAACCTGGGAGTACTGGACAGCTGTTTCGTCCTAGTTTGGGACTCCTCATCAGTACTCACCCACCGGGGTTCGAACCCAGGACCTTCTGGTTACAAGGCGAGCTCGTAGACCATTGAGCCACTGGGACCCGATCTAATGGTTCTTGAATTCTACCTGCCAATTCATGACATAGCGCGACCCCTTCGCAATGTCTTCTTCGATGAGTTACTGCCTCATCCTCGACCCGCTGTACCCTACTGGTCACGGCTTCCTACTAGAACCCCAGGTTAACAGCCTGAATAGGTCAAGTCGCTAGTGAGCATCAGAATAATTTTTAAGTGTTGGTTTTGTAGGGATTTGGCTTGATGTCAGCTCATGATTAAATCCTCCATACAATCAAACCAAATCCCTACAAAATCAACACTTGAAATTATATTTGTAATATATCGGCAAAATTGAAAAGCTTAATTCCGACGTTTCGTTCAGGCAGGCTGGTCCGAAATGCTTCAGGGAAATTAATTGAAATTAGGTCTCAGATCAGATTTTGATCACAGGTCACACGATTTGTTTCACTACATTTTGTTGTCTGTTTCATGACTCATATGAATGGAAAAAGATTTTAAAGACAAGAGGTACTCTTTTGAATATGTGATTCTCTGTTACTTTAATTTCGACTAATTTCTCTGAAGAAGTTGGGCGCAGTTAGCTGAATGTTGGAAACTTTGGAATTGCACACGTCAACCTCGCTGAGATTTCACAAATATAAATTTTACAAATATTTTTTGATTATGTCGAGATGAAATTTGTTCATCTTTAAATGTGTTCATGCAAACATCGCAGCTTTAACTCCTTGGTCGTCTCATGACCACTTATGTTTTTGAACTCCGTGGTCACTATTCCATGTGTTTCTGCCGTATTTGAAGAGAGATGACAATGAGCCAGACCTATTGTGCAGCACCACATGGATAACAAGACCTTATTAGGCAGACCGAGCTTTGAATCTGTAGCTTAGGGATTGGAAATCAAGTGCCCGAACCAATAAGCTAAGTCTTCTCAATTCTTATGGATTCATTCATATTTACTGGAAATCTACCTCTCTTGAAATGCAACTCTTCAAGCTGCGTGTTTACTATTGTTGTACTAGAAAGTATAATTAAAACTCTGTCTTTTTGCTGTATTACACAAATAAAAATACGATTTTTACTAGGGTTGTAGGCGTCCTTCGTAATGTATTTTAAAAGATCCCCTTTAGAAAAAGCAATAAATACAAATTAGGAAATAGTGAAACCAATGAGTCGCTGTTTTGTTCCTAACCTTTAATATTTTACGCATTTCATAGATTTTCATTGTTCATTTTTAGTGAAATATTAAAACGAGAACTTGTTAGCTGCGTCATTTCTGTTGAGCTCACTTCCCCTTCTCTAGTCTAGTCTAGTCCAGCCTAGTCTTCAAGTCTTTTGTCACAAGAAGCATTTAAGTTTGTTAGACGTCTGTTGTATGCATTTTCCAATTTTACACTTTTTTGTAGACATTTCTGCTTATACACTAATTTAGTATGTATCGCAATTAAAAATAGTTAAGTGATACGAAGCCTACTATCCCTACTACGACATGTCTATCCCATTTTTTCCCTATGAGTTAAGCTGTGTAGGAGAGTGAATCACTTTTCAAATAAAAAAATTAATAAATGCAAACTGTGCTCAGACAAAAAAAACAACGAAGTATTTTTTCAAGCAAGTCAATCCATTAAGAAAAAATTGAAATAGAATAAAATCAAATTGTTGAAAATTTAGAAGTATGATGGAGAAGATTTGCAGCTTCGCGAATTAACTATCCAGCTTAGAGAATACAAACACATCAAAATCCTCGACCTGAACTGCAAATCTTCTCCACCATATCTAAATCTTACACTCTTACGGAACAGGCTTCTTTCTGTTCGAAAGTGGAAAGACTTCGCCAAAAGCCAAGGATTCATCAGAGGACAATTATTCTTCCTTCATGAGTACCTTTTTCATCAAATCTTACCGACCAGTGTCAGATACAAACCACAAACCAACTGCAAAATGGCACGGAAATTGGCCTAACGATATGGAAGACGCATGTTCAAATCGATGATTGATTACAGATGCACATTATCGGATCACCAAATAATAGATGCTCAAAAAGAAAAACTAGAGAAAACCTTTAAGCAGGAACACGTGTCAACGCTTATCACTGCAATTACGTTGTCAAGTAGAAGACACAGAGAAACAAGACGGAGAGTTCCCAAAACCAAGCTGAAAAACAACAATCAGGCAATGCACCTATTGACTGCGTAGTGAACCTATTAAAACAACCACTCACAGAAATAGAACAATGACTATTACAAAAGTGATTAAACTACAACACTGGAGACGCTTCAAAAACTGATTTCTTCGCTGCCCTTGATTCATTAATCAAGTCGTCAAGCTTGACCGAGGAAACACAGGAAGAAATACACCAAACAATCGTACCAATGGTCAAACAGAAAACAAAACACCCAAATCGACTCTCCAGAACTAACAGCCCTCAAAAAGCTGAAAAGTAGGAAGGACCTCGTTATTCTACCAGCTGACACCTAGAATGCTCGAGAATATTTTGAAACCTGGTATTCCAGTGAATCATCAATCAACAGACACGTCAACATTGACAAAATTTATCAGTCGATAAGTTAGAGGCTTGAAGTTTAAATAGCAGTGGTATTCATTCATGACCAACCCAACCTTCCTTCTTTATCAGTCTTATTACTGGTGTAGCGAGGTAGAGGAGTGAGTTGGTGGCCGGGGATCAAACCCCGAACCACATGAGGCGTAGTTGGCTAACATTCTAACATTCTTTCATGATAATAATAACAGTTAACAAGTAAAATATAATACCTTGTTATATTCAGAATGACCACCATTTCCTTCTGTACACAGAGATTCCATTCGATCATTCAATTTGCACAAGCCTCCACAAATGAAAGCGTCTTTCTGACAATAGTGAATGACTTGACAGTGTCAGTATCTTGTCGATAGCCCAAAAGATGTTTTATTCATTGGACTTTTAGGCACTTTAACTTCAGCTGTTTTCAACCATCTTGGCAAATGCTCTGTCTTGCGAATAGACGACGCCCCTCTGTACGATCTACGAATTTGATGAAGATTCCTACCGAAATTTGATGAATTCATTAACTCCTGCTTTATTAACTTTTGTTGCATGTTGTAATTTGAAGTTTTACTGTGGGTATGGATCGCTTTGGTTTGGCTGGCTAGCAAAGATTACTGTTTGATATGAGTAGTATATCACTACTAATCTCAGTCATTCAGTAGTATTTGCTTAAAAACTAAAGAGATTTATATTAGTAACAGGACCAGTGGAAACCATCAGGGAGTATTGGACAGCTGTTTCGTTTTAATTTGGAATTCATCGTCAGTGCACAGCCATCGGAAAGTTTCGAACCCAGGACCTCACGATTACAAGACAAGCTCGTAGACTATTCAACCACTGAGACCTGATTCAATGCTACATGAATACAAACTTCTACCGGTTATTGATTTTAAGCTCAGTTACCAGAGAAGTTAGCCTGCAACTTAAATATGGTGTGTTAAGTGTACGCCGTAACGATGAATTCAGTCACTGTAAACTAACCACTCTGTTTCCTTAGCCTTATGTATTATTTGCTACAGTGATTTCACACGAAATGAAAGGAATTTTAACGACTCATAAAGTTTATTATTTAGCAACGATTTATCAAGTAGTGGCACACTGCTAAAGAGTCCCAAAGAAGGACGAAACATCTGTCCAGCACATTGTGATTCTTATTGATCTGTCTTTCTTTCATAGTGATGTTGATATTTAGCAAATTAGGTTTGCCTTTATTAATTAAAATAACTCACGATAACAAATGAATCATGTGAAATTAGAAATCAAGATAAAATGAGAAATTAAAATCAATTTAATTAACAGAGCATAACTAATCCGAGGAGAGAAAGAGAGGTGATTTTCAGTTTGAACTGATGTTTACTTCCCTTTTTTTTCTAGCTTTTATTGTCTTTTTCTGGTTTTTAGCTCTTTTTTTAAAAAAATTTTAACCACTACTTTTTAAAAAGAAAATTAATTTAATTGATGGACATTTGAATGTGTGAAGAAGGAAGCTGGACACAACAATCCTGTGAAGTTGTTCTTCTTTTTGAAGTTGAAAATAATACATTCCCCTCTATGAATGAAAAGATTTTATTTATTTATTTATACGCTAAATAAAAGAAAAACTTTTTAAAAATTTTGTTAAATACATTTTGCCTACTAATACAATTTCTGGCGTGTTTTTTTTTTCTAACTGTTCTACTGACCTTCTTTGAATTGATCGGCCTTTGTTTTATAAGCCTATGGGCTCTGCTCAGTTTCATTCGAAGAAATGTTAACAGTTACTAATAAATTTTCAGTATACAAACACTATTACAACGTGCATGTCTCCATTCCACTTAGATCGCTGCAGTCCTCTGGATCAACGATTGTCAGTAGACTGTGATCTACTCTTCACACATGATCTCCCGAACGTCACACATTCAGAATCATGCTTAACCTGTCGTTTCCCATTCTGGTCAGCCTGCCTTCCTTGAAAATGTATATATATAAAACAAGCAATAAAGGTCAATAAAGCAGGATTTAATGAATTCATTAAATTTCGGCAGAGCTCTTTCTCAGCTGAATACTCTACATACAAAGACATATAAACTATTGAAATTACACTGGAAGATATAAAACTGATAAGCAGATAAACTACATTGAATTAGTCATGCAGAAAGACAGGAACGAATGTTTTCTAGGTCATGTTCAATTAGATTAGGGGGGAGTGAGTATGGAAGACTGGAATTAAGCTAAAATGCATTACGCTTCAATTACATCACTCAGATAAGCAACTAGTCACTAGAGGATATATCAAGAATTGCAAATAGAGTAATATCAATAGTAATAGTTATAATAATAGTAGTAACAATAACAATAATGTTGAAGTGGGTTAGGATAATGATACTGATAAAAGATAGTTTTAAATGAATCCCGAATTAGAATAATAAGAGGTAGAATAAATTGTTATTGATATTAATAATAAAGTAATAATAATAAAACGTATTATGATGGTAGATTCAGAGTGACGACCACCTCCTTTTGTACACAATTGTTTATCTAACTGATGTAATTAAAGCGTAATGCATTTTATCTTAATTTTATTCTCTCACACTCCCTCTTATATCTTATAAGTTTTCTATCGACCAAAGTAATTTCAATAGTGTATATATCGCCGTATGCAGAGTATTCAGCTATGGAAGGGTTCTACCGAAATTTGATGAATTCATTAAATCCTGCCTCATTAACCTTTGTTGATTGTTTTGAATTCGTATCAGGAAATAAATGTTTTCAATCACCTATATATGTGCATCGGTGGCACAGCCGTTAGTTAGCTTGCCGACCATGCACATGGTCCGGGGTTCGATCCCTGGCCAACGACTCACTTCTTTACCTCGCTTAGCCAGAAATAAAGCTGGTAAAGAGGTAAGGTTGGGCATGAGGCTAGCAACGCCATCCTGTAAAAAATAAACACTGCTACAGAAACCTGAAGCCTGGCTAGACTGAAGCCCTGTGTTCCAGTGGGAACGTGAAGGAATAAAAATATCGCCTATATATAGATGAATCAATCCTACCTAGATAAGTGAAGAAAGTAACATCTTTCAAATTTCTCCCCTTTAAAGTTTTGGTTATTGTTGTTTTTTGTTTTTTTTTGAGTATCTGGCTTCTCTATGTTCACGTGGACTTTCGTCTTTGTTTCCTGCCAGCCTCTCCTGGTAACCTTCTAGTTTTCGTCAATAGATTGTAGAGTTTATATGACGTAAGCGTCATCTGGTCTCATTTCGAGTGGACCTTTATTTTGAACAAATAGATGTCGGAATTATTTTTCTGGAATTTTTTAATATACTACTTATTTATCTCATTCATCAAAAAATTTTACTTTAAATTATTTTTCGGTGAAAATAGCACTACTCATATTTCCTGTGACTATTGTTTGGGTTAAAAACACCAAGCTTAAGAGGATATGCGGTTTATGAAAGACAGAGTAGAGATGTTTTTTAGACTGTGATAAATCAAGCATTCTGATTAAAAATTCATATTAGGTATGCTTATATGATACTGCATGTTGTTTTCAGCAAAAATTGTTGACCATGACGATTGAGTATGTAATCAGTAGCTATACTCTCCTACACTGATCACTATCCATCTATTTTATTATTTATTATTCTCTTGGGTACCGACTGGAACATAGGGCTTTAATAAAACACCGCCACTTTGTCTTATTTTCCGCCCACGATTGTCCAAGTATCTCACGATCTCTTCCATGTCACCCTCACACCAATGACACACTCGTCGTCTTGCATTCAGTTTCTACTCGAGCGATGTCCAGCCACGTGATATCCTTCGCCGGTCTCCTCAGCCTGTACCCGATCCGTCTCCATTTGCTTCTATACATTTGTTGAGCAACCGGCTCTCGGTCGGTTTGTTGCCGGAATTTCCTGTTGGTAATCCTTTCTCACCACCATCTGACCTTCATTATGGAGCTAACAAAAACAACTGATGATAAAAGTCTGCAGCCTGGTGGAAATGCTTTACGTGACGCTCTGAATCTCTCACTTATGTAAAACAACTGACTAACTTGTATGTTTGAAATCAGAATATCGCTCTTTTTGCTGAGTTGATGCAGAAGATACCCAAACTGATTTCACATTGATGAAAGTGTATCTTGCCTTTCTAATTCTGGCTGTGACATATTCACCCTTTCTGACTGTGGTTGAAACGATGCTTTCTAGTGATTTGTGTTGTTCACCATATTTGGCAGTTGGTTATCTTTGTCACCTGCGTCTTCTGAATGCTCACTTGATGTCCTGTCTTCGCTGTCTGCTTCTAAAGCTAGTTTGTTGGTTTTCGCCTGTAAGTATTTTCGAGTTTTTGTGACATTAAATCATCCACTTGTGAACTCCAGATCTTGTAGAGTCTTCTCATTGTTCCAAATTATTTCTTTCTTCTCATTCCCCACAGTCTCCTGTATAATCTAGTCCATCACAATTAAGAATGTCATTGCTGACAGTAGACACTGATGTCTTACTCCTGTCTTCACTTGAAAGGCATCACTGAGTCTTTCTGTGTGAACCACTTGACACGCGTCATTGTTGTATAGCCTTCGAATGAGGTTGATTAACATTTTGTGGCACTCCACAGTGTAGACTTAGGTGCAAGCTGATTGTGTACACTAATTCATATTTGATTTGAAAGCAGTTCTATTTCTAGACTTAGTTTGTATAAACTTCATTTCTTTCAAGTTTGCTCACTGATTGATGACACTCGTAGACTCATTGAAAAAACAGGAAGTACTTGATAGTGTCTTCTCCCCTACTTAAAACTCTTCAACGGAACCTAATTGGAAACTGTAAGAAGTTAGAATTCATGTGTCAAAACGAATTCCAGCCCAGGTGGTTGAGTAGTCAATGAGCTTAATCTCTCTGACCTGAAGAGTCCCGGACTAGAATGAAAAAGCTGTTCAGCACTCCCAAAAATTCAGTGGTTCTTTCTCTCTCTCTCTCTCTACCATTGGAGGAAGCATTACAAAGGGTTCAATTACATTTTCAGACGGCACAACAGTAAAACGAAGTGAGCAGTTTTTCTACAAAACTTTTCAAGCTTTCAAACAGACGCAAACACACATGAAGCCGCAGACTCCCATTCCCTCTAGAAATAATCTATAAACGATACAAATTGAATTATCCATTTAGTTTGTTTTATAGTTTATGTAAAAAAGCAATAAGCCACACTTAATTTGTCCATTTATTTCTTGCTATAGAATATTGTCAGAAGCGAATGAATATCACGCTCCATTACTTCGAGCAGTAACGCATAACATTAAATTTCTGTCATTCAAATGACATACCATCAGTGGATGACTAGACCAAACCTCCGTTTACTGATCCTCAAAGTAATATTTGCATATTAAAAAGACTCTCATAAGAAAACCGTGGTTTCAGATGCTGTCTGTCAGTCAAGCATTTTTGCTATGTTCCTGAGTAAAATTTGACAGTTTGTCAGAAGAACTGAAAAATGGGTAAAAAAAAGCTATAAGCCCTCCTGTCAAATTCTTCAAAGTTATGCGCTAATTAATTCCATTATTCAATATCACTGGTGACAGTTGTCAACAGAGTATTTGCCTGGAATATAATTTATTCATAATTTATTTAGGTCACTTTTGATTTTCCTGTTCACTGATTGGATTGAAATGTTTGGCCTCCATTGACATATCGGATGCTAGTTTGCTTGATAACTAGTTGACGCAATCATAATGTCTACACACGTGCTGTTCAAAGTCATATTCTCCAAAAATTATTTTATAAAACATCATACAGTTAACCAGTATGCTTACAACTTATATATATGTTCAAGGCAATTTCACTTTCAACAGTTTGAAAACATCTGGAAGTTAGGCATATGATATTCATTATAATAAAGGTTTTCTTGTATTTTTAATGAATGAAAAACAAAACGATTCGATTGTTTTCACTGGCGACTCGCCATTCAATGCTGCTAATAGCTTTATCAAAGTATTTTTTTATTAAACCAGAATTTACAAAATCTCAGCTTATATGCAACTACTTAATCATTGTTCATCAGCATGGGGTTACTTTTGTGTTGTCAAGTTAGCCGATTGGTTAAGATAACAAAATCAAGTGTAGATTGTTGGATTTCATAAGTGTATAAAATCATAAAAACCTCACCTAGATTACTAGCTCGCTAGTTTTCTAGCCAGTCCCAAGCCCGGATAAAGAGGGAGGGTTGGGGCGTGGTACTAGAAACTCCACCCCCAAAACTTAACCAGATTGCTCCAGAAAATTCAACGCATAAATATATTAAAAATACTTAAAAATATAACCAAATCATAAAAACGTGTGTTTACATAATGAAACTGCTTATCACATTCGCGTTGATTTTGTCATTTCATGGAGGAGGGGTGTGTGCTGTAACCAGGTCGAATTCTTATTCAACCATTTTCGATTCTGAGCAGGCCGAAGATAAAGCAGTAACTCATCGAAGAAGACATAGCGAAGTGGTCGAGCTATGTCGTGAATTGGTAGTTAGAATTCAAGAACCATTGGATTGGGTCCTAGTGGCTCAATGGTCTACGAGCTCGCCTTGTAACCAGAAGGTCCTGGGTTCGAACCCGGTGGGTGCGTACTGATGAGGTATCCCAAACTAGGACGAAACAGCTGCTCAGTAATCCCAGGTTTTCCAGTGGTTCTCTAACTGATGTCAGCTCATGATTAAATCCTCCGTACCATTTCGATTCTATTCAACCTGAAGTGATTCTGATCGAATTGTACGTTCTTAGTGATTTCTAAAATTTTTCTGGATGATGACTTCAATATTGTCAAAATCAATTTTATGACCTGATACAATAGCGTGTAGACCTGAGGCTGATGATTTTTCAAGCTTTACTAGTTCAGCTGGATTTCTTGGTGGTAAGACAGATGTTCCATGGCGCTCATTTCTTCTGATTTTTATTTCTATTTGGCGATATTTGTCCGATGTATATTGTACTACGTTCGAAGCATTTTATTTTGTACACACAACTGTATAAGGAATCCTTAAGGTTTTGGTCCTTTGTATGGACAAGGCTGCATTGTAGTATGTCCGGTGTTTTGAAGAAAAAATTGATGTTGTGTTTATTGAGTACTGTTCAGATATTGTCTGACGTTTCTGATCTATATGGACTGAAAACTGTTGAAGCCCATATCTTCCGAATGCGTTCTAATAATACTTTGATAAAGCTGTTAACAGCATTAAACAGCGAAACATCAGTAAAAACAAGAACATCGTTTTGTTTTTCATTCATTGGGAAATACAAAACGTTTTTCTATAATGAATGCCTACATCTGTCCATTTTATCTCTTTAAACGTCTTTTATCCTGACAACAAAACATGCTAAATATTCCTTATATAATCATGTACATTTTTAATAATAATAATGGTAAAGCTTTATTTAAGACAGTATGCGAATATACGGTACAAAAATTTTCAGCTTATTCAGTTCCAAAGTACTTTTTTCTTCACAAAGGATTGACATGTAAAGTAATAATCTGAAGTATATCTTCATTTCGTTGAAAAATTGTATAGCGTTTACTTGTAAGCAAGTTAAATCATCGCGCAAGTTTATGTATAGGTCATTTGACATAACTGCATGATTAAAACAATGATAAATCCAGATGAAATTAAGCATTTTGGAGGAAAGTAATTTCGGTAGCCCAGTGATTCAAGCAGGCCGCTTTTTTTATAGAAGCTCATCCTAAGCACTACTCAAAACATATTTCTGGAGGAGAATTTACAAACATGACAATTTTACACAAGTGTCATATATATTATTTTAGAATCTGTGTTAAAGGGGGGTTGGTAAATTCATTTCAATTTTAGATCTTCCTGTCGATTGATTGGACCGAATTGCACAAGAGGTGGTTCACGTGACCTAAGTGGTCAAGTGCATAGCGCTTTGGCGTTTGAAACTATAGGAGCTAGGTTCGAGTATAGGTGGAAACACTATTACTCACTGATTGGGGAAGGCAGGTACACCCGTTAGCTGAAGACTCCCAAATGGAACGATATGCGTGTTATCCTGAATTCCAATGCTATTCACCATCCAGAAATTTATTTTTTTTTAAATATGTTTTTTGAATACAGCTTGATCCCACATTGTATTTTTGGTACAAGTATGGAATTTTCAGCATGGATATCGGTAGTCCAAATTTCGCAGGCCGACCATAGATATCAGGTGTGCATCGGCTGGGGGTTGAACCTTGGACCATGTGCATGGTCGGCGAGAGTCTTAACCAATGTGCCACCGACTTCAAGATCGCACTGAAGACTAAAGCGTTAGAAAAATTTCCAAGTTAATTTCTATATATCCGTTGGTGAACTAATACTGAACCAAAATGCTGGATGTCTGCTACATATATGGCTCCTAGCATAGATGTTTCAAAGATTTTTGGAGAATAACATGGTGTTCCTCTGATTGAGAATGATCAGCAGTGGTTTTGCTAGGAATTTGTGAAGTTAAGGTATAAATTATAACAGTATGATAACGACTGCCTCCAACCATCTAATACCATTAAATCAGTGTGCACCGTGATGGCGAGCTTGCTATAATGGTGGTCACATTACAACTAGGACTAGATGCATCACACTAGTTACTAGTGTCAAATCAAAATATCTACTACAGTCCTACAGGTGGTCAATCGCGGGCCCCAATCACTCAGTGGTAACGTCTCTGACTGCAGCACTGGGTGACGCGGGCTCGAATCTCAGAAGGGACATGAGTCCCTTCAAGGTTGCAGATACGCCTTGCTGACGAGTGCCGACTAGCACGAAACCTAGGTCCAAGGCTTCCTGCCGATTGCCTCCAACCATCTAGTATGATAACGTGTTATTGTTGTTGCATTTAGTTCCGAGTGGAACATAAGGCTTCAGTAGAACGTTTCCACTTTATTTTATTTTTTGCAATCCTGTCTCTAAGCCCAACGATTGACCATAATCTTTCATCTCCTACTTACATGATCTAATCCATATATACATTTCACTTGCGCTGCGGTCTGGCTTCCGATGTCACCCAACAGTCTCATCAGCGTATGTCTGATATATCTCCATTTTCTTGGGAATATTTACTGAGTGGTAGTTACGTGTCTGGTAATTTTCCAGAGTTCTTTTTTCCTTATTCTTTTTGGCCACCTTATCTTCATTATAGATCAAAGATGGTCGCTGATGTAAGTTTACAGTTGTCTGTTGGAAATGCATTTCATGAAGTGTCAAGTTTTCGACCCATTCAGAAGACCCTACTAGCTTAACAGTGGTGTTGGAAATGGGAATCTTTTTCTTTGTGTTGAATCCAGAAGATTTTCAGACTGATTTCAGAGTGACGAAGTATGATAATGTAATAAAGAAAAATGACTCGGTAGGAACACAATGAATCAAGGTGGTGTATGTCCATTCAGCTGATAGGTTCCAAAATGGACGAGTCACGCATCCTAGATCCAATTGCTGCTGGTCACTATAGGCTGACTAATAAGCCAATAATATTGGTAAACGAATTGCTTGATATCACAAGTGAAGTAAAGGTTAGTGACTTACTGAAATTGAAAATAATCATGCTCTCTAAACTAATGATTGTAATTGTTAAAGTGATTGTAAAATTAATTTATTTGACTGAAACTTGAACAGTTTGTCAGATTACTGAACTTAGAATCCATATTCATTCACTGCATTTAGCTGAGGTGGTAGGCAGTCGAACTACTAAGCCTACGCTGTGCTTTCAAAAGAAGCCAATTAAAACCTAAACAGCTACCCCCTTTCTTATCATCTGTTATACCTGTTACATCTTCATAAAACATCGTTTACTTACTTCCTTTACAATCTAGCATTACTTGATTAAACTATTTGCTTTTCTTAGCCTATGCTGACAACGTCTACCTGGACATTCATTTGTGTAATCACGCTGTTTTCTAATATTCTGGGTTTTTTGATGTGGTTGTGTTCTGTGAGCTGGATGGTTAGTTTGTGAAGCTTTCATCACCTTACTGGGTGATGAAAGCTTCGCAAACTAACCATCCAGCTCACAGAACACAACCACATCAAAAACATCCACCTGAGCTACAAATCTTCTCTATCATATCTAAATATTCTGGGTATCACAAATTGCCCCTTGTTTTGCATCTTTGTAGCTGTTAAAATCACTGTTGTTATTAATATTGTGACTAAATGCACATTTTATATGAACAATTATATCATCCTACAGACAAATCACCTTGATTGATTCATGATATATTGTAGTTATTTGTGAATTTGTGTAAAGCCTGATGAGATCTGATTGAAAACATAGTTATGTTCGCTTGCATATGTTGTTTCAGTATTCAAAGAATCTAAGTATCTATAAAACACGAAATAATTGAGCAAAGAATATTTTTTTCGATAATTTCCTCTTCTAGCTTTGCAATACAATTTGTGTTTATAAATATAGAATATTCTAGAATAGTAGTCAACAACAATATCAAGGCGTATAATCTACCGACAGTTCCTAATTCACTTCTTTGGAGACAACGTCAGTGAGATACTAACAAAACGCCTTAGAAATGGGGTAAAAACAGCATTTTCAGCTGCTGAATTACACTGTGTCTTCAAAACCACTCCTCTTTGGCGTTCGGAAGTAAAATAGAAGCTGCCTAATTTCGCCTTTTCCATGGGTATCTACCAGTTTAACTGCCCCTTAGGAACCAGTTACATAGGCCATATAATCAGGCGTGTTTCTCGTCGGATTTCCGAACATCAATCTGCTTGGTTATATAAAGGACAATTAAAATCTATTCTTAGCACTATTCTATCTCATTTGTGGATTCAGAACACAAGATTGATGTTAACGAGGCAGCTTCCAAAGTCATTTACCGCATACCAACAAATCTTAACTTCGCCTTGAGAGTTCGATTACTAAATACTGCTTAGGTGGTTGGGATCCACATTAAGAAGCCTAATTTATGCGTCCAAAAGAAGCTAGTTCACACATTATCGTTACCTTGGCCATCTACGTTTGAATGATCCTCAATTTTTGTGGATTTTTTTCTAATTTTCGTTGATATTCCATTTGCTATTATATCTTCATTATTATTATTTAGGCATCTTTAATGAACTGTAATTCCATTGATCTTACTTTACAAATCGATATTACATAAAAAGCACTAATATTGTTATTAACTACTAATCTAGAATATTCCATGTAAATAAACATACATATATATGCGCAGAGCCAGAAGAGGAAATTATCGAAACGATTATTCCTTGCTCGACTGTTCTGTGTTTTATAGTTGTCTGAAAGAATATTTTGGCTATATTGGAATCCTAATATAACTAGAATCCTTGCTTAGAATAAATATATATAATGTCTGTATTCCAAGCAGTTTTATATCCATTATGGATTACTCATTACCGTTAAAGTGCGGTGATTTACACCCTTCCCCTAAACTGAAATGTGTTCACGCATGGATGTACAAGTTTCAGATTTTTAGTGATAAAGACGAAAAACCATCTTTTTCCACAAAAAATATACAGTAAAAGCTTACATATAACGTTTCAAAAGGTTTTAGTTAGCTTTACCAGTCAAATGAACAAAGCGATCACATGGATACCGTTCTCTATAAATCCTTGAATACACATTTTAGAATGACTTAGCTTTGGAGAGTTATCTTCATTTAAATATACAGAAAAATGAGACCTCTAAGGCAAACCTGTCAATCATAATAAAAGACTAACACAACTGCTGAGTCACTAACTCATACTGCAGTCAACTATAGTCGTTCAACCAGTACAAGCTTTCCAAGTTTCAGATCCTGAATAGTTCATATTTAGAAGTGTTTTGATTCATAAGAGATGATAATAATAATAATAACTTTATTTCAAACAATAATTGTTATACCCAGGAAGGCGTATATATGCAATCTTGAAGAAACTCCTGGCTGCATCAAACAAAGGATTCGACGCATCATACTAGTTACTAAATAGTGTTTAATCCAGCTATCCAATACAGTCTTAGAGGAAGTCGATCTCACGAGACCGAATAGCTCAATGGTTAACATCTCTGACTGCAGCACTCGGTGACATGGTTTTGAGTCTCAGTGGGTATATGAGTCCCTTTAACACAGCAGATATGCCTTCCCAGTTGGTGGGTGCCAACAACCACAAAATCTAGTTCAGAAGACGGCTTCCTTCCCATTGCCTATAGCCATCTAATAACAATAATTTATCAAATTTAATCACTCAAACATGTGTATTTTTGACCTGGTTTCTGACAGTAAATCTGAAATGTAGTCATCTGATTCCAGTCTTAAGCAAGCGATCTCTATTCATCTTTAAATCTGATGTCATATACTAACAGCCAGCCAAGAACTTACTACTGATGGAAAAGGAATAATCGTTGAAGAACCAATTACCACTATAAGTAATTTTACATATAGCATGGAATTTTCACCATTCTGTACAGAGTAGGTTTATAAGCTCTTTTTAGGACAGTTTCATCTTCACACAACACCTACTGTAAACATGATACTGTTGAATTTTTATATTCACTAGCCGTACGAGTATAAATTATCATGAAATTCCTTCTGGTTTAAACCCCTGAGGAAATACTAGAAGAAAGCGACGAAAAACAGAATGTTTAGCATCAAACAAAATGACATTAACCAATCGTTTGAAAGGATTAAAATGCTTATCACACCAACAGTGTCAGTTAGTTTAGCCAAAACCATAGCGGTAACCCTGCTTACAGCCTTCAATTTTCTATGCAATATGACATAGTCTTTTTCGATAAGCTCAGGAAATCATAAGGTGGAACAGTAGACAAGACTGGGTTGAATAAATGAATTAATAAACTGTGAGAAAAGAGGTTGAGTTATTTAAGCAGTAGGTTAAGCCGAAGGTGTTCTTGATATCAACGAGATAGGAGACGATCGACAAAGATTAACAGGGAGAATAATACTAGATAGACAAGCTATTTAGGAAGAAAATCATCCTCTGGATTTCATACAGACTATGGCAATTAGAGTACGATCACAGGATGTTACAGGATTTATACAAAGGAAAAGGTTTCAAATGATTACTGTAATCCTAATGAGGTAAACCGTTTGTACCGCTTAGTAAAATAAATCATAAAAGACAGTGACAAGTGTCGCTTAACTGACGCCTATACACTTAAATAATGAACATTTTTTGTCTACGTGAATGCAGTGGACACATATGGACAAGGTCGTTAACTGATATCGTGCGTCATTGGAACACAAATTGAAAGTGGCAAGTTGGGCGTTGGTCATTTAATAACGTAGAGGAAATCATATGAGAAAGAGATGACAATTTATAGGAAATTGCGGAGCCGGAAAAACTGGACTAAGGAGAACATGATGAAAAAGAGATGTGCTTTGGAAGTCTTGTATTCCATTCGGAACCCGAAAGGATTGCATAAACAGATGGCACCTTTATATGGATTACAACAAATGGCAATACAAACTAAGTACTTCATTTCAATAATTGTTTTCAAAAACATTCTTTCATAAACTTTCATATACACTAATATAAACTTTACCGAATCTACTCACCTAACCCATGAAAGGCAATATTGCCCATTTGTAGTAACGCGTTCAGTTGTTCTAATTCCGTATGAAATGACATAGCCATATTGTCGAATTCATTAAATTCTTGTGTCTTTGTCGCTGAAACTGTGTACGTTGATGCGAAAAATGGAAATGGCACGGTTGTTCCGACTTTAGGCACAACTGATGTATACATTAGGCTGGTATTATTTACCTCTGTCACCTTATTAGAATCACTTTGATGATTAAGCGTGTGTTTTGAAGAATTCAGCAGTAACTTTTCATAATCTTGACCATTAGGATTATTTCCGGTTTGGTTATCTGTCATATTATCAGTTAAATTCCGCTTAAACATGTACTGATCAATCATATTCTGAAATAAATAAGCCAATTTCTCAGTCCATAACAGAAATGGCCGACTTTTATCTTCGATCACGTAGGACTGCAACTGATCACTAACATATGACCATAAGGTGAACAAACGTTTCTGTTTAAATCTATACAAACTATTCTCATTATTCGAGAGATGAAATTCATCACCAATATAGAATATTTTAATAATTTCATCAATTTGTTCTGGTGAACATTTGTCTAACAGGTTGACTAAACTTTTTGGTCGATTATATCGGCCTAAGCGTTCAGCGAATATAGATGCAATCTGTAGACAGCTAACATTTAAACAAAATTTTTGTGTTTTACACTTTTGTTGTTCAGTTTTACTATTACTTATACTACTACTACTATCAGTAGTATAAGTAGTCGGTAAGTGAATAGACGATAGCACAGGTGGATGATGTGTTTTCTTCATTGGTGACAATTTGTTCACCGGTGGCATCAAAACTTCTGACGATGAATACGAAGAGGAGGTTCCATATATTGTCGTTAGTGATTCATCATACTGGTTATATAATACAACCATAGTAATAATTACAATAATTAATAATAATATAGATATAATTAAAATTACTAATAAGATTTGTTTACGTCTGCGACTTGAATGAATGTAATCCATGAAATTTGAGCAAATATTCAAGTGTGTATTCTGTTTACAACAAGAAAATCTATCAATGCGTAAAATGCTAGCTAGCCAAGACTTTGTTTTATCCATCCATGATTGTTTTGTTTGAATGTATTCAGGTGCAATTGGCGGGGATTTTAAATTCAGTGTTTTACAATTCATGGATTCATTAAATACTACAGCTCTACTAGAAGTTGTTGGTATTTCACAATTTTGGATAGATTTTGTAACCGGATTATTTGGCTTAGATTTTTTGGATGATAATTTACGAAGAAATAATGATTTTGAATCGGTGTGATTTTGTGCTTCACTGGATAAAAGACATTGTACACTTTCATAATTTTGATTGCTACTATTACTATTATAGACATTAGTAATATGTGTACTAGTGTTATTGTTATTCATGTTCATGGTGTTGCTGATTGTAGTATTCGACATATAAAACATTTTAGAATTGGGTAGGTGTTTACAATTCAGAAGTCCACTTTCAATTTGTTTACTAGCCATTAATAAAGGTGGTCCAGAGTAGGCAGATGTGAAATCATTTCTACTACTACTGATATTCCCATCAGTAGTGCTATTTATTTGTTTTAAACTAAACTGTTTAGTTATCTGTTTGATTTTCATTGTTATACCTTCTCCGCTTTCTGCTCCTCCTCTAAGTGTTTTTGGTTTTGTTTTGTTTTGTTTATGTATTTTGCATTTTAATTGAAGTTAAAAATGTGCAAATATTGTATTCGAATACAGGGCAGTGTGATAAGGGTAAAATCCAACTTCTAATTTCTCAAATATCCGTTGTTTAATCGGAGTCAACAAATTTTATTTCTGTTCTCATGATTGAAAGCCGGGAAAACGAGTGAACCAATCAGAAAACAGTACATGTACTTAAGCATTTCATTGGTTAAGTATTTAAGAAGTATATTTATTATTTATTTATTGATAATACTAACAATGATAATTTGATTTCAGTTATGAGATTTCGTTAGGAATGAATATCAGTTAGGGAGCGACAGAGAGAGAACTATTCAACTACTTCTAATCAGTAGGCAGCCGCGACCTCACCAGGGATTTAACGCTGGATATGCGGGTGATCAGATAAAGCTCGTCGACTAAATCGAAAATGAAACAGGGTTTGGTTAAAGGATTTCATCATGAGCTGACATAGGTTAGAGTATCATTGGAAAACCAACCAGAGATTACTGGACAACCATTTCGTCGAATTTTGGGATTCTGCAAAAGTTTTCACTCACCACTAGGGGTCGAACCTAGGACCTTTTGATCACAAGGTGAGCTCGTATACCGTCAAGTCACTGGGACCTGATCCAATAGCCCATTAATTCCAGCTTCTGCACTTAGTTCCGGTCTCATTGGCTTAATGGTCTGCGAGGTGAACTCAAAACCTGGAGGTCCTGGGTTCTAACCCTTACGGCGTGTTCGTACTAATGAAGAGTCCTATAATAGAATGAAACAGCTTTCCAGTACTCCCTGGTTGATTTTCCAATGCTTCTCTAATCGATGTCAGGCCATGATGAAATCCTCTGACCAATCAGTCAAATCATTACAAACCAATACTTGAAGCACGGTTCACCAAAAACATACAGTACAGAATCTACAATGAAATTAATCCAGATCTAACAAAAGCTTTTGATCCAAATATTAGTCGCCAGGTCATTGATAATTACTGGATGAACGTCCTGAAACTGTACAGAAAAGTTAATACCAGTAGGGATCATCATACCAAGCAGAGGTAGATGCACATAAACGACATTAATTAAAGGTGGTGTGATATATCATAAACTGACGAAATTCACCAGTCAATGAATTTTAAACCAAATGTCTGCATGTTCAATGAGCTTGGTCTCATGAGCTGAAGGTTCCCAGTTCGAGTCCTGATGCGGTCATGGGTTCGCACTGCTGGTGAATGCCAAAATGGACCAAATAGCCATCTAATGTTCTCTGGTGATTTTCAATGAACTTTTCAACTGATGTTGGTTCGTGACATCACTTAAATAATGAAGTTTAATTAATCCAAATTCCATCAGTTTCATAATTAGAATAGTAATCGAACTATGGAAACAAATCCGATAAGGTTCTCAGCACTAAATTGCACCCAATACATAATCAATACATATCACTCTGTATTATATCAAACAACAGTGCCAATCTATGACCGCACTAGTGGTCGATTATCGTACCTTCAGGTTACAAGTCTCCGTGAACACAATGACCATTTAGCCACTTGGGCCAGAATTCAGTAACGTGAGAATTCTAACTTAGTCAATTTTTAATGCACAGCTATCATCAAATAACGCCCCTGATAGGCATCTACTCCAACTAGACATCCTATAATCTAAGTAATACTTATAATGCCGTGAAGTATTGAACTGAGATTGACGTTTTGCTTAATCTCTAATAAATCTTCCACGTTTCTATATTATAGTTTGTTCTGTTTGTTCTCAGCCTTAGTGTCAACCTAATTTTAGGCCAATTTTTATAAGCTATCTTATTAAACAACATATTTACCTGATTTCGCTTCTGTTAATCTCATGGGAGATAAGTATAATTGCGTGTAAACAAAATTTTTTTTTGATACGCCAAAGTGCGAATATTTCAACCTCATAATACAAAATTTATAAGACACTAGGGATGAAATTTTAATATAAAGCGTTAATTTTTCAAGATTTGGTCGATAACAGGTTTGACCACGAGCTGATCTCATTCCTGAGTTTAAACCAGATCCCAGATTAGGCGAAAACAGCTGTCCAGGACCCCATAACTCTTCACAGGTTCTCAAACTGACGTCAGTCTACAGTCAAACCCTTAACCAGTTATTTCCCTACAAACCAACACTAAGTGATTTATGTGAAGCTCACTGTACAGGAACTTACCTGTCGTTGCAGTAAGAAGTCATAACTAGTGGGGTTCGTCAAGTCAAGTAATTGGAATGTTGATCGACGATGATACTGGCTGCAGGATATGCCATATGTACGTATAACACGAATAAGTAGAGGATGGGATTGATAGGCCATTGTATTGGGTTCCAGGGGCTGAATGGTCTTCAAGGTCGCCTAATAAGCTGAGGATACTGCGTTCATACCGCCTAAGAGGCTCAAACTGGCACTAAACGAATGTCCAGTGCGTTCTGACTTTCAGTGGTTTCCTGACCGGTGTGGTTTGTAATCAAACCTGAAATTTCGGCGCCTTAATGATTTATTTTCTTCTTTATTGCTCATCTCCAACAGTTGTACATTGTATACAATTGGTGGATGGTGGCTAGCGGTGAATTCCAGGATGCGCATTTCGTCCTATTTGGGACTCGTCATCTGGATGTACCTGCATTTCTCAGTGAGTGATGATGTTCCCACCGAGGCTCGAACCCAGTACCCATTGTTTCAAACGCCAAAGCGTTACCCACTAGACCACTTGGGCCACAAGAGCCACCTCTTGCGCATCCTGGATTCCACTACTAGCCACCATCCACAAATTGTATACTAATTAAATGCCCAGACATCGTCGAAGCATCTGCACAAGAAGCCAACATGTCAAACTGAGACTGAGCACTTCGGTCCAATCAATCGATGGGAAAATCAAAAATTCAATTCAGTTGTACATTGTGTTACAAAGTCACCTAATTACACTGCGATGAAACTGTCTAAAATCTAATTCCATTGAAACATTTTGAATTTCGACAGGATAGCAGGAAGACGTAATTTATCTGGATGTCTGGTATTCTGTAGCTCAAGCCTGCAGACGACCAGGGCAAATTCGTATGTACTTGTGAACACATTTGTCAAATTTCCGGGTCTAACTACACTGGACTTAACGCTGCCCTTAGAAGACTTTCAGCAACAATGTGTAATAACCAACGCTAAAAACCAGAATACGGATTGGCGACTAAAGAATCCTTTATTCTTGCTCCAATATGTAACCAACAATAAGGTTATTGTACACAAGGTCTCAGAATACATGTCATAACACTTTATCACGATAATGGCTGCGTCTTCTGACGAACAGCGAAAGATGGAATGATGACTGCAGTATTGATGACTCCCGCCAGAAAACGGAGTTGGGTTTGAGCAAACAACCATGAATTGATCGTTCATTCTTCAACTACATAGACAACACGTATATATATATATATATATATATATATATATATATATATTTAAATACTGGGCAATAAGTCACTATGATTCAAATTCTGAAAGCCAACGTAGATTTCTTTTTCTCCACGAAAATGAGCTTAGCTGTATAGTGACTTTTGTGGAGCGCTGCTCTACGTTTTTGCTTTAATGATTGGACACTGACGGTCATTTCTGAGAGATGGCCACACCACCGACCAGTTTGTTCCACTCTTTATTGTTGTGGATGAACAGTTGCAAATGACAGGGAATAGATCGGGTCTTCTTGTTGTCTTAATCAGCACTACCGGTCATTTCGACAGTTTCAGCCACCAGACATTTGAAGACAGCTGCCAAATAGACTGTAGTGTAGCATTTAGCAAGCGTAGTTTGCAATCTTTCAGATCTCAGTGGCATCTCTGAAGTTCGAGGGATTTGTTGAAGCATTTTGTTTGATTGTTCTAAATCGTTTAATGAATTTCATGGCATAATTTATTTCTAACACTACTTAACTGAGATCCTGCGCTTGTTGGCGCTCATTCGTCACCAGGATGTGTCTACAGTCTTAAGGGAGCTCGTGTACCCTCTGAGATTCTAACCAGTATCACCTAGTATTGCAGCCAGAAGCTTTACTGCTGAGGTATTTTGGCTCACTGTTGACTTTTGTAGATACAGCTTGCTCAGCATAATCACGAAGCACGAAGCCTAGGCGAAGCAGGGCTTCCAGTCGGTTGCTTTCAGCCATCTAACAACCGTTCACAGTGCAATGTGATAGTTAACCATCTAGAATGGTGGCCACATTGCAAAACTGACTGGCAGAATTCAATCTTCATCAGCACTAAGTACCAGATGCATAACATTAGTCACTAACGAGTATGTAATCAAAATAATTATATGTAATGTATGATTATACAGATTAAAAGGAAAATAAAATCGACCAAAAAAGCTTCTTTGATGAACTAAAAATATTTCGCTTTCACATACCTAATTCGTTTCAACAACAAATGAAACTAACTGACTCACCAGTCCGTGAAAATAGGTCATGTATCTATAGAAACGGATAACAAAGTGAATTTTAAAAGTGCGTATAAACTCACGTATATAAAATTCTTTGAAGGCCTTTCCAGATAAGGCGTAAATTCAATTTCGTGTGTTTAAAAACTATTTCTTATTACTTTCAACCTGTTTTGATGAACACGTTCTAAAACCACAGTTTATTTCGTACAATAATGGTTTCCCCCTTCATTTTCTTACCTCTCATCTGAGATTTCGAGTCTTAAATAAGCATTTTGAACTATGCCAATACCACCTTGATCTTCCGTAGTCTGTTAGCTTCATTATTGTGATTAGTTGTTAGGTAGAAACCGATATTATGCACCTGTTACTCGATAGTGGCGGAGACTGAACTCCTAACGTCCACTTTGCAATGTGGCCACTATGCTAGGTGACCCACCGTCACGGTACACTCTGAATTTCTGTTAGATGATTGAAAAAGGTAGTCAAAGATCTAGGTTTCCTGTTTTTTTAACATTGACCAGTCAACAAGTCATGTATACAATCTTGAAGAAACTCATATTCCCTGTGAGATTCGAACCTGTGTCACACAGTGCTGAAGTCAGAGACGCTGTCATTCAGGTATTCAGGCTAGCCATTGATCTCCTGTAGGAATGTTGTAGATACCTTGATCGGTTAATAGGTAGTAAGCACTGTCAAATGTCTTCTACTTTGAGTGATAGATGCTGAATCCCGTCAGTCAATAAATATGTGTGTATGACAAGTACATGTGCCGTCAGAATTTTCAAAATATGTTGCGCACTTGTGTGACTTTTGTTAGATAAATTATATCCAATTTTTCGGTCCGACTTTATCATAAATCGACAGAATTTGGAATTCAAAGGCCATTGGATAGGGTCCTAGTAGCCTAATGATCTACAAACTCGCCTTAAAACCAAAAGGTTTTGAGTTCGAAACCTGACACTGAGTCCCGAACTAGGACGAAACAGTCGTCATCTCATGCCTAACTTCTAAAAGACATGACAGCCCATCACGGCTGCCTGAGAGGAAAACTAAAAGTACGATCCATCTGCACATTTTGGAATTTCGCCTATAGCGTTTATAAAGTGATCCAATCATGAGTTGATCTTTGTTCGAATTCAGTATCATTTGGATAAGAATTACTTGGTATAACGATTTATTTATCTACTCTCTTCTGTAATTATTTTTTATATTTTGAGTATTCTAATGTCTTATCTTCTAAGTGAATCTGACGGATGAAAACAAAGACATTTCTTGAGTCCAAAATATTTTTCAACTAAAGTTTTTTAAAATTTCGATTAACTCAGTAGAGACGTCTTCATAAGACTTTTGAAATACATCACCCTCCAGGCCCTGAAGTCCAAGCCGAAAGGGATACAGTGAAACAGAAGTGGGTTTGAGGGTGACAGGGATGAAATCATATGGAGAGGAAAAGCAAGCATACGGGCATTCATAGAGTCTACTAATAATGACAGCAGAGAAGCAACGAAAATTTATGGAAAGGCGTACAGCTGAAGCCTTATTTCCAACTCGGAACCCGGAGCCAAAGATTTGACGACATTATGTAAAGTAAACATTGTTACATATCCTAAGAATATGGTAAGAAAGATATGTACGAATGATCACTTGCAGAAGGAATTTGAATATATATGGAATTCCTTGATGGAGATGGACTATCCGATTATTTTCATAAAGAAATGTACGAAAATATAGTAAACCTGATAGGACGACGGCACATAAGCAACCATTATCAACTAAGTTACAATGAAATAGAGACTTGTCAAGTGAGATTTAGTTGCAGCGACTAGCCACAAGTACAAGGAAAACATTTAATTCAACCAACCTGCATTCGTTATTCCTTGGTGGACAAATGATTGGGACCTAAACTGCTCCTGTGGGAACAGTTACGTCGGGTGTACTACAAGACAGATTAGCCTACGTGTTATTGAACATGTGCCCTCGTTGTTTGGCAAAAGAAAGATAAAAACCATACAAACCTCTGTTTTGTCGCATTTCGTTGATAGTGATCATAATAGTAATACTAACATCTTTATCCTGGACAGTATTTACGAAATGTACAGAGCTTTCAGAGGAGTTAATTGCATGATATTTTCCCTTCATACAATATCTTCAAATAAAATAATTATTGACAGTATAACCTGTGACACAATGCTATCTGAGCTGAAGCACAAACCATTCCCTTGTGATATATCTGCTTTATCTCCTTCAATAAAACCGCAGTTTATGGTTGAAAGCCAATTAGAAGATGTTCAGAATTACACTGTGAGACCGAAGGACAAAACTGAAGAACAGTTATCTCTTGTAATGATTGGAACACGCTGGGCACACACAATCAGGTCTTTTCTCAAATTTAGTAGGAACTTTCGAATAAGAAGCTTGTAAACATTTTAGATACACACGACTGTAGATAACACCAGTGGAGGTCAGATCTTAATCGATTAAAGCAAACCGAACGAGAGAAAATATATGCAATAGAAAGATGGAAGTTTTTGAAATCTCAAATTTTAAACAGGCTGTCAATATATATTCAGTGAAGAAAACGAAACCATTCAAGGGGATTTATTGCATCCTACTGAATCATTCAAATGGACTGCATATTTGTCTACTACATAGAGCTGAGGTGATAGGCATTCGAACTATTAATTCCATATTAGATGAGTTCATTTTAAATATCAAATTAAATATTCAATATTTTGGAGAGTCAAAAACAGAAAACACTTATATAGATAATAATAATAATCTACTTTATTCCAAAAACAGTACTTATTATACAGTATGGAATTCTCAGCATTTGTCACAGCATTGCATCTGATTTACTTAAAATATAAATAAAATTAAACATTAAAACAGAATTAACCAGAGTAGGTTCTCCACATTTAGAATATAAAGTCAAAAATATTCGAAGCACAAAATGAGAGCAATAAATATAATAATAATAACGGTGAGTTTGTCATAAATCTTTTATGGATTTGAACTTGTTTCAATGTAGATTTCGTCAGGAACGAACATTGAGGCGCACCAGACAACGATTCTGCCTTGATTTCGAACTCTTCAGCACTCCACATTCACAACCCCAACATAGACTGAACCCGAGAACTTCAGGATATAAGACCGAGCTCGCTGACTATTCACAAATTGTTTAATAATAATAATTTGCTTTATTCCAAAACAGTACTTGTGATACAGAATGGAATTCTCAGCATTTTACTACAGTATTACATCCAGTTAGTACACTAACAATAAATAAAATCTACATAGATTAAGGTAATCTCACTTCATTATGACAACAGCATGTTGGTATGTCGGTAGCAAAGCTAAAATTGAACAGAGTGTTTAAAGGTGTTAGAAAAGTAGATACTACTAGCATATTTACTGGTGTAAGTAGTAACAAAAAGGTCGAGATATACAGAGTGTGAAAGAAAGAAGAAGAATTTTTTAATAGAGTTAATAAGGAAGAAAGAAACAAAGCCACACATAACAGAAAAAAGAGAGAGAAAAGGAAAAGAAGGAAAGAAAACGTTGTACCTATAAATGATATCAGTTGAAAAGACGAGATCCAATTGTTCTACTGACTATTTAATAAGTTATAGGTTTCATGCCTGATGCTTTCTTTATCGCACAGAACATGAGCTAAGAAGGGTATGGTTGAGTTTTTGTACTTGTTAGTGCGAGCATATAGTTTTCTATATAGGCTTCTGGTTTTGCCTGATGAGATACAAGGGGAGGGTTGCGAATAAAGAGGATGGTGTGAGTTAGATAAAATGGATTTAGCCCATTTTTTACATGGGTCCAAGTTCCTGTCGACCAGAGTATTAACAAGTTGGTTAATTGGCATGTTGCTTACCCTACTGACAACCTTTAACATCCTGCATAATAAGGTATAGCCCTGGAAAAACTAAGGCGAAACAATAGAAAATAATAGGCAGAATATAGGAGTTAACGAATTGTAGGAGTAAGGGTTGGGTTATACCAGAATATCTTAAATTCTTGATGTAGAAGGTAAGACGGAATATTTTCTTAGAAATCAGCAAAGTATGAGACGACCGGGAATGACGCCTAGGTATTTAATTTCCGACTTGGTTTCTATTTCAGTGCCAACTACTTTGCACACCTCGTGAGTGCTAACCAGTTTGTTTAGGTCAGATTTATGCTTAAAGGTGAAATTGACTGTTCGGGATTTAGATGGGTTTAAGGTAAGCCCGTTTTGCTTGGACCACGGGATGATTTCTGATAAAAAGCCATTTAGTTTGCGGCAGTTACTTTGACATTTGACAGGCAAAGATACAGTCAGGTTGTCAGCATATTTGACGAAATTAATGTCATTTGAAGATGGTAAGTCATGTAGAAAGAGAGAAAAGAGAAGTGTGGAGAGTACAGCACCTTGGGGATACTAGCTTCAGTGAACACAGCAGAGGAGAATTTACCTGTGTATACAGTATACTGCATTCTGTTTGAAAGTAGGAATGCAACCAGTTGGTGACCCAGGACTCAGTTTGTGTCATAGAGAGCTTAATTAGCAAGGGACATCTACGTACAGAGTTGAAAGCAGAAGTGGAGTGGAGAAAAGTGCAGCAGACGTATTTACCGCCTTTATCTAATGATGAGGCGATAATGTTGTGTAAGACGACTGCAGCGTCTAAAGTGATCGTGCCCTGTCTATATGCAAATTGTTTGGGGTCTTCAAAGGTTTTAAGGGAGGATCCAAGTTTAAGAAGTACTAGTTTTTCCATAAGCTTTAGAAACGGGGAAGTGATGGCAATGGGTCTGAACTTTACGTTCTTGCTATTGCCGAGTTTAGGGACAGGGACCATTTTAATGTCTTTCCATGGAACAAGTACAACGTTTTTGGAGAAAAAAGCATTTAGGATGTTAGTAAGTTGGGAACATAAAGCATCTGCATACTGTTTTAGAACATATGCAGGTACTTATCAGGGCCAAGGCTACGTGAGGGCTTAAGCGTTTTAAGACATTTTAAAACATCGAGAGTGTTAAAGTAACGTTAGGAGTAGTTGTGGTATAAGGAGAGTGTATAAAAGACATTAGGAGCATTGACATCATAGGAGGGAAAACATTACATCGCTTACTACTGCCAGTAATTTCATTGAAAAGTTTCCACATGCTGATAGGAGATTTGCATGATAAAAGTGTATGATTATATATAGCATTAAGATTTTTGATTTCAGATTTGATCAGAGCATTAATCTTTTTAAGTCCTTACTTATCTTTGCATTTATATAATGTTTCTTTTCGCCTACGTAGTTGTTTGAGACGAGGAGACGAGAAGCGGTCGAGGCGTTTGAATAGTGTTTGTTTGGGACAGAATTTGTCAAGACAGAACTTAAGATAATCCGTTATATGGGTGATTGAGTCGTCTAAAGTACTTTTCATAGAATAAATCCCAGTTAGTATTTTTTAACATGCACCTTAAATTGAGTAAGTTGTCAGGTGTGTAACATCTTTGTTGTGCTTTCATAGACAGGTGTGAGAAGACTTTAATATATGTTTTGCTGTGTATTTTTGATAAAACACGAACAATACAGTGATCGGAGTTTAGTATCGGCGAATGTTAACGTGTTTCATATACTTTTTCGTCATTTGTAAAAGATAAATGGATTGTTTTGTCAAGTCGAGTAGGAAATGTGACTATGTTTGTATGATCAAGTGCTTCAATGAAGGAGCAACCTGAGGAGTCGAAATCCCCAGTAATAGCAGATAGAGATTTGTCGAAGTTGGCAGCGGGAAACATGGTGAATTCGTCAGCAAAATTTGAAAGATCAGATAGTGAGCAGCTGGGAGAAATGTACATGCATGTAACAAGGATATGTTTATATTTAGGGAGATGTTTGGGGCGACATTTGACAGTAATAGTCTATGAAGTCATTTGAGAATGAGAAGCAAACATTATTTGAAACAGATCATTTGGAGTGAATTAATGTTGCAATGCCACCACCATTTTTCTTATTACAACAGTGACAGTCTTGTCTGAATAAAATTAAGTCCTTTAGTGAGATAAGGTTGTCATCATACAGTTCATGTAACAGCGTTTCTTGTAATGTGATTATGGCAGTATTATGATAAGTGTCAGTGGAAATCAGAGATGGTGGGTACGTTATCTTGTTAGGCAGAGAGAGGCAGTTTGTGTTCATTATGACAGGGACCGCTGTTAAGTGTATTGGTGTACGTTTGAAAGCTCTCTACCAAACACTACGTTGCTTCCTCCTTGATTTCTTGAGAATATGAAAGTCATTTGGTCGTAAATGATTAATAATGTTACAAGAGTAAATGACCCTGTTAAAATTCATATTTAGATGATGAATAATTGTGAGTAAACGGTAGATTGGATGCAATATGTATATATTATAATAGCTGGACCAAAAATTGAAACAGGTCGCTAAGGTCATCAAATCAAATAACAATGAGTTTGTTTCAAACAGTATTATCAATTCAATTTGAAAATTTTAGCATGTTATAGATTACTGAATCTAATGTTCTGTGAAGCAGTATGGTGAGGGGAAATACGAAATTAACAGTTATAACACAGCTCAAATGATGTTCACACTTATGAAAAAAAATAAACAAATAGAAACAAACAATTGGGAGGATTATAAATACAAGAAGTATAATAACAATAAGGCTTGATGTTGTATTCTTATTATTAGCATTATTATTATTTCTTTTAATTCCTAGCGGAACATAGGGCTTCAGCTGCAAGTGTCAACCTTAGATTTTCTCAGTCATCACTTTATTCAGTGAATTGTGACTGGTTTGGTAGGCAGGTAAATTAGCTAAAGAGGAGCAATAATTCTGCATTGAATTCGTTCCAATATCTAATCTCCTTTGAATTCAAGTTTAAAGAAAACTGATTTCTTTTCCACTATTTGGTATTTTTTGTGTTTATCAATGAAATTCTGATGGGAAATGAATTGCCTCGAAAACAGCTCCTAATGACAGCCATCTCAAAATTAAGTCATCCTGTAGAAAAAATTTTTCCCAGTGTGGTTTGTTCTGTTAGTATCCTGAATCATTTAACGGTATTCTTTGATATAAGTGTAAATTTATTCTGTTAGCAATTCAGTAAACTATTTCGTTAACCACTCACAACTGGCAAATATTATTAAGGAGTTGATCAGGAGGCAAAGATAAATTTCATTCAGCCATATTATGAACAAATACTGTGGAAAATATATAAGTTGTCGTTAGAAAAACAAAGTGTAGATTTGCCTGTCATGGTTATTAACTCGGTAGTAAGGGATAGTAGTCACCATATATAGTATATGATTTCAGTAAAATATGTACATTTCAAACGTGGGATTTCCAAAACATTTTCCTGAATGACTAAAGTCTTACAATAAATTCTAACCATTTTTAACTTCCATTTATAATAATAATAATAACAGCTTTATTATTCGATTAGTGATGTCACCTTATGGCCGAATCTTTAACCAACCAAATCCCTACAAACCGACATTTGTAAAATCTCCTATTACAAAACAACTGTGTTGTGCTGTTACCCTTGGTGCTGATACATTCATCAAAGAAAAAGCTGCAGCTCTTTATTACCATGGTTGTAAGGACGAATGATATTGCTTAGAATAACATGCATCATTGCATAAAACGCCCTCAAGTAGAGCACATCATCACCCTACTGCTAGCCTAAGGCTCACTTTTGTACACTTTCTTTCTACATATAACACAATGAAGATTTGTAGTACATCAGATGGTCGGATTTAAATGATGTAGAATTAACTCCCGTGAATTATCAGGTTAAGAAGTCAATAGGAGGACATTTCTACAAAATTCTGCATTAACACGATTCGTTTATGTGAATGCCATACAGCTAATCATCTCAACCAATCTGTAGTATATTGTTTTACGTATCTATGCTTACTTTTTTGATTACCAATAAAGGTGTTAACCAGATCACATATTGTGATGTAAATAATTTGAATTTACAAGGGGAACTGTGGTGAAATTTCGCCTCCTCTAACTGTACAAATATCGGATTGCGAATTTGATTTGAAATTCCACACATTTCATTGAGAACCAACCTTATAATTACATCTGACTCGTGAAATCACTTCATATATCCATCATTTTTGCCAAAATTTGAATCTCATTATAATAACACTGACAAATAAACAATATTTTATGCAAAGATATTTTCCTGTATAAACTTAAATGGAGCATAAATAATAAGTAGCAATTATTCCCTAAGACAGTGGGCAATAAATAGAAGAGTAAAAGTTGTCATGTATCTGAACATTGTCATGTTCGATTATATAACTGGTAGTGAATTATTTATCATAAAATGACTGATGTAATAAATTAAATGGGAAAAGGTGACACTGTGCACAGATTAATCATAACAAATAATGACCACAATAATAATAACATGAAATGTAAACATTTCTAGGCATAAAGTCAATTGGTGGATGGTGACTAGCTGTATAATCCTGGATAACGTGTATTTCTTCCTATTTGGGACTCGTCACTCAGCTGGTTGTATCTGAATTCCCCTATGAATGATGGTGTTTCCACCGAGGCTCGAACCTAGGGCCCATACTTTCAAAAAGGCGAATCGTTATTCACTAGACCAGTCAGGCTATAAGAGAGCCACCACTTGTGCAGTGGGTCTTATCAATTAATCAATTATATTTTTAGATTTTCGCATTGACTAATTGGGCTGAAGTGCACAAGAGGTGGCCCTCATAGACAAAGTGTTCTAGTGGACAGCGCTCTGGCTTTTACAACTATCTGATCTGGGTTTGAGCTTCGGTGGTACCTCCACTAGCTTACGAGTCCCAAATAGGACGAAAGGCGCATTATACTGGATTCCACTGCTAGTCATTAACCATTAGTTTAATTCAGGTTACATAACTAGATATCGTCGAAGTATCTGCACATAAAGAGCCGACATGTCAATTTGAGACCGAGCATTTCAGTCCAACTAATCGATGGGAAAATCTAAAAATTGAATTAAATTTCTATGCATATTCCAATATCTCGGAAAAGAGTGGACACAGGATGGCGTTCAAAATGATCTACATCAAGTGACTAGAAGTAAATTGTAAACAAAGGGAGATTGGATCACAAGTTTGGTCACTAGATGACATCAGTTAGAGAATCGCTGGAAGACACCCAGGGAAAACGGGATAGTTATCGAGTCCTATTTTCGTACAATTCAGTAGTACTCACCCATCACCCGGATTTGAATGCAAGGTCCTCACGTTTCAAAGCGACCAATCAGCCAACGAAACTTGATTCAGTAGCCCGTGAGTTCTTTCAGGGTTGCAGGTAAGCCTTACTAACTCATACGTATAGGTGCAAAGATTAGGTCCCTGCTGATTGCCTTCAGGTAACTTACATAAACAGAATTCAAGTCTTCATTATGATAAAAGTTTTCGTATTTCCAAATGAATGGAAAACAAAACGATACCGTTTTTACTGACGTTTCGCTATTTAATGCTAATAGCTTTATCAAAGTATAGAATTCAAGTCTCTTTGATAACTGTCTGTAATGCACTAACACTTAAAATGAATACACCGCACTGCTGGAAACAACCAAATTCCAGGTTTAAAGATACTGCATCGGTGGCACAGTCGTTAGGACTCTTGCTGACCATGCACATGGTCCGAGGTTCGACCCCCTGCCGACGCACACCTGATATCTATGGTCGACCGGCAAAATTTGGGCTACCGATATCCATGCTGAAAATTCCATACTTGTACCAAAAATACAGTGTGGAATCAAGCTGTAAATAAAAAAACCAAATGCTGGTGTCTTATAAGTTTCTTCACAATGGTAGGCACTCGTTTTCCCTCTACATTGTTCCTTTATTCTAGCATTATATTGCGATTCGAATTAATTTTATCACCTGATCTTGTCATTGAAAGACACTAATTTCCGCATAGTTTTATTATAGTGCGATTAAATCTAGCGGTTTTCTGACAAGAAGGGATTTTTTAGAAAAACGTTATCTTCTCAGCATGAAATATTATTCCGAGCTGTCTACTGATGCAATCTATAGGCCTGTATTCAGTCACTTTGGTGAACTGCTGTGTCGAGAATTTATTAGATTCCGTCAGTTGATTATACATTTGTATAGCATGTATTAAGCAAATCTCTGTCTCTTCAGAGAAGTGCTTGGTTATTACTAGACAGTGTAATCCAAAAAACATCTCAATTAACTAGTCTGATCTAAAACTACCTAAAGGAGAAACTGACCTAACATTATTCGGGACACATAAGTGAGAAAAGAGAACACTATACATAACTTCACTTAAGAGTTGTATATTTATTTAGGGGTTTATATACGTGTGCTTCACTGGTACAGCGGTTTGGACTCTTGCCGATCGATGCATACCTGATATAAGTGGTCGGCCTGCTACATTTGGGCTACCTACATCAAATGTAGAAAATTCCTTACTTGTACCAAAATAACTGTGTGGAATCAAGCTATAATCCAAAAAAATGAAAAATGTGTATATGTAATGTTATTCAAAAGTTGGTTTGCAGAGATCCGATTAGTTTCAGGATTTCATCATGAACTGGCATCGGTTAGAGAACCACTGGGAGTAATGGACACCCGCTTCATCCTAGTCTGGAAATGTTAATCGGTACGACTCCGCTGTCAGGGTTTGAACCCAGGACGTTTTGATTACAAGGCGAGATCGTTGACCATCAGGCCACTAGGACCCGGTCCAATGGCCAGCCCATGAATTCCAACTTATGCAAAGTCATGATATTGTGCGACCACCAGAGTCTGAGGAAGCAGGCATAAAATAGACGCATATGAAAAACTTGCAGGGTTTGAACTTCACCGTTGATATATGGCTGATTTCCCACAAACTGAAAGATGTACAAGTGAAAAGCAACAAGTTGACAGAAGAAGTATCAAAGATAGGACTCCAAGTAAACAAAGATAAAACAAAGGTGATGAAGATTCCTGGTCAACACCAACACCAACTGCAATAACAACAACAGATAACAATCAGCCAGCATAAATGGAAGGAATCTGAAAGAAACGACATCCTTTATCTACCTACCTGTCTAGGAAACATCGTTTCAACTACAGGCGGAACTGACGAGGATATCAAAGCAAGGATCGAAAAAGCAAGACAAGCTTTCATTACTCTTAAGTCTGTATGGAGGTCAACAGCACTCACCATCAAAAATAAGGTCTGAATTTTCCAATGTGAAGACAGTGCAACTTACCATACCGATCAGAGACTTGGCGCATCACAAAGAGCATCTCAAACAAACTTCAGACCTTCATTAACAGCTGTCTTCGCTCAATACTAGTCGAAATCAGATAGCCAGAAAAGATCAGATAAAGGGATCTCTGGAAATGAGCGAACCAACCAGGAACCGATAGTGAAACAAATAAGCAGGAAGAAACGGAGGTGGATCGGCCATACTCTGAGGAAACCATCAGTTGACATCACAGGCCAGGCCATCGTTCGAGCGGAACTCGAAATTGAAGTGGCGAGTTTGTCGCCAGTGTGTGGGTCATGTGAAAAGGAGATGGAAGCATGTGGGCAGACTTGGAGCGGAGTGAAAAGTTTGCAGAAAACCGAAGGCAATGGCGATGCGCAGCTGAAGTCCTATGTTCCTCTCGGAATTAAAGGATAAAATGATAATAATAAATAATACCAGAGTATGTCATCGGTGGAGAATATTTATCCTCACATCCGACCTGCTGCACTGCACTGGTCACGACCTCTCATTAGAAGTCAGGTAACTACCTATCTGAGAAGGGCTAGTCACTACTAAGCATCAGATTGATATTCAAGTAATGGTTTGCAGGGATTTGATTAGTTTAAAGATTTCATCATGCTTTCCAAAGGTTCTCTAACCGATGTCACTTCATGAGAAGATCCTGAGATATTCAATATTAACTGATAAGATAGTTCAGAGATAATTGTAAGTTAGTAACAAAGTGATAAAAGTGTAAGAGTTTTAACAATTTTTAAAAAGACTGTGGATGCTATTACGTATTCACAAGGATTGAAAACTAATCAAATGAGTGATGATTTATAACCGTTTGTGAGTAATCGGTAAAGAACAAGAGAACAATGAATTGTAAGTAGGTTGCAAAACATAAAATATAATAAAAGTAATTACACAGTGATTATTATACGGCCATTTAAAAGGATGAAAACTGACTTTAAGATCAGGGTAGAAACAGAAGCTCGTTTTGAATGGATTGACCGTATTGTATAGATAACTCTGAATTAGGTCTCTGATGATGATGCATGGCCAGAAATAATAATATGTTCCAGCATTAAGCTATTGACTTTTATGCATTCTTTTTTCAATAACCATACGGATAAGTGTTCGTGGGCCCGTCTGAACAGTATCTTGCTGGTAAGGCAATGTACTTCTCCCCAATGGAGCAAGTAAATTAGTAATTCACACTGAAGTTACAAACAGTGTGATCTTGTCTTTGACGTTTTGATAATCAAGAGCTTAACTGAAAAAGGTACAGCGAAGAACATCTAACGAATTCCTCTCGGCAGACAACTTGGAAGAACTTCACTACGTCGATCTCTCTCTTGAATTTCAAATTCATAATTAGTTCCTACTTTGGCACTCACGAGCTTTGCGGAGTATCTGCCTTTCTCTTTAGATGTCTGTCACATAAATAGGCATCTAGGTAAAATGTAACACGAGAGAGAGACAGTCTGCTAACTGAAAGCCTGTTGTTGACCCTGAATTCGAAACCTAGTCAAAACATCAGTGGTACTAAATGTTTACCGTGAAGTCAATTTCTAAAAAATGCCAGTCAGATTAAATAATCATTCTATGTTTTGTCCCAGTGGATAATATAGTTATTTTCATTCATTAACTTGTCTGTTCCACTCATTATTTTTTACCAAATTAGTTGGTCACTATGTTTATCACTTACTAACAAAATAAATCATATATGAGAAAAGGAGTATTATAATTTAGTACAAAAATCCTGATGATTGTATTATATTGTTGATGTTTATTCTTTCATTTTTACGTATATACAGGCTATTTGTGAGGTTGCTAAGAAACTTCTAGTCACTCAGTTATGAAAAATTATTCACTTACAGACTTGCTGATTACATGGAGAGAATAACATTTTAACAACTAGAAAGTAATATTTCATTTGTTCTTCAAGTGTTGGTTTGTAGGGATTTCATTGGTTTCAGGACTTCATCATGAGCTGACATTAGTTAGAGAACCATTGGAAAACCTGCAGGGAGTACTGGACAGCTGTTTCGTCCTAGTTTGGAACTCTTCATCAGTACGCATCCACCGGGATTTGAACCCAGGACCTTCCGGTTACAAGGCGAGCTCGTATAACATTAAGCCACTGGGATCCGTTCCAGTGGTCCTTGAATTCTAACTTCTGCCAATTTACGACATAGCGCGACCGCCAGCCAATGTCTTCGGCGAGTATTTGTCCTCACAACCGACCCGCTGCATCCTACTGGTTCTTGTTCTTGTATTGCTGTATGACAGTGCCACATGTCAAGTGGTCCACAACGGAAAACTCAAAAAAGCCTTTAAAGCAAAGACTTACTTTACTTTACTTTACTTCGGCTATCTCCTACGGGAGGATGAGCCGGCTTCATGAACGTCTCGAATCATCGCTGCCCAGGCGCGGCAATTTGTAAGAGAGTTCATGAAGTTTCATGGGAATTTGGTACGAGTGATGTCCCCAACATCACTCGGCCTTTTGTTTGAGAGTGCAGCTCTAGCCTTTACACAACCAAGTGTGACCTACAAGGCAGTAGGAGTGGAGTAAGGAGTCCACTATCCATTGGCAGCCGATGACCGGAGTTCAGTTCATACGCCTTTTTGAATGGGGCCAGACAACCAGGACATCCAACAAGCCCTTTGTCCATACGTCTGCCGGTGAGCTCCAGTGACCTTCATACGCCAATCGTTGGAGGTTTGGAATCAGGGTTTAGCCATCTCCCCTAGACTGTCATTCAATGGACAGTCAACCCGGTGGAGAGCGCCAGGCATCCGCTTTCGCCCTCTCACTTTGGTGAGAAACACCTCCGCCACGTGAAGGCAGTGAGTAGGACTTCCTCAGGAGAGGCTATGTAAGACGCCCGGTCATATGGGAGCATTTCAAGAGGTGTGCGGAGGGGTGGCCAACCCGCAGAGCAAGGCACCCACCCCCGACCATCCTGAGGCTTTGGAGGCAAAGACAGAAGTAAGAGAAGACTGCCTATTACTGCCTAACTATGATGTGCTGGATGATGCGCTAAGCCGTGGGTGTGAGGAGAGAGAAAACAGGAACTCGTTGACTGATAAGCAGACTCAAGAAGATCTGAACTTCTCGAACAACAAGTTGGCGGAGACATCATGCAGCGAAGACAGAACTTCAAGTGCACATTAAGTAGACAGAGTTGACAAAGATGATCACCAAACAACAACAACAAGGAATAAGCTCAATAAATGCCATAAATGTAAGTGAAGCTACTTCTATCAGTTACCCAGGATGCATCATTTCAGCGACAGGTTGCGTAGATGTGAATGAGGAAGGCGATACATACCTTAATCACCCCGAAACCAGTTTGGAAAGCGGTTGCACTCAGAACAAAGAATACCATTCAGATCTTGAACATCAATGTAATTTGGGCTCCTCTGTATGAATCAGAAACGTGCTCAATAGGTCAAGAAAAGCACTTCGAATAGGCTGCTGCAGACTTTTATCAACAGCTGTCTTCTCAGTCCACCCGATACTGAAGCTCAGATGATCAGAAAGAACTAGCAGCAAGCAGCTATGTTAAGCGAAGAACCAATAAGGAATCTGTTGCCTAAAAATATGCTGAGGAAAACAAAGATGAATTGATCATACGATGAGCGAATCGTTGATTGATGTTATGCCCTGGGTGGAGCTGAAATGGCAGGCAATGATTTGGGCGTTGGTCCAACGGTGACTAAGATGAGATCATGTGATCAGGGAGATGAAACTTTACGGGCAGTCATGCAGCCAGCTAATGAGAACAGCAAAAGTCACATAATTTCAGTTCACATTAAACTCCAGAACTGATAAACTGTGTTCACAATGGCACAATTGCAATGTAGCTTACACAGAGAAGGTTCAAGTTTTGAAAGAAAAATTGAATCACTTAGTGTTAATGTGCAGAGATTTGACTGCTTCCAGTATTGATCACGAGCTGATATCAGCTAGAGAAGCATTAAGAATCCTTGGAGTACTGGCTATGATGATGGAGTTGACTAATAGAGAAAAGAGGTGAATAAGGGGATGAGTAACCAATAAAATGAGTAGCAGTATGATGACTTCCGCTGAAACCATAGAAACGAAATACACGCAAAATTACACTAAGGCGAAGTGGAAGAGGTCAAAGCTAAAGATAGTTTTTTTATTGGACAGCATGCTTTTTGGTGCAACCAGAGATCTACATATGTCCGTCGTATGTTAATTCTAACCATGTTTACAAATTTATATGTGTCTATAGAAGCAGCTGCATTGGAAGAACACAAAGACGAGTATACCTTTAATTTTCTGAACATAGACCAAAAAACCTACCTATCTTGGGAACACCTGTTTTCTTCAGTGACGCTGATAAGCATTGTGTCGATAACCTTCAAAGTAATAGCTGTCAAACGCAATAGAAATCAAATTGTGTATCCAAAAAGAAAAAGTTATCGGTTCTTCTTTGCCCTGGTCAATGGATATTTTTTCCCTCTCTTTCACTAGATTGTGTAATGTTTAACCCTCACCTCTTCAGCCGACCCCCAAGATTAACCTTTGTCTGTCATCTTTTCCAGTCACACGTTTCTTCCATTGCACCCATGGACTATCGCTCAACGTGTCACTTCCCATTTTGACTCCATTTTTCAGTCCGTTTGTAGTTTGATTTCATTCAGCGGTTTCCTCATGTTGTGTCATATCCATCCCTACTTTCGTCGATATATTTGTTGAGTAATGGGTTCTTAATTAGTTCATCCCTAGAGTTTCTTGTTACTAATTCTCTCTGAATGGCCAACTGACCTTCACTACTGAGCAAACGAAGCCAGCTGTTGATAACAATCTGTAGTTGCCTGTTCGAAACGGAAGTAACTTAAAATGGGCGTTGAAAATCCGAATCTAACTGTATGTGTTTGGGTGCAAAAGATTTCAAAATTGATTTCAGGGTGATTAAGGTGTACCTTGCCTTTAGTTTTCTTGCCCTAAAATCACCACCCTTTCCACCTGCAGTTGGTAGAATCTTATTTTGCGTCAACCGTTGTCCTTTCTTCGTTCAAACAAATAATTATGAAACAAATGGTATTTTATTACCCATAAATGTTGGAGGAATTTAGTTCAAGCAAAAGTTTCCTTGGAGACCAATAAGTCGGGAGTAAAGTAAGTCTTCTTACGTTGGACCAATAAGAAGACTCAAGAAGATCTGGATTTCACAGATGATATATGTCTAATGTCACACAAACTCCAAGACTTGCAGGCAATATCCAACAAACTAACAGAAGACACAAGTAGCAAAGACGGGAGTGCAGGTTAACATAGAGAAGACGGATACGATGAAGATAACAAACTAACATCAACCACCAGCACTGACCACCTTCAAAGGGAGAGATGTAACAGAGATTAGTGCCTTCAATTATCCGTCTAGGAGGCATCGTTTCAACTACAGGCGGATGGCATGGATAAAGATATCAAAGTCAGAATCAGAATGGCAGATACGCATTCATCAACCTGAAATCCGTTTGGAAATCTTCTGCACTAACTCAGCATGAAGTAAAAGATTCGGAATTTCAACTCAAACATAAAGTCAGTCAGTCTGTGTTTCTAAATTGGTCAGAAACTTGGTAAATGCGCAACGAAAATCATTTCTGACTGGTTACTCTAGACTTTTATCAACAGATGCCCCCTTAACTCTTTCCACACTGAAGATCAGATAGTCAATCAGAAATAATTAACAACGAGAATCTCTGGTTGGCTGAGAAGAAATTAACGAAGAGTTGACTGCTCAACGAATATTAGAATAAAGTTTAGATGGAAGCCGTCGAATCGCACTGCGATTCAGGCGACCGCTTAAGTGGAATCCTAATGAGAAACGACAAGTGGGTCTTCAGTGCAAGGGTATGAGAGATTATGGGCAGTAGTGGAGCTAGTTAGACAAAGAGGACAACAGAAATGTGGGAGAAAGTGGAGGTGTCTTGCTGAAGTGGTATTTTCCACTCGTAACTCAAGGGAATAATGGATGATGATGAAATGGAATTCCTTATGATGATGAATTTAACGAAGGTGAATTCGCACAGCAAAACACGACACCAGTTTGTTTTCCCAAATCTCTTCATTTCAAAAATACCTTGTAATAAAATAATGCTAAGAGAAGTGACAATTTTTAAAAACTCATCGTAATTTATAAAATTCAAATCGTATTAAGAGAACAAACATCCTTCATTAAAAATCTAAATTAATGTAAATTAGTTATATCAATGAAAAGTTTGTGCATTTTTGAAATAAAGCGATTAATTATAATTATACTACATTGGTTGTTTACACATAACGATAAGCATTTTAGATTTTCTTTTTATATTTACACCGAAATAACTCCCTTTGATCGCACCGACATTTATAACTTGTAAAGAGATGTATGTCTCATCGATTCAGTCGTTGAATTTTCGACAACCACACACACACACATACACACAGCCCGAGTTTGATTCCTGGTAGACTAACGCCTAAACTCACTTGCAAGTTAAAGAGTTAAGGTTGAGTGTGAGGCTGCCAACTTCCCCCCTCCGAGAAGAATTACTTCTACTGAAATTTCAGAGCTTAATCTTGAAGTGCGTCGGTGGCACAGTGGTTAGGACTCTCGCCGACTATGCACGTGGTCCGGGTTTTCAGCCCACGCCGGCGCTCACCTGATATCTATGGTCGACCGGCAAAATTTGGGCTACCAATATCCATGCTGAAAATTCCATACTTGTACCAAAAATACAGTGTGGAATCAAGCTGTAAGTCAAAAAATAAAAAAGTCGTATGCTGCCCAGGCGACACACAAGATTGAAAAAAGAGGAAGCATGGGAAGTACGTCTGTTTTGTAGCTAAACATTTTTTGTGTAAATTAAAAGCAACTTGAAATTTTGTTGTGATAATGAGAAGTAAGTTTATTTGCAGTAATACCGAAATTATAGCAAAACTTATCAATGTGTGAATAGTCATTGAAATATGACTGTAATCAGTTGTTAAATAGTATGTTATCAAAAGTTATAAATACGGGGTGGTGACGGGGTGGAGGCGTTAGAAAAATGTAAGAAATGGAGTAATTAATCAAATAATATATGACAGGCAAATGTGCAATATAGCCGGATTTTAACTCGATGAGTTGAAGTCATCAGAAAAGTTCAGAGAAAGGAGAACACTACCGAAGACGAAAAGGATGATAAGTGTAAAATTATCAAAGTTGTGAGAATTTGTCAGATCACCCATAATTTAAGCCTATTGGATGACTTGTAGTCACCGAAGATTCGACTGCAGGCTTTTGGTGTAGAAAAGTTTCAGAATGCTGTTTTCCTCATAGCTTACGCTCAAAGTTTTTGACATCCCCATCCTCTTTAGCCGTCTGCACGGTTGCCTATAGTCTTTCACTTCCACCACTGGCGCACACAATCTCCTTCATTTCACCCTCAGTAGAATTCTAGACTTATCGATTCACATTCTGTTGATACTTGAGCGATGGACTGGTACGCGATTTCATGCGATGTTCTCCTCTAATCCACCTCCGTTTTCAGTGGACCATTTGTTGATCAGTTGGCCTTTGGTTAGTTTTTTCACAGCGTTTCTTGTTGCTAATTCTTTCTGGCCATTCGATCTTCAATATAGAGAGAAGGTAGCTGTTAGAAATGCTTTTCGTGACGCATCAAATTTCTAGGTAAATGGCTAACGACCAACCCCCCTCTTTTGGCGGGATCAAGGCCGGATAGAAAGCTAACGAGCTGGCAAACTAGGTGAGACCAAATTTGCATATGAATGTCATTTATACATACTTTCTAACAAATTGTTTAACGCTATTTATATATATAGCAATACTATTTCATGATTTCGATGCTTTCCATTAAATTCTGAAACACAAATATCTCTGTATTATTAAAATAACCATGTGTTCTGTGCTGAACAATAAACTGCAGCTGCACATCCCGATTTTACTATTTTCTCTACAGCCACTTTTAGCTGGTCGCACAATTACCATAAGGTTTGACTCTCTTTTCAAGCGATTTTCTATAATTTACCCTCCGACTTACACCTGTCTACGCGTTACCCTCGAAGCAATATCTAGCGTGTGATGCCACTCACGGGTGTTCTTAGCTTATGCTTGATCAATTGGTGTCAATTTCCTTGAGCAAATTTCTTAAGGAATGGGTACTTTGCTGGTTTCCTTCCAGAATTCCCCATTGTTTGTCCTTTCTGACCTTCGATATGGAGCTAGCGAAGTCAGCTGTTGAGTAAAATCTGAGGCCTATACAAAGTGCCTCTTATGACACACTAAGTCTTATAATCATAGGGAAGTACTCACTGATTTAACACTTGTGTCGAAAATCCAAATCTTACTATCTATGGTGAGCACAGCAGGTGTCCAAATGAGCTCGAGTCCCTCAGGGTACTATTGTCTCTCCTATTCATTCTTCTTTCTTCTTAAATGACGTGCCTCTTTCAGGTGAAATCATCTTCGTCAAATAACCTGATAATCTGATTGTTTCAATGCCAGTTACGTCCTGATCTAACTGTTTGAAATTTAATGACTTTTTGTAGGAAATAATCTAGTGGCCTAACCTAAATGGTCGTGTGTTGAATCTCTCCAAACGTCAGATTATTAACTTAACATTTAGGTATAAACGTGATCTGCAAGAACTGGTTCCTTCACATAATGCTTGTAGTGTAGATGGTACTGAAATAGAAACTAAACCAAGCATAAAATAATTCCCATTGTAGCATTAAGAACACAATTTTCAGCAATGGGAATTATTAAATTATTGAAAAAAAAGCATAAAATACCCTGGAATAGTTCAATCCTCTAAACTTACTTGATCATTCCATATCTTGTTGATTTCTACGAAAATTTTCTGACAAACCTTTTACATTTAGAAGTTAAGGAAACCAGATACCACTCATCGTCTACTTCCGTAATTTGTTCTTTATGTCTCTCCTTTATTCTTTCCTGGGCTACTCATAAAGGACTATGTCATATTGCGAAGAGTACTAAAGGTTTCCAGCCGGGTAATTTGTGTGCCATCAAGTCATTTCATTACTACTGTAGTTGACAGATGCCTGAACGCATACAAGAAATGGTCTAAATCTATACTGCCTGACTGTCAAAACCCCCTCCATTCGCAACTCTTCCCTTGCATCTCATCAAGTAGGACAAGATGTCATTGTAAAACGTTATATGCTCGTAAAGCTAAGTACAGAAACCCAAAGGTACCCTATTCGGTCTGCGTCCTATGTGTAACAGATACTGTTGAGCGTGAAACCCACGGCTTACTATTTTATTAACACAAAAATTGGCCCTTTTATTGTTTCCAGTTCGTAATCTATGGTGACACTATCGCAATTAACTTAAAAATTTAGCTATTAGTATTGTTATCATTTTATACTTTTTGTCCATTTTTGACTTTATTGTTACCGCTAATGCCAAAATGCTGTTATTATCAATCCTGTAGTATCACAATTTTTATTTTTGCCGTTGTCGAGTAAATTAGATGCAGTATTGTATCAAATGCAGAGAATTTCACACTTTATCATAAATACTTTTGCGGATTAATGCAAATTCCATATTAGTTTGTTTATTAGATAAGTCACACAGTAAAACAGTATTATTTACTGAATGACGTTTCAAACACAATCTAGTATTGTTCATAATCATATCAACTGTAATCACACCAATTCGGAATTTGAGTTTTATAGTTTTCTTCATTCTCTCCTATTTGTCGTCGTTGGGGTAGTAGAATTTTCCAGATGTCCAGGTGGACAGGTGTTGAATCATTCCTATTACACTTGTTTGCAGTTAATTCGATAAACAAAACTTCCATTATCAATCTCTCGCTCATCCCCGTTGTTATATTAGATTTTAAAACTGTCACCTTATCCTATCCATCTTATTGTATGGTTGTGTGTTACTGCATATAGTGCTATAGCTGAACTATTCTCCAGATTTCTTATCTTATTACTGGGGTCAACCAATCTACATTTTGCTAGGTTTTTATGTTTGGCTAGTCTGACTTCCCTAGTCCTACTAGTTTGACCTATGTATTTGACCTGATAATCATTACAGGCAGGGTATTATTTTTTCCTTCACGTTCCCAGTGCAGCATAGGGCCTCAAGCTAGTGGCTTGGAGTTTCTGTAGCAGTGTTTAGTTTTACAGGATGGGGTTGCTAGCCTCATGCCAAACCTTACCTCTTTACCATCTTTATTTCTGGCTCAGCGAGGTAAAGGAGTGTGTCTGTGGCCGGGGATCGAACCCCGGACCATGTGCATGGTCGGCGAGCTTCCTTACCACTGTGCCACCGACGCAGGCAGGGTATTAGACAAACTTAATTATTTTGTTTCAAAGGCTCCACAGGATTGATTCTTTAACCGAAAAAGCTTGTTTGTGGTTGGTTTGAATACCAGTCACTTTTATTCCTGCCTTGTTAAGAATTCTGCGTAAGCTGGTTTCCGAGGTTCCTTTCTTAAATGGAAGTACTACCGATGGTTCAGATTCCTTATTGTTGGTGTTGTCATAATCCTGTGCATGTTTGACATACATGTTGTCATTAGTATGACTATTATTATTATCATTATTATCACTATCACTACTATCATTATTTATTTTATTTTTGCATCTCCCTACATACTTTCTGACTAATTTATCAGGGTAGTTATTAAGTCTCAAAGCTTCTCTTATATGCCTCACTTCCTGTTTTAGATTTTCCTTGATACTAACTAGCTGTTGTGCTCTATTATTTAAAATTTTCACTAATCCTATTTGCACTGACATAAGATGGGATGATCGGAAATCCATATATTTGTTTAAATGTGTGGGTTTCCTGTAAACACTAGTGTTTAACTTCCCATTTTCTTCCCTTTTTACACTACAGTATAACATTTGAATTTGACCTTCCTGACTTTCTAATCCATAAGTGAATTGAAGCGACTTCACCTTTGAGTTAATATGTTAGAGATAAATAATATTATTTCACTGTGTGATACATCTAATAAACAAACTAATATGGAATTCATACTAATAAAATTTTTGTATTTCCCAATGAATGAAAAACAAAACAATGTTGTTTTTACTTCAAATCATCACATCCCATCAGCGCAAAGATTTCTGTTGTTTCAAGTGTTCTTAGACGAGCACACTCTCTGATAACGGATGAGCAAGAAAAAGAAGAAGAAATATCACACATTACTGAAACTCTCAAGCAAAACAACTGCCCAAAGAACTTCATCAACAAAATCAACACAGACATTAAGTATGGCCGAAAATGCATTCCGAAAACATGGACATCAGCAGTCGTCATTCCATACAGAGCAGAGACGTCAGACGATATCAGAAGAGTGCTCAATCAGCTCGACATTAGAGTTTTCTTCAAAACATCAGTCACACTTCAAAGGAACCTTATCCATATAAAAGACCGAATCCAGAAAGATTCTCTATCTAATTGTGTCTATAAAATAAAATGCTCCGAATGTGATGCTATCTACATTGGACAAACATCTCGAGAAATCAAAATCAGAAGAAATGAAAACTGTAGAGCATCTCTTCGACCACCAAGAAATCCAGTTGAACTAGAAAAACTTCAAAAATCATCAGCCATAGGTCTACATGCTATAGAATCAGGCCAAAAAATGATTTCGACAATATTGAAATAATCCAAAAAAACTTCAGATACCACAAAGAACGTCTAATATCAGAATCCAAATTTTCTGAATAGGAATGATGGAATAAAACAGAATCTTACCTGAATAGAACACCCCCGCCCCATGAAGTGGCAAAATCAACACAAATGTGTTAAGCAAGTTCACTATGTAAACACACACTACTTTTATAGTTCTACACACTGATAAAATCCAACAATCTACACTTGATTTTGTTATCTTTACCAATTCACCAACTTGACAACCAAAAATGACCCTAGACTAGCGAACGATGTTCAAGTTAGTAAACATTATTTGATATAATAACAGATATACTATTGCTTTTGATATTTGATTTGAGCGATCTTCATTTTTATTTTAACTTTCAATATGTCCTTTTAAGTTGAACTAGGTCTATTTTTCTCACCCCCTAACTCTTTGTTATATATATGCTGAGATTTTGTAAATTCCGGTTTAATAATACTTTGAGAAAGCTATTAGCATTAAATAGCGAAACATCAGTAAAAACAACATCGTTTTGTTTTTCATTCATTGGGAAATACAAAAAACTTTATTATTATGAATATCATATAGCCAATGCACAAATTTTTTCAAACCGTTAAAAGTGAACTTGGTTTGGACAAATATAATATGAAATTACTTACTATCACAGTGCCCAAGTTTTACACATATAATAATACTGCAAATTATTATTCAGATTGATGAATATCTATCTGTCTTACCTTCCTGCTGCTTATTGGCAGGACATTGACATCCTCATCACTTCTGCTTGCATCTGAAAAGATGCTGCCTAGATAGGTAGAATATAATTGATCTCCTAGAAATATCTTTAGCTGATAGTGTGATTAAGGCTTATTGTTTTCGTTGGTCGTTGAGTATCTTCATCACTTCTATTGCCTCTAGGTTAACTTGAAGTCCTATCTCCTCCGCTGCCTGTCTCTTCTAATAAGTTGTTCATTTTAGCCAGTTAAGGAAACCCAACTTGCTTAATTTTATCCTCTTACAATCAGGCTAATTCGTCGGTGGCATAGCGGTTAGGACGCTCGCCGACCATGCACATGGTTCAGGGTTCGATCCCCGGCCACCAACGCACTCTTTTACCTCGCTAAGCCAGAAATAAAGATCGTAAAGAGGTAAGGTTGGGCATGAGGCTAGCAACCCCATCCTGTAAAACTGAACACTGCTACAGGAACTTCAAGCCACCAGCTTGAAGCCCTATGTTCCACTGGGGAACGTGAAGGAAAAAAAGAAGAAGAGAAGAAAGAAAGACAATCAGGCTATAGAAATTTTTATTTACTTGATGAGTTTATCCTACTGACTTACATTGATATAAGCAGTAGGCTACAGGTGATCTGAAGAATACTTCTCATTTTATCCTTCGCCAATTTATCTATCTATATATTTATTTTTACGCATCAAAATGGTATTTTATGACCTTTAATGCCTGAATTATTTTTCCCTCTTTATTCATAAAAGAAAAATACACTTAGGTGGTAAAGTTTGAAAATCAGCTTATCCAAAAAAGAGTTTTATATATTAGGTGAAATAAATTCTTTGGCAAATGTTAAAGAGTGTATTAACAAATGAAAAACTATACACTTGATGAAAGGTTATTCATAAGTCACAAACTATGAAATGGATTAAAAAGGAACAAAGAAGATCAAAATGAATGCTATTAACAGTCAAATGATTTTTATATTTGTTTTAAGTACTGGATAACTAACTGTTTTGTACATGTTTGGGACTCTTCACAGTAGTCACTTGTGACACCACCAGAGATGGAATCCAAAACCATCAGATTTCGAATGAAGCTTGTTGACTTTTAAGCCAATGGAATGGATACGAATGCTTACGAATTCTAACTTCTGTGAATTCGCCAATTTTAGCGCCTTTGGACTGATAAGAAGATTGTAGAAGGTCCGGATTTCGCAGATGATTTATGTTTAACGCCGTATAAAATCGAAGAGCTATAGGCGTAAAACAAAAACACTGGCTGAAGAGGCCGCAAACATAATCCTCCAGGTAAACATTGAGAGAACAGAGGTGGTCAAGCCATCCACACTCCAACAACGGCTAGCATCAATCCCTGACAAAGTAGTACATTTGAAAGTGGTCACTTCCTTCACTTTTTTAAGAAGGATCGTAGCAACCACAGAAAGAATGGATGAAATTGACAAAGCCAGAATCAGAAAAGCAAGATACGCCTTTATCAATCTAAAACCAGTTTTTAAATCAGCTAAACTATGCATGTGGAACGGAATTCGGATTTTCAACATTAGTTTTAAGTAGTTTCTTCTATATACATCAGAAAATTGGCCAGTGAGTTACGGAATACAGGCTACTGTGGACTTTGGAAACCAGTTGCCTTTGCCGGCTAGATATTGAAGATGAGACGGCCTGTCAGAAACAATTAGCAGAGAAACCTCTGGGAACTAGCCAACCAATTACCGACCGCTCAACAAATATTTAGAAAATAGAGTTAGAATGGGTACACGCTGAGGAGACCGTCGCATGATATCGCGCGCAAGGTCATCGCTCCAGTGTAAACCAAATGTGAAGCTACAAGTTGAGAATTTGTTGGAGGTTGGCATGGATGAGATAGTGTGTGGGGGTTTCATTTTAATTATGCTGTATAAAAGCATAAGTATAAAATGATGAATGATAAGACTGTGAGTTTTCTTCCTCGGCAAACTAGGAGGCAGATGCCGACCGTTTAGATCCAAGTCTGATTACGGATTAACTTCAGTTAGCTTTGGAGCAAAAAATCGAGAGTCTACAGAAGTTAGATTTTATGGAATGCCTATTCAAACCCATCCAAAAAACTGAAGATCCTGGGTTCGACTCCTAGTCATGGGGTAATAGGTGTGTGTGTGTGTGTGTATTACTCAAGGATTTAAAACTAGGAAGAAACATCTGTCTAGCACTCCCTGATTCCCAAAATTTACTCTAAGGGATATCAATCCGTCATCAAGCTAGGAATCAACCAAATCCCTAAAAGCCATAACTTGTCATTGATTATCTCTTTCCCACATTTTGTGCACATTTTCATCTGATGATAAATGACTTTGAAAACAAACATTCTCATTAACCACTGAGTTCAACTATTTGGTAGCTGATCTCTACGCTCTTGCCATATTTCACACTTCTTGATACAAGTTAACTGAGTATCCTTGTATCTCAGTAAACTGCAGTTCAATAATTGACCATTTCTATCACTATGCTAAGTACTATTTTCATCGTTATTTAGCTGTATTCACTGTAAATTTTGCAGTACTCATAATTCTGCTGAACACGAGTTTCTAACTTTCACTCCCCTCCCTATTGACATCTGGTTCATCCCTGTTTGGTCATTGACTGCTGATTACCATTACAAATAAACTTTACAGTTCAGATCTTCAAGAATGCCTGAAAATGTTTAATCTGACCTTTAAACCACTAAATAGCTCAAATAAAATATGCGAATAAACATGTATATATTATTAGCAAATAAATATATAGTTGTTTTTAGGTGTTAGTTTGCTGGAACTTGATTAGTAACAGGTTTGTTCGCAAGTTTACATAAACAAGAGAACCTAATGGGAGGTCGTGACTAGTGGGTCGGGTTAGAGAACAAATACTCGCCAGGATTGACATTTGTTAGTGGACGAGCCACATCATGCATTGGCAGAAGTTGGAATTCATGGATTGGCCATTACATCGAGCCCCAGTGGCTTAAGAGTCTACGACCTCACCGTTTAACCAGAAGATCCTGGGTTCCAACCTCGATTGGTAGTATTGATGAAGAGTCGCAAGAACTAGGACAAAACAGCTGTCCAGCACTCCCAGTTGGTTTTCCAATAGTTCCCTAGCATATGTAAGTTCACGATGAAATCTTAAAACCAATAAAACCCCTGCCAAACAACACCTGAATGAGAGAACCATTAGAAAACGAGAGCGTACTACACATCTGTTTCGTCCTAGTTTGCAGGTCTTCATCAGTACGAACCGCTGTAGTCCCAGCTAACGACCCTCAGGTTACAGAGTGATCTCGATCCAATGGACCATGAACTCCAACTTCCGCCAACTCAGGATAAATGTAGCGCAAGTATCAGCCGATGTAAAAGGTGAGAAACTAATCAAGTCCCTTTTATTCAACACCTAACAATTAATCTGTTGCTGACTGTTAGCTGGCTTCATGACAAAGCTGAATGGAATTCTAGGAAGAAGTTATATACATATTTATGTATACATGTACGTGGTGAATTAGTAGAAGATGAAACTAATCGGGCATTGGACTCCATCCGAATGGCTGAATGATTTACTACCTCGCTTAAGTCCTGAATTCCACCCCCATTATGTGAGTACTGCTGAAGAATCCTAAACTAGAATGGTACTATTTTCTGAAAGGGATAATATTTTAAAAATTTAGCAAATGTGTTCTGAGTATTTTTCACAAAATTTATTCAGTTGAAACTCTTCAATTAGAGATTGAGAAAGAAAATGTCATTTTTGAGATACTAAACGGGTGAACATTATTCATGGGGATCTCGTAAATATATTTTCCTCTCTGTGGCATGCTCCAATAACCTGCTTTGCCTTTTCTCCGTTTTTACCGGAAAGGTCATATAATAATCAATAACAATAGATTTATGCTGGACACAGTCTATGTAATGTTCAGATTTTCTAGTTGAATTTATTACATAATGTTCTCTCGTCGTATGGTATCTTCAAGTAAAAAATAATAATTCAATGTAGTTCGCGTGACACAATGACGTCTGATCGAAAGCAGAAACCAATCCTTTTATATCTTTCAAGAAATATACGATGTTTGGTTAAGGGCCAACGCAGAAAAGTATACGAGTACACTTTGAGACCTAAGGACATAAATAAATATTTAAAGACTACAGGTGTAACAAGAGAAGACAAGCGCCAGGCAACAGAACGTTTATTGAAAACATCAACAGATAATTATATATAATTTTATTTATATTATTATTCGTTATTTTTAGCAGAAAAGCAACGTCTTCTGATTGGTTGTTTTCTTGCTGAAGGTTATTCTGTCATCTATTTTGTTGCCGTTTCTTAGACACTCCGTTGGTAGGGAATCTGAGAATCGTATCCTGCCAAGCTAAGTCTGCTGTGATTGATTGTTGAGTTCTTTAAGGTTAGTCTGTGATCTTGTTTTTTATCATGACCCCTCTTTGGAAAGTAAACAGTGACGTCAATTGTTGTCTCCTGATTTTGGCTAGCAGAGAGCTCTCATCACACAGGTAGTTCGTTTTATTTCTCAGTCAGTAGCAGTCTGTACAAAAAATGCTGGGAACAGTCACCTCACGTATCTGGATACATTGCCACCCACTACTGTGCTTTTTTCAAGTAAAAAAAACTTACTAATTAACAGGCTGTAAGTACTTTAAACACTCATGAGAGTAAACAATCCCATCATGGATCATGATGTCTCTATTGATGTTTTGATTTCGTCTTTAAGACTAAATTAAAAACTGAATGAATTTAGGTAGTCGTAATAAAGATTTGCTTACCATACACAAAGTTTTGGGCCATAACTAGTATAAAACTCATTTCAAAACTAAGAAGAATTCAGAAGGAAGAGACGTCACCTTTCAGACTGCCAAAGAAGATCGATTTAATTGCTTGCAGACACTACCACGGAATTATGCTTCTGACCACGCCCAGCGAAATATTACATTGTGGCATCCTGGAGGGAAGAAAGGTAATCTGGATGCGAAACTCCTCCCGGAAGAAATTCTCGGATTCAGGTTATTCAGACAAATCATGTGTGAATCAATTTGCAACGCTATGCATCATCGTCAAACAGAGCATAGAATGGTAGTCAAACGTCTACCTCAGTTTCAAAAACTAAAAGGATGCGTTCGCCAGCTGTGACCATGAAGTAATTTAGAGACTACTGTCGCACTACGGAGTGCCCAAGACTGTTGCAGTGGAGTGTTATTGATTTCTTTGTTAGTTGTTTGTGCTGACTAGGATGAGCTTCCAGTCATGACATTACAACCAACTGATCACTTGGAAATATTCCACTAAATTGAGGTAAACAGATTTAATTAAGAGAACAACTTTTATTATTCAAAATACAGATTAAATTGTTCTTTCCGCACCAATGAAACTCTTAATCGTAATTATTCAATATCTGATTGATTGAATCGACCATGAATTTAAGGATAACAGAGATATGTTGTCTGTCCTAAGACAAACCTTTAGCAACCTCTTTCAAGATTTACATGACAGTGTCACATATCAAGTGATACACAGCGAAAACCTCAGCGATGCCTCTGAAATGAAGACACAAATAAGACATGGCTGCCCTCTGACAATGATGATGTTTCTGATTGTGATGGATTAGATCATGCAACACAAAATGGAGAACGAGAAGACAGAAAAACACTGCGCAGACAAGAAGAATGTAGACGATTCGGACCTCGCGGATGCTTTGTGTCTAATGTTAAACAACCTCTAAGATCTACAGACGAATATCGACAAGTTGTCAGAGGAGGCAGGCAGAGAAGACTGGATTGCAAGTGAATATTGAGAAGACAAAGGTGGTGAAGACACCTAGCCAACATCAACGATAAGCACCAATTACTATCGCCGCGAAACATTTTCAGGAATTTACCTCATTTCACATATCGTTTCAACTACAGACGGCGCAGATGACGTCAAAGCTAGGCAGGGCCAGTTTGGCATGGATGGTCTTCATTCCTCTAAAATCAGTGCGGAAATCATCCGCAGTCGACATAAGCAGTAAGACTTGAATTTTAAGAACTAATGTCAAGTCAGTCAGTTTTTCCATATGGTCAAGAGACTTGGCATACGCGCCACAAAAGATGTTCCCAATAATCTTTGGATTTTCATCAAAAACTGCCTTTTCTTGCTCCATCCACCAGATGGTTGGCCAGAGAGGATTAGCAATAACAAACTCTGATAAGCAATGAACCAGCCGAAGTTCTGTTACACATAAATACTCCAAAGAAAATGGAGATTGGAGAAATACACGCTGAGAGTACCTTTGTGTGATATCTCGCCCCAGCCCACAGCTAACGTGAAAACCGAATAAGAATATCAAAAAATCCGTGAAACGTGATTACTTGAAAATACTGGTTAATCTTTAGTAAGCATTCGTAAAATACATTTCACTTTAGTCATGTATTCTACAATAAGTAGCTAAAAACTTATTTTGGTGTATTTGTGTTCTCTAAGCTGGATGATTTATTTGTGAAGGTTTCATTGCCCTACCAGGCAACATGTTCAAGGCATAATAGAGAAGATTTGTAGCTCAGGTGGATGGTTTGCAATTAATAGTGTTCTCTGAGCTGGTTGGTTAAGTTGCGAAGCTTTCGTCATCCCGCTTCTAGACAACATCTTCAGCGCAATATTTAGCATAAAGTGAAATGATTTAAATTTCCTCATCATCTTTACATCTGTATTGATCATTTTCTATTGACTCGGATTTTAAACTTTCTGGTCACTTGATTTACGTTTTATTAGTTGGTACATTCGGTCTATATTAACGTGTTTGTTAATTGCATACTCGTTTGAGCACCAGGCTTCTGGGAATTTCTTCACGCTTTCGGTGTTTCCACTGTCCAAGATTTCGACATTATCCCAATCAAATTGATGTTCATAATTGTCTATGTGCATTGATATGAAAGAATTTATATATAGCGTGTCTTCTCACAGCTGATTTTTGTTTTTAGATTCTAATTCGAAGGGGACGCCCACTTTGGCGGACGTAATTCATGTTACAGTTCATACAATTTATTTTGTAAATGGTGTTAATTTTATCTTCATTTTCTGTTGGATCAAGTATGTTCAAGACATACTACAATTTGAAGTGAGCTTTTAGATCTCTCCACGAGATTAGTTTATAAGTCATCAATTTGACTGGAACAACGTTGAAATGTTAGACAAAGGAAAAACCAAGAATGCTAAAGAATTTCTAGAAGCCTCGTATTCCATTAAATCGTCAATCAACAGACACATCGATATAAACAAAATTTACCAACTGGTAAGATGGAAATCTCACACATAGAGGGTCAAACTTGAGGTCAGGGAAAGGATCAGTACCAATACAAGTAGGCTAGATGGTGTAAGAACACACAAAAACAACCAATCAGGTTCAAGGTTACCGGGGAGATGACTAATAAACTCGTGGAGAAATTTGAAAAGTCACTTCATCAAACTGAAGTATGCACTGAAGATATTGCCTATTAGGGAAATAAAAGCTTCGCAACTATAAACCATCCACCAGCCCAGAGAACACAACTACATGGAAATCATCCATCTGAGCTACAAATATTCTCCGTCATGAATGAAAAACGTAAAGCATAAATATATACCTATAGGGGCAATAAACTACTGAACATACCAACTTCTCATTACTGATACCTTTCACCAGGTCTATTAATCAGAGTGAAAAGACTTCATGTTATACACTCAACACCTGAATTTTAAATGGCACTTTTTTCTCCGGCTGATTCTAAAATATACTCCTCGTTTCTATTAACAAGAGTGAACTAAAGTTCGGTACAGTGATACAGTCATTTATGATTATTATGCTGAAGCCTTTATGCTGCCAGTAATACCTAATTATTTCATTTTTCTTCCACCTATGTGGGCATATTACAATCAAACAGTCGTATCATTCCTGTATTGCACCAAAACTTTGGTGAAAAAAAAATCAGGCTGAATAGAGACAGAAAAACAGCGTCCCCAGCATTTTGATATCATCTGAAATATAAACCAGATTATTCAGTTTATCACAGCAGTTGAATAATAATGAAAATTATCTGTAAAACCACGATTTTTAGAATACGTTTCAGTCTTTATTTATTACATAAAAATGGTCATAAAATTTATCCCAGATAAATCGCGACATAAAAGTGCAAGAGGGAATACATTGATTTGAAGACAAAGTAATAAAAATATTCTTAAATCCGCCTTGTCTAACGAATGTAACTCAATTATTTTGCTCTGAAATCAAAAAAGCCAATCAATGTGTTCTTCTCTATGCCTTAATATACTTTTACGCGTTACAGACACAGTTCGAAACTGTATTCCATCCATATCGAAATACAATGTAATTTGATGAAATCTCCAGGGCTGTTGAGCAATAATAACCTAAATTTAAAAAAAAACATATATATAAAACTACTTCAACAAAGCCGTCTGGCAGCTTTAAATTCTAACAGTTTGATGATATAAGATGGTTGGAGGCAATCGTCCGGTAGTCTTGGACCTAGGTTTCGTGCTAGTTGGCACTCACTCGTCAGCAAGGCCAGTATACAGCCTTGAAAGAACTCATTTCCCTCCTGAGATTTGACCTCGTGTCACCCAGTGCCACCTTCATTCAGAGACGTTACTACTGAGTTATTCAGGTTCACTTGCTTGACCAAATCGCCTGTGATTTGTCAGGTTTGCGTAAAATACATTATTAACCACTATGGTATCTCAACTCATGCTACCTTTATGTTAACTCGATTTCACCAAGCGAAAATTAGAGAAGTAAAACACCTAAGTACAGTTGATGAGCAGTATACAATCAAGCAAAGAAAATCAAATCCATCTAACCAGTTTGTTTTCGCATTGAATACTTTGTTTGATTACGAATTTGTAGGTCAATTCATAGGCAAAACGAAGTGTTCTGAATGTATAGAAATAAAATTATTCTGCTTGTGGTGGTTAAAGGTGGAATTCAGAACTTTCTTTTTGTCCTAATTGACACTCGTCAGATGGATGTACCTAGACTACATATTCACAATTTCTATTATTTAATTTAACGTAGTAGCAAACGAGATTAATGATGACAGCAATTTTCAAGCTAGAGAATATATCACCCTCAGTGTTGCTGCAAGAAAGGTCTCTTGCGGCCAAGCAATGTGAAAAACGGGCTCCTGCATATGAATACTCAAATGTGTGTATGTACCGATTCATCTGCGCTTTTCGAGCTGAGTATATACGTTGTTCTATATGGGTCTTATCAAAACATGTTAGGTGGTATTATCCAGCATGGCTGCCAAGAGGAGGCACTGGTACAATCAGAAACGCCATAAATGAACACCTTGACAGCACCTGTACCGACCTCGAAACTGACTCATTATTCACAGTCTTTTGCGAAATGAAAAAATCTACCAAAGACAGTATGTTTCAAACTTTTTGATACCACGAAAGCTTCCGTCATATAAATCCAAAAACCGAAACTATATTCTCGAAAGAGATTAGCTCAGTCTCTAAGTTTATCATGGATAGAGTTCTGCCTGACCACTCGATTTCTCTTTGTGCGTTTTTTGAATTCCCTCGATTTTTCATTTCAACTACAACGTGTACAGTCTCAATTTGTTTCCATACTGATCCACATCACAGCTGTATTCACTAGAAAACACTATAAGGCAACTAAGCCCCATGTTGTCGATATTCACAACTTCGTATTGTCCAGTCAACTTCAAAATTACTATTACCTGTAATCCCCTTCTCGTTTTCATATCCGATCAATAATTATATCTGTGTAAACTTATGGATATAAGTACAAGACTTAAGCACTGCGGTACAGTACAACTCCATTATAGATAAGATTTTAATTTGACAAATCACACAGTAGTGTTATACTGTAATATTAACCGATGCGACCACGTCTCCAGGACAAACTATTGCCACTCATAATCATATCAAGTCACTCACTCACACAACTTTCTCGCTTCATTTATATACACGAGTGGAATTGATGAATAGACATTTGAATGAAAATCAATACGAGATAATGTACATTCAGAAATAATAATATGAGTGTAACTGATCAAATGCAATCAGATGGGAAAGAAGACGAGTGTTTTTATAGTCAAAATAAATAGGTAACTTGTAAGAATATTATAATGTATGTGAATTAAATTGAAATAGAATTTTGAGATTATTTATTACCCTCCTCTGATTCGACTGTCTGACTGGTGGTAATAATAACTTCCATGCATATCTCTGGTATTTGCATTGAGTCACTTCTATTGTGTATGTGTTGAGTGTAGACTCGATGAACCAGGCAGGATTCAGTAATCAATCTCTCTCTCCACCTACTTATATTGCTTCTTAGAATTTTGACTCTCTCCCACCCTATTGAACCACACAATAGGGTCAGCCTACAGGGTCCTTTAACCTACAGAGCTTGTCTTACCTGAGTGAGTTTGTGTGTTTAAATGCCACCATAATTCCTGCTTTATTCAGAATCCTGCATAGGGACGGTCTCCTATGTCCCATGCTTATATGGTATAATTGTTTTACCCTGAATATATATATGCTCTACCACTGTGCACAAGCTTTTTTCTTATATCAATTCACATGAAAGTGCGTCGGTGGCATGGCGGTTAGGACGCTTGTCGACCATGCACATGGTTCGGGGTTCGATCCTCGGCCACAGACGCACTTCTTTACCTCGCTGAGCCAGAAATAATGCTGGTGAAGAGGAAGGGTTAGGCATAAGGCTAGCAACCCCATCCTGTAAAATAAACACTGTTGCAGAAACTTCAAATCACCAGCTTGAAGCCCTATGTTCCCCTGGTGAACGTGAAGGAAAGAAAAAAATTTCACATGAAATATTCACCCAATTCAAAAGCAAAATATCCGTCTCCATTAATGTCTTCTTTCGAAATAATCCTGCTATCATTCAAAAACTTTCAAGTCGCTAGCTAGCTAGCAATATCAATTATTAACAATTTTATCTAACACTAATATTGACCTCACTGTTCAAATTATACGCCTGTGTAATTATGTTGAATTTCTTCTTTTTCTTAAATGAAACCACTGCTTCACTGTTTTATTTTTGCCTTTTTGAGAATGCAGTGAACTCTTCTACTGTCCTCAAAGATAAATAAAAATATTGTGAGCTTTAAAAGAAGAACAAGTGAAGTTATTGTCGTTGTGTTTTTAAGTGTTTGATTGTAACAAAATTACTGGTTTCATTTTGCCCAGCTAACTAACTAACTGTCTTATAAGCTTGTGCAATCATTGAATTCAGTTATATCATAATAGTTTTGAATAAAAGCAAGTTTTATCCTAAAGTACTATCATATATGATATGTGTTTTGCGTAAAGTTTGTTTTTGATGAAAATGAGGTGAACACCATGGCAACGCTAAACAATAATAATAATGAGTGAAACAAGAATGTGATATAAAAATAACTAGAACAGTTTATTAATTTCTTGACTTAGTGAAGTGTCTGTCTAGCAAACCGAGCAATAACACTAAGAAGCACGAAAAAAGACCTAAACGATGAAATGAAACAGATAGAAGAGACGTTGGTATTGAATAGCTAACCAGCCTATAAAATTCATTAGGAATATCAAAAATGGTCGAAAGCAAAATAAAAATATTTTATTTTTGATTGCAGCTTGATTCCACACTGTATTTTTGGTTCAAGTAAGGAATTTTCAGCATGGATATCGCTTTCCCACATTTTGCAGGCCGACCATAGATATCAGGTGTGCGTCGGCAGGGGATCAAACCTCGGACCATGTACATGGTCGGCGAGAGTACTAGCCACTGTGCCACCGACGCATAGTGGTTAAAATGGTAAAACCAGTAATGATAACATGAATAAGAAAGAATATAAGGCATCTACTGTCGTACCATATAAGGAGGGGACATCTCAGGCCACTCTACGTAGCATTCTTAACAAAGTAAGAATTAGAGTGGCATTCAAACCCACAAACTCACTCAGGTAAGACAAGCTCTGTAGGTTAAAGAACCCTGTAGGTTGACCCAATTAGACAAAATAATATAATTTACAAAATACCTTGCAATGACTGTGAGTTAAGTCAACCGAATACGCCAAACTAGTAAGTCGAGGGTTGTCAGATTGTAGGGACATAACATAACAAACATAGCTAAGGTAACAAAGGTCGACCTCGAGATGATGAGTAATTTAGAAAAAAGCTGAACAACTGCACTGCATGCATTAACACACAACCACACAATAGGGTGGGAGAGAGTCAAAATTCTAAGAAGCAATATAAGTAGGTGGAGAGAGAGATTGATTACTGAATCCTGCCTGGTTCATCGAGTCTACACTCAACACATACACAATAGAAGTGACTCAATGCAAATACCAGAGATATGCATGGAAGTTATTATTACCACCAGTCAGACAGTCGAATCAGAGGAGGGTAATAAATAATCTCAAAATTCTATTTCAATTTAATTCACATACATTATAATATTCTTACAAGTTACCTATTTATTTTGACTATAAAAACACTCGTCTTCTTTCCCATCTGATTGCATTTGATCAGTTACACTCATATTATTATTTCTGAATGTACATTATCTCGTATTGATTTTCACTCAAATGTCTATTCATCAATTCCACTCGTGTATATAAATGAAGCGAGAAAGTTGTGTGAGTGAGTGACTTGATATGATTATGAGTGGCAATAGTTTGTCCTGGAGACGTGGTCGCATCGGTTAATATTACAGTATAACACCACTGTGTGATTTGTCAAATTAAAATCTTATCTATAATGGAGTTGTACTGTACCGCAGTGCTTAAGTCTTGTACTTATATCCATAAGTTTACACAGATATAATTATTGATCGGATATGAAAACGAGAAGGGGATAACAGGTAATAGTAATTTTGAAGTTGACTGGACAATACGAAGTTGTGAATATAGACAACAATGGCGCTGAATGATTGCTTCTTGAAGGTTTAGATTGATAGTAGGATTAAATCGAAAGAAGACGTTAATGGGGAAGAATATTACAGTTTCGGATTGATTCAGTATCTTCTGACTGTTATAAACACACATGAGATGCTGACTGAAAATAATGTGTTGGTTTTATGTAGCAGGAGGTACGTGTTCATATTTTTTTCTATTGGATACCTAAATCTAGTGTACTTAGGCTGCAGTTACCAATTTCTTAAGCAGTGTTTACTTTGTTCTGTTTTTTTGACGTGTGAATATATAGTTCTAGCATAATTGGACAGCGTATTCAACAGAACACCTCTATTTTGTTCAATTCTCTGTGGCCTTTTTTTGGCTGGTCCCACTATTAACAATAGTCTCTTATCCCCTTTTCACATGATGTTCTGGATTTCGCCCTGTGCAAATGTTCAACTTGTTGTTTCTCATTCACGGAATATACACAGTGGATCATAGGAATAATGAGAAAGATGGTTGCAGCGAAGAAAATTTTCTTTTCGACGAATTCAGCTCCAACTAGGCTGTTCATTCTTGTATATAGAATAAATAGGTGGCAAGTTTCCAGGATAATTTTGGTCAAGGTTCAAATGAATAAAATTACAATTAGGAAATAAAATGCCATAATTAACAGGGGGACGAATAAACTCAAACAGATTAGCATCATAATTATTGGGAAGATTAACATATTGTGCAATTAGGGGTTAGAAATGTAGAAATAACAAAAGTAGACAGGATGTTTGGATAAAAATCTAGTGGGATCATAACTAATGTAACGAATAGTTGTTTATGCAATCAAGGATTAAGTATGTAGAAATAATAAAATAACAAAATAGACAGGAAGTACGGATATGAAAATATGGTAGTGTAAATAGGGGTTAAGAAAAACTTAAAATAACATGAATAAACAGGTAGTTTCGATAAGAAAGACAGTGGGATGGTCATTACTGAAAGAATTACCTGTTCATGATGGCCATAGCAGGAACAAGGGTTGAACGTACTTTTTTGGAAACATAGCGTGGGTTTCAGCTTTTGGACAGCTAGCGCGTTTTTCCAGGTTGGCTCATGGTATGGCTGATTTACCCAGCTCCTCGCGAGCAATTAAACTGATATATGCACGTTGAAGTGGTCCAATGCGACAGCTTATCTTTCGACATCTGGCTGAACAGTTTATTGCAGGAAGACGCCAGTTGTAGGCTCGTGGCAAAGTATGTTTTCCTCAGAGATTTGCAGAGGCGTTTACGAAGGATATATGCTTCAATATCACCTTTGAATTCTAGATTAAGTAGAACTATCTTCTTCGGGACTGACTAGACTTGTTCAGAAGTCTCCTTTGAATGGAGATTTTTATCTATGAACCTGGGCGGGAAACCGTTTTCTATTAGGGTTCCTCTGAGATGACGTAGTTCTTCGTCAATCCCTTCCTCGCTGCATATCTTCTGAATCCCAAGGAAAGAGCGTATATCAGGTTCCTTTTTCTGCTTAGGAGCACGAAGCTTTGAAAATTGATGAATTGTCAATTCCATGTGGGCTTTTTGTATATAGACCTTTTAAAAGAGTTTTGAAGTTTCTTGTAAGATGGACGTCGAGGAAGTGGAACATTCCGTCGGATTTAACTTCAATAGTAAAGTTGATGTTTTGGTCGGCATTGTCGGATGTTTGAAGTAAGTTTTCAAGGTCCAGGTTCACGTCACAAATGATAAAAATATCCTCAATGCATCTCCTGTAGTAATGGTCTTCGATAGTTGATGACAAGGGGTTGTTTTCCTGGCTAGCCATTAAGTAGTTGGCCAGGAGGGGTTCTAGGTGAGAATCAATTGCTACTCCATCTACTTGCCTGTGAATTTCGTTGTTGAAACTAAAGTATAAGTTGAAGGTGCATCCTAGTAACAGTTCTTTTAGGTAATGGATTTGCATAGACACATAGGTGTTATTGAATTGAATGCAGTCACAAAAGAACATACGGTTTCTGTCAATGGAATGTTGGTGAAGAGCGTAACAATATCCAAGGAGACCTATTTAGTGTCTACCACGTTAACATTTTTAAGTGAGTGAACAAAGTCGAATGTTTCTCATTCAAATTTCACTCGACGGTCTATCACGATGTCATTCGATAGTCTCTTCGATGTTTGTCCTATACGCCTTAATTTTCTTCGTCACATAAGATGTACAAGAGGTTCTTGATTCTTTTCTTGTCACAGCTCCTTGTAGCTAATCCTTTCTGGCTAGGCAACCATCCTATCTTCAATATGGACCTGGCGAAGGCATCTTTTGATAAATGTCTGCAACCAGATTGAAATGCTTTCCATGACTTGTCAGATTTCTAACCCATATAGAAGAACTAACCGACTTGATATTGATATCGAAAATCCGAATCTTGTTGACTATGCCGAATGCAGCAGATTGCTAAGCTGATTTTGAAGTGATGAAGGGCTGTCCTGCCTCTAGTTTAACAGAGTAAAGTAAAATACAATAATTTTATTTGAAAAAACACTCAATAATATAGCATTATTTACTAATGACACTTCAAGCAAAATCTATAATCTGACTATCAGCAATAAATTGTGCTCGGTTGTTATGCTCAGACCAGTATTATTGCATCCTTGGGTTCCTAGTGGAACATAGGGCTTCAACTGCACGTCTCCACCTGCCACTTCTGTCTTCTGCTGTACTTTTCACCTGCATCCATGTTAGTCCATACTTTTTCAACTCCTCTTCACACGATCTCCTCCATGTCACCTTTGGACGTCCCACACGCCGCTTTCCTTTCGAGGTCCAACCGAGCAATGTCCTGACGCGCGCGCAATGTCACCCAGCGGTCTCCTCAGCCACGAGTGTCCAATCCATCTTCACTTTCTCCTGCATATTTGTTGGGCGATTGGTTCTTGCTTTGTTTGTTCCTATAGTTTCTTGTTAGTGATTCTTTCCGGCCCGGTCATCTGATATTCAATATAGAGCCAGTGAAGACAGTTGTTGATGAAGGTCTGCAATAGCCTGTTGGAAATATTCTTTGTGACCCGCCCGTCAAGTTTCTGATCCGTATAGAAGAACTGACTCACTTGACGTTTGTATTGAAAATCCGACCGAATTTTGTTGTTGATGCTGAGTGACGAAGATTTCCAGGCTGGTGTCAGGTTGATGAATGTGTTTCTCGCCATTCCTGATTCTCGCTCGATTTGACATCCTCGTCCGTTCCTCTTGCCTGTAGTTGAGACAATGCTCCCTAGATAAGTGATATAATGAAGTAACCTCTTTCAAATCCCTCTCGTTGATGGTGATTGGTGCTGGTTGTTGCTGCTGTTGTTGTTGGTTGGTTGGTTATTTTCATAACCTTCGTTTTGTCTATGTTCACCTGGAGTCTTGTCTTCACTGCATGCTTCTTCGACCAGTTTGTCGGTTTTCGCTTGTAAGTCTTTGATTTTGTGTGACATCAAACATAAATCATCCACGCGCAAAATCCAGGTCTTCTAGGTTCTTCACGTTGGTCCAGGATATCCCTGTCCTCTCGGGGGTTTCCCACTGTCTGACGCATAATCCAGTCCACCACAATTAGGAATATCATTCATTGTTGATAATAAGCCAGTACCCTTGTCTGACTCCTGTGTTTATTCTAAACACCTTGCTGAGTTTTCCGTCGTGGATCACTTGACATGTTCCGTTGTCGTACAGCTGTTGAATAAGGTTGATGAATATTTGGGCGCTGCACGCCATAGTACTCGAGTAATTTCCAAATTACTTCACAATCAACGCTGTCGAAGGCCTTCTCGAAGTCTATAAAGTTGAGGTAGAGGTTTGATTGCCATTCCATGCTTTGTTCTGTGATGATGATGCGTAGAGTTGCAATTTGGTCAGTACATGATTTGCCTGCCTTTCCTGAATCCAGCTTGTTCTGGTCGGAGTTCTGTATCCAGTGAGTCCTTTATTCTCTCCAGGATGATGCGACTCAGGATTTTACTTGGCGTCGATAGGAGCATGATTCCTCGCCAGTTCTTGCAGAGTGAGGCGTAATTCCCCCTTCTTTGGTAGTTTCACGAGGTGACCTTTCCTCCAGTAAGTAGACACCTTTCCCTCCATCCAGACCTTTTGTAATAATGAAGTCAGCATGCATGCTGTAATCTCTGGGTCCGCTTTTAGTGCTTCAGGGGGTATTCCATCTGGTCCAGCTGCTTTTTCAGCTTTCAGAAGCTTGATTGCATTCAAGACTTTAGCTCTCGTTGGAGGATGAGACTATCGGATTAACAAAACTTATCTACTTGTGGAGCGATTGATTCCATGAAGGCAAATAAATTAAAGATAAAATTCACCAAACGCAATGCAGACACTTACGCACCATCGTAAAATAGTATGCAATAGAAATAGAGTTCCGAAACGTCGCACAGTTAGGTAAAAAGAATTTTATCATGGAATCATTTTCTCTTTTAAGATACACCGAAAATAATTGCGATAGAAATGACGCAAAACTACAAACGTAAGTGCGAAAAATATTATTAAAAGTAAAATCAGACATTTGTAAAAATTGTATTTGTTAAAAAACCAGAGAAATTGAAACAAGTAATTCCAAGGATTCCTGTGTTTAGCAAACTGGTCCAATCTTATTCAGGGAAATTAACCAAAATTAAAATAGCAGGGGTTTATGCAAAAAAACGACACCTTTTTTTAACAAAAAAAACTTTTTCCAGTCATATGCATCATGAGACAGGCGTCATAATATAATAAGGAAAACTACGTGAACTGTTATAAAAGTATTGATCTCAGACTTACAAATATTATTAAAACAATTAGTTCCTGCGATAAATTTGAATGAGGCCTTTAGAGCACGAATTTCGCGAGATGATATCGTCATTTCGTAGTTTCGTTACAACCGCTTTACAACTAACATGGTTAACGATAACAAAATGAAGTTCATGACAATTACTCAGTTATATAAAAAACAAAAGTACATACTTATGACCAATCATATTTAAAAAGGTCAAGTAATCCATGGTACATACATTTTAGGCCGTATGTGATTAATCCAAAGTGTTTCCAACACCTTCAATAGCCTTGAATTAGAGTTATGTGATGAATAACTGTGAAACAGTCATTATTACTGATTTTGTGACCTGACATTAATAAGTGCTTTGCAATGGATGGTACTGGATTTCCATTCAGATTAATGGTATCGGGATTTTCTATATGTTTTAATAGGTATTTTGCAATATGTCCTTTTCGACGACATTGGGACATTCTATTGGTTCTACCTATATAGATATCACCACAACTGCAAGTGAACTTGAAGACACAGTTTGAAGTAGAGTCCATAGAATTTCGTCCTTTATCCGCACGTACAGGGATCGAACATGTCCGAGATATAAGGAAAAGTGATGCTGCGTAGAATGTGCGTTTGATGGCTGCTCAAAATCTTTGATCTATCAACTGTATAATTTGATCACCCTTGAATGGTAGGTTAATAAAGATAGCTTTCTTTGGTACAGAAACTGTCTTTTATAGATGTGGTCTATCCTTACTGTGACAATTGATAAAATTTTCTGGATAACCATTAGCTAATAAAACTGAATGTATATGTCGAAGCTTACCCTTCAATGTGTCACCCATGCATATTTTTCGGGACCTCGAGAACAAACATTTCACCAGGGAATGTTTATACTGCTTAGGAACAAAACTGGTTAAATGAAGATATTGTCCACTCCATGTCTGTTTACGAAAAATAGAGCGCTGAATCGTTCCATCATCTCTCCTTGTCATTGTAAAATAGTATAGTTTTGTTAAACACTGTAAACAGTGTGAACTTTTGCATCAGATTTGTGGTGATTACGTTTGACTGAAATTCATGGTTAGTATTTAATTGGTGGATGGTGACTAGCAGTGGAATCCACGATGCGCATTTCGTCCTATTTCGGACTCGTCATCTGGATGTACCTGCATTTCTCAGTGAGTGATGACGTTCCCACCGAGGCTCGAACCCAGTACCCATAGTTTCAAACGCCAAAGCGTTATCCACTAGACCACTTGGGCCACGAGAGCCATCTCTTGTGCAACGGGTCATATTAATTATTGAATTGGATTTTTTGATTTTCTCGTCCATTGATTGGACCGAAGTGCTCGGTCTCAGGTTGACATGTCGGCTTCTTGTGCAGATGCTTCGACTGCTAGTCACCATCCACCAATTAAATACTCACTAAATGCCCAGACATCGTCGAAGCACCTGCACAAGAAGCCGACATGTCAACCTGAGACCGAGCACTTCGGTCCAATCAATGGACGGGAAAATCAAAAATTCAATTCGAAATTCATGGTTGTTGATATATATGTGTACATATGCAGTAAACAATAGTGTTTGTGTGAATGTGCATGGAAAAAAATTTGTAAATTATATGTTAGCCTCTATATAAGAAGTTATGGACAATCGGGAATTCAGATCAATTATGATTGAATAGTGAATAGTGATGCATATCCGTTTGTATTTATTTATCAGCACAAGCCATGCATCAGTTAACATCACACTTTCACATAGGTTCAAACTGTTGGGATTCACCCATATATGAATTGTTTCTGCAGTCACTTAGTCTTTTTCCTGATGTAAACCAAAACCTTACTGGAGAACCTCAGTTCTATCATGAAAATCGATCTTGTATCCCATTTCAAGTGTAAAGGAATCGTCGACCTGTTTTCTACTTTGCTGATCTAGGTGCAGGTCCTTGGAGCCTCCTTTAAACATTGTTTGTGCTCTTTCACTCTTATATTTACCTGTATGGAAGTCTCTCCTACATAAACAGGGTCACAGTCCTCACGGTTGATCTGGTAAACACACAATTCTGTTTGTTTTTTTGTTTCTATTTTATCCTGAACTTTCACCAGTGATGAGCGTGAGATGTTATTGGCGCGAAAATACACTCTTACGAATAAGGTAGTAGTTAATTCACCCACAAATAATGCCACATATTTTAAACTAACAATTTCTGCCTGAGTAATTATTTCTGTAGCATTAATATATTGTGAGTGAGTGATAAAGTAAGTATGGTCTGAGGTCACATAATATGAAAAGCGTTCAGAAAAAAGTTGGATTTTAATGAAAGAGTGTGGTGACAAGCACAAATATTAATTATATATAGTAGGTGACGACAGTAAACAAAAGGCTATAGAACAAAATGATGATGACGATTATAAATGTGATCCGAGAAACGCAAGAAAATGGTATTAGCAAAGAAAACCTTGCGTGAACAGTTCACCTTTGAATCTTACCCAGTGTAGAAAGAGGGGATGAAGATGTTTCTTCTGTGTATACACACCAAGGTTTTCCATCTGAATCGCTTAAGTCTCTACTGCGCAAAGTAAATGAAAGCATACTGTTTTCGGAAGGCTTCTTCTGAGTTTGCTGATAACTTTAATAAATTCTCCCTAATCGCTGAAAGATCAGTGCTGAATATGTATTCACTTGCAGCACTTCTTATTGAACTACTGTTATCTTATTGCAACCAAGCAAGAATGAATGAAATACTCACTGAAAGACCTGTATATCTCGCTTTACATAAGCATGTGAATTGGTAGATACACACAGAAGTGGTCAAATGCGATAGATTATCTTTAGAGTTATTAGAGAACACTTGGCAGCAAGATAATACCAGTCGTAATGCAGAGGTGAAGAATGTTCTTTCCACAGCATTTGATATCCATTTTCTTTATATTGCCTGTCGGAAGGTCACTTTTAAACGCCAGCCTTAGTTATTTATGATTTTGAATATTTACCACTGTTTTGAAATATTCTGACGGTGCAGAGTATACTTCCAACCAATTTTACCAATGTGCTATGTACACATACATAAAATTTACTTGAGATTCTACAGTTAAGTGAATTCGCCAAAAGCAGACATTCACTTGAGCATATTTAATAAGCAAAACGAAAAGTTAAATAAAGTCAAAATGGAATTAGAGACTGTACACACTTCTTTTGTATACAAACGTCCTGCTTGAATTTGCAAACAGCTAAGGCCTCCGCTGTCTTCAGAACTTTGTAACGGACAAAACACCACAGGTTAATATGAATTCAATGGATAATCATGAAATTATTGGTGATGTTGTTTAAGTGAAACACGTCCATCATTTCTTCTGGAATAGAACTTCTCACGCTTTTCCTTTTTCCCATGTGAAACCATACCAAAATACGCTGTTGTATCAGTGTGCCGAAGGCATTTCCGGTCTAAAGCTAGGAGTAACTTTTTATGGATATACTTTTCCTATGTGTCACATACTAATCGTGTTCTGCTTTTTTGACAAAATATTCACTGAAGCATTTTATTTCAGCTCTTTCTAACAAGAATCAATGACTGATTAAAATGTATTGGAATTAAGACTCTGATGAAGGCACACATCACTCAAAACCCTTATCAACTTCATTCACCAGCTGTATGACAATGACAAACGTCAAGTGGTTTGCAACAGAAAACTCAGCTATAATTTAGAAGTGAATACAGGAGTAAGACAAAGCAACCTCTCTATCATCATCAATGATATTCGTGATTAAGATGAACTGGATCATGCGACATATGGATCAATAAGAAGACCCCGGACGATTTGTACTTCACGGATGCTTTATTTCTAATATCACACAAAGCTGAAGATCTGCAGGCTAAAACAAATAAGCTGAAGGAAGCAGCAGCCAGTGAGAACAAAACTTCAAATGAACGCAGAGAAGACAAAAGTGATGAAGATATCATAGTCAGGACTGGAAAGGCAAGGCAGACCCTTACTTATCTGAAATCAGTCTGGCAATCAGCTGCACCAAGTATAAGGGACAACATCTGGATTTTCAACATCAGTGTCAAATCAGTCAATGTTTCTATTCGCTTCAGCAATTTCACCAATCACAAAAAGCATTTCTAACAGCTTCCTGCAGACTTCCATCAACAACTGTCGTCTCTGTTATCTGAAAACCAGATGGCCAGCCATTAAATATATGCAACAAGAAACTCTGAGAACATACCAACAAAGAGCATATTGCCCAAAAAAATTGTAGGAGAGAATTAGGAGAGATCGAACATAGATTGAGGACATATACCGTTGAATAACATTGCACGCCGTGACATCAAGGGAAAGCCGAGTGAGAAACAATGAGTTGGTATCTGAAACTGACCTAAGTGATATCTATAAGAAGAAAATATGAGCTTATCCGTTATCATGGAGCCACTTAAGATGACTGAAGAAAGCAGAATAAAGTGGGAATGTGCTGCTAAAGTTATGTGTTCCACTCGGAACCTACGTAAACAGTGATAGTAAAAAACAAAACTCCAATCAGTGCAGATAGTGCTTCTTTGTAATAGCCTTTTTGGCAGTAGAATCTGAGAAAACAATTTTGTGAACTTTAGATCAAATAATGACATCACATCTTCAATTACTAATAAGCAGATTAGTATTATTACCGCTTGCCGATTCCCACTAAAGGACTTACGAAGCCTAATTCTAAAAGACGATAAGCGAATATACTAGCTACAAATGCATTTTTCTTCTACTAGCCGCCAGGAAACTATAAGAAGTATCAGAGTTAGGTTTATTTTCTGTTCAAAATATATTTAGACATATTTTTTGTTTCTTCTGCTTTGTGAACTCTTTCGTTACACCTTAGCATAGTGCAAAGTTCTATGTCGAAAACAGACAGACAGACAGACAGCATATCATCCAATCAGTAAAGCCCGTTTAGTTTCTCTACATGTCTTGGGAATCATACCAGAGAAAACACCTTTGATAAGTTTATCACATGAATGCGCAGATCTAGCCTAACTGAAATAAAAGTCATCAAAGTAAATACTGGCAATTTTGACAGATTACATGACAATTTCCTCGAAAGGTTGACATGAGGTAGTTTCAGTGAGTATCAAGCAACATAAAAACTGAACCGAAAATCCAACGCAATCGTAAAGTGGCCGTTTACTACAATTAAAAACAGTCAAACGGATAAACAGGTCAGTGTATTTGCTGGATTGGTCTCTCTTCTGAAAAGTGACAATATGTTTTGACTGAACACTGACTGGGAAATAATATTATTTACCTGGTCTGTGATCCTGATGTAGACTGGATTCTGTCAATCTATTTTGCAATGTAGTCACCTAACATAGTGGCTCGCAGTCACGGTGCACTCTCAGTTTTTCTTATTATATGGTTGGAGGCAGTCGACAGGAAGTCTTCGACCCATATCTCATGCCATTTAACAATTGGCAGCAAGGAGTACCTGCGATCTTCAGAGGGACTCATTACCCTTCTGAGATTCAAAACCGGGTCACACGATAATCAGGCGACGCTGAATAGCCCAGTGGTAACGTCTCTGACCGCGACACTGAATGATCCCAGTTAGAATTTCAGAACGGACATAGGTCCCTCAAAAATTGCAGATTCGCCTTCCTGGCAAGTGTCAACAAACCGATTGCCTTCAATCATCTAACAGATGATAATAATATAAATTTGAACATTTATGAGTATCTAACTCCATCACAGAGTAATTTTTATTGATCGAAAAACTCTCCCTCCATCAAACCATTTAGCCACCCTATTATGCATCGTACACTACCACGTCTTCTGAATGCTGCTCTCAGACAAATGAATATCAAATTATTGATTAAAATTAGTAAGAGAGAGACTAAAGAGCTTTTATTTAGGTCATTTTCTTCCACCGAACATCTAAGCTTTTGTCAGCCAACACATTTTGAATGTGTATAGGAATTTATGGTTCTTTATTTGCCTCAGAATGATGTAATTTGAGGAAAGTGAATTAAAATTAATACTCCTAAAATAATAATGATAGAAATAATCATTTCAGCAGAAATCCCGGCATAAAAAATCACTTTGAAAATTCAGTAAAACTATTCCGGTGAACAATAATCACGCATTACAGATATACTATTGTGATTAAGACCTGAAAACTACACGTTTTAAATTATTAAATTATTATATATGACGGAAACGTTTTTGAGGAAAAAAAATTTTAATATTTCAGGTTAAATATATCATAAGAATTCGCCTAAAAAACTAGTATTTTTTGGCAAAGTCAGCAATGAAAATTTAATAGCGACTGCATTTGTTCTCTTTATAAATGATTGAAAAACCCTGGCAAAAGTTCGGAGATGGTCTATTTCTCCCTTAACAGGGCTTACAGATAGCTGCTTAAACCCCTAGACTATTCAAATTTCTATCCAGAAAAGATCAGCAACAAAGGTCTCTGGGAGCGAATCAACCAGGAACCGATTGCGAAACAAATAGGCAGGGAGAAATGGAGATGGACTGGCCATACACTGAGGAAACCATCAAGTGACATCACTAGACAAGCCATTACTCGAGTGGAACCCGAAAGGGAAGCGGCGAGTTGGTCGTTCAAAGGTGACTTGGAGGAGGTCATGTGAGGAGGAGATGAAAGCATGTGGGCAGACCTGGAGCGGAGTGAAAGAGTTGGCAGAAAACAGAAGGCAGTGGATGTGCGCAGCTGAAGCCCTATGTTCCTCGAGGAATTAAAGGATATAATAATAATATAATAATGCATAAACAGCCTAGCCTATTTTACTAGTTGGCTAGTTTCATAACCTGTCCCAAACGCAGGGTAGGCGACAGGGTTGGGTGTGTGGCTTGTGACTCTACATGACAAAACTAATCAGTCTGCTAAAGAGACCTCAGTGCATAAGAAATATATTAAAAGTACCAAAAATAAATAAACAGGAACTAATTGTTCGCTAGAATTGGAGAGGCGAAAATGACACAGAGGTCTGATGAAAACCTTGGGTAATCCAGCCAGCCGATATGTCTTCTCTCGATAAAAGAAAGAATAAGAATGGAGAAGTGGAATGTCCGTACAATTTACGAGACTATAAAGGCTGTACGGGTAGCCAAAGAAGTGAGAAGATATGGTACAGAAATCCTGGAAATCTGCAAGATTAATTGAAACGGATGTGGACTATCGAAATTGTCAAGTGGAGATTCAGTAATCTACTCCGACTATCCAGACAACAAACACGAACATACTGAGTGAGTGGCTATAATGATATCAGCAGCAACAGCCAGAGCTCCAGTGCAGTTGGAACCGTTTTCATCCAGGATCATGACGGTAAGTTTCAACTCAAAAGGAAGGAGGGTTAAATTCATTCAATGCTATAAACAAAGCGGAACAAGAGAAGAAATAAAATTTTTACAGACAGCTACAAACAGTAATGGACAACATCTCAAATGGCAAGATCACAATCCTTATCGGCGATTTGAATGCCAAACTAGGAATAGCAGATTCAGGAGGTGAACTCATCATGGTTTAAGAGGCTTCTGATAGGATGGATGAGATAGATGAATTCTTCGCTGATTTCTATTCATTCAGTGATTTTGTGATTGAAGGTAGAGTTTAAGGAAGAGGATATATGCAAACCGGTGGGATACGATGAATAACTTTGAAAGCTTTCGTTTTGTCCACTACATGACCACTATCAATTAAATGTGATAAAATTGCACTATGGATTGTTTTTGTCTGTCCTTTGCCAAATCACGATGAAGGGTGTTCACTAACACGTTGATTAAGCTGTTTAGTAGTAGTGTGGCCAACATAACTGTCGCCGCAGGTGCAGTTGAATTGATAAATGCACATAGATGTGTCAAAACTATCTAGGTTATCCTTCGTTTCCGTTCCAATCATTCGTTGCCTAGAGAATGATAAACATAGGTATGCTGCGTGAAACGTTCTCCGTGTACTCCTGGATAGCCTCTGAAAAACGTCTCACTAGATAAGTCACCTTTGAATTGTAACTTAATGAATAGAGGCTTTTTCGTGAAGTCAGAGTTTCAGGTTTTCTGTCTGATGTTTTCATATGTTTCTTTATGAAACTACTCGGATAGCTCATCTCCATCAAGGAATCATGAACATATTCAAATTCCTATTGTAAGAGGTCATCCTTACATATCTTTCTCCTCTGGCAAAAGGTTTAACAACATTTTTTTTATATTTAATGGGCACGTAACTAAAGAAGTGTGTGTATTGCCCTGTGAAAGCGCTTTTTCTATACACGCTTCTCCCAAGTAACTCATCTTCCCGCCTACTTAGCAAGACATCCAGAAAATGCAGTTTATTCTCTTGTTCCCCTTCACAAGTAAAAGAAAGCGAAGGGTGGACGCTGTTTAATTTTAGCAACAATTCGTCCATGCTGACACTCCCATGAGCTAAGATAAATTTATCATCGACATATCGGTAATACATATCAAACTCACTGATGATGTCCTTCAATTTCCCGTTTTCAAGTTTTGCGAGAAAGAAGTCAGCTAATATTGAGCCTAATGGTGAACCCATAGCTATTCCATCTACTTGTCGGTAGTAAGAATTATTGAAGACAAAGTGAACATTGATTGTGCATTTGAGAAGTAATTCTTTGAGGCTACACAAGTCCAATTGTCTTTCGGTGATTTCTTGACAAATGTAATCTATTGTCTCCATAAGCGGTACATTAGTGAATAGTGATGATACATTCATGGATAACATGCGTTTTTACCTCACAATAGTCTCGGATATTTTTGAAATAAAGTCGAACACAACACTAATTCTATGTTGCACAATTTCTCTGTTCAAAGAACCAGGAATCTTAACTAATCACTTCGCTGTTCCGTGAAATGGAGAGTTATACATATCTAAAACAGGGCGAAGAGGAAGACCTGATTTGTGCACTTTGGGTAGACCATAATGACGTGAAGTATTGGTACCTGTTGGTTTCATGGACTCATACGTGTTTGATGATAATACAACTATTTGGCTCAGCTTTTTGAGAAAGTCGGTTATTAGTTTCTCCGCTCTTACATTGAGGTCTTTGCAAACACCAAGAGATTGAAATTTAGTTTGATCACACAAAATAACTTACATTTTCTCAACATAATCGCTTATTTCCAGTAAAACTATACCGTCACCTTTATCTGGCTTGGTAATAACTAAACTTTCGTTACTTCTATTAAGACATAACTAACCAATGACTTCTACACTACCCCTTGTTTATATTTTCAACCTCTTTCTTATCATCCCTTAATCTTATCATATCTTCAATAAAAACGTGTCTCATTTACCTCCCTTACAATCTAGCATTACTTAATCGGTTCATTTGTTTTTACTAGCCTTTATCGACTACTTCCACCTGAACATTTGTTTGCTTGTTTAATCATGCTGTTTTTACATCCTTCGTGTTATCACAGATTGCCTCACTCTTTCATCCTTATTATTGATAAAACCATCATTATTATTATTACTATTATCGTTACTACTACTATGACTAAATGCACAATTTATATTCACCATCTTATTATCCTATAGACAAAACAAAATGTTTGGTTTATATTTGAATTTTTATTTGTAAACTTGTATATATATTAGAGTTAAGCCTGATGAGATCTAATTGAAAACAATATTGTTCACTTAAATGTGTTGTTCTAAATATTATTTATTTACCAATACTAATTTTTGGGTTGATCGTGTACGAATAGTAGATTTGTAGGAACTTAAATGCACTGAAAACTCCTCATGGTATGCTAGCATATTGTATAAAATAAAACTATTATTATCTTTTCTTTTGTCATCATTAACAGATTGAAACTAAACTCTTCAGCTGAAATACCAAATTTTACAGAACCCATTTGATGTATTCATTTCTAAATGCTGAAAAATGACGAATCAGGGAAACGTCGAAGTGAAACGATAATAGATAGTTTCAATATAGTCAAAAGTAGATATAAGAAGAGAAACTGGACACTGTGATAGAGTATAGTCCCATTATAGAGGAAAATTGTTTGAAAAAGTCACATAGATTTAACATATAAGGAGAGGAAATCTGGAGCACCGCAAAGAATTCGTAGTAAATCGATACTTAAGGCGGTATCAAAAACATTAGACTCACTAAAGGATCTATCTCTGCAAGCCAAACTGGACAAAATAATGTAATCTACAAAATACTTTGTAGGAAATATGACTGTGATTGACTGTATAGGGCCGACCAGTAGATCGGGATTAGTCCGGTTTCTTGAACATAGAAGTTAAGCTAAGTATAGGATGATTGAACCCACGAGGATGAGAAGTTTAGGAAAAACTCAGCAATCTCAATGGATTCACTAGCACAGAATCAAACAATAGGGTGTTATATAGCTACAATACCAAAAAAGTAATATAATTTAGTAGAGGGAGAGGCTGACCATCGAGTCTTTGTACATTGAATCTACACCTAACACATGTAATAGGAATTCCTCTTCACCAGTGCCAGATATATGGAAGATATTATCACATAAAATCATACGGTAGGAAATAATGGAATTATATAGAAGAAATTTGAAAGTTATGTGAGTGCCTTCTTATAGGTCTGAAAGAAAAACTGTGCTGGCAACTTTATCAGTGAATAATCCTGTCCCACTGTGTGATTCTATTAAATAACCTTAGTTTATTATTGAATTAAATGAAGGTATAAAAGAGTCAGCCTAAGTGTATGCGTAAAAAATATGCATGCCTTCTAATTTAAATTTTTAAAAGTCATCTATCTGCACACATTCCGTTCCACCTAGAACAAATTTCCGTCAATAAAATAAAATGATACAAGCGAATATGATTAGATTTGCTTTAATATATTGCATTTATTCCCCTTGATGAATTTGAATAAAGCAAGAACAACAGTGGTTTGTGCAGAATAATATGATACCATCATTTATTTCGTTGGCTTTCCATCAGCTGCTAACAGCCTAAATAAATTATGAAGTATTCAAGTGTTGGTTTGTAGGGATTTCATTGGTTTCAGGACTTCATCATGAGCTGACATTAGTTAGAGAACCATTGGAAAACCTGCAGGGAGTACTGGACAGCTGTTTCGTCCTAGTTTGGGACTCTTCAGCTGTACGCACCCACCGGGATTCGAACCCAGGACCTTCCGGTTACAAGGCTAGCTCGTATACCATTGAGCCACTGGGACCCGATCCAATGGTCCTTGAATTCTAACTTCTGCCAATTCTGTGTACAGAAAGTTTTAATATACTTGCCAATGTTTTCATGGTGTCAGTTGACAGAAGGTTCTACAATTAGTGAACAGTGCTCAGAAAATTGTACTTATATAGCTTTTACACAGACAGTTCAGGTTTAAACAAAATAAATGTATAAATACAATGTTAAAGGAGTTACGTAATAAAGACAGGAGATGCGTAAGATACTGATTGTCTAATAAATTAGGTAACAATGTACTGAGTTGAACTGAAATCATAGAAACAAGAGACAAGCAAAATTACAAATTATTCAAGGGGATGAGGTAAAAGCCAAGGATTACGTAATCAAATCAAATAAAGAATGAAGACATCCGGCTACCATGGCAGGGAAAGACTAATAACTCTTTCTTTCTGAACACATAAATCTGGTCTCAAGCGTTTGATAGAAATTGCTTCGGCACATTTGTCTATTGATAATTTTAAGGAATTTCGCGATTCCCACCCCATGATCCCTGTCGAGATTTCTGGTAATAGCACTATTATAAGAGTGTGTTCCCTTGAGACGCAGGCTTTTCGGCAAAAGTTCAGAAAGTCAGACGTATGCCCTTCTTTCTATTCTCCCTATGTCACTGCTTCCGTAGGTACTATATTTTTCTGCAAAAACCTCTATTGTTCTTGCTTTATTATAAATTTAATATATTGACTATGTAAACGAGCGGGTAATAATAATAATAAATAAAGCAGCTGTTAGTTTCTTGCTGACGAATGCTTTGGAAACAGGACAAGAGTAATATAACGCCACCTACTTTCAGGTGTCATATTCCCGATTATATTAGGTTCAATCATCCAATAGTCCGCGGGGACATGTAAGACAGGAATATGTTAGATCAACAGTAAAGCTGTTGTGTGTCGGTGACAAAGTGACAGAATGTTTGCCAACTACGCACGTGGTCTGGGATTCGGTCCCCGGCCTCGAACTGACTCTTTTACCTCGCTAAACCAGTAACAAGAGTGGTAAAGACGGAAGGTTGGCATGAGGCCAGCAACCCTATCCAATAAAAATAAACACTACAGGTACCAAAATTTCAAAGAATAAAATACAGTAAAACTATGGAAGATCTGGTGTTCGTGAACGATTGATGTCTAATGTCCCACAAACTCGAACATCATGAGGGGAAAGTTAGCGAAGTAAGGAATTCAAGTGAACATAGAGATAATGGAGGTGATGAAAATAAACAGCCAACAACAATGAGCACCAAACTCTATCAACTAGAGGAATTCGAAAGATATCACTTCATTTAGTTATCTGGGCAGCATTGTTTCAGCTACAGATGGCATGTATGAGAATTGGAAAAGCAAGCTAGACCTTCATCAAAGTGAAATAAGTGTGGAAATCTACTGCACTAAAGATCAAGAACAAGATTCAGATTTTCACCTTTAATTTCAAGTCAGTTCTTCTTCAACGCGGTTCAGAAACTTGGCGTGAGGGTTATGAAAACCATTTGAAACAGGCCTAATCCACTGTGTCCTTACTGAAAATCTGACGGCTGACCATATAACATAAGTCACAACGAACTCTAGCACGAAAGCGGATAAACCAGCAACCCAATGTCAAACAAATATACTGAAGAAAATGGAGATTGGTTGGGCACACGCCATTGACGAGACTATCGAATAACGTCGTTCTCTAGGTCCTAGAGTGAAACCACAGCGAGAAACAACAAGCTGAGATTTATCCAAGGATGACATGCTAGAAATAGTGTGTAAAGGAGATGAATACTCATGGAATATTTTGAAGCCAGCTAAAGAGTACTGCAAGGAATAAGATGAAATGGCAATATTTAGAAAGAAAACGGAATGAACAAAGAAATATTTACTCTTCAATTATATACTTATCTCTGGTTCTACTCTAGTATATATGTATATATATATATATATACAGCATTTCTGCTACAACACACAACAATTTACTAATCAAGTGGCGCTATGTTTGTTAGACATCCTTTGTCAGTACCAAAACGTCAATTAGGTGATAACTTACACAGAAATGTAATACACACCATTAAAGTGTAGAGATGCTTACAACAATCGAATTGCATAATGACTAATTTTAGAAAATGAAGAGTAATTAAGGAATAAACAGACGTCCAAGGTGATTATTGTATAACAGATAATTAAAGAGCCAGAGATTAGGATCTAGCTGAGAAGTAAATATTACTTGACTCAATGCTTTTGCTTTCTAAATGTTTCAATGGGGATTTTTTCTGTCTATATGGAAATGGAGATATGTTGTTGAAGTCTCATTTGTCTTACTGAGAACTCAAGAGAATAGCAATAAAAACAGGTTCTTGCTCTCAATCTTAGTATGTTACATTGAAATTAAGCTGAAACGGAATTATAGTTTCTTCATCAGAGGTGTACCCTGTTATACTCAGCTCAGACAATCAAATCTTTCTTTCATTCCTTCATTTTCCCAGTGAAAGATAGGGCTGCAAGTTAGAGGCTTGAAGTTTCTGTAGCATTGGTGGTTATTTTTACAGGATCAGGTTGCTAGCCTCATGGCCAACCTTTTCTTTTTACCAGCTTTTTTGTTGTTGTTATTACCAGCTTAGCGAGGTAAAGGAGTGTGTCTGTGGCCGTGGATCGAACCCCGCTGAACCATGTGCATAGTCGACGAATCTGTTCGTCTGTAATCCGCTTATAGTTATAACAATCTATTCTTCAGACTATAAAATGAGCAATTAAAAAACAGACTTTATTTAGCTCTGTTTATTCTTGCTCTAAATAGCTTGTTAATCAACTTGCTTGCTTAATTCTTCATTTCTCAGCTTACAGTTGAATTATTGACATTTTGTTAATTAAAACAACGTGCTAAACATCATCATCATTCATTCATTCTCATCATAATCTCATGACCTAAACATTGTTTTGATCGCATAAGGATATCGTTTACGATCGACTGTATAATCCTTCTCTTGTTCTACAACCAAAGCATAGGAAAAGGACTTTATATATATATACAATATAATAATATAGAAACTATAGAAAGTTAATATAGGAAAGTTAGGTCATACACCCTAGTTAACCTGATTATTAAGTCGCCTATTTCCTAAAGGAAATTAAAATATTATTGTGGGTCATATATACACATATGATAGTGATGAACAGACCACTGAAATGATGACAGGAATAAAATATTATTCTATTTTTAAGTTTTTTTTAATATAATGATATGACTTTGAGTCTGATCAACTATGTGTATTCCCTGTGAAAATTAATTATACTTTATTCCCTATTGTACTCATCATTATCCTGCTGGATTTTGAGTTAAATCAATAGTAGTGTGGATATTATTTAGTCTGGAGGCAAGTGATGTGCTGATAAAATTGCAACTTTAAGCATCATCATCATTATCATCAATGAACAAAGCATAGAATGGTAGTCAATCCTCTACCTAAACAGTTTCATCAACTTCGAAAAGGCCTTCAACAGACCCCATTGACCGAGAAATAATTTGGAAACTACTTCAACATAACAGCGTGCAGTGCCAAAGTATTTATCAACCTCATTGTCATCTAGCTGGCTATATGACAATGCCTGATACGTGTCAGGTAATCCACAACAGGAAACTCATCAAGGCGTTTGAAGTGAATATAGAAGTAAAAGATGGCTGCCAGCCTATTATCAGCGATGATACTATTAATTCTCGTGGACTAGATTATGCACCAGATTGTTTATGGGATTAAGAAGACAGGAATACTTTAAAATGACAAGAAAACTGGATTTCGTCCGTGAATGATTTATGTTTAATGTCACACTAACTCAAAGACTAACTGGCGAAAGCCAAAAAGCTGGCAGAAAAGGCAGGCAGTGGAGACAGGACTATAGATGTACATAGAGTGGATGGAAGTGATGACGACAACCAGCCAACAACAACAAACAGCTCTAATCACCATCAATGGGAAAGATTTTACAGGGGTTACCTTATTCACTTATCTTAGGAGAATCGTTCCAACCACAGTCATAGCCGACCAGGCAGAATAGGAAAGGCGATATACGACTTAATCACCCTGAAACCAATTTGGAAATCTTCTGCATTTATTCAGCATAAATAACAAGATTCGGATTCTGTTAAACACAAATAGGAAGTAAGTCGCTTCTTCTATACGGGTAAAAAACATCCACTACGTGTCAAAAATAGGATTTCCAGCAGGCCACTTCACACTTTTGTCAACAGATGCCAACTTCGCTGGCTGCCTGTTTTAATACTGAAGATCAAATAAGCAACCAGACAGTCTGCCTGCCTGCCAGAAAGAAGTAGCATCAAGAAACTCTTGTTGGCTCTCTGGGAACAAACCAACAGCCGAGAGTTGACTGCTCAACAAATATGTAGTAAAAAATGCAGATGGATTTGGCCTACGCCACTGAGGAGGCCGTTCAATGACATTTCACTGAATGCAATCCATTTATGTGGTGGAATCCCAAACGGAAATGACTAATGGGTCGTCAGCGCAACAGTAACATGGGGGAGATAATGCAAGGAGATAACATATTATGATAATTGTGGGACTAGCCAGCTGAAGAGGACAGAAGAAAGTAGAACAAAGTGGAGATGTTCTGTTGCAGCGGTATATTCCACTCGGAACCCAATAGAATAATAATAATCCTTTATCTAGACTTCAGTAATTTAGGTATAATTGTGAACAATACTAATAATTGTTAAATTACCCCTTAAACAGGCTCAGGATTTATGCGTATATAGTGTGCTTTATGATCGGATGATGTCTCCTGCTTGGGTAAACTTTGCCTCACTAATAACACTGGCTCATCAGCACTCACATTTAAGAAATCAGTAAGTAGAAAGCCCTGACTGCTATATGTAAGATAAATGTCATCAGCTGCCAATAAGTTATATACCAATCAGTGTCAAAGATAGACGGTTTAACATTTAGTTATTTCAAGGATAATTAACATCTCGGTGAAATGGATTATACAATCAGAGAGTAATCAATTTACGTAAATATATTTATTTTTATTATTCCCTCTAGTTTTCATTGGGATACAGGGCTTCAACAGAACCTCCTCATATCATCTGTTGTTCTCTTCGGTCTTACTAAGGTGGCTGGATAAATATACCTAAGCTCTAATTTCTATGTCACACTTGAGCCTATGAACAAACCATTCCTTTCCCGATTCGGGTTTCAATCGGGAACCTGGCTGGTGCATGATGCCATCAGAAATGAATAGAAGCTAAATAATCTTTGAAAGCAAATTAGTCCTAATTACCTATTTTCACCTATTACCTATTTTGTGCGTCGGTGGCATAGCGGTTAGGACGCTCGCCGACCATTCACATGGTCCGGGGTTCGATCCCCGGCCATAGACACACTCCTTTACCTCGTTAGGCCAGAAATAATGCTGATAGAGAGGAAAGATTGGGCATGAGGCTAGCAACCCCATCCTGTAAAATAAACACTGCTACAGAAACTTCGAGCCACTAACTTGAAGCCCTATGTTCCACTGGGGAACATGAAGAAAAACAACACCTATTTTTAAGCCAAATTTGATCTGTACTGAATGAAATTCATCATTAGAATCCAGCAAATAATAACTGAAAGAAGTGCGTTCATAAGTAAGATGATGAAGTGGACGCTGCCTGCTCTTTTGTATTCACCAGTTATTTTGCATAATTTTAGTTTATGGCAGTTCCACGCAGTCTACTCCATGATCTTCTCCACTCAGTCGCCTAAAACACTTTATTTCCCATCAGGATCCACTTAATGTCCTGGTGTAAGATCTAAGCCAGCAACCCCCATCAGCGTATATCCAACGCATCTCCACATCATTCAGCATATCTGTAAGACGTTAGGTGTCTGCTGTTCATCTGCTACGTTTCCTTGTTGCTTATCCTATCCAACCAATCCTTTGATTTTCCCTTTACACTTTAGGCATCTGCTGATGAAAGTCTGCAACAGGCTACAGGAAATTCTTTCAGTTATTCTAGGATTTTAATTAGGTAACTAAGTGATATGCATTTAAAAAAAATATTGGGATCATTCTAATTTAATTTTATCGAAGTTACTTACTAGTAGGAAATACTGCCTAGCAGATTCGAAAATGGTTTCTTTTTTTCTTTTTTTACCCCCTTCTTTATGACATAAGGTCAACAGATACAGTTATTTACTCCTAATTGTGTTTATTGCAGTCTGTGGATGAGACATACAATGCAGTCAGCAATGTAACTACCACAGGACTAATGCACATTGGCGTCAACTATACTTCAATTTTAGACATACCTGAAAGTCACTCAAGAACAGCTTTCTACCCATTCACAAGTTGATAAATTTTTATAAGTGTTGATTTCCTGGTATATGACTGATTACAGGCTTGGTCACAAGCTAAGATCACTTAGATAATCATTAGAAAAGCATGGAGAAGTGAACAACTGTTTCATTTCAGCATCTGGTCTTTTCAAAGTCATGCACCAAAAGGAGTTTGAACTAAGGATCTGTCAGTTATAAAACGAGCTCGTTGACCATTCAGCCACTGGGAAATGAGTCAAAATCCCATGAATTCTAACTTAGGTTTATTTGCGCTATATATATATATATATATATATAGCGCAAAATCCAGCCAGTGTCATTGGCGAGTAATTCTTCTCTTAATTGACTAAAAGTGAGCCTAACTGGTTAAGAGTTCTCACTAGAAGTCCTGGTAACTACCGGTACACAGACAATCGCTAGTGGGCATCAGATTAATTTTTGCTTCTATTTTACGTCGTATGTTTGATAGCTGACACATCCATCATTTTCAGTATACTGACTATTTTACACTATATTTCAAGTAGAATTCCTAACACTGATACAAACGCATGTTTAAATAAATCAAACTGACCTTAAAGATTATTTTCTCCTGTTCAAAGTTTCCCTTGTCTGTTGTATATTAGTATATTGAAAACAAAACATAAGTTTAGCCATTCACATAAAGTACATCACAGAAGTGACTTTTAAGGTTAATTATATAAATATGACATACATGTGGTATCTTACTGAATGTTTTCATTATTATTCTTATTATTACCTCATGACCAGTAGCAATGTGACTTGATTTATTGTGTATACCCAGTTGTGTACATTGTTTTTTTTTAATTCAAGAAGACAAAAGCCCTGGATGAAAAACGTCAACTGGAACAGGCTGGATTCAGGAGAAACAAGTCATGCATTGATCAAATTGCAACACTGCGGATCATCATTGAACAGAGCTTGGAATGGCAGTGAACTCTTTATCTCAACTTTATTGACTTTGAAAAGGCCTTCGATAGCGCAGCGTTGATCGAGAGGTGATATGGCAATTACTTCGCTACTACGGCTTGCCACCGACAATTATACATCTCATACAACAGTTGTACGATAATGCTGCATGTCAAGTAATCCACAACGGGAAACTCAAAGAATCTTTAGAAGTGAAGACGAAAGTACGACAAAACTGGCTAGCTGCCTACTGTCTCGAATGATTTTCCTGATTGGGGTAGACTGGATAATGCGACAGACGGCAGGAAGTGAGGAAACAGGCATAAGATAGATGCACATGAAAGACTTGCAGGGTCTGGACTTCACGGATGATATATGGCTGATTTCCCACAAACTGAAAGATGTGTAAGTGAAATGCAACCAGTTGGCAGAAGAAGCATCCAGTGAAGATAGGACTTCAGGTGAACATAAAGAAAACAAAGATGATGAAGATTCCCGGGCAACAGCAACAATTACAGCAACAAGAATTAACAAAAATCAACATGAATGGGGAAATCTGAAAGAAACGACCTCTTTTACCACCTACCTGGGAAGCATCGCTTCAACTACAGGCGAACAGAACTAATGAGGATATCAAATCGAGGATCATTGGGAAAGCAAGACAAGCTTTCAATACTTTCAAGTCTGTGTGAGGGTCAACAGCACTGCGCATGAGAAATAAGATCTCGATTTCCAGCTCCAATGTGTGGTCAGTCAGCGTTACTATACTGACCAGAGACTTGGCGCGTCATGGAGAGTGCATCAAAAAAACTACAGACCTTCATCAACAGCTGCCTTCGCTCAGTACTCCGCTCAAGATCAGATGGCTGGTCAGAAAAGATGAGCAACAGGTAGGGATCTCTGGCGATGAACAAACCGACCCAGCAGGAACCGATTGTGCAAAAAATACGCAGGAAGAAATGGAGGTGGATTGGACATACAATGAGAATACAATCAACTGACATCACTCAAATGGAACCCGAACGGGAAGCGATGAGTTGGTCACCGGTGTGAGGGTGGCGTGACATAAAGGAGGTCGTGTGAAGAGGAGAAGAAATTATGTGGACAGACTTAGAGCCAGGTGAAACAGTTAGCAGAGAACCAAACGCAACAGAGACGTGTGGCTGAAGCCCTATGTTCTTCAAAGAATTAAAGGAAACAATAAATAATTAATAATAATACAACAAGACAATATCTAAGTTCATCTTGTAGTAACTTCTTTAACTGGTGTGAAAGTATAAATTAACTTGAGAAGCCGAACCGCGTATTTCAGTGGAGACGCTCACCCTAGTGATATGATTTCCTCCAGCTTTACAGTTACATATATATAGGTAACCTGTTTTTCATAACAGCTAGTAGTAACAAAACTGATGGGTTGTTACAGTCACATTTGTTAATGTCAGTCACCTCATAGAAGAAGTTGTGTAATAAGTTTGAAAATTTAATGAATAAATTATAGTCAGTATGCATAAAGAAACCCGAAAAATACGGAATTGTGTAAGAGTTCTAAAGTTATAATTAGTTAGAAAAACAAGCAGACAAAATATCAAGCCGGTAGAAATCAACACGGTTGTTACCATGATAGTAGAAGCGGTTGAATAGTTTTATTTTGTATGCACAGCTCTGATTTTTTCAACTGAATAGTTAAGGATTAGGCAATGCAAAAAAGATGAGAGCATATTGTCTTTGGCAGGTTTTTCTTCACACTGTAGTTGGAGGCGTTTTATTTTTGATGGAATGACCAATTTGTTGACAAGCTGTTTGACCATTACACTCCTTATAGAGTCACTACTGCCACTGCTGTTCTACAGAAGCCTAAAGGATACACGCTCGCATGTGACCACTTCTGTGTGCATATATCACCTTGTCATCACTGGTCATTCCATCTCAATAAACGCCTCCCCCCTCAAAGTAATCTACAAAGTGAATAACAACCTGTTAAGGGCAATACTCTTTTGTCTCCTCTGTACTTGTCAAGATTCAGTCATTCGGGAAGAAAAACTGGAGCTTTACACAGAAAAGAAAATTATTCAGCTACTTCTGCTCTCATGTTAACGACCTTGTTGATTTTTACTAGCTTGGTTTTTGTTTGTTTGCTTTTCTGACTTCGTATGACTCGTGTATTTCTCTAGAACTCTTACACAATTCCATGTTTTCCTTAGTTTTTGTGTGCCTCCTGATCACAACTCATTCAGTAAACTATTCATCCTATTATGTATCCCATTGCATGGCTGGATAATCTTGAAACTTAAACTGGAGAAACAGTTTTTGAATGAATAATACTCTCGTTTTGTGTTAAGTTCAACCATAGGTTGATATCAGCTAGAGAACTCCTGTTAACCAAGGAGTACTAGATAGCTGTTAATTTCTAGTATGGGACTCCTGAGAGATGAACACCTACTGGGGTCAGAACCAAAAGACCTCCCAGTTACAGGTCAAGTTCGTAGATCATTCAACCGCTGGGATCCAACACTGTCAGTGAGTCCCAGTTGGGAACGGAACAACTGTTCACTACTCCCTGGTTTCCAGTGGTTGTCTAACTAATATAAATCCATGGTCAAACACGAAACTTGAATAAACTAAAAAAAATTATACTATTGGTGAGTGACCCAGTCTTAAATTTCTAGGTTAAGTCTTTGTCCCCGTTACACTGAAATGAAAGGAATGTTAAGTGGTTGGACTGTGCGTATAGAATCTTGAAGCAGATGCCTTGTTAGTGCTGTACGTTACATTAACAGTGTTTGGCTTCAGAAGTCTCCTCCAAGTGGCGTTATATGTCATTTTAGTAAAATGGGTCTTCGATAGAGTTCACGTCATATCACCAACATTTTTTAAAACACTGAGACTAAACATTATGCAGTGAAAATGTTTTGAGGAACTAAAATAAGTGGTTAGATTTATTGGAACTGTTTTACTTGCTAACCATATAAATAAATAATTATAATTTGAAGTGGATAACGAATTACTAAATAAAAAATCAACATCTTCGATGATGTCATGATAGTAAATATGCTCTATTTTCATCTAACACTTTGTTGCCTCTGAACTTAAGAGAGGTGCGATGAGCAAATGAAGCCTATATAAACAACGTTTTCCTTTTTTCCATAACATCTGTATCTACTATTTTGGTGTTGTGGAGTGTGCTACTGACAAACTTTATCAGTAGTATGTAAAAAGACGTTCATCCACATAGAAATATCAAATAAGGAGGAGATAGATTTGACCTCAGAGAAAGAATAGTGAACCAGTGATGCAGGGAAACATGGGAAACACGGAAAGAAGACGAATAAACAAAACACGAAGGGTAGAAGTGGCACAACATGAAAGATCTTTGCAAATGACGATTTTAATATATATGTGTATATTGTACACTGCGTTGCATTTTATATTTCTGCATGTGGACAATCAACATCCTACGGCATACCACTTTCGAAGAAGGGGACATCAGGAGCTTCTTGAGGGACTTCGATGTTGCCGCTGAGTTGGTAGGCGCCAAGGTTCCAACTGCGTTGTGTTAGGGACGTTCCTGAGAGGTAGGGCAAAGGCAGCATATGACAGTGCACAGGGGTCACTTTATAAACCGATTGAGAAGGTATTGGTTAACCAAGAGATGGCGGAGCTCGATGGACTTGCATGTGGCAATGTATCAGTTATGTGACGCTATTCTGGGATTTGATGGAGACCCGTTAATTTTGACGGTGAAGCCACCGAATCTACTACATCGCTCACTCTCCGTATTGGATGAAAAGACGGAGTTGAATTTATTGACTTCCCAGTTCATCAATAGTGTTCCAGGCCAAATTTGTCAGAGACTACAACTGGTTAATGCTGCAAGACCCATGAATATTTGTGAGCTAGAAAAGGTGACCAAACAGTTGTTTAACCCGGAGTTGGCTCAATACAGACACCAAAAAATGAATCAGTGGGAACAAGAATTCACAGATTTGTGGCATGAAGCAGTGGCACTAGGACTGAGCGTTAGAAGAGACAAATGCTTTGAGTGTGGCAAAACGGTTCATTAAGGGAAATATTGCCTAAAAAGACGAAAAAGAAAACCCGTAAACCAATATAATGCGTGTTCTTTCTCTGCAATGAGAGTAGAAGTAACTGGGACGATCGAGAGGAGGAAATCTATTCCAGGTTGAGAGTAAATGACGAAGACTTTGTATGTCTACTAGATGAGGAGGAGACATTGTCACGTATAGATGCGAATCGATATCAGGATGTCAAACCGTGTTCATAGGCAGTCCTGACTGTGGGGAGTCACGCGTTAAAAGTCACAGGCATGTCAAACTTCAACGTTTACAACAGTGATCGCATACCTCAGTTACGACGAATAACCTTGTGCTGTAATTAACACGAAGGAAAAGATCACAATTCCAAAATACGGATCTATCAACATGTATTAGAACAGTAAGACAGCAGGGGAAGAAACGTTGGGAATGAAGAATATAAACATATTAGTTAGAAAATATGATAATCTATTCACGGGAGATGGAGACTCGTACGGTTAATATAACTAGATGAGGCATGAAATCCTTGTGATTGCTTGGAAAGTGACGACATTCACAACGTGAAGAGTTCCGTGCCATCTGGGAGGAGAAGTTGAGCAACACGTCAGTTCGATTTTAAATAATGCTCCTACTGAATAAGCAGATAACCCATGTAGCTCTCCAGTCCTTTGAATGAAAAAATCTAGTGGTAAATATTGATTCTGCATCGATTTCTGAGAGCTTAACAGCTCAATAGAACTGAGATCCTAGTAGACAAACAGAGACCTTATTCACTTGGACATTTTGATACTGACAAATCTTCTGAGTAGCACACACCGCAGTGTTTTCAAGCGAATGACTAGTTGTTTTGTTAGCTAGCTATAATTTTACTCAAGGAGATGTCATCTCGATCTCAGACGGACAATGAGTTTTTACAAGTTTTTAGGTATACTGCATCCATAATTCCTACCGCGCATCAAACCTAAGTCCACGAAATCCTGCTGATTGAAAACTAGCAATCCTCATTAAGTGATAGTTCATCACAGTTTTACTTAAATACAGATGATCTTCAAACTGTCTGAAGTGTTAAATCTATGAAGCGAAATTAATTTGAAATCCCTACAAAACCCTATAATCTGAGTAGAAATATCCAGTCAATCTATGGCTACAGGATCGATCTCCTGAAGCTCTATTTAGTAGTTGTCACCAGTGGGGTCTATCAGGTCAATGTGAAGTGGACGCTCATTGAAGACACTAGTTGCAGGTAACACTATATCACTACTTGACTACTTGACATACAATCAAACCAAATCCCCACAAAACCAACATCTGAAGATTTCAAATTCACGAGTGACTGAATTCCTGCCGAAGAGGCTCAAATGTCAACTGAGCTTGGTCTCAGGTTTGATCCCAATTGGGATAGTAGGTGTGCAGTGCTGAGAAGTTGCGAACTAGCACGAAACAGCTAGCCAGTGCTGTTTGATTAGTTTTCAATGGTTCCCTAATTTTCTGTTGCTTCCTAATAAACACTAACAACTGAAACACACTGTTTTAAAATGAGGGTTGGCATAAGTACACAATACAAATATAGGGAGATTTTAGAAACAGCATTATGTTCCTAAAACAAGCCAAAAATCATTTACAAAAAATAATTCATTTCACAAGAATAATTTATTTGACCTCATTACTTAGTCAACTGCTCACTCGTATACAGGTTTCACCAATTAACTAGACCCAGAAATAATTAATGACCTGAGATCATATCAGTTCTCATTAATTTTCAGTAACAATGAACTTCATTGCTTTTCCATAGAATTAGTAATACTTAATTTACTAAATCCTACACTTCCTGTATGATATTAATCACAATGACAGAGAATAAATCAGACGGAACACATCGAAGTAAGCTATAGAAGCAATTAAACAAATGCGTCAATATATATAATGGATTTAGCCTGCAATGTGATTATGAGCAGTAATAAATTGTGCTCAAAACGTCATTGTGAGACTTTATCAAATAACCTGTCACCATAATAAAATTATGCATAACCACAGTACCCAGGTCATGTTCTCATAACCAAAGAGGATAGTTTTTTGTGTGTTTTCACTTCATTAAAGACATGTAGGGAAGATATGCGAATTTCAGTGGTTACTCTATGGTGATACAATAGTAGCATATAAGTAGTATAATAACTTGTTAGAAAAAATATTTAATATGCCCATGTGAAAGATCCCTTTTAAACATCATCGAAGTATCTACAAAAGAAGCCGAAATGTCAGCCTGAGTCAAAACATTTCGGTCCAATCAATCGACGGGAAAATCAAAACTTCAGTTAAATAATAAATATGACCAGTTGCACAAGAGGTTGCCTGAGTGGTCTAGTAGTTAACGCTTTGGCATTTCAAACTATTGGCACTGGGTTCGAGCCTCGGTGGAAACATCATCAATCACTGGGGATGCAGGTGCATCCACTGGCTGACGAGTCTCGAACAGGACGAAATGCTCTATATCCTGGATTCCACTGCTAGTCACCATCCACCAATTAAATGAAAATAAAGAATTCAGCGAAGGACATTCACTGTTCGACGATTTCATTTTCATAGCCGTACCAACGTATATATAAATGAATTACAATAGACGACAACAATCAGTTTTCTTATATGTGTGTGTGGTAGAGATTGTCAGAGAGTGGAAATACTAAAGTACGATAATACTGGTTTATAGGATTATGGGTCATAATTGATTAGATATATGAATTACTAACTGAATAAGTAAATATAGGTCATTTCAGTAGTTGGTTTGTAGGGATTAGATTTGTTTTGACGAGTTGATCATGGATTGATACCCTCTAGAGAGCCAGCAGGTGCGTAACGCCTATGATTCCCAAACTAGGATGAAACAGTTGTCCAGTACTCCCTGTGGCTGGTTTGTAATGGTTCTCTAAATGACATCAATCCGTGATCAACTCATAAAAACAAATCAAATCCTTACAAACCAGCTATCGAAAATTAATCTGTTGCTCGCTATTGACTTGCTACAGGACAGAGTTACCTGCACTTCTAATGAGAAGTCGTGACCACTGAGGTTCACCCGCTCATGTGTGAGGATGGATTGACCGCCGATGACACTAGTTGGTAATCATGCTAAATGACGAATTGGTAGAAATTAAAATGCATGGGCTGACCAATGAATCGAGTCACTGTGGGTGAATGGTCTACAAGCTAGCTTGTCTTGTAACCAGAAGGTCTTGAGGTCCAACCCCAGTACGTACTGCTGATGATTCCCGGACTAGGATGAAACGGCTGTCCAGTAGATCCAGCTGGTTTTCATTGTTTATCTTACTGATAACAATCCGTGACCACAAGCAAACCTGACTAATAAAATTTAGCCTGCACCAACACTGAGGACTAGCCGCATGACACAGTGAAATATCACAGTCAAACTGGCCAGCTTAAGCAACAAAATGGTTAATTAATTGACCTGCTCCACACATGTCTACATAATCTGTCAGTGTCTCATATGATCAAGCCATTAAAGTTATTTATTAAATACAGTAATTTTCTAAATAAATTTTCTTATTAGGCAGTCATACTGAACTATGGTGAAAAAATCAACATAGATGTTAAAATTCTGTTGACTGAAATATACTGGCCTCACATTTTAAACGTAGTTAAAACAGCAGGGAAGTTCAAGTATTCACTACAAAGTCTATTTTCAAAAACATGTCTGTCTAGTGACAGACAACCGCTCCTGTTTACTAAATTGTTTGGCCGCTTTGTTTATCATCAACTGATGCAATGAATTATGCATGAGAAAATAATTTAGTATAAAAATCCTAATGACTGGATACTGCTGACGGTTACAGTATGTTATCACGTTTAAAAGGAGTATTCATGAGGTTGCTAAGATACCTCCACTCAGTTATGAAAGATGCGTCATTTTCAAACTTGCTGACTGCATGAAGAGGATATCCTTTTGACATTGAAAGCATGATAATAATAATAATAATACACTATTTTGTTTACACAGTACAGAATTCTCAACCTGATTTCCCATGAAATAGAATCTTCAAGTAAATATTCACCCACAGTGCATCGAATGATGCAATTTCGTTCTGTCTGAAACAGGACTCAGCCCTTGTAAAAAATCATATTTGTAAAATCTCAACGAAATTAAAGTATGATTAATTCCAACGTTTTGTTTGGCAATCTGGTCCGAACTTATTCAGGGAAATTAATAGAAATTAACATAGCAGAGGTTTACATAAAAGGACATCTCTTGTTTTGAAAAATTTATCCGATCATATGAGTCATAAAACAGGTAGCAACATGTATAATAAACAAAATTGTATGAAGACGTAATTTGTCTGAATCGTGTAATGTATTTGCGCAACACATTTCGAACAATCTGATAACACACGGACTTGTCATAGCAATATATATATATATATATATATATATATATATATATATATATATATATATATATATATATATATATATATATAATTAATAAAGAGGTAAGAGGTGAGAAAAATAGACTTAGGTCAAGTTAAAAGGACATATTCAAGGTCAAAAAATAAAAATGAAGACCACTAAACCAAATAGCAGAGGTAATAGTACATCTGCTATGGTATCAAAACAATATTGTCAATGTGCAAATCCCCAACGCATAAACTTGCTAAATGGTTAGTGGAATTATTGAATCCAGTCAAAACACAATTCTGTATGTGTTAAAAGATACATTTGAATTGGTTGATGTTCTTGATGATAGTAATATTAATATTATGAACAAGAATATGTACTCTTTTGATGTAAACTCGTTATTCACTAATGTGCCTTTGATCAAAACAGTTGACATTTTGTGTGATTATATTTCCACAAACAATTTTTTCATCCCGTTCCCTATATCTTACTTAAAAGATTTATTACTTCTATGTACTAACAATGTTAGGTTTACATTTGAAGGCGACTGTTTCCGCCAAGTTGATGGTGTTGCTATGGGCAGTCCGTTAGGGCCCCTTTTAGCAGATATTTATATGTCGTACATTGAGAATTTATCGGAAGATTTAATCGAAAATGTGCCACTTTATAGAAGGTATGTAGATGATATCGTAGTCATCAGTGATAAGCCTTGTTCTGCCACCTCAATTTTAAATCGAATGAATGAAGTTCAGAATAGCATATCACTTACATCTGTAGAAGAGGAAGATAATTGTTTATCTTTCCTAGACATATTGCTTAGTCGACGGCTTGATGGGTCAATAAAAAGATCTATTTATAGAAAACCTACCTGGACAGGACAGTATCTTAATTACCACAGTTTCTGCCCTATTCGGTACAAAAGAGGCTTAGTAAGGTGCCTCTTCAGTAGAATCCGACGAATATGCACTGAAGACACGCTTGATGAAGAGGAAAGAATATTGACACAAACTCTGGTTGATAACAATTATCCAGAAAAGTTCATCAGGAGATATAAAGTAGTCAGAACACCAAGACCCACTCTCCAACTCGCCCCTAAGAAAGACGTGTACATCAAGCTACCCTATATGGGACATCAAAGCAGCTTGATAACTAGACAAAGGCTGAACGCTGCTGTTAAAAAGACTTTTTATGCAGCTAATATCATAATATTAGAGAATGTAAAGCCATTATATCTATCTAAGCCCTTCGAACATGCGAAAAATGACGTCACATCCCACTGTATTTACCAATTTGAATGTACGTGTGGACACACATACATAGGGAGGACTCATCGATCTCTGCAAGTAAGGGCTTCAGAGCATATTCCAAAATGGCTCCAGAAACAAATGGAATCATCAGAACCTATTAACGGTGAGAACAGGAGACCTAGCTCTTCTATTGCGAAACATATTATAGAGACAGGTCATAAAATTGATGTTAACAGATCTTTTAAACCTATCTATAAAACGTGTTTGGGGCGTATCCTAAAGTTTGTAGAAGCCCTAGCAATTAGAAAGTTCAAGCCACCTTTATGCGTTCAAAAACAATTTGTCATCACATTAAACCTTCCTTGGTAAATTTTGTTTTGATACCATAGCAGATGTACTATTACCTCTGCTATTTGGTTTAGTGGTCTTCATTTTTATTTTTTGACCTTGAATATGTCCTTTTAACTTGACCTAAGTCTATTTTTCTCACCTCTTACCTCTTTATTAATTTTATATATATATATTCCTATGACAAGTCCGTGTGTGATCAGATTGTTCGAAATGTGTTGCGCAAATACATTACACGATTCAGACAAATTACGTCTTCCCATTGCTATATCTAAATTCATAAAGGGAACTAATTGTTTTAAAATTGTATGAACTTTGATCAAAATTTGACCTCAGACTATCAAAATTAGTCTACTTTTGTAAAACCATTTAAACAGAGTGCACTTTTTCATCAGATTACGTTAAACTAAAAGTTCATGATCGTAGATAACTGATTATGAAAATATATGTTTATATGCAGCATACAATGGTGTGTGTGTGTGTGAGGGGGGCGGGTAAACAGTTATTAAACATATTGGGGAAGATTAAAAAATATTATTAGGGCTATAAATGGAAAAACTATAGAAAACTATAAATGGATCTCAAAAGGATCTCATTTATAGTCATTCGGATGAATACATGTACAGCTTTTCTATTGACACTCCTTTGCTAACCTGGGAGATTTTTGTATCACACGTTAGAGAAGGATACCCTGTGTAACAGTTTTACTCTGCTTTTATGCTTTTCCCCATAAATATACATTTTCCTTTATCACAAATCCCCCTTTCATGTGATTCGTCAGCTGAAGGTCGTTTGCTGATTGGTACTTTGTGGTGCTTAAAGTTTAACTTTGCCCGCGTTTCAAACTTGACTGGTAGAATTAGGACTGAATCAAACCAAGGAATTAAGGAGTGGCATTAGTTACTCTCCCCCTGGCCTATCAAGTATCCGATACACTTCTACAGGAAGTCAACTATGAGCGTAAACGGCTCGGCGGTAAAATATATAACTCAAGCACTTGTTGACCCTGGCTAAAATTTCAGAATGGAAATGAGTTTCTTCAAGACTAGTGGTATGCCTCGTTGAGGAGCGACAACAAGCACGAGGCCAATGTACTGGCAACACTTCCTGCAGATTTTCTAAGATTATCTGACCAGTAATAAATCAGCAGTTCTCTTAGGATTTGGACATTTAAGTTGACAACTCCTAAGCAAATATATACTCTTCAAAGGTCTCAATAGTGCTTTTGTCAACTGATGGAATTTAATGAATTCCAGTCACAATATTTCGCTAATGTAACTGCTTAACAGTGTATGTAGTGCATCAGTAGACGACTTGGAATTGCGCTTCATACTGAACAGAAGAAGCCGTGACAAAAAGATTCCTCAGTGTCGGAAAATCACTATATTTTATCACACTATAATAAAACTGCTATGTTGAAATAACTACCCTTCTAAGAGGAGGCTAGGTGATAGAATTTATCCGAATCTCCATGTGATACTAGATGTAAAGTATAATGTGGCAGAAAAAGTATCAACTAGCGTGAAGGAATGCATAACTTACAAGCATCTGTGTGTCTCTATCTCAACCTGGAATTCTCTTAGATCCAGCATTTCTGTTTAAGCTTTACAGTTGTAGGTTTACTGAAAACATTTCTTTCCCGATACGAATTTAAAACAAGCAATAAAGGTTAATAAAGCTGGATTTTATGAATTCATTAATTTTCGGTAGAACTCGTCAGCTGAATACTCTACATACACGGAAAATATATACATTTGAAAATACATTGGGAGATATAAGACTGATAAGTAAACAAACTACATTGAATTAGTCATGCAGAAAGACAGGGGCGAATGTTTTCCAGGTCATGTTCAAATAGATAAGGGGAGATAGAATATGAGGGATCAGAATTAAGATAAATTGCATGACGCTTCAATTACACCACTTAGATAAACAATAATAATAATAAGAGGTAGAATAATAAGTAAAACGTATTACCGTGGTAGATTCAGAGTCACGACCATCCCCTTTTCTATACACAGAGCTGGTTTATAAATTTGAATTGAACAAGTCTCTGCAATTGCAAGCATATTCTTGTTTATTTGTTTGCAGCCAACGGTGAATGATTTGACCGCGTCGATATCATGTCTGTAATCCACGAAATGTTTGTTATTGACGATTTTGGCACTTTGCACTCAGCTGTTTTCAACCATTTTGGCAAATGCTCCACCATGCGAGTAGACAATCGCCTTTCCGTACGACCTATGTATTTGCTTCCACAAACACACTAAAACTGATATGCGTAGTTTGAAGTGTCGAGGATTGGCGACTGGTCTTTCCCAGATTGTTGAAGTACTCGCCTAGTGGTGTTAAGTTTTGCAGCATAATAAGTTCTCCTGATGGTTTTGTCGAGTTTTCGTTTGACTACTTCCTGTACATCATCTCTTTTGAACAACAAAGTGATATAGACAGGTTTCTTAGGAACTGTTTGGACTGTTTTGCAGGGGCTAATTTCTTTAGAATATCTAATAATGAACTTCATTGCAGCCAGCTTTTGTTAGACATGTAGTAAGATAATAGACAAAATTCTGTTAGTGCAAGGCGGTTTGGTGTGATCAACAGGCAACTCTAGACATTTGTTTTGTGCTTATTAGTACTAAGTTTACCTAGGACCCCACATGGAATCCAAGGACCATTGGATCACATCTCAGTGGCTGAATGGTCTACGAGCTGACCTTGTAGCTGAAATGAGTACAAATCCCGGTGAGTGCGTATTCATGAAGAACCCCAAACTAGGACAAAACAGTTGTCTGGTAGTATCTAGCTTTCTAACAATCCATAACCGATGTCACCTCGTGATCAAAGCTCTAACCTCTAAGAAACCGATCACTCCATCCTCGGAGATACAAACCCACGTCAGAGGCGACTACTGCCAACCATGTTGTAAACTTAACGGATTGTATTCAGTCATCACTGGCTCTAAAGAGTCGGCACATAGCGCTGGCTAATGCCCGGTAACCAGGCAAAGTAATTTTATTTTGGTCCATTGGAAAGAAGAGTACAGAGACATATTTGTCTTACGACTGTTAGATATTTAATTATATTTCTGTAAATACCCTGATTTTTCGCGCCTACGAATAATTAAAAACTTAAAAAAGAGGAAATCGCGCAAGTCTATTGTCTTTCCAGTATATTCAGAATCAAATTAATTATATTTATATTTGTCTGAACAGTGACTACTTATGTATTTAGATACAATAGGAAATTTCGATGAAAAGAATAAGAAGACAAAGAAATAAGGCATAATCAAGAAGAATGGTAGTATTCCCACCTCAGTAGCTCGGTACTGTATGCTATTGCTGAGCCGATGGGCTGTCCTCCATATGACCAGCAAATAATACTATTTAAATTGAGTGTTTTCCAACTACCCATATCAGTTAATCAGTAGTATATGGTATTGCACTGTTTTGCTTGTTTGTCATATTTTCATTGGAATTTACGGAATCAATGCAGATCACATTTTACGACCAGAGTATGCTTGGTTTCCAAAGGAAACTAAAGTAAAATTTCACCAAGATCTGTGTAATTCAAGTATGTGTTTGCGCGGATTTGATTCAATGGGTACAGGATTTCATCATGAGCTGTCATCAGTCAGAGAACCATTGGAAAACCAACTGGGAGTGATGGGCATCTTTTTCGTCCTGGTTTAGAACTCATCAACGGCACACACCCACCACCAAGGGTAGAATCCAGGACCTGCTGATTACAAGGGGAGCTAGCTCGTAGACCATTAAGCCACTGGGACCCAATCCAATGACCGGTGCATGAATTCCAACTTCTGTTAATTCACGATATAGCGCAACCGCTAGCCAATGTCTTTGGCGATCATCTGTCCTCACGCCCGACCTACTGCACCTGACTGGTCATGTCTTCTCACTGGAACCTCTGGTAACTACCTACCTGAATAGGGCCAGTCGCTAGTGAGCATAGGCTATTGGATCGGGTCCCGGTGGCTTATTCGTCTACGATGTCTCCTTGTAACCAGAAGGTCATGGGTTGAAATCCTGCGGTGGGTGCGTACGGCCGAATAGTCCTAAACTAGGAAAAAACAGCTGTCCATTACTCCCCGATGGTTTTATAATGGTTCTCTAACCGACACCAGCTCATGATGAAATCCTGTAACCAGTCTGTGTAATTTGCAAATGTAGGTTAGTTTCCTGTAGCTAACTTCGTGGTTTCAGTTTAGTATTTAGAGTCTTAAACGGTTTGTTACACCTGAACTCCAGAACAAATGTCAGTTGCTGGTGTCATGGCTTCCTGAATGGTTGTATTGCTTGTTATTTACTGGATGATTCTTTGATCGAAAAGACAGAAAATAACTTATACTAATTAGGCTTTTGGTCTTATCGGTGATAGCCAACTGATGGCTGTTCAAGAGAAATTGTATCATGCTAAGAAATTTCCACTGAACTGACGTTAGAATATACATATAAATACATGCATATCAGGTGATCACCAACACATATTATTTTCTTTCTTTGTGTGCCAAGTGAAACACAGCGTCTCAAACTCTGGAGTTTCAGTGGACATAGTGTTACCCTTTTTTGAGGCTCAGGAAGACTTCGTAAAGGGATGAGCAGGCTGACTTGGGTGTTTCTATGGCTCTCACCGTAGACCGGCGGGGTCAGTGGCCTCGCAGCCAACCTACCCTGGTCTTATTACGAGCTAGTAAAATACCCAATGTGAAGGAGTGCGTCGGTGGCAAATCAAATGAGGACATCCCGTATAGGAGGCGAGCATTCCGCCATTAAAATTCAGATGATGGTTAAGCTTTAATATGTTCTAACGCATTACATAACTTTTAATCGATATTTTTAGTTGTAAGCTCTTTAGGGAGCAATAATTCTTCAAATATGTGTAAATCAAAAGACTATTAGACATCCCCAGAATGCCTGTCATTCGATGCTAGGCTCTTCCTTAATTAAGCCGGTGTCCGTCGGGGTGCTGTTATCTATCTTTTCTGTTTTATTTCTTCTTATATGACTTGCCTCTTCCGGGAGAAATCAGCTTTGCAAAATACACTGACGATCGGACCGCCTTATTGCCAGTTACTTCCAGATCTGACTGTTCCAAGACTGAACAGCTTTTTGTCAGACATCAGTCAGTGATCCAAATTAAATGATTTCACGTTAAATCCCTCCGACGATCAAACAGCTAACTTCACCATCAGACATGAATGTGGTTTAAACAAACTGATTCATTCAGATGATGCTTGTAGTACAGAGAGCACTGAAATAGAAACTAAGTCAAGAGTTCAATAACTTGTGATAAATCTTTCCTCTGAACTTTCTTGGTCACCCATATCACATTGATTTCTAGGAATATGCTTCGTCTAACCTACCATATTTAGAAGTTAAGACAGTCAGATATCACTCAACCTCGACTTCTGCAGTTTGTTAACACTTGTATCTTACCCATTCTACCTTACTTCTTACATCCTTTAGTCTTCCCTAGGCTATTCACAAAAAAAACAATGTCGCATTGTGAAGGGTACTGAAGTTTGTCAGTAGAGCAAGGTGTGTGCCACTAAATCAGCTCATTATTAATTTAGTAAGCAGACATCAGAACTGATACGAGAAATGCGTTAACTCCATATTGTCTGACTCTTAGCACCCTCTCTATTCCCAAGTCTCCACTAGCATTTCACCAGGTAGGACTAGATGTCATTATAAGGAGACTAAGTTCAGAAACACAACGATACCTTATTCGGCTCACGTTATAAATGACAGAAAAAAGCGTTAGCCGTAAAAGCTACAATTTATTATGTAATTAAAAAAAATAATTTGCTCGTCTGTTTTCTATTTGTAATTTATGGAGACACATTATTTCAATTATCTTATAATTTAAGATACTAAAATTATAATAATTATTATTATTATCATCTTACAATTTCCGTATATTTCTGGATTTACTGTTATGGCTAGTGCCAAAAAGTTACTATTATCAATTCTTCTTACCAATAAACTGTAGTGTTTCTTTTTGTTATAGAGTAAATTAGATGCAACACTGTACTAAATGCTAAGAATTCCATGTTTTATCCAAAGTACTGTTTCAGGAATAAAGCAAATCGTTATAACCATTATTACTTTTCTTTTTCTTATTACATTTAGAAACACTAAGGTTTACATTTAACATCTGTTTTGGTTTGTTCTTTGCATAACATTTGCTGAAAATATACATTACCTCGGAACTTAAATAGTGGTAGAGGTAGTTTGACCTCATAAGTCTTATCAATCTTTCGTTGTAAATACCAAATTTTTTGACATAAAGGCATAACTGTTTTTAGGTTAGCTTTTGTTGAATTCAAAATGGTCATAATTTGGATGCATGAGCTATATTTCATGATAATTGTAGTGAATATAGTCTTCCTTCTTCAGCTTCTCTGATCAATCAATGAAAATGCTTATCTTCTTAAAGTATCGAACAAAAGTGGTGAAATTTGAACTGTACATAATTTTGTACATCTAACTAAAATTATTCTAAGAGTTCATCACGGATTGATATCATTTAGAGAACCAATGAAAACTAGAACTGCAGTACTGGACAGTCGTCTCATCCTAGTTTCGGGATCATCGGCAGTGCGCACCCACTGGGTTTCGAACTTTGGACCTTCCGGTTACAAGGTAAGATCGTATACCGTTCAGCCACTGGGATACGATTCAATGACTCATGAATTCTAGCTTTTACCAATTCGTGGCTGAGTAGTATACGAGCTTGCCCTGTAACCGAAAGGTGGGTGCGTATTGCCAATGATTCCGAAACTAGGATGAAGCAGCTGTTCAGAAACTTCCTGGTTTTCAGTGGTTTTTTAACTGAAATCAATCCGTGATCAACTCATATAAACAAAACTAACTCTTACAAACCAAGCTATACAAAATTATCCTACACTTATTCTGAGGTGTTGGATTAGTTGATAATTACTCTTACTCATGGCTTCCACACGTGCTGTTGCGAATCTTTTATTCCGAATTATAAGAGATTTTTAGTTCAGGTGAATGTCATAGCTGCCTCTGTGTTCACTAAGTCGGATGATATATATATATATATATAGTTCAAGTATTCACCGTGTTTCTCGACGACACCTTCAATGGTCAATGCTGTTTGCATTTAACCTTGGGAACTCTTCATAGATAGAATAGTTGTCTTTCCAAGTGGTTCTTACCATCACTAGTTGATTCTGTAGGTTTCCGAAGATAAGTGAGTGACCTTAAAAGCCAGCTTGTCAAATGAGACTCAGATGAGAATTGGCAGCTTCGGCGCCCCAAGGTGACATGGAGAACATCATGTGCTGAGGGGGGTGGGTGAATGCCTGTGGAGAGTCATAGAGTCAACCAAAAAAGACAACGCACAGCCGAATGGAATGGACTTATACCTCTTATGTTCAGTGTTTTATTCAGGACGCAGGCTACTTTGAGGGTTTCCATCTTGGTCTTAAAATTTCCCTAGGCAGCGATCTGAACCTGAATCTACTTCTATTTTCTGTCTTGCCTTCAGTAAGCTGCATCTTCATTTTCTTCAGACTGAGATAAAGCCTATCTGATTTCTAACGTGTTCGTTTGATGAAATCCACGTAACTTTATTGATATCCCAGCACTTCTGTGCACTGCTTCCAATTCCCAAATTATTATATTCACAGAAGTCTGCGAAGAATCCTGTTTTTTTGACTCACCTCCCTGTGAGCCTGCAGATCGATAAGGAGCTTTATTCTTACGTAGTCTGCTCCCATGTTCTCGAAAATATTTTGCTGTATTCACCTACCCGAGGTGTTACCCATTAATTTTTGAAGCTATCAGTAGAAACTGTTTTTTCCTCTCCACTGGATGTGAGTTACTTATGGCTACGTTCGTAGCATTGTCAAGTCGTGGCTTTCCTTCTTTTTCAGTTGAGTTTCAGTGTCCTTGTCTTCATAAAGACTGACCCCTAACACATTCTATGATGTTGGTGAAATCATCACTGTCGCATCATCAGTGCGTTCTCCGTAGTCGTCTGGGAAATTGGATTAGACTACTGACTTTCCAGTACCATGGTACCAACATTCCATCTCCCAATGCTTACTTTTCTTCTCATCAGATAAAGATATACTGGTCAACTGGCTTCCCTAAAGCTTTTACTCTCCTGTCTTATCCATCCTCTAAATGAGGATTCCTCCCGATTCCCGCCAAGAATAACGAGAATAGTTTAATTTTACCTAGGCTGTGAAGTCTTCGCAAAGACAGAGGTAACTTTCACTGTGTGGGGTCACTAGTTTTTTTATTTATTTTATTTTTATTTTTGATTACAGCTTGATTCCACACTGTATTTTTGGTACAAGCATGGAGTTTTCAGCATGGATATCGGTAGCCCAAATTTTGCAGGCCGACCATAGATATCAGGTATGCGTCGGCAGGGGATGGAACTTCGGACCATGTGCATGGTCGGCGAGAGTCCTAATTGCTGTGCCACTGGCCTTCTCTTCTAACAAGCTTAGGACAGACTAGTAAAATCGACCTGTAAGTCACTCTTATTCATAAGTTAACTGATAGATAAACTTAACTCTTACCTTTAAACAGACTAGATGACCTTTCGATTCACAGAAAGTGTAATTCTTCAAGCAGAATTTAGATATTGCACATGAGGCATATCATTGTCCAATGTTTTCTTTGTTTCCTTTGTGATCTGTGTTATATAATAACCTCAAGTTAAACCATAGACGTTTCTCCCTCTGGTAGATAACTCTATAGTTTATTTAAACTCTCATTCACACATCCTTTCGTATCGTATTTAAAATATGTGTACATTTATCGATTCTTGTAGTAATAATGGTAAATAACAAGCTACAGCATTTCTTTCCTAGTGTTAACCTTAATCTGTCATTTTTAGATTCACCAAGTTATTTCTTATCTCAGAAATCTCTTGCATGTTTCTGACCAGATAACTTGTAAAGGTAATTTTCTTACGATGCCAGGTTGATAAGTAATAAGAGTTTATTTATTCCAACGAATAAAGAATAAAGAAGTGAGATAAACACATATATTTTATATCACCCTACTTTCCATGAATCAGCGGAAAGTCTTGGAATCGGGTGTCAAGTTTGTCAGCATTTATCAGTGGAGGCATATCTGTAAGATTGCAGAAATTCCTGTTCCCTCCCAGCTTTGAACCCAAGTAACCAAGTGTTGCAGTCAGCAGAGTTATCACTGAGGTATTCAGGCTGTCGTCTGACTTTCTGTAAAACTGTCAAGGAGATATTGAAAGATCACTCAATTGAGAAAATTCAGTCAGCACTAAAATTTAGGATACCGGTTACCTTTCTGTGACTGATCAGTATGCTTGTGTAGGATCAAATCATAGCAGTTCTGGCTTATAGACATTTATAAATAAAACGATAAGGTCGCTTTCACAAGACGCTGAATCCTCTTCAAAATTGTGTTTAAAAAGAACCAGTGAAGAAACTTATTCTGTAAAATTTGTAAGCACTATCAGCTGGAGCTAATTCAAATGGATTACAACTTTCTAAATTTCAGCTCAAATTTCAGTTCAAAATAAAGTTTATTATTCAAAATTTTAGTATCATCAGCAGAATATATATATAGATATATATATATATATATATGCTCAGCATTTCCATGCTCTTCATCAAATTGAATTTATGCTATGTTTGTGAGAATAACAAATAGTCGAAACACTGACCTAGGAATTATGCCTTGAGTGACAATAGCTTGGTAAGAACAAAAAGCCAAGTAGATTGATTACAATCTTGTCTAGTCTACTAGTCCATCACTTTACAAACCGATTCAGGGAAAGTGAAGGGATTGGCCGTGGCGCTAAACACCTTACCCTTGAAAACCAACTCCCGACCTACAAAAACTTCAAAGCATAAATGAAGTATAAAATGTGAAAATCTGAATCTTGTTTCACATGCTGAGTTAGTGCAGAGGAGGGAGACGCATCTCGCCTTTCAGATTCTGACCATGACATCTTCATCCGTTCCGCCTTTAGCTTAAACGATGCTTCGTATATAAGTGAAAGAAGTCACCTCTTTTAAATTTCTCCCATTGTTACTCGTCGGTGCTGGCTGTTGTTTCTGCTGATGCGTGGATATCTTCATCTTCATATTCTCTATGTTTACCTTAGGTCCTGTCGTCGCTACCGGTTTGTTGGATTCGCCTGCAAGCCTTCGAGGTTTTGTGAAATTAGACATAAATCATCCACGTGCAAAATCCAGGTCTTTTAAATGGAGTTATATCATCGGTCAGTGCAGTGTATTCCTGTCACCCCCATGCACAGTTTGACGCAGATTCCAGTCCATCACAATCACTGGTGATAGCAAGTAGGTAGCGTCCACTTTCTCCTGTATTCACTTCAGTCTCTTCAATGAACTCTTCGCTGTGGAGCACCTTACACATGGAATCGTCATTTAGCCAGCTATTCAATAAGGTTGACAAAGACTTGAGGTACACCGTAGTGTTGCAGTAGTTTCCAAATTCCGTTTTGGTCAACGCTGTCTGTGGAAGGGCTTTTCAAAGTCGTTGTAGTTGTTGAGGTAGAAGCTAGACTATTATTTATGCTTTGCTCTGTGATGGTGATGCATAGAGTTGCAATTTGATCAGCACATGATTTACCTTTCGTGAATCCAACTTGTCCCGGTGGGTGATGGACTTCTTTATCCAGTGCATATTTTATTCTCTCCAGGATGATGCGACTTAGTGTTTTACTTGGCGTGGACAAGAGCATTATTCCACGCTAGTTCTTTCACAGGTCCAAGTCATCATTCTTTGGCAGCTTGACAAGGTAGTCAACCTTTCTTCCAATCAGTAGGTAACTTTCCTTCTCTCCAAACCTTTTGGAACGACGGCGTGAGCGAATCTGCCGCAACTGCTGGGTCTGTTTTCAGTGCTACATGGGGAGTTCTGTCAGGTCCTGCCGCCCTTCCGGACGGTGTTCTGTAGCTTGATCGCATTTAGGATATCTGATTTTGTTGGAGAATTGGTATCCACTGACAGAGAGCTCTGTGCGTGCTGTTGGTGATGGTGGTATTTCTGGGAGAGTCGCGGATGAGGGTGTTAGATTCAAGAGTCCTTTAAAGTGATCAGTCTAATGTTTGATTTGTTTACCCTTGATAATCAGGTTCCCTCGAACATCTTTTATTAATTTCATCATCTGGGTTGATCTCTTTCCGGTTACCTGACGTAATAACCTGAGGTCTTTACCGATGGCCTGCCTGTTCTGCTTTAGCTGTCAGCTAGTGTATCGTAGAATGGTCTCTTGTCTGTCCAAGCACTCTTCTTAACTTCTTTCTTGATTTAGTGCAGTAAACAGTGAACTCAGCTTCTCCTCATGTTGTCCATCTTTGCATTGAGTCGTCTTCTCTTTCACCACCCTCCTCTACTCGATCATCTTCCAGGTAGGAATCAGTTGACACATATTCTTGTACTGTCTCTTATTTCTTCTTAGGACAGTTGTACACGTTTCCTCAAATATCGCTTTCAGAGAGCTCCAATGTACTTCGATAAAGGTTTCCTCAGTGATGCCACGTAGTGTGTCCGACTTTGCTGTGATCTCATCTGCAGTCAAGGCATTCCTTTTAGTTTTGTCCTTCAGTTTTTTAATACTGAACTTGAATTGCAGTGGTCTGTCTCCATTTGTTTTCATGGATTTCAGCTTTACCTTGAAGGCTCCTTCAACTAGATGATGGTCTGAGCACACATCTGCTCCCTTTCTCGTCATTCTATCCAGCGGGCTGCGTTTTCACTTCCTTGAGCAAAATTACGATGAAATCTTTCTGGTTCGTGGTGTGTCCATCAGGTGATATCCATGTTGCTTTGTGTTTATTTTTGTTTTTGCACACTCTACCTCCAATCACCAAATGACTGAAAGCGGAGAATTCGGCGAATAATTCTCCGTTCTCATTCATTTCTCCAAGCCCTAGCCTCTCGACTCATGATGAGTTCTCTTCCTGTATTGACAGCTCCGTGTTTGACATTCATATAGCACATAAGTAATGAGAAAATTCTAGAAGCCTTCGAAGTGACGACGGGAGTGAGGCAAGGCTGTCTATTATCGCCAGTGATCTTCCTGATTGCAGTAGATTGGATAATGCAACAGACAACGGACAATGAGGAAACAGGCATAAAATGGACTCACACAAATACTTGAAGGATCTGAACTTTGCCGATGGTATATGTCTGATCTCTCACAAACTCAGAGACATGCAAGTGAAAAACAACCGGTTGGCAGAAGATCCATCCAGAGAAGATAGGACTTCAGGTGAATATGGAGAAAACAGAGGTGATGAAGATTCCTGGCCAACACCAACAACAACAGACAACAATCAGCCAGCATAAATGGGAGGAACCTGAAAGAAGCAACCTCCTTTACCTACCGACCTACCTGGGAAGCATCGTTTCAACTACAGGCGGGCGGAACTGACGAGGATATCAAAGCGAGAATCGGAAAAGCAAGACAAGCTTTCATTACTCTCAAGTCTGTGTGTAGGTCGACAGCACTCAGCATCAAAAATAAGATCCGGATTTTCAACTTGAATGTGAAATCAGTCAATGCTACTCACCATACGGATCGGAGACTTGACGCGTCATGAAGAGCATCTCAAACAAACTACAGACCTTCATTAACAGCTGTCTTTGCTCAATACTCAAGATCAGATGGCCAGGAAAGATCAGAAACAAAGATCTCTGGGAGCGAACCAACCAGCAACCGATTGTGAAACAAATAGGCAGAAAGAAATGGAGATTGATTGGCTGGTCATACTCTGAGGAAACCATCAAGTGACATCACACGCCAGGCCATTGCTTGAGTGGAACCCGAAAGGGAAGCGGCGAGTCGGTCGTCAGTGCAAGGGTGACTTGGAGGAGGTGATGTGAAGAGGAAATGAATTCATGTGGGCAGACTTGGAGCGGGGTGAATAGGTTGGCAGAAAACCGAAGGCGATGGAGACGCGCGGCTGAATCCCTATGTTCCTCTAGGAATTAAAGGACATAATAATAATGTCACCATTTGAGATGTCGTCCATTACGTTTTGTAGTTGCCTGTAAAAGTCTTCCTCCTTTTATTGTTCCGCGTTGTTTGTAGGTGTGTAGCATTGGATAATCGTTACCTTCTTTCTTTCGGAGTTGAATCATGACCCTGGATGAAATTGGCTTTCATAGCATAGGGTCTTTGGCTGCGACTCATGACATGATGATTGCCACTCACTCCCTCAGTGAACTCGTGTTTGTCGTGTCGGTGACGAGACCGGAACGGATTACAGTCCACATCCATTCCATCTGCTCTGGCAGATTCCGAGCACTTCTTTAGATATTCCAGCAACCTTCTTAGCCCAGTACATTGTACGAACATTTCACGTCCCTACTACCACTTTTGTTTTCATCGAAAGAATAAGACACCTAGAATGACTGGCTTCCCGAAGGCTATCACAAGCCCTCTATGTCGTTTCGTCTATTCCATTTGAGCGGAAAATAAGTATTTTTATACTTTTAGTATCTTTGATATGTCTTGTGCACTGAGGTTTTTGCAGCATTTTGATTAATTTTGTGGTGTAGGGTCGCCAGCCGGACGCCCAACCACCCCTCTTTTCCCGGGCTTGGGACTGGTTATTAAACCAGAGACCTAGTAAACTAGGCGAGGTTAACAAGGGAGAGGTCTTTCAAATGATTGTGCTATAAGATGATATCGCATGCTGGCGTCATCTAGCAAGAGGCAGGAATGGGTGTTTTTGGTTCTCTTGAAAAGTTGAGAATAACTGAACTATCTGGTCTATTAACGATTTTAAAGGACTTCATAGTGTTCACCTCAAAAATCGTAAAGAGAGAAACAAGCATATCATTCGTGAAGGATTCGTGAAGTCTGCGTTGAATATCGGCAAATAAACCATCCAGCCGAAGGGAATTCATAACTGAATTTAATTAACAATAAACACGGTTAGTTTCATTTTCATTCCATGAATTCTTCATAAAACCACACAAAAAAAACAACTGATATGCACCAGTACAGAATTATTTCTGTGAAAAGTTTTCACTAAAAGGAGGCAAAAAATCACTTGTAACAAAAAGTTATACAACAGTCTACATAATCTAAACACATAGTGTTGTTCAATTTTCAATTTCAATTTCAATGTTCAACAAAATAAAACAAAAACCAAATAATGACTAGAAACAAAGAGTAGAATGACTGCTACTACTACTAATACTACTACTCATCAACCCATAGAACATTATTAAAAAAAATTTATTTTTTCTATCTCCTGTCTAAATCAAAACACTAGTTATAACTAGGGGATTAAATGTTGACAATATAAATGTAGTGGTGATAATTTTATGCATTTCACTTCTCATTCAATATTCATGGATAATGGTGAGTGTAGTTGTTGTTATCGCCTGGTAAACAAATTCACGCATGAAGAAATCTAAATCTAAACTGTACACACTTACATACTCATGAAATGGAAGCTTGGAGAATGCAGTCATTTATGACTGAGTGATACATAAGTGTGTTTTATGGACGTTTGTCACTATAATAAACTATGCATTCTCTCTCCATAGATCAGAAGTTAGACCAAAAAAGTAAAAAGAAAAACATAAAATGAGGAAAAAACACGAAAACCGTGTGTTCATATAAAAATCTGTGAACCTTGAAACGAAGCATAATGAGGAAATGAATGCGAAAAAAAATGAAAGATGGAAAAATAATCATGTGGAAGTTCAACAAAGTTTTATACAAGTTTTGAAAGTAATAATAGTTCTTATCAAGTGTTATTTTACAGAGATTTCATTGATTAGAGATTTGGTTACCAGCTGACATCAGTCATTGTTATTGTTTCCTTCAGTTCCTGAAGGAACACACGGCTTCAGCCACACGTCTCCACTGCGTTCAGTTCTCTGCCAAAGTTTTCATCACCTGGCTCCATGTCTGCCCACATGCTTTCATCTCCTCTTCACATGATCTTCTCCATGTTACCCTACCCTCGGAATGATGACCAACTCCCCGCCTCCTATTTGGGCTCCACTCGAACGATGTCCTGGCTTATGATGTCAGTTGATGGTTTGTTTTCTCATAGTATGACAACCAATCTAACTCCTGTTCTTTCTGTGTATTGTCGCACAATTGGTTCCTACTGAGTTGGTTCAATCCCAGAGATCCCTCCCTGTTGCTGAAATGTTTGGCCATCTGATCTCGAGCGAAGTATTGAGCAAAGAGAGCTGTTGATGGAGGTCTGTAGTTTTTTTGAAAGAGCCTTCGTGACGCGCCAATTATCTCATCCGTATAGTAGCCCTTACATCACATGGGAGTTGAAAATCTAGATCCTATTTATCATGCCGAGTGCTGTTGACCTTCACACAGACTTGAGAGTATTGAAAGCTTGTCTTGCTTTCCCGAAGATCCTCGCGTGATATCCCCATCAGTTTCGTCGACCTGTAGTTGAAAAGATGCTTCTCAGGGAGGGAGGTGGACAAAGGAGGTTGCTTCTCTCAGATTTCTCCTGCTTATGCTGGCTGATTGTTGTCTGTTTTTGTTGCAGTGACTGTCGCTGTTGGCCGAGAATCTTCATCACCTACCTCTGTTTTCTCCATGTTTACCTGAAGTGCTATCTTCTCTGGATGCTTCTTCTGCCAACTTGTTTCCTTTCACTTGCATATCTCTCAGTTTGTGGGAAATCAGACATATACCATCGGCAAAGTTCAGATCCTTCAAGTGTTTGTGTGTCCATTTTATGCCTGTTTCCTCGCTCTTCACCGCTGTCAGTCGCATTATCCATACCACCGCAATCAGGAGAATTGGTGGAGATAGTAGGCAGACAGCTTGTCTTACTCCTGTCTTCATTTCGAAGGATTCCATGAATAACCCGTTGTGGATAACTTGGTTTTATGATTGTTGGCGGCATCTGATAGTAGCGAAGAAGCTGTTACAAGCCTGGCAAAATATAGAGGCTTTTAATTCTATATTATTTTCGTCATTTTTACTGTTGATCTTAGTTTCTCTATAGTCCTTCATGTATTTTTGAATAAATTCTCGTGTGTAGTGTGTTATTCACAGGTAACGTTTACTTTATTTGTTTGATTTCATCATTTAAATATTCTGACTCACTAGTTGGGCTCCTAGCCCGAGTGTGTAGACATATAACTAAACTTATCTTTACTGATTCTAGATGGGATGAATTGTAGTCTAAGTATTCATTAGAGTATGTTGGTTTCCTAGATAAGCTAGTATCTAACCCACCCGCCGTCCTGTTTTCGTTTTATTCAACAGTCCAGCATGGCCAACCCACCCTGTTAGTTTTCTAATTCAGAGGTGAATTGAAAACCGCCTACTGTTAAGTTTTTATGTGTGACAAAATGAACTATATGTTAAGATTTCAACGCAGTGATGGGGTGCGTCATTTACATATCTCCATCATGACCTAGGAGGTGCAAGAATAAACGTTCTAAGAGCTGCATGTTCCCAACTATCCATAAATATGTCTGCCACTATTTAGGATATTGACCTCTCCAGATTACTAGCTTGCTAGGTTAGTAGCTTACTAGTTTTCTAGCCGGTCCCAAGTCCGGGTAAAGAGGGAGGGTTGGGGCGTGGTGCTAGCAACTCCACCCCTGTAAAACAACCAAATCACTACAGAAACTTCAACGAATAAATATATTAAAAATTCTAAAAACACAATCAATAGCCTTACTTTTCGCTGGAATCGGGGAAGTGAAATGACGCAGGCTGGTGAAAGCCTTCGGGAAGCCAGTCAGCCGATGTGCCTTCTTTCGATGAAAGCAAAAGTAAGGATGGGTACCTGGAATGTTCGTACAATGTACGAAACTGGAAAGGCTGCCCAGATAGCCGCTGAAATGAGAAGGTACAGAATAGAAGTGTTGGGAATCTGCGAAAGCAGATGGAACGGAACTGGAAGGTGCCAACTACCAACTGGAGAGACAGTAATCTTTTCCGGCCACCCAGAGGACAACCATGAGCACACCGAGGGAGTGGCCATCATGATGTCACCAACAGCAGCCAAAGCTCTCATGCAGTGGGAACCAATCTCCTCCAGGATAATGACAGCCAGGTTCAACTCAAAAGGAAGGAAAGTTACAGTCATTCAATGCTATGCGCCTACAAACGTCTCAGAACAAGAGAAGAAGGAGGCGTTCTACAGACAACTACAAGCAATAATGGACAACGTCCCAAATGGCGATATCAAAATCCTGATGGGCGACATGAATGCGAAGCTGGGAGGAGACAACACAGGAAGAGAACTCACCATGGGTCGTGAGGCCCTCGGTGAAATGAACGACAATGGTGAACTCTTCTCAGACTTCTGCGCCTTCAATGATTTGGTGATTGGTGGTAGTGTGTTCAAACACAAGGATATACACAAGACGACATGGATTTCACCAGATGGAAACACCAAGAATCAAATAGACTTCATCTCAATTTCAAGAAAGTGGAGACGGAGCCTACTGGACACAAGGTCAAGGAGAGGAGCAGATGTGGGTTCAGACCACTATCTAGTAGAAGGGACTTTCAAGGTGAAACTAAAAGCCTCGAGGATAGCTGGGGATAGGCCACAATGCAAGTTCAACACTCAATTACTGAAGGACACAACCACAAAAGACACCTTCACTGCAACTGTCAGAGCAAAGCAGGAAACACTACGCGACATCACTGAAGAATCATGCGTGGAAGAACATTGGAAGTCTCTGAAGGCGATTCTCAACGAAACGTGTTCAACGGTTCTAGGAAGAAAGAAGAGACAAGACAAGGAATGGCTCTCAACGGACACTTGGAAATTAATAGAAGAGAGGAGAATGGTGAAAGAGAAAATGATTCAATGCAAGGACGGACAGGAGAAGGAGACGATGAGCTCAACTTACAAGCACTGGACAAAGAAGTGAAGAAGAGTGCTAGGAAGGACAAAAGACGATTCTACGACAACCTGGCCACTGAAGCTGAGAAGGCAGCAGGCAAAAGGGACCTGAGGACACTATATCAGATAACCAAATCTCTATCCGGGAAGAGACCAACACAAGCGAAACCTATAAAAGACAGCCAAGGGAACCCAATTACCAAGGAAGAAAAACAGATTAAACAATGGGCGGATCACTTCAAAGGACTCTTGAACCGACCATCACCTGCAACCCGTCCAGAAATACCAACAACAGCGCGCACACAACTGCAAGTTGACACCAATCCTCCAACGAGAGCTGAAGTCTTGAACGCAATCAAACTTCTGAAAGCTGGAAAAACAGCCGGACCAGATGGAATACCCCCTGAAGCACTGAAAGCAGACCCAGAGACGACAGCAGACATGCTGACTCCATTATTGCAAAAGGTCTGGAAGGAGGGAAAGGTGCCTACTGACTGGAGGAAAGGTTACCTCGTGAAACTACCAAAGAAGGGCGACTTACGCCTCACTCTGCAAGAACTGGCGAGGAATCATGCTCCTATCGACGCCAAGTAAAATCCTGAGTCGCATCATCCTGGAGAGATTAAAGGACGCACTGGAGACAGAACTCCGACCAGAACAAGCTGGATTCAGGAAAGGCAAATCATGTACTGACCAAATTGCAACTCTACGCATCATCATCACAGAACAAAGCATGGAATGGCAATCAAACCTCTACCTCAACTTTATAGACTTTGAGAAGGCCTTCGACAGCGTTGATCGTGAAGTAATTTGGAAATTACTCGAGTACTATGGCGTACCCCAAATATTCATCAACCTTATTCAACAGCTGTACGACAACGGCACATGTCAAGTGATCCACAACGGAAGACTCAGCGAGGCGTTTGGAGTAAACACAGGAGTCAGACAAGGGTGCTTATTATCACCAATGATATTCCTAATTGTGGTGGACTGGATTATGCGTCAGACAGTGGGAAACGAGAAGACAGGGATATCCTGGACCGACGTGAAGAACCTAGAAGACCTGGATTTCACGCGTGGATGATTTATGTTTGATGTCACACACAATCGAAGACTTACAAGCGAAAACCGACAAACTGGTCGAAGAAGCAGCCGGTGAAGACAGGACTCCAGGTAAACATAGACAAGACGGAGGTTATGAAAATAACCAACCAACAACAACAACAGCAGCAATATCCAGTGTCAATCACCATCAACGGGAGGGATTTGAAAAAGGTTACTTCATCCACTCACTTATCTGGGGAGCATTGTCTCAACTACAGGCCAGAGGAACGGACGAGGATGTCAAATCGAGCGAGAATCAGGAATGGAGAGAAACACATTCATCATCACCTGAAACCATCCTGGAAATTGTTGTCACTCAGCCAGCATCAACAACAAAATCGTCGGATTTTCAATACAAACGTCAAGTCAGTCAGTTCTTCTATACGGATCAGAAACTTGGAGGACGGGTCATAAAGATTATTTCCAACAGCCTGTTGCAGACCTTTATCAACCAACAACTGTCTTTGCTCTATACTGATAGCCGGAAAGAACCACCAACAAGAAACTATGAGAACGAACAAACAAAACAAGAACCAGTCGCCCATCAAATATGCAGGAGAAAGTAGAGATGGATCGGTAATTCACTGAGGAGACCGCTGGGTGACATCGCGCGTCAAGCCATTGCTCGAGTGGAACGTGAAAGGGAAGCGGCGTATGGGACGTCCAAGGGTGACACGGAGGAGATCGTGTGAAGAGGAGTTGAAGGAAAATGGACTAACATGGATGCAAGTGAAAAGTACAGCAGAATGCAGAAACAAATGGAGACGTACAGTTGAAGCCCTATGTTCCACTAGGAACCCAAGGGAGCAATAATAATAATAATCTAGAATATTGGTAATACCATCGCCACACTATTCGTTTGTTTATGCAGTTTATTTTGAAATTCGAATACAGTGGAGGTTAGACATAACTGAACACCTAATATTATTTCATCAACTGAAAGCCTATTCCTACTCCTGAACTCATGATCAATTTTCAGTTCATTCCTAATTGTCCCCATATCTGTATTAACGGGAGTATTAGTATATAAACTGGTTGTATCAAAACTAATCACTCCATTATGGATAAGATTTTATTTTGATAAATCACACAGTGTTATACAGTTATATTAACTGATGACGTTTCGAGCACAAACTATGATATGATTATGAGCAATAGTTTGTGCTCGAAACATCATCACTTAATATAACTGTATAAGACTGTGTGATTTATCAAAATAAAATCTTATCCATAATTGAGTTATACTCTACCACAGTGCCCAAGTTTTATACTTATATCAAAACTAATCGCTTTTTTCTTCTTTTTCAAATTGAATTTCCTCTAGTTTCTCTTTCGTTACTTAGGAATCATTTAGCCTAGGATTTGACCTATCTCTAAGGGAACTCGACAATGATGCTAAGTACTTAGATAAATCGTATGGCACGATAGTCGACTACTGGTCTGATAGAGTATCCTGCTTTTCGAAATAGGATCAGGTCCAGATAAAAGAACAGTTACTCGTATGGGATGTGCGTCGGGGGTACAGCAGTTAGTGGTTTGATATCTGGCCACCAATGTACTCCTTTACCTTGATAAGCCAGAAATAAAAGCTGGTAAAGAGGAGAGGTTGGGCATGAGGCTAGCCACCCCATCCTGTGAAAACAAACAAAGCTACACAAACTTCAGTCCTCTAGCTTCAAGCCTTATGTTCCACTGGGAACGTGAAAGAATAAAAAAAACTCGCCTATGAGACTGGCTGGCAGTGGCACTTTTATATATCATGATTTAGCAGAATTTGGAATTCATGGGCTATCTATTGGATCCGATCTCTGGTGGTGACTGGTCTACACACCCTCTTGTTCTAGACTCCATATGTATTCCAGTCATGTTGATCTGGCTAGAAAGTGTTACTGGTTGATGTAAGTCATATACAACTAGCTACTCATATCAGTCAATCAGTTGTACATAGTTTTATGCGTATATGCTTGCTTTCTTGATCATCATTCAGGATATCGAGCAGATCAGATTGTGTGACCTCAACAAATTTGGGTTCCAAACAAAACTGTAGTGAAATTGTACTTCCTCGACCAGTGGAAATTGTATATCAGGGAATTTCGATTGATGACTCACCCTAATAGCTATCTAGGAGTTGAATGGTCTGAGTGGAGTAAAAAAAACCGGCTACAATGCTGATGAATTCGACCCTAAACTAGCAAAATGTTCATCAAACGCTGTTTAGATATCAATTTGATCTGGCTAGCTTGGAAGCTACTCATCAGGCTCTACTGATTGATATGAATGCTACACATTTACATATATCAGTTAACCAGGAGTATACCAATTTTGTAAATATGCATCTTTTTGTTCAGCTTGAAACCGATAAGTAGAATGTTACCTATGTGATGCAAAAACATGCAGTTTTAGTGAGGTTGAAAGGTGTATAATAAACACGGAAAGTTAACTCCACTTTCTACATCATTACACTACATAGAAGGATATGAATAGACAGTCAGATATGCAAGTCCTAATTGCAAGCAAATGCGTTTCTTATTCAGTTAGTAATGTCTGAAGAAATTAGCGGACAGCATGAACACTGAATTAAAAATAGTAATTAATTGAATTCTTCTTTTATTTCGTAACATCAGATTTTTATTGATGGTAAATTCTTTTTTGAAAACATGCCTAATTATGTTAATTTAATGATCAGAAGTTTAGAAAAAATAGTGAATAGTTAGATGAATCATTTTAGAGGATTTTGAAGAAATTGTTCTTTGGTTAGTCCCTAGATAGTGACCAATGTCATGCGGCTACTCTTTGGTATCAGTGTAGACTGAAGGTTTGTATCATTAGCTGTCTGAATTAGGATCAGTAGATGATGAAAAACAAGGTTGGTTTACACCTCGACATGTTAATATTGCTAACCAATACATCACATCACCAAATGCAAAAGCTGAAGTTTTATTGAAATATCACCAAACATCATTAAGAAACCTACCTCACAATCAGTCCAAGTATTGGTATGCAGGGATTTGATTTATTGGTTACAGGATTTCATCATGAGCTGACATCAGTAAGAGAACCATTGGAAAACCTGCAGGGAGTAATGGACAGCTGCTTCTTCCTAGTTTGGGATTTTCCGGCAGTACTAACCTATTGCGGTACCAACCTAGGATCTTCTGGCTACGAGGCGAGCGCGTAAACCATTAGGTCTAACTACCTTAGCATAGTTACCTGGGTACTAGTGAGAATTCGTAACCACTTGAGCACAACAGTTCGGGTGTAAGGAGAAGTTACCCGCCATCGATGACGTTGCCTAGTGATCACGCTATAGCGTGAATTGGCAGAAGTTGGATCCCAGTGGCTCAATGGTATACGAGCTGACCATGGTTCGAACGCCGACCAGTGTGTGCGTACTTCTGAAGAGTCTCAAACTAGGACAAAACTGCTGTCCAGTACTATCAGCTGGTTTCCCAATTTTAAGCTAATGAAAAATTCACAATGAGTCCTAAGTTATTTTATAACCTGACAAACTATCAGATGTTGCAATAACCGATATTAATAATAAGACGCAAACTAAACGCTGCTCTGAAAAGAACATATTCAGCTGCCAAGCTTGTTTGTGTTTATCAAACGGCCAGTTGTTTAAGGCAATAAAAATTGGGCAGACTCTTACCACATATTGCCTCGAACTGCGCCTACCAATTCACGTGTACGTGCCAAAGCACATACACTGAGAGAACAGACAGAAGAGTTATTTTCTGCATCTCTGAACACATACCATTAAACGGTGTGATTGCAAGCCATCTACTGGGCACTAGCTATGATTTGGACAATTTGAAAGTGTTCAGAATAACCAACTGACAAAAGAAACCTAATCTGCTGCGTTTTACTGAAGCAACAGTCATTTAAAGGCTAAAGGCGAATATATGTACTCAAAAAGAGACAGTGGTCAATCTTGCACTGCCTCTGTGATAACACAGCATACAAATTCCATTATGTCATCTTCTTTCCTGTTAAGAAAGATTTATTCTTTCATTCCAACATGACTCTTTTTTGCTTCTGTGTAAAAACAATTTCTGCAGTTACGCAATCTATTAGTCATTATACTCCTTCTAGCTACAGCTTTTTTCTACCCACCAGAAATTTGCTGAAAACTGTGCTTTTGTTTCCATGCATAATTGTTTCAATTTTCTATAAATAGTCAGTCGTTTTCATCATTAATTAATTTATAACCTACACCATTCGGGAGTTATGTTACTGTTAACTCCTACCACTTACACCTTGCAATTGTGGGAAAGTATGTTCAAATCTTCAGTGTAACTGATATTTCTGTGTTGTTCGGGTTGTAGCCAGCTGATAGAAATCTTTGAAATAATGAAAGATGAGCTCATATTATCCTGGTACATATATCGTCCTTCTTTTGTCCAGGGAGTACTGAACAATAGCTTCGTTCTACTGTCTGAGAAGTTTCAACAGTGGGCGTCCATTTACCCACCAAGGACAGGAGCAGGGACCTTCAATTATCGAAACCAAGCTCGTTCACCACTCAGCCACTGTGGCCTGAACTAAATGACGTGTGAATTCTAACTTCGTGATGTGGCTTCAACCTTAGGCAATGACCTCAATTAGTATCCACTTCACTTTGACATGTTGGACTCCACTGGATGCGATTTTGTAGTACAGCATTATGACATTCATCAAGGTAGAACTCACAGGTCATTGAATTCCAGCCAAAGTGACTGTATGCTCAACTATTTTGGTCTCGTAACCCGAAGATCACACGTCAATGCCTGACAGAGTCGTGTTTTCACACTGATGAAGAGTCCTAAATTGGGGTGAGACAGTTGTCCAATGCTACCTCGTTTTCAGTGACCTCTCTAACTCACATTGGTTCTAACAAAAGAAGCTGGATATTCCTCGAAAACCAGATAATTTCTAAATTTTCAAATCTAAATATACTTAGAATCCGGAAAGTTGACAGTAAATCTATTAAACTTTTATAAGTACCACTGAATTTTCAAAAATGTATCCTATATTTATCGTTTACTATGAGAAACATTTTATGCTTACTATTATTCTGTACTAATAATACTCTCATTAGATTCAGTTTTCGTATTGTACATCAATAATGAAAACAAATAGCTTTACTGAATTCAACTGGATCAATAAAACACTGTTTGAAAACATGTATTATATTAACCATGTTTATGCATCGTTTCAACTACAGGCGGAAATGAAGAGGATATCAAAGCTAGAATCACAAAAGCAAGACAAGCTTTCATTACTCTCAAGTCTGTGTGGAAGTCAACATCACTCAGCATCAAAAAGAAGATCCAGATTTCCAACTCCAATGTGAAGTCAGTCAGTGCTACTATACGGATCAGAGACTTGACGCGTCCTTAAGAGCATCTCGAACAAACTACAGACCTTCACTAACAGTTGTCTTCGCTCAATACTCAAGATCAGATGGCCAGCCAGAAAAGATCAGCAACAGGGATCTCTAGAAGCGAAGCAACCCAGCAGGAACCGATTGTGAACGAATAGGCAGGAAGAAATGGAGATGGATTGGCTGACCACACTCTGAGCGAAGAAACCATCAAGTGACATCACACGCCAGGCCATTGCTCGAGTGGAACCCGAAAGGGAAGCGGCGAGTCGGTCGTCAGTGCGAGGGTGACTTGGAGGAGGTCATGTGAGGAGGAGATGAAAGCAAGTGAGCAGACTTGGAGCGGGGTGAAAAAGCTGGCAGAAAACTGAAGGCAATGGAGACGTACAGCTGAAGCCCTATGTTCCTCTAGGAATTAAAGGATACAAAAATTATAATGCATCGAGAGGATTGTAAAGACAAATATTTATTATGAATTTAATTCAGTTTAGATTTTCCATACGAATCATTGAACCGAGGTACTTGGTCTCATGTTGACATGTCGTCTCCTCGTGCAGATGCTTCGACAATGTCTGTTCATACGACTTGAAGTCAGTTGGTGGATGCTGACTATCAGTGGAGTTTAGAACAATGCGCATTTCCTCCTGTTTGGGACTCGTCAGTATCCTGAATGCATCTTCATTTCTCAGTCAGTGCTGATGGTATCCCTGTCTCAGTCACCATCAACCAATTTACTTGAAGTTACATAACCAGACATCGTCGAAACATCTGCACAGGAAGCTGATATTTCAATCTGAGACTGATCACTTAGGTCCAATCAATCGGCAGGGAAATCCAAACTGAACTGAATAATTATTAAGACCCACTGCACAAGAGATAGCTCTCGTGGCCCAAATGGTTTATATGGGTAACGCTTTGGAGTTTGAAGGTATGGAGACTGAGCTAGATCCTCGGTGGTAACACCATCACTCACTCGGGAATTCAGGCACATCCGCCGCTAGCTGACAAGTCTCAAATAGGACAAAATGCACGTTATCCTTGATTCCACTGCTAGTCACCACCCGCCAATTGATTTATTATGAATAATACTTCTTTGCGTAATAATATAACTTTCTGGCGAGACAGAAACATAGTTAAGTTATATGAGTGATATCCTCGAGATATTTATAAGGGAATGCAGTATGAAACAAATATATTTGAATAGCGCAATAACAGCAATTTTTTCACATAAGATGAATTCATTTTATCACTTCACAGGATTCTCATCAACTGCATACAACCTGTATAACAAACTATATATAAGCAATGAGTATGATAAATGCCATATTAGTTTGTTAATTGGATGTATCACACAGTGAAACATTATTATTTACTGGATGACGTTTTGAACAAAATTTATTGTTCATAATCATATCACTTGTAAACACACACCTTCAAATCTTGCGTTTTTTAGTTTTCTTTGTTCGCTCCTATTTGTCATCGTTGGGGTAGTAGAATTTTCCAGATATCTGGGACACGTGTTGAGTCATTCCTATTACATGTATTTGCAGTTTATTCGATAAACAAAGCTTCCGTTGACATCAATTTCTCTCTCCATCAAACCCTGTTACATTAGATTTTAAAACTGTCATGCTATCCCATCCTATTGTATGGTTGTGTGTAATTGCATGTAGTGAGTGCTACAGCTGAACTATTCTCTAGACTCCTTACCTTATTCGGGTCAAATAATCTAGATTTCGCTAGGTTTTTATGCTACGCTAGTCTGACTGACTGCCCTGTTCTACTACTTCGACCTATGTATTTGACCTGACAGTCATTGCAGGGCATTAGACAAACTAAACTGTTTTGTTTTCAAGGATCCACCGGACTGATCCTGTTACCGTCAAAGCTTGTTTCGAATTGAGTTTGTGGGCTTAAATGCCAGCCACTTTTATCCCTGCCAGCATTGTGAAGAATTCTGCGTAAGGTTTCCGAGGTTCTTTCCTTGTATGTAATTAATAATAAATAATAATTTTTCCTTCACGTTCCCAGTGGAACATAGGGCTCCAGGCTAGTGGCTTGAAGTTTCTGTAGCAGTGTTTGATTTTTACAGGATGGTGTTGCTAGCCTCATGCCCAACCTTTTCTCTTTACCAGCATTATTTCTGGCTCAGTGAGGTAAAGGAGTGCGCCGGCCGAGGGTCGAACCCCGGACCATATGCATGGTCGGCGAGCGTCCTAACCGCTATACCACCGACGCACCTTGTATGTAATTACTACTGATGATTTAGATTCTTTATTGTTGGTATTGCAATATCCTGCGTATGTTTGACATGACACATATATTAGTGTGAGAAATGATTTAGGCGTACTTTAAATGTAAATAGGCAGTTCATTTTATGAGAGTAGAATAACACGATGAGAATGGAGATGAGGTATGAAGTATACGAGAAAATAAAAGTAAACTGCAGAAATAAAATGAAATTCCAACGAGTTGAGGTCAACCAGTCAGTACATACAAAGGCAGTAACAGGTAGTGAGTAACAGTATCTTTACTGCGCAAACAATTCGGTTAGCAGTCTTTGTATGGTCTTAGCTTCAGCTGTTTGGTGTAGCTGTACAGTACTCTGTCTGCTGACCACCTTGAAAGACTCTACTATAATGGCTTGGTTTCCTGTATCAGCCAGGTGACTACCAGTGGCTCCTTTAAAATGATGCTGAAACTCTAAGACATAGATTCTTCAGCGCATATTCAACAACCCTTGTAAACAACCATCTCTAAGTTTTTCTAAAGTAATTGCTACTGCATATAAATGTGAATTTATAAACAAAGCTGGAGTTAACAAGGGCCAGAAATTGGTTTAGTTTTGACTGTGTCACTAAAAAGGTAGCTTTACACAAGGAGACAAGTTTTGAGGCTTGGTGCGTCGTTAATATTGCGTCTTTTGTACGCCAACCAATACCTTCTTTAATTTCATCCTCTTCAAATCCCAGTTTAAGAGGCACTAACCTCTTCTCAATAGTGCCGTTCGCTGCTTTCCGCATGTCATGTTTACTGACGAAAAGCTTCAAACCAGGACGAAACAGCTGCCCAGGACTTCCTGGTTTTAAATGATTCTCTAGTTGATATCAGCTGGTGAAATAACCTGTCACTGGTTTCCTTTAGAGAATCTCATAGAACCACGGGGTACTGGCAAACTATTTCATACAAATGTGGAACTTCTCACTCCTCTCTGATGACCTCGTCAGTGGGCGATTACAGAACCTTCAAGTTCACAATTCATCTAGGGTATCCAAAAGCCTATGAATTCTAATTTCTACCTATTGGTGAAATTTCATCAACGATCATTTGTCTTCATATCAAACTTGGTGGATCCCATTGGTCGGAACTTCTCGACAGAGCTTCAGATGGCTTCATTCTGTAGTCAGTCACTAAATAGATCAGCCGAATCCCTGTAAATCAATACTTAATTGTTTTTCTTGGCTTAATCGCAATTCTTGCGTTAAATTGCTTTATACCTCAGCTTATCTGGGTTTAAGTTACTCTAAAGCACCTCAAAATATATACATCTACAACTGTAATACTGAAGGTAGAAGTGTTTCTATTTAAAAGGGGAATAAACTATATAGACACTACTGTAAATGCCTTTTTCTATAATGGACTGATTTCAGCGAACCAGTGAAAACCAGGGATTACTGGACAGCTGTTTTCTTCTGGTTTGAGATCCTTAAGCAGTGACAAGCAACACATTGAAGATGGCTGGAGTTCTTATCATGATCACTGAGGGTGGGTTCAGGTCGGATGTGAGGACAAATACTCGTCACCGATGACAATGGTTGGTGGTAGCGGTAAAATAATGAACTGGCAGAGGTTTGAATTCACATACCAACGGATCGAGTTTCAATGGCTAAATGATCTGCTAGCTCGCCTTGTAACCGGAAGGTCATGGATTCAAGCCCTGATGGGTGGGCACTGTTGAAGATACCCAAACTGGGGGGGGGATGATGCTCAGTAATTACTATGGGTTTTCAGAGGTTCTCTTAATCATATCAAATTCTCGAAACAAATCAAACCCCTACAAAAAATAAATCTTGAAAAATATATCTGTTACCCTACTTTGTAAATTTTCCCTATTATTTGTCTGAACTTATTGTAAACATATTTTGCATATAATTCCATTGGAAATACGAATTTATGGCTTCTCGTATCACCCTCTTGTCATCTGCTTAATCGAGGATTCCGTCAGTGTTAATTACCATTACAAACAATTATCACAAAAAGAGGATCGAATCTAGCTAATAAATGTGATGTATTTTCTCAATACATTTCGGACAATCTGATCATTCATTTATTTGTCAAATCGATCCTTATCTAATCATACCACTAGGTGTAGTTTTGCTTCCCTAACCAAGTTAGGAAATGAAGAAATTGTTGTTGTTTACAAAAGATGTACAATTTCCTTTAATCAGCGAGCTTAATAGATAGACTGCAATGTCCTTTGCAATCTACCATTGCTGATGTATTCATGAGAAATTTGGAAATAAAGGAAATTAAATCTGCAAACGAAGTAAAAATTGGTTGCGACACAAAGTATGTGGATGACACTGAGTTCTCTTGCAAACTGTTCCAAAACTTCTGTTATAATGTGCATCGGAACATTCGTTTCACAGTGGAATATGAACACGGCAGTCAAATTCGCTTCCTAGACTTACGTATGAGAGGAAAAAATGATAGCACAGTAAAAACATCACACCTAAACTGGACAGAATTTCAGCTGTTCTGGTTTCGATCCAATAAAATACAAACAAGAGTTTGTCAGATCGCTGTTTAATAAAATGCGTAAATTGTGCTCGAAAGACAATTTACATAAAGAGTTTGACTTCCTTGGGAAGCAACTGTCTGAAAATGGGTTTCCAGAGAAAAGTGGATAAGACGATGTGAATTATAGTATTGGAAAAAATGTTGTTAGAGTCCAGAAGACGTTTACATCCACCCAGCTTACCTACATAGGAGATCATTCATCACACCGTATAAACAAGGGACTAAAATTTAGTTGTGATTGCTACAACTTATCTAGCAGCTAGACTTATTCCTGCTTCGAGCACCAGTCGCCTACTTTCTCGCTCGAAAGTTAACTGGCATCCATTTGATGACATTTTCAATTGTGCTCACAAGTCCACATGTACGCGTCCCAGCGATTACACTGAAAGAGACAGGAAGGCAGACTTTAATTCGCTTCTGTGAGCACATTCCAAAACGGATGATCCCTAGTTAATTATCAGAGCCACTGAGCGTCATCTAATTGAACTGGGATACAACATGGATATTCAAACTGCACTTCCTTATAACAATAAGTAAATAAATCCAAATTTACTCCAATTTTCCGAATCTGTCATCACCGAATAACACAAACCAAACTTGTGTTTAAAGGAAGAAACAGTGATTATTCTTACTTTACCATGGTAACGATGTTTTCCATTATTACATTATCATTTATTCTGTTTACTTTTTATATTTATCAGTCTCATTATCACTATTACAATGGTTTTATATAACCCAATGGTCTTAATTCATGGTCATGACTGGTTTCTAATCAATTCCAAATGCTTACTAGCACAGTACTACGTAATGCTTGCTTTTCCTGTTTGTTGCCGGCCTCTTTGTGTCTTTTCTAAATCTGGCCTCGGAATGATGTCACTCGGAGAGGAGTGTCGAACATCCGTTTCGACTTAGTTTGAGACTTGTCAACAGTACGCACACATAGCCAGAGTTCAAGGTCAGGACCTTCAGGTTACGTGATGAGCTCGTCGACCATCCAGCAGCTGTTGCCAGACTGGTTGCTCAGACATGGGTTCTAACTTCTAATAATTCATGATTTTAGCGCTGCCACCAGCTGATTTCAATGTTGCTGAGTATTTGTCTTCATCCACAACCGTTCGGACCCTGCTGATCACAACCTCTCACCAGAACTCCAGATGACTTCGTTTTGTAGCCAGTCATTAATAAGCATAAGAATAACTCTCAAGAGTCACTTAATTAAGTTTACCAAGAAAACTTCTCGAATTTTCTTCTGATTTGATAGTAAATATTAGAGAGAAAAGAACAAGAAGTTCAGCAAAGATGACTATCTTTTCGATGATTTCATTCTCGAAAGCTGTACAATCGCATTCATATGCACTAGTTGACATGGCTACAATTATTATTTATTTAATTCCGCATAGTAACGAAGGAGATAATAATTTTCAACTTGATATAAGAGTTTGAAGGTACAATTATAGATTACAAGGGGTTTAGAGACAAGATTTCATAGGATTAGAAAACAGTTACAATGTATGCAAAATTAATATTTGATAACTGGGGAAATAATTTCAAAAGTGAATAAAAAGTGAGAATTATTTTCAACTTGATATGAATTACAAGAAACTTAGAAACAAAAGTTACGCAAGGATAGAACGAGTTACAGGTCTGAACAAAATGAGCACGGAAACAAATTGAAATCAAAATTTTCAACTTAAAATGTAAGTTAGGTGGTGTGAACATAGATTACAAGAGGCTTAGAAACAAAAAATTATACACAGGATTAGAATATAATTGTAAAATAGTTATTGTAAATGGACTACAAGTGTGATCAGGAGGAGCATGGAAACAAACTTAAAATAACTGATTTTATAAGTGAAAAAATGGGATGAACTGAATGAAGACAAAGAGAAAAAATCACACACAGAATAAAACAAAACAAACAAAAAATGAAGGGTAAGGGAACATACTGAACTAGGTCCACGGTAGTTGTAAAGGCTGAAATAGTTTCTTCTGAATATATAGCTCTAGGTTTTCGATGCATATGACGAGAGCTTCCGAAGTACAAAGAAGTCGGAGACACACTGCCTTTGGTAGATTTTTGTTTACTTTGTAAATGAATCTAAACGATGAGTCAGTTGCGATGCTGTGACGAGTATTGACGGGGTGTTCTGTTATGGAGCTTTTGACTGAAACAGTACCTCCTCTTTGCAGCCATGCTCGATGATGTTCTCTAACACGTTTTGATCCTCCTTTTAAGGAGATCTGCTGCTTGGTCTCCCCTGAATTCCGGATTCAAATATAGTGTTTTCTTTGGCACTGAAGTGTACTCTTCTCATTTTGGCTTTGTTTTCATGTTCTCCATGAAACGCGGTTAGCATCCATCATGAACCAAGATGCTTTTGAGAAATAGGAGCTCTTCTTCTTAAGAGTCATCGCTACAAATCCTTCTGATATGGTGCGCTGGCGAGATGATGAGAGCTCTTTTACAGCTGATAGGTAACCAACTGTAGAAGTTTGTCAGTTGTCCATTCCATGTTTTTTTCTCTCTGGATAGATCGTTTCAGAGTTCCGTCATCTCTTCTTGTCAATTAAACATCCAGAAGTGGAATCTTTGACTCATTTTCAACTTCCATTGTGAATTTAATTAAAGGATGGCAGTTATTAAACTCCTGGGAGATACAATTTAAATCAGAACCATCCTGACAGACTATAAAAGTGTCATCTACGTATCTTTTGTACAGCACCAATTCGTCCATTGTTGATTTCGAGATGCCGTTTTTCAAGCTGGCATGAAGCAGTTGACTAAAACCGAAAATAATTCTCACCTTTAAAATTATTTCTCCAGTTATCAAATATTAATTTTTCATACGCTGTAACTGTTTTCTTATCTTATGCAATCTTGTCTTTAAACCCCTTGTAATCCATATTAGTGCCCGCTGCCGTATGTGTAAACTAACATCTTCATACCAAACGTGTGCTAACAGATTAAATCATAATGTATGTTCATACTTTGTTAATACTATGTGTACAATTTAGGCAGACTGTATGTAGTTGAAGAAAAGCCTCGGAACAAAAATACAAGCATTTTATGCTGGAATTTCGTTCGCCTCGCGATGACAGAGAATAATTAATGTCCATCTTATTCTTAGATTCCATATCATTTTGTATATTTTTAGTGGCCTGCCATTCTTTTACTTATTTTTCACGTAAAACGACCAGGTTATTTTTATAACCTCCGTCTTCTAATTACGCTATCCAAGTATATTGAAAACAAGAAGTTGTTTTTAGATTTTTGACAAGAAGACTCCTCGCCCACCGCATGTACCGTCAAAGCGTTAAATAAGATATATTGATCTTGCAGTCTGGAAAAGTATCTGGAAAAGTGAAAGGTGAATTTTGTAAATCATGTCTTTCCAATCATAAACTGCCAAAAACACTTAACTAGTCTTTTCAATCCTCTGAATTACAACAACGCATTTGAAACCTTATTCGTACTACATAATCTCACACTGACAGTTCTAATGTGTTCAATTCGTTTGAAATGTATTTTTCAACAAGGCTGTCCATTCTCTGTATTAATATGCATCCCACTGGGCCGTGTACTTGTCTTATGCAAATTAATTTCTACTTGTTTCAATTTAACAAATGTTGACCACAGGAAAATCACTCTTGTATTCAGTTATACATTATCAGTGTCAGAATATGTAGACCAGTCATTAAAGGAAGCAATTTAAAACTTTAACTACATTCTTCTAGTCCTTTCTTAAAGAAATTAGCCCCTGCAATACAATTCAAACAGTTCCGAAGGAACCTGTCTATATCACTTTGCCGTTAAAAAGAGATGATGTACAAGAAGTAGTGAAACGAAGACTCGACAAAGCCATCATGAGAACATATTATGCTGCAAAACGTAACACCACCAGTCGAGTGCTTCAACAATCTGGGAAAGACCAGTCGCCAATCCTCGACACTTCAAACTACGCATATCAGTTTTAGTGTGTTTGCGGGAGCAAATACATAGGTTGTACGGAAAGGCGATTGTCTTCTCACAGCATGATTGAACATTTGCCAGAATGGTTGAAAACAGCTGAGTGCAAAGTGCCGAAATCCTCAATAACAAAACATCTTGTGGATTGCGGACATGATATCGACGCGATCAAGTCATTCACCATTGTCAGCAAACAAAGAAACAAGAAGATGCTTGCAATTGCAGAGGCTTGTGCGATTCGAATGTATAAACCGACTCTCTGTATACAAAAGGAGATGGTCGTGACTCTGAATCTACCATGGTAATACGTTTTACTTATTATTCTACCTCTTATTATTATTACCATTATTATTATTATTGATTCATTTAAAACTATCCTTTATCAGTAGGATTATCTTAACCCACTTCAACACTATTATTATTATTGTTATTATAACCATTACTATTGATATTACTCTGTTTGCAATTCTTGTTATAATTCTCTAATGTCTAATTGTGTATCTAAGTGATGCAATTGAAGCGTAGTGCAATTTGCCTTAATTTTGATCTCTCATATTCTCTCTCCCTTTATCTGTTTGAACATGACCTGGGAAACATTCGCCTGTCTTCCTGCATGACTAATTCAGCGAAGTTTGTTTACTGATCAGCCTTATATCTCCAAATGTAATTTCAAAAGTATATTTATCCGTGTAAGTAGAGCATTCAGCTGACGGGTTCTACCCAAAAATTGATGAATTCATTAAATGCTGCTTTATTAACCTTTATTGCTTGTTTTAAATTCGTATCGGGAAAGAAATGTTTTCAGTAAAGTTACAACTGTAAAGCTTAAACAGAAATGCTGGAACTAAGAGAATTCATGGTTGAGATAGAGACACACAGATGTTTGTAAGTTATGCGTTTCTTCACGCTAGTTGATACTATTTTCTGCCACATTATACTTTACATCTAGTATCACATGGAGATTCGGATAAATTCTATCACCTAGCCTCCTCTTAGAAGGGTATTATTTCAACATAGCAGTTTTATTATAGTGTGATAAAATATAGTGATTTTCCGACACTGAGGAATCTTTTTGTCACGGCTTCTTCTGTTCATTTGTTTATTAACCTTTATTGCTTGTTTTAAATTCGTATCGGGAAACAAATGTTTTCAACCCTTTCTTTGGTGCAGATGAATTCAATCAGTCAGGTTTGAATTGTGGCCACCATTCTAGGTAGCTTGCCTTCACGGTTCACATTCTTTTCTTAAAGACTGTTAGTTCATGAAGGCAGGTAGGTTTTGAAAATCGTCCAAATTTAGTTTCTATGTTGTTGAAACACACATCATCATCATCATCACCATAGGCAAACGTCTGTGTGCAAAAAGATAGTGCGATAAATCTCTCTCTCACCTGGTAACGGTTTGTGATAACTTCGTCTTTTATGAAAGTGATTTGGACAAGAAAGAAATGATATTTTGATTCACCGAAGTACATCCAACTATCAAATTCTTGTATCAAATATTGTAAGCGCAATATCGCTTGAAATTAAGTCACGCGTAGATAAAGGCTATCCCGGTCCAGAACAAACAAGAAGCCGGTCACTGTTTCTACGGTACTATTAATAAACAAATCAATAATTATATATACAACAAACCTTAACGGTTTCAAGAGTACAAAGCACAATGCTTAACAGAAAGCAAGGTACCGCTATCAGAGCGGAATAACGTTAAAACCAAAATTGCGAACTAGCCGGAACCAGACACGACCGTTCAGGTAAGCAGTCAGTAGAAGAATGAACCCAAGTAAGGTATGGCATAAAACAGAGAGCGTTTAAGAGAGATAGACCGAGCATAGGCACAAAGATAGAATTTAATTGGCTACTTAACCAGGTAGAAAAATACAGATGAAAATCAATAAATAAGATAAACTCGACAGAATAGTACAAAGTTAGACATGGGTCAGCAAAATTAACAGTTCACAAAATACTCTGATTGGGCCATGAGTTCAACTGTCTGACTAAACGGATCGAGGTAAAAACACATATACACAGTTCATTAAACAAGAGGGGATAGACACGTTAGGCATGGATAATTGGGTTGCAACAACGCTAGGCTGATCCGGGACAGGTTGCCTTGATTCAAGGATGGGAATAGAATTGATCTTACACCGGCCCCCAAAATCCGACTAGGATTTTATGAATCATGTTATACAGAATAACCCTCGTGCCCGGCTCTCTTACTAATGACATCCCTCTAGTAGACATATCTTACGTATATCGCGCTTCACCTCGCCGTTTCTCGTTCTTATTTTAACCGTTCTGACAAGTTCGTCCGCGGATTGCTCGCATTCCGCAATAACTCCTCGCGGCCAACGCCTAGCCAACCATCTTGCCACCACAGAAATCGTAATGCTCCTCGATCGTCTACTGGCACCTTCACTTGCATAAACATATCAGCTATGTCCGCGACTACACCAATAGGCTTTTCTCGAAAGCGCAACAGAGCACCAACAAGCTCGGCAATCGTATCAGGTCCTTGATATAGCTTATCGTTCAAAGAATAACATCTAAAGTTTGCGGCGCAATCCATAACTAATCTCAGTTTATCTGGCCTTTTCGGCTTCATAACGGGATGATGTGGAAGATACCACCTCGAACGATAGTCCGCTGCTAGCTGCTCCGGGGGTACCGGAAGGGCGTAACCATTTTTTGACATCGTATTTATCCCATTCACATATCGTGCTAAAAGGTTCTTGTCACACGATAACCTCTGTTTCAGATTGAGTAACGGCTTTATGACGACTACATAATTATTATCTGTTACCTTTGTTGGATCTTCCCATGGCAAGGGAATAATGTAATACGCCTTTTCTAAGACGGTGCTTTGAGTAACAAACTCGATTGCCTTACGATCTTCAATAGAAAATGAGTCTTCGTTTTCTTCAGTATCCTTAAGCTCAGCTTCATATAGCATTCTGATGTCGCCTTTGATACTGTCTTCGCTGATTCGAGCGTAGTTGACAGTGCCTCTTTTCGTATTTCCATGAGTGTTCCGTTCGTCGTCCTCGGCTAACTTCACATGCAGCTCGGCCATTTCGACATCATGTCTAGCCTTAAGCAACTTTATCTGTCTCTAACTCTAACTCCTGTCGAAGCTGTTTCTCTTTTAGCTGCGCCTTTAGTAGCGACGACCTAGCACTAGTTACTCGCGATAATGATGATTTCGAACTACTGACATGAGAGCCGGGGCACGAAAGATTATCAACATGATCATTTATACAAACGGGGGCTTGCCGACTCTCCGACTGCTGCTCCGAAATTTGCTTCTCTGATCTGGTTTGCATTGTTCCAAAGAAAATGTATTTTCAACAACGTTGCGTGCTGCCAATTCACCACAGTTTCTTCTGGACGAACGTTGAGTACTGACCAGTTCAGTACGGTCTTTCCTGTTTGACGTTGAGTACTGACCAATTCAGTACGGTCTCGATCCGTTTAGCGTTATGTACTACGGGATTTTCTTCAATGACAATTCCTCTTTCGTTAAGTACTGACCAGTTCAGTACGATCTCCTCTGTAACGTTAAGTACTGTAAGCGCAATATCGCTTGAAATTAAGTCACGCGTAGATAAAGGCTATCCCGGTCCAGAACAAACAAGAAGCCGGTCACTGTTTCTACGGTACTATTAATAAACAAATCAATAATTATATATACAACAAACCTTAACGGTTTCAAGAGTACAAAGCACAATGCTTAACAGAAAGCAAGGTACCGCTATCAGAGCGGAATAACGTTAAAACCAAAATTGCGAACTAGCCGGAACCAGACACGACCGTTCAGGTAAGCAGTCAGTAGAAGAATGAACCCAAGTAAGGTATGGCATAAAACAGAGAGCGTTTAAGAGAGATAGACCGAGCATAGGCACAAAGATAGAATTTAATTGGCTACTTAACCAGGTAGAAAAATACAGATGAAAATCAATAAATAAGATAAACTCGACAGAATAGTACAAAGTTAGACATGGGTCAGCAAAATTAACAGTTCACAAAATACTCTGATTGGGCCATGAGTTCAACTGTCTGACTAAACGGATCGAGGTAAAAACACATATACACAGTTCATTAAACAAGAGGGGATAGACACGTTAGGCATGGATAATTGGGTTGCAACAACGCTAGGCTGATCCGGGACAGGTTGCCTTGATTCAAGGATGGGAATAGAATTGATCTTACACCGGCCCCCAAAATCCGACTAGGATTTTATGAATCATGTTATACAGAATAACCCTCGTGCCCGGCTCTCTTACTAATGACATCCCTCTAGTAGACATATCTTACGTATATCGCGCTTCACCTCGCCGTTTCTCGTTCTTATTTTAACCGTTCTGACAAGTTCGTCCGCGGATTGCTCGCATTCCGCAATAACTCCTCGCGGCCAACGCCTAGCCAACCATCTTGCCACCACAGAAATCGTAATGCTCCTCGATCGTCTACTGGCACCTTCACTTGCATAAACATATCAGCTATGTCCGCGACTACACCAATAGGCTTTTCTCGAAAGCGCAACAGAGCACCAACAAGCTCGACAATCGTATCAGGTCCTTGATATAGCTTATCGTTCAAAGAATAACATCTAAAGTTTGCGGCGCAATCCATAACTAATCTCAGTTTATCTGGCCTTTTCGGCTTCATAACGGGATGATGTGGAAGATACCACCTCGAACGATAGTCCGCTGCTAGCTGCTCCGGGGGTACCGGAAGGGCGTAACCATTTTTTGACATCGTATTTATCCCATTCACATATCGTGCTAAAAGGTTCTTGTCACACGATAACCTCTGTTTCAGATTGAGTAACGGCTTTATGACGACTACATAATTATTATCTGTTACCTTTGTTGGATCTTCCCATGGCAAGGGAATAATGTAATACGCCTTTTCTAAGACGGTGCTTTGAGTAACAAACTCGATTGCCTTACGATCTTCAATAGAAAATGAGTCTTCGTTTTCTTCAGTATCCTTAAGCTCAGCTTCATATAGCATTCTGATGTCGCCTTTGATACTGTCTTCGCTGATTCGAGCGTAGTTGACAGTGCCTCTTTTCGTATTTCCATGAGTGTTCCGTTCGTCGTCCTCGGCTAACTTCACATGCAGCTCGGCCATTTCGACATCATGTCTAGCCTTAAGCAACTTTATCTGTCTCTAACTCTAACTCCTGTCGAAGCTGTTTCTCTTTTAGCTGCGCCTTTAGTAGCGACGACCTAGCACTAGTTACTCGCGATAATGATGATTTCGAACTACTGACATGAGAGCCGGGGCACGAAAGATTATCAACATGATCATTTATACAAACGGGGGCTTGCCGACTCTCCGACTGCTGCTCCGAAATTTGCTTCTCTGATCTGGTTTGCATTGTTCCAAAGAAAATGTATTTTCAACAACGTTGCGTGCTGCCAATTCACCACAGTTTCTTCTGGACGAACGTTGAGTACTGACCAGTTCAGTACGGTCTTTCCTGTTTGACGTTGAGTACTGACCAATTCAGTACGGTCTCGATCCGTTTAGCGTTATGTACTACGGGATTTTCTTCAATGACAATTCCTCTTTCGTTAAGTACTGACCAGTTCAGTACGATCTCCTCTGTAACGTTAAGTACTGTAAGCGCAATATCGCTTGAAATTAAGTCACGCGTAGATAAAGGCTATCCCGGTCCAGAACAAACAAGAAGCCGGTCACTGTTTCTACGGTACTATTAATAAACAAATCAATAATTATATATACAACAAACCTTAACGGTTTCAAGAGTACAAAGCACAATGCTTAACAGAAAGCAAGGTACCGCTATCAGAGCGGAATAACGTTAAAACCAAAATTGCGAACTAGCCGGAACCAGACACGACCGTTCAGGTAAGCAGTCAGTAGAAGAATGAACCCAAGGAAGGTATGGCATAAAACAGAGAGCGTTTAAGAGAGATAGACCGAGCATAGGCACAAAGATAGAATTTAATTGGCTACTTAACCAGGTAGAAAAATACAGATGAAAATCAATAAATAAGATAAACTCGACAGAATAGTACAAAGTTAGACATGGGTCAGCAAAATTAACAGTTCACAAAATACTCTGATTGGGCCATGAGTTCAACTGTCTGACTAAACGGATCGAGGTAAAAACACATATACACAGTTCATTAAACAAGAGGGGATAGACACGTTAGGCATGGATAATTGGGTTGCAACAACGCTAGGCTGATCCGGGACAGGTTGCCTTGATTCAAGGATGGGAATAGAATTGATCTTACACTTAGTGTTACGTAGAAATGTGATTCCAAACCCTGTTAATGACACAGATGCATTCAATCAGTGTAATCTCACATATTTGAGAAACCCTTGTATTTTTTCCATATGACTGTTCGTTTTTCATCACATTTATGCTCATTAGAGTTCCATTTAACTTCCTTCTTATCCAGCTTTGTGTGCTACATGGAATGTGATAACTTAAACGGCTGCACTTGTGTGCAAGCTTCTATGTTGAAGGTCAGTCTGTCAGAATGATCTATAGTCCAGGTATAATGAAATGACAAAACATGGATAAGAATAAGCGAAATGTCAACAAATGATAATCGTATTTTTTGTTTTGGTTCTTGTCTAACTGAAAGAAAGAGTTATCTTACAATAATTTCTCCTCTTACCCGAGATAACTCACATTCTGTCTTGTTATATCTCAAGAGTTAGTTAATTTTATCGCGTAGCCCAAATGCAAAGTCGAAACACATCTGATGAAATGTTTTGCTTATTACCAACTAAATATAATATTTTTCAAATGTGGAATGTCACGAATCGAATTGCTGAACTTCTGTGCTTAGTTCCATGTTAAAACTCAGTCAGTCAGCTTTGTCACTGCAGATGCGTAGTGTCACAACTCACTACAGCGTTAATTAGCTTAAACAATTATTAATGCCGTTTCATAAGTACTCTATGCATTTCCCAATTCCTTAAATTTTCCAGATAAAGTGTACCGAAGAGGAAAACATAAACCAAAAGTCAGTAACACGGACGTAAGAAATAGTGTGAATAGAAGTGAATGAGATGAGTGACCTTTCATCCCTGTAGTACGCTTAACTAAAATACTCATGTATATGAATGAGGCAAAAAGTTGTGTGACTGACTTGATATGATTATGAGCAATAATTTGTGCTAGAAACGTCATCAGATAATATTGCTGTGCAACACTGTGTGATTTATGAAAATAAAATCGTATCCATAATGAAGTTATACTCTACCAGCACAGTGCCCAAGTTTTATACTTATATCAAAAATACTTATCTTGTGCGTTTTGTGTCTTCTAATTCTTTCATTTTTGTCTTCCTCATTTCAGGTTGTCAGTCTTCGTAGGCATTCTACTAGATGTCGTCATACATGGTGTCTGCAAGCAGTCTTTCAATTCATCTACCTCCCGCAAAGTTGTTGTTACGATGCCTTTAGATTATTTATTACTGATGTAATGACATGCAAGACTTGTACATGTTACCGTGAAGTTTGCCTGTAATAACATTCCCTCTATAGTAAATACAATGCTAGTGATAACAATTCGTCATTATCTTTTCATTGCGTTGATAGGTGCGTATATATTAGAAAAAAGCTAACCTTGTCGTATTAGTTCTCTAAATTACAATCACCAAGTGCCCATACCTCTGCTGAATACCAAGTGCTACTCGCGGCCCATGAAATACTTATTAGTGCATTCGTAAATAACTATCAAACTATTATTACATGGGGTAGTGAGACAGAAGGCGTATGAAATTTAGATATTAATGTTTATCTGAAGTTAATGACACAATACATAGGTACATGTTTCATTTCCAAACAAGTGAATTTTATAGGGTAATGTAGGTCTGAGCGCGATGAGTTAATAGTGTATTCTTTACTGTATACATCTTGTATGAGTGAAATGCCTCTATTCAATTTTCGGCGAAGCTGCAATATCACCCTGCAGGGTTTCTTCAATGCACTCTCATAGGGAATAATACTTGGTACTGAGGAATCCAGCCAAAAGCATCTGTGATACAGTTGAATGACTTTTTCAACTAAAAGCGGTAATGCTGATATTAAGTGTGATTTACCTGTAAACTGAGGGACTCTAGTGTAATACAGCACCATATCCCAGAAGGGTATTCTTTGTGTTTAACAGGTAAAAGTAGAATTCATGGACTGAGCATTTGTTAAATATGGAGGCGACCCATTGAGTCACCTAGACGAAATGCGATACCTTACACACGCACCTTCAGATGTAGGCATGTGTCACTTCACATGAACTCTGGACCATATCGAGTAGGCATTCCTTTAAATTAATTATTGTTTGTATATGTGATGACTTGGTGCGTTTCCTAGTTTGCCTATAATTACGGAATGTACATTATATCAATGAACACATATGGATTTTGTGAACACCAGTTGTGTTCCTTCTCTAGTCTTAACTGATGTCACATTGATTGACACGATTAAAGGAATAGATTGTAACGTGGTGTTTTCTGTAGCTGCGAAGTGTAGTTACCTAGTTTCTAATTGACATCATGCGTCTAATCCTATTAACCTATGAATACAGTTCTTTCTTCAAGATATATAGAAATCAGTAGTAGACTGTCATTGACAGATCTAGTTTTACTTTGTGACTAATTGGTGAGTCGCCTGGTGTTGTGGTAGTAAAAAAACAACTCCAAACCTTAGTATTTTCCAGATATGAACATATTTACATACTTTGGCGACAAGTTAATCTTCGTATCAAGAAACCCTTAGGGAAATTAACCTTTACTTAGTAATTTGGATCCGAAAGTAAACGCCATGTTACTAAGTTATTCAAAAGACAGAATGATGAGTAAAACAGTACTCGGATACTTATTCTAACGAAACCGAATAATGATAATCATTTAGCCTACCAATATGCCGTTTACTTTCAGTCTTAATTCAAAGACAAATTTAGTTACTCACTAAATTAATAGTTTCAGAAGACTGATCTACTCCTGTCTTCGAAATACTTTGCCCGATCATGTTTTACTTCAAAATATGTGTATACTGACCAGCTGATGTTGCATATCCAGTTATACTGTTTTTCAATTACAATGTCCCACCTATTTCCTATCAAACAAAACATCCCTTAAACCATCAACAAGTTACCATTATTTCTAAATAAATAACCTTAACTATTCGCATGTAAACGATGCTATAATCTTTATCACCTACGTGACGTTTCAACTTTCGACTAATCAGTTTTCCCTTATATGAACACCTGTTTCAATTTCAACTGATAGTTCTAACCTTTGACTACTGAATTAGTACGTTTCGTTATATGCTATCCTTACGAAATATAGGTACTGATAATAATTACTGCTAACAGATTTATCATGAGAATGAGAATATACTCCATATTGACGACAATATACCTCAGGGGAGGAAGTTTTTTTTAAACGCACTATTCAATCCAACACATGACCCTAACTCTGTAGCTCAAAACATTCTATAGAGTTAGTTGTGACTATTAACAAGTAGAATGTCTATTTGAGGTATAGAGAATACATTTATTAGTGATTCAACACAAAATACAAACTCAACGGTACCGGAAACCACTTTCTTCAGCAACGAATCCCACGAGGTTACTGGAACTACAGATTACCTAAAAAAGAAAACAAGGGTTCACAGGATGTATACATGAATATAACTACCAATATAATATCAATGAGAGAGCACAGTAAGGATTAATGAAAGTTTATATCAATGTGCGATTACATCAGCCACTATTTTTGACACAAGTGGATATTTAGACGAAGTAATAAGAAGACATAATTTGTCTGAATCGTGTAGTGTTGTATTTGTGCAACATATTTTGGACAATCTGGTCACGCATGGACTTGTCATAAGAATACATATGAAATTAATACAGTTAAGAGGTTAGACATAAATTTAGATGGAATTAAAATCACATATTGAAGGTCAAAACAACAATGAAGCTAAATAAACCAAATATCAGGAGCATTAGTACACCTACCCTACAATCACTTATAACATTCAGTGTTTTCTGCCAAAGTATTTAAGTGAGTTAAATGCACACTGTAACATTTTAGCAATTTGGCGGATTTGAATACCATCCTCGTGATCAGGTACATGAGGACATCTCAGGTGTACATCATTTTGTCCCATTATTGAGTTTGGTTTCATAAACTTCCGATTTTTGTCACTGCCCTGGCTCCATATTATATGAGTTTGTTCGAAGTTAATTCGCAAAATTATTTTGAAATCGCCTAGAAGTATTGTCCGACATCTCTTCAAGCCATGGACCGAAGGTTTAGGAGTGGTTGCAGTATCCATTTAGGACTCATCGATTTCTACAAGTAAGGGCTACGCATCATATTCTTAAGTGCCTCTAGAAGCGAACAGAATCTTCATAAGCTATTAATGGTAAGAACAGGAAACCCACCTCCTCTATTGTGAAACATCTTATAGAGACAGGACATAGAATTGACGTTGGTGCATTTTTAAACCTATCAGTAAAACGTGTTTGGATTGCATCCTAACGTTTGTGGGAGCTCAAGTGTAATTAGGAAGTTTAAACCACCTTTGTGAGTTCCAAAAATATTCGTCATCACACGAAAACTTTGTGAAACTGCATTTTCTGCCCATTTGTGTACACTAATTTTCGCTTGTATCTATGCATTCCATTGACATTCAGCTACCAAAACACCACACATAAGTGTGGAAGGATGCACGAATTCGATATCGACCACATTCTTAAAAGAATGTTGCAGTAACCAATTGGTTGGCTATTATTATCACGCTATTATCATGAATTGGTAGGTGTTGGAAATCGTGATCAAATTTGAAATACATCATATACAGTAAACAAACAAGACCAATAAATTGATGTGTAGTCGTTGACATCAACTTCACTCTCATTTATTTTATCACATTCTATAAACACATTATTACTATATTATTATTATTATTATTATTATTATTATTAGTTGTAAACAATTATTCCAAAAAATTATCTTAAGTTATACAATTCAATTCGTTTCCGATTGAAGATTGACTGACAATGGTCAACGCTTTCATCGTGATCAACTATGTCTTTATTACTATTATGATTATTAGTTGAATTGAATAAACCTGACAGCTTGCCTAATATATACAGCATACAATTTTAAGTAGTTTATAAGTCGACAAAATATTATGAGGATGTCGACAACTAGGGTGGTGATGGAAAAACAGCATGCAAATTAAATTATATCCTACTGTAATATGATGAGATTTGTTAAATCGCGCATGGGATACACAGAGACACACACGAACAGAATTACACAGCACATCGTTTACACTGAACAATGAACATCGAATAGCTCGGTTTCCCGAAACAATTTATATCATTGACTAGGTTGGCGATGGTGTCGAGAATATTGTAATTATTATTATTATTCCCTTCTGTTCCGAGTGGGAAATAAGGCTTCAACAACCTTGTCCTATTTTCTATGGTCCACTTCACCTGGCTTCACCATTGCCCATAGTCTCTCACTTCCTCTTCTAACGATCTCCTCCATATCACTCACTGACACCTCTGCATCTTTCTAATAATTTCCGGTGACGCACCGAGTTTCAACCGTCATTTAGCCTTATTTATTATATCGAAAATCCTAATGCTATGTATAACCATACACTTTTATCATGCAAATCTCCTATCAGCATGTGGAAACTTTTCAATGAAATTACTGCTAACAGTAAGCGATGTAATGTTTTTCCCTCTTATGATGTTAACGTTCTTAATCAGTCATTTATACGTTCTCCTTCTACTATAACTACTTCTTATGTTACTAATCACGTAGCTGATAACTTTCATGACTTTAATACTCTCGATGTTCTAAAATGTCTAAAAAACGCTTAAGTCCTCACGTAGCCTTGGCCCTGATTGTGTACCCGCCTATGTTCTAAAATAATGTGTTGATGCTATATGCTCTCCACTCACTAACATCCTAAATGCTACTTTCTCCAAAAACGTTGTACCTGTTGCATGGAAAGACGTTAAAATAGTCCCTGACCCTAAACCTGGTAATAGCAAGAACGTAAAGATCAGACCCATTGCCATTACTTCCCCGTTTCTAAAGCTTATGGAAAAACTAGTACTTCTTAAACTCGAACCCTCTCTTAAAAGTTTCGAAGACGCCTAATAATTCGCCTATAGACAGGGTAGCACTTTAGACGCTGCAGTCGTCTTACACAACAGTATCGTCTCATCATTAGATAAAGGTGCTAAATACGTCCGCTGCACATTCCTCGACTTCACTTCTGCTTTTGACTCCGTACCTGGATGTCTCTTGCCAAACAAGCTCTTGATGACACAAACTGAGTCCTGGGTCACTAACTGGTTGCATTCCTACTTCTCAAATAGAATGCAGTACACCGTATACAAAGGTAAATCCTCCTCTGCTGTGCTCACTGAAGCTGGTGTCCCCCAAGGTGCTAAATACCTAGACGACATTCTATCTGCTGTTCTTTCCTGGTCGTCTCATAATGCGTCGACATCAACAAGTTAGGACATTCCGGAATAACCCAACCCTTAAACCTACGATTCGTTAACTCTTGAGTCCTTCCTATTGCTCTCTCTTAGTTTCTCTTAGTTTTCCAGGTCTCTTACGTAGGATGTTAAAGGTTGTCAGCAGGGCAAGCAACGTCCCACTTAACCAGCTTGTTAATATTCTGGCCTCATGTGAAAAATGAGCTATATCCATTTTATCTAACTCACACCACCCTCTTCATTCGCAACTCTCCCCTTGTATCTCATAAGGCAGAACCAGAAGCCTATACGGAAAACTATATGCTCACACTAGTTAGTACAAAAACTCAACCAAAATTTAGGGATTAAACTGACAACTTGACAAATAGTCAGTAGGACAATTGGACCTCGTCTTTCCAAGTACACCGATAATGTCACTATGATCAGGAACAGGCAGGACATCGCTGGGGGAGGGAATTCTGTTCACACATGAAACATCAGTAAACTACGGGTGTAACGATGTAACCACTGACGTGTTCCGGTCTCTAGAAGCGGTAGAATTTCCGATTTAAGAAACTGAATGGTACTTTGGCCTAATGACGAATGTCGAGAACAGAAGAACCTGCGCGTAGCCGACCATTCCACAACCTTGCAATTGGTACCCTGTATCAATAAGAATACTCGCCTAAGGGACGAAACGCACAAACAATCTCAGAAATCATCAGTCCTATTAGCCTAGGGCGTCGAGGTTAAGCTACATAGAACCACAGCTACACGAAGTGCATGACGAAACACCACGGGCTGATTAGATACCTCAACTGCCACCGATTATTGACCTCCTAACTGTTCACCGCGAACATAAACGACAACTGCAAACCCACTCACTCTCCTCCCATCGCCACAATCCCTTGCGAAAATAAAAGAAACAAGCTGAACAACATTGCTTAATCAAGATGTGGTGGTCCTAAAAAGGACCTTGATTCGTTCTCGTGCGGACCACTCACTGGTCACAAAACATTCACCACATTCACACACGTTGGAAAAATTAACCACCAAAACCGTACAGAGTACGACCCTGGCGTTTCAATGCATACACAACATCCATAGCTGTCACAGTCTTCCTCTTCGCATGCTCTGTGTACGTCACAGCGTCGCGGATCACATTCTCCAAGAACACCTTGAGAACACCACGAGTCTCTTCGTAGATCAAACCAGAGATACGCTTCACACCACCACGACGAGCGAGACGGCGGATAGCTGGCTTCGTGATACCTTGGATGTTATCACGGAGAACCTTGCGATGTCTCTTTGCTCCTCCTTTCCCCAATCCCACGACCAGACATGACTCAAGAGAATGACTTGATGAGAACCGACACGAGACAAACTTGCTATACTGAGTCATAAGAAAAGGCACAAACAGCGAAGAAAATTTTCTTTTCGACGATTCATTTTCATGAGCTGTACAATCGTAATTATAATTTAACACATAAGTTTTTGAGCAATCAGATACTGGTAAACTTTGTCTTTGAAAATTCTACTACATGGTGTGAGGTGTAAGAAGGGATGACTAATTGTAAGTTAGAAAGGAGACAGAAGTTGGCATGACCTAATAAGTGTGAGATAACGACTAATCAATAAGCTAGTGTAGAGTGGACAGGAACTAGTGGAAAGGTTATACAGTAGTTTTGTATGAGATCTGTGTGAAATGTTATTAATAAAGTCATAGAGTAGTAATAAAATATGGATGGTGGGAATAGTAATAATAATAAATATATTAAGAACAGTATTAATAATAATAATAACAGTGAACTTACGTATTAAAAGAGAGGAGAAAAATTATAGTTAGAAATTTACTCTGGCCATGGTAGGGCTAGAGAATGTATGTATCGTTTTTGTATGCATAGGTCCGGTTTTATGTCACGAATAGCTAGTGCCTCGGCCTTGTACAGATGTCGTATCCGGAGTCCTTTTGTACGACTGTTTATTAATAACATTGCTTTTTCACACAGATCTTATACAAAACTACTGTATAACCTTTCCACTAGTTCCTGTCCACTCTACACTAGCTTATTGATTAGTCGTTATCTCACACTTATTAGGTCATGCCAACTTCTGTCTCCTTTCTAACTTACAATTAGTCATCCCTTCTTACACCTCACACCATGTAGTAGAATTTTCAAAGACAAAGTTTACCAGTATCTGATTGCTCAAAAACTTATGTGTTAAATTATAATTACGATTGTACAGCTCATGAAAACGAATCGTCGAAAAGAAAATTTTCTTCGCTGTGTGTGCCTTTTCTTATGTCAAACTTGCTAGCCTACGCCGTTCCATTTAAATACTACCATCTCTCGGAAAGTAGAGCCACATTTCTTCCTATGACCTTTTTCACAGTTAAATTACCAAGGTCGACAAGATCAGCGCAGTCATTGGTCGAATTCGCTAAGCAGCCCACTACTAGCTGCTAGGTCAATCCATCCAGCTAGATCAATCGATGCGATGCATGGGGTAGAGAAAATCTTCTGCTTACAGCCAATAGGAAGGCAGACATTTTGTCTACACTCACTCAAACCATTGCTATTGTTTTATTGGCATGGCTATTTTTCCTCGTGTGAACAAAGAGAGTTTTCGCGTAACAAAGTTGATGAGAGTGGTGATTGTGGAGAGCTAGTTGTTCATATGATGACGATGATGATTATTTGTTGTTGTAGTGTATGTTGCTAATGTTGAAGTAGGAATTAAAATGCAGGTGTTAATTTGGGTGTCAACAGGAAATAATTCTGAAGCCTAATACTCCTCCGACTCCATTGCTTGCTTCCTATGGTGAAATAATAGTTCTGAAGTCTTAATAGTACTCACATTTAATTTGATGAGCATACTTCTGAAACCCGAAAGCATTTCGTTATGGTGTTTATTTAAGTTTATGAATATTTGTGGATTTGAGGAACCCCGTAGCCTGATTTCCTTGAATAACTGAATAATGTTTTAGAAAATCGTCGAATGTTGTGTTTGATTTGGCTTAGGATATGAATACATGTGTGTCCCAATTGACGACTGTACTAATTAGTGTCAATCATTTCAATGAATATCTGTCGACGTTTATTTCCCATTGGTGAAATGAGGTAATTCAGTGTATCTGACTAGTGGTATGTAACCAACATTGGAATGCTGAGTGTGACCAGTTATTGTAATGAAGTCGGAGTTTCGTAGGAGGCGGAGTATGACTTCACTTGAATTTCAACTACACAATTGGTGAATAGCTAGTTGTTGTTTTTGTGGTTCCACATTTCTTTTGAGAGTATTAGAGTGATTCTGAGTGTTGGTTTGCAGGGAAACAACCATGAACCCGGTAATAGCAAGAACGTAAAGATCAGACCCATTGCCATTACTTCCCCGTTTCTAAAGCTTATGGAAAAACTAGTACTTCTTAAACTCGAACCCTCTCTTAAAAGTTTCGAAGACGCCTAATAATTCGCCTATAGACAGGGTGGCACTTTACACGCTGCAGTCGTCTTACACAACAGTATTGTCTCATCATTAGATAAAGGTGCTAAATACGTCCGCTGCACATTCCTCGACTTCACTTCTGCTTTTGACTCCGTACCTGGATGTCTCTTGCCAAGTAAGCTCTTGATAACACAAACTGAGTCCTGGGTCACTAACTGGTTGCATCCCTACTTCTCAAATAGAATGCAGTACACCGTATACAAAGGTAAATCCTCCTCTGCTGTGCTCACTGAAGCTGGTGTCCCCCAAGGTAAGGTGCTGTACTCTCCCCACTTCTCTTTTCTTTCTTTCTTTCTTTCTACATGACTTACCATCTTCAAATGACATTAACTTTGTCAAATATGCCGACGACCTTACTGTATCTTTCCCTGTCAAGTGTCAAAGTGAGTGGCTGCTTTAAACTAAATGGCTTCTTATCAGAAATCAGCCAGTAGTCCAAGGAAAACGGTCTTACCTTAAACCCCTCCAAATTCCAACAGTTAATTTCACCTTTAGGCACAGATCTGACCTAATCAAACTGGTTGGTTAGCACTCACGAGGCGTGCAACATAAATGGCACTGAAATAAAAACTAAATATCTAGGCGACATTCTATCTGCTGTTCTTTCCTGGTCGTCTCATTTCCCATCTAACCTTCTACATCAACAAGTCAAGACATTCCGGAATAACCCAACCCTTAAATCTACGATTCGTTAACTCTTGAGTCCTTCCTATTGCTCTCTCTTAGTTTCTCTTAGTTTTCCAGGTCTCTTACGTAGGATGTTAAAGGTTGTCAGCAGGGCAAGCAACGTCCCACTAAACCAGTTTGTTCATATTCTGGCCTCATGTGAAAAATGAGCTATATCCATTTTATCTAACTCACACCACCCTCTTCATTCACATTTCTCCCCTTGTATGTCATAAGGCAGCGCCAGAAGCCTATACGGAAAACTATATGCTCACACTAGTAGTACAAAAACTCAACCAAAATATAGAGATAAAACAGACAAATTGACAAAAAGACAGAAGGACAATTGGACCTCGCCTCTCCAAATACACCGATAATGTCACCAAGAACAGGAACAGGCAGGACAACGCTGGGGGAGGGAATTCTGTTCACACATGAAACATCAGTAAACTACGGGTGTAACGATGTAACCACTGACGTGTTCCGGTCTCTAGAAGCGGTAGAATTTCCGATTTAAGAAACTGGATGGTACTTTGGCCTAATGACGAATGTCGAGAACAGAAGAACCTGCGCGTAGCCGACCATTCCACAACCTTGCAATTGGTACCCTGTATCAATAAGAATACTCGCCTAAGGGACGAAACGCACAAACAATCTCAGAAATCATCAGTCCTATTAGCCTAGGGCGTCGAGGTTAAGCTACATAGAACCACAGCTACACGAAGTGCATGACGAAACACCACGGGATGATTAGATACCTCAACTGCCACCGATTATTGACCTCCTAACTGTTCACCGCGAACATAAACGACAACTGCAAACCCACTCACTCTCCTCCCATCGCCACAATCCCTTGCGAAAATAAAAGAAACAAGCTGAACAACATTGCTTAATCAAGATGTGGTGGTCCTAAAAAGGACCTTGATTCGTTCTCGTGCGGACCACTCACTGGTCACAAAACATTCACCACATTCACACACGTTGGAAAAATTAACCACCAAAACCGTACAGAGTACGACCCTGGCGTTTCAATGCATACACAACATCCATAGCTGTCACAGTCTTCCTCTTCGCATGCTCTGTGTACGTCACAGCGTCGCGGATCACATTCTCCAAGAACACCTTGAGAACACCACGAGTCTCTTCGTAGATCAAACCAGAGATACGCTTCACACCACCACGACGAGCGAGACGGCGGATAGCTGGCTTCGTGATACCTTGGATGTTATCACGGAGAACCTTGCGATGCCTTTTTGCTCCTCCTTTCCCAATCCCTTACCACCTTTACCACGACCAGACATGATTCAAGAGAATGACTTGATGAGAACCGACACGAGACAAACTTGCTAGCCTACGCCGTTCCATTTAAATACTACCATCTCTCGGAAAGTAGAGCCACATTTCTTCCTATGACCTTTTTCACAGTTAAATTACCAAGGTCGACAAGATCAGCGCAGTCATTGGTCGAATTCGCTAAGCAGCCCACTACTAGCTGCTAGGTCAATCCATCCAGCTAGATCAATCGATGCGATGCATGGGGTAGAGAAAATCTTCTGCTTACAGCCAATAGGAAGGCAGACATTTTGTCTACACTCACTCATACCATTGCTATTGTATTATTAGCATGGCTTTTTTTCCTCGTGTGAACAAAGAGAGTTTTCGCGTAACAAAGTTGATGAGAGTGGTGATTGTGGAGAGCTAGTTGTTCATATGATGACGATGATGATTATTTGTTGTTGTAGTGTATGTTGCTAATGTTGAAGTAGGAATTAAAATGCAGGTGTTAATTTGGGTGTCAACAGGAAATAATTCTGAAGCCTAATACTCCTCCGACTCCATTGCTTGCTTCCTATGGTGAAATAATAGTTCTGAAGTCTTAATAGTACTCACATTTAATTTGATGAGCATACTTCTGAAACCCGAAAGCATTTCGTTATGGTGTTTATTTAAGTTTATGAATATTTGTGGATTTGAGGAACCCCGTAGTCTGATTTCCTTGAATAACTGAATAATGTTTTAGAAAATCGTCGAATGTTGTGTTTGATTTGGCTTAGGATATGAATACATGTGTGTCCCAATTGACGACTGTACTAATTAGTGTCAATCATTTCAATGAATATCTGTCGACGTTTATTTCCCATTGGTGAAATGAGGTAGTTCAGTGTATCTGACTAGTGGTATGTAACCAACATTGGAATGCTGAGTGTGACCAGTTATTGTAATGAAGTCGGAGTTTCGTAGGAGGCGGAGTATGACTTCACTTGAATTTCAACTACACAATTGGTGAATGGCTAGTTGTTGTTTTTGTGGTTCCACATTTCTTTTGAGAGTATTAGAGTGATTCTGAGTGTTGGTTTGCAGGGAAACAACCATGAACCCGGTAATAGCAAGAACGTAAAGATCAGACCCATTGCCATTACTTCCCCGTTTCTAAAGCTTATGGAAAAACTAGTACTTCTTAAACTCGAACCCTCTCTTAAAAGTTTCGAAGACGCCTAATAATTCGCCTATAGACAGGGTAGCACTTTAGACGCTGCAGTCGTCTTACACAACAGTATTGTCTCATCATTAGATAAAGGTGCTAAATACGTCCGCTGCACATTCCTCGACTTCACTTCTGCTTTTGACTCCGTACCTGGATGTCTCTTGCCAAATAAGCTCTTGATAACACAAACTGAGTCCTGGGTCACTAACTGGTTGCATCCCTACTTCTCAAATAGAATGCAGTACACCGTATACAAAGGTAAATCCTCCTCTGCTGTGCTCACTGAAGCTGGTGTCCCCCAAGGTAAGGTGCTGTACTCTCCCCACTTCTCTTTTCTTTCTTTCTTTCTTTCTACATGACTTACCATCTTCAAATGACATTAACTTTGTCAAATATGCCGACGACCTTACTGTATCTTTCCCTGTCAAGTGTCAAAGTGAGTGGCTGCTTTAAACTAAATGGCTTCTTATCAGAAATCAGCCAGTAGTCCAAGGAAAACGGTCTTACCTTAAACCCCTCCAAATTCCAACAGTTAATTTCACCTTTAGGCACAGATCTGACCTAATCAAACTGGTTGGTTAGCACTCACGAGGCGTGCAACATAAATGGCACTGAAATAAAAACTAAATATCTAGGCGACATTCTATCTGCTGTTCTTTCCTGGTCGTCTCATTTCCCATCTAACCTTCTACATCAACAAGTCAAGACATTCCGGAATAACCCAACCCTTAAACCTACGATTCGTTAACTCTTGAGTCCTTCCTATTGCTCTCTCTTAGTTTCTCTTAGTTTTCCAGGTCTCTTACGTAGGATGTTAAAGGTTGTCAGCAGGGCAAGCAACGTCCCACTTAACCAGCTTGTTAATATTCTGGCCTCATGTGAAAAATGAGCTATATCCATTTTATCTAACTCACACCACCCTCTTCATTCACAACTCTCCCCTTGTATCTCATAAGGCAGAACCAGAAGCCTATACGGAAAACTATATGCTCACACTAGTTAAATTAACGAAGGGCACTCCTCAAACACCATAATGTACTATGATCAGGAACAGCAGGACATCGCTGGGGGAGGGAATTCTGTTCACACATGAAACATCAGAAAACTACGGGTGTAACGATGTAACCACTGACGTGTTCCGGTCTCTAGAAGCGGTAGAGAAACTGAATGGTACTTTGGCCTAATGACGAATGTCGAGAACAGAAGAACCTGCGCGTAGCCGACCATTCTACCATCTTGCAATTGGTACCCTGTATCAATAAGAATACTCGCCAAAGGGACGAAACGCACAAACAATCTCAGAAATCATCAGTCCTATTAGCCTAGGGCATCGAGGTTAAGCTACATAGAACCACAGCTACACGAAGTGCATGACGAAACAGCACGGGCTGATTAGATACCTCAACTGCCACCGATTATTGACCTCCTAACTGTTCACCGCGAACATAAACGACAACTGCAAACCCACTCACTCTCCTCCCATCGCCACAATCCCTTGCGAAAATAAAAGAAACAAGCTGAACAACATTGCTTAATCAAGATGTGGTGGTCCTAAAAAGGACCTTGATTCGTTCTCGTGCGGACCACTCACTGGTCACAAAACATTCACCACATTCACACACGTTGGAAAAATTAACCACCAAAACCGTACAGAGTACGACCCTGGCGTTTCAATGCATACACAACATCCATAGCTGTCACAGTCTTCCTCTTCGCATGCTCTGTGTACGTCACAGCGTCGCGGATCACATTCTCCAAGAACACCTTGAGAACACCACGAGTCTCTTCGTAGATCAAACCAGAGATACGCTTCACACCACCACGACGAGCGAGACGGCGGATAGCTGGCTTCGTGATACCTTGGATGTTATCACGGAGAACCTTGCGATGTCTTTTTGCTCCTCCTTTCCCAATCCCTTACCTCCTTTACCACGACCAGACATGATTCAAGAGAATGACTTGATGAGAACCGACACGAGACAAACTTGCTAGCCTACGCCGTTCCATTTAAATACTACCATCTCTCGGAAAGTAGAGCCACATTTCTTCCTATGACCTTTTTCACAGTTAAATTACCAAGGTCGACAAGATCAGCGCAGTCATTGGTCGAATTCGCTAAGCAGCCCACTACTAGCTGCTAGGTCAATCCATCCAGCTAGATCAATCGATGCGATGCATGGGGTAGAGAAAATCTTCTGCTTACAGCCAATAGGAAGGCAGACATTTTGTCTACACTCACTCATACCATTGCTATGGTATTATTAGCATGGCTTTTTTTCCTCGTGTGAACAAAGAGAGTTTTCGCGTAACAAAGTTGATGAGAGTGGTGATTGTGGAGAGCTAGTTGTTCATATGATGACGATGATGATTATTTGTTGTTGTAGTGTATGTTCCTAATGTTGAAGTAGGAATTAAAATGTAGGTGTTAATTTGGAGCGACTATATTGCATTTCCCCTCAATGACGCTTGTTGCTATGTTGCTATTGGTTGCAAGTGGCGTTGATTTTGGGGGACGATATAACTGATGTTATATTGCGATTCCGTAGACATAACTCAGGCTCATAGGTGAAAGGTAGTTATTATCCTGGAATAAGGACAATTGTCCTTAAATTGTTCATAAGGTAATGAGAACATTATTTTTCAGTTTGTTTGTGCATCGAGTTGCACTGAGTTCCTAGTGCAACTCTATGTAACTGCATTTACATGAAGTAAAACATTAGGAATGCTCCTGTTTTTAGTATAAAAAAGATGATTCTTTTCATTATTGTAGCAATAAAGAATGGAATTTCTCCAACCTCAGTGGTATTTAATTGAAGTTTTAATCTCTGTAGGCCCTTAAAGGAATAAATTCGGCACCGAGAACTCAGAACACAGAATGTTTTCTATTCAGTAATTACTGTTTGCGAATAATCCGAGAAAACACATTTCCGAGTGGGATGTAACACAAGGCTGAATTCTTAAACTGTCATCCTTATATCAGTTCAATTCAATCACACATATACTAGTAGGATAGTCTGTAATTGACTTTAGAGAATTATCAGGGAATAGTCTCATCAACTTACAGTTTGCTGATGATATTGTCCACCTAGACTATGAGAAGTAACCCCTGATGCTGTAAAATATGAAAAGAATACCGGTGTTTGATTATAGGTGTCTGTGTTCTATCTCATGAGTAAAGCAGTATTATATGACGAGTGCTGTTGAGGTTACGCATAAATGTTTAGGTGGGGAGGGTAAGTTAGTCTTCGAGGTAGGGAAGCTGAATAGGTTGAGATGGCTAGAACACGTGCTGGCATACCAAGCCATCGCCTTCTTCCAGGGACAATGCTAGCCAGCACATGTTAAGGTTTAAAATGTGTTTGGGTCGGTCAAATGAAAAACGTGTATGGGTTCATAAAATCGTTGACAGTCAGCTGGAAGAACTACCAGAGATATGCCTGCAAATCTTTGTTACTGGCACAGATGCATCCACTGTGTTTAACCTCACGTATCTATTCAACTCATGTTTTTCCTTGTCGCTATTTATTCTCCCTCATATTTTCGCTCGTTAAACTTCCATTTAGTTTTATGTCTCTACCTTTGTGTGCTACATGGAATGTGGTAAATTAAACAAGTGGACTTCTCTGCACACTAATACTGAAAGCTAGTCAGAATGACACAGTCTAGGCATAACTAAATGCTTAACATTGATGAATGACCTCCAAAATTTCAACAAATGATAAGTGTAGTTCTTAATCTTGTTCTTTGCTAAATGAAAAATAGACACCTTGCAGTAATCTCTTCTTCCACCCGGGACTCGTCTCCTACTTTGGAAGTGTTTTTTGTGCTTTGTCACTTTTGTGCTAAGCTTTCAGTCCGCATATGCCGTTGTTGTTGACTCAAGACCTAGATGACTTTATTTGAATAAGGTTTCGGTCGTGCAAACACGGGTCCTGCCTGGGCAGTTGATTGGTTGCATTGTCATTTCTCAAATAGAATGCAGCATACTGTATATCGTGCGTCGGTGGTATAGCGGTTAGCACGCTCGCCGACCATGCATATGGTCCAGGGTTCGATCCCCGGCCGGCGCACTCCTTTACCTCACTGAGCCAGAAATAATCCTGGTAAAGAGGAAGGGTTGGGCATGAGGCTAGGAACCCCATCCTGTAAAAATTAAACACTGCTACAGAAACTACAAGCCACTAGCTTGGAGCCCTATGTTCCACTGGGAACGTGAAGGAAAAATTATTATTATTATTATACTGTATATTAGGCTAAATATTCCACCTTGCTTGCTGAAACTGGTGTTCCTGGTGTTATCTCTCCTTTTCTTTTTCCTCTCTCGTTTTACATGACTTTTCTCTTTCTAATGAGAGCAACTTCGTCACATACGCTGGTGGTATGACTGCCTCTTTTCCTGTCATGTTACAATGTGATTGCAGCAAACTTAACTGCTTCCTGTTTGTAGTCTAAGGCACATGGTCTTACGTTAAATCCCTCTAAGTGTCAGGCAGTTAACTTTCCCTTCACTCATTAGCATGAATTACAAGAACTGTGTCGTTCACAAGATGCTTGTATCAAAGAGGGCACTGAAATAGAAACTAAGCCTGACATAAAATACCTTGGAGTAGTTCTATCCTCTGGTCTTTCTTGGTCATTCTATATCTTATCGATTTCTTAGTAAACCTTCAGTCTAGCTTACCACGTTATGTAGTCAAGACAGTCAGGAATCATTCAACCTCCCTTTTTACAATTCGTTAACTCTTGCATTGGTCTTCACTACTCCCCCTTATTCTTTCCTGAATTACTCAAAGACGGCTATGTCGTATTGTGCAGGTATTAAGGTTGTCAGTAGGGCAAGCGGTGTACTATTTAGTCAACTCGTTAATGCACAAACTGTAGCTCATAATCATATTATTGATTACTGTACCACACTGTGTGATTTATCAAAATGAAATCTTATCCATAATGGAACTCGTTAATGCATTAGTTGAAAGAAATGGTCTAAATCTATACTGTCTAACTCTCAACATCCCCTCCATTCTCAGCTCTTCCCTTTAATTTCATCTGATGGAACCAGAAGTCAGTATAAAAGATTATATGATAGTTTTTGGAATTACGTAATTCCAAAAATTGTTGTCGTTTTCATTGGCAGAAGTTCACAGCCTATTGAGTTTACACAAGTATAATGCCCATTTCTCACTTTACTGAGAAGACATCAGCTAGGATTCTAGACAAGTAGCACGTCAGTATGTGAATTTTATGAATCTGAAGACTGCATTCCATTTACTTAATACTGAAACTAAACTATGAGGGAACTGATATTTCCAAGAAGGATACAATACAAGGCTCATTTCTACAACTGTTGTCCTTATTTTAGTTCACTTTCATCATAAATGTATTAACCGAATTGTCTGTCACTCACTTTAGGGATTCACCAGGGAACAGTCCTGTCAACTTAGTGTTCTCCACTTAGGCTGCGAGAAGTGACCATTGAAACCGGAAGATATGAAAAGACTACTGGTTTTTGATCGCAGTGTATGTACCATTTCTTCTGTGTTAAGTAGTCTAATATGATGAGTAATATTGGGGTTAAGCTTAGTGTTACGTAGAAATGTGATTCCAAACCTTGTTAATGACACAGATGCATTCACTCAGTGTAATCTCACATATCTGAGAAACCCTTATATTTTTTCCATATGACTGTTCGTTTTTCATCACATTTATGCTCATTAGAGTTCCATTTAACTTCCTTTTTATCCAGCTTTGTGTGCTACATGGAATGTGATAACTTAAACGGCTGCACTTGTGTGCAAGCTTCTATGTTGAAGGTCAGTCTGTCAGAATGATCTATAGTCCAGGTATAATGAAATGACAAAACGTGGATAAGAATAAGCGAAATGTCAACAAATGATAATCGTATTTTTTGTTTTGGTTCTTGTCTAACTGAAAGAAAGAGTTATCTTACAATAATTTCTCCTCTTGCCCGAGATAACTCACATTCTGTCTCGTTATATCTCATGAGTTAGTTAATTTTATCGCGTAGCCCAAATGCAAAGTCGAAACACATCTGATGAAATGTTTTGCTTATTACCAACTAAATATAATATTTTTCAAATGTGGAATGTCACGAATCGAATTGCTGAACTTCTGTGCTTAGTTCCATGTTAAAACTCAGTCAGTCAGCTTTGTCACTGCAGATGCGTAGTGTCACAACTCACTACAGCGTTAATTAGCTTAAACAATTATTAATGCCGTTTCATAAGTACTCTATGCATTTCCCAATTCCTTAAATTTTCCAGATAAAGTGTACCGAAGAGGAAAACATAAACCAAAAGTCAGTAACACGGACGTAAGAAATGGTGTGAATAGAAGTGAATGAGATGAGTGACCTTTTATCCCTGTAGTACGCTTAACTAAAATACTCATGTATATGAATGAGGCAAAAAGTTGTGTGACTGACTTGATATGATTATGAGCAATAATTTGTGCTAGAAACGTCATCAGATAATATTGCTGTGCAACACTGTGTGATTTATGAAAATAAAATCGTATCCATAATGAAGTTATACTCTACCAGCACAGTGCCCAAGTTTTATACTTATATCAAAAATACTTATCTTGTGCGTTTTGTGTCTTCTAATTCTTTCATTTTTGTCTTCCTCATTTCAGGTTGTCAGTCTTCGTAGGCATTCTACTAGATGTCGTCATACATGGTGTCTGCAAGCAGTCTTTCAATTCATCTACCTCCCGCAAAGTTGTTGTTACGATGCCTTTAGATTATTTATTACTGATGTAATGACATGCAAGACTTGTACATGTTACCGTGAAGTTTGCCTGTAATAACATTCCCTCTATAGTAAATACAATGCTAGTGATAACAATTCGTCATTATCTTTTCATTGCGTTGATAGGTGCGTATATATTAGAAAAAAGCTAACCTTGTCGTATTAGTTCTCTAAATTACAATCACCAAGTGCCCATACCTCTGCTGAATACCAAGTGCTACTCGCGGCCCATGAAATACTTATTAGTGCATTCGTAAATAACTATCAAACTATTATTACATGGGGTAGTGAGACAGAAGGCGTATGAAATTTAGATATTAATGTTTATCTGAAGTTAATGACACAATACATAGGTACATGTTTCATTTCCAAACAAGTGAATTTTATAGGGTAATGTAGGAGTGAGCGCGATGAGTTAATAGTGTATTCTTTACTGTATACATCTTGTATGAGTGAAATGCCTCTATTCAATTTTCGGCGAAGCTGCAATATCACCCTGCAGGGTTTCTTCAATGCACTCTCATAGGGAATAATACTTGGTACTGAGGAATCCAGCCAAAAGCATCTGTGATACAGTTGAATGACTTTTTCAACTAAAAGCGGTAATGCTGATATTAAGTGTGATTTACCTGTAAACTGAGGGACTCTAGTGTAATACAGCACCATATCCCAGAAGGGTATTCTTTGTGTTTAACAGGTAAAAGTAGAATTCATGGACTGAGCATTTGTTAAATATGGAGGCGACCCATTGAGTCACCTAGACGAAAGGCTGAGGAAATGCGATACCTTACACACGCACCTTCAGATGTAGGCATGTGTCACTTCACATGAACTCTGGACCATATCGAGTAGGCATTCCTTTAAATTAATTATTGTTTGTATATGTGATGACTTGGTGCGTTTCCTAGTTTGCCTATAATTACGGAATGTACATTATATTAATGAACACATATGGATTTTGTGAACACCAGTTGCGTTCCTTCTCTAGTCTTAACTGATGTCACATTGATTGACACGATTAAAGGAATAGATTGTAACGTGGTGTTTTCTGTAGCTGCGAAGTGTAGTTACCTAGTTTCTAATTGACATCATGCGTCTAATCCTATTAACCTATGTATATAGTTCTTTCTTCAAGATATATAGAAGTCAGGAGTAGACTGTCTTTGACAGATCTAGTTTTACTTTGTGACTAATTGGTGAGTCACCTGGTGTTGTGGTAGTAAAAAAACAACTCCAAACCTTAGTATTTTCCAGATATGAACATATTTACATACTTTGGCGACAAGTTAATCTTCGTATCAAGAAACCCTTAGGGAAATTAACCTTTACTTAGTAATTTGGATCCGAAAGTAAACGCCATGTTACTAAGTTATTCAAAAGACAGAATGATGAGTAAAACAGTACTCGGATACTTATTCTAACGAAACCGAATAATGATAATCATTTAGCCTACCAATATGCCGTTTACTTTCAGTCTTAATTCAAAGACAAATTTAGTTACTCACTAAATTAATAGTTTCAGAAGACTGATCTACTCCTGTCTTCGAAATACTTTGCCCGATCATGTTTTACTTCAAAATATGTGTATACTGCCAGTTGATGTTGCATATCCAGTTATACTGTTTTTCAATTACAATGTCCCACCTATTTCCTATCAAACAAAACATCCCTTAAACCATCAACAAGTTACCATTATTTCTAAATAAATAACCTTAACTATTCGCATGTAAACGATGCTATAAACTTTATCACCTACGTGACGTTTCAACTTTCGACTAATCAGTTTTCCCTTACATGAACACCTGTTTCAATTTCAACTGATAGTTCTAACCTTTGACTACTGAATTAGTACGTTTCGTTATATGCTATCCTTACGAAATATAGGTACTGATAATAATTACTGCTAACAGATTTATCATGAGAATGAGAATATACTCCATATTGACGACAATATACCTCAGGGGAGGAAGTTTTTTTTAAACGCACTATTCAATCCAACACATGACCCTAACTCTGTAGCTCAAAACATTCTATAGAGTTAGTTGTGACTATTAACAAGTAGAATGTCTATTTGAGGTATAGAGAATACATTTATTAGTGATTCAACACAAAATACAAACTCAACGGTACTGGAAACCACTTTCTTCAGCAACGAATCCCACGAGGTTACTGGAACTACAGATTACCTAAAAAAGAAAACAAGGGTTCACAGGATGTATACATGAATATAACTACCAATATAATATCAATGAGAGAGCACAGTAAGGATTAATGAAAGTTTATATCAATGTGCGATTACATCAGCCACTATTTTTGACACAAGTGGATATTTAGACGAAGTAATAAGAAGACATAATTTGTCTGAATCGTGTAGTGTTGTATTTGTGCAACATATTTTGGACAATCTGGTCACGCATGGACTTGTCATAAGAATACATATGAAATTAATACAGTTAAGAGGTTAGACATAAATTTAGATGGAATTAAAATCACATATTGAAGGTCAAAACAACAATGAAGCTAAATAAACCAAATATCAGGAGCATTAGTACACCTACCCTACAATCACTTATAACATTCAGTGTTTTCTGCCAAAGTATTTAAGTGAGTTAAATGCACACTGTAACATTTTAGCAATTTGGCGGATTTGAATACCATCCTCGTGATCAGGTACATGAGGACATCTCAGGTGTACATCATTTTGTCCCATTATTGAGTTTGGTTTCATAAACTTCCGATTTTTGTCACTGCCCTGGCTCCATATTATATGAGTTTGTTCGAAGTTAATTCGCAAAATTATTTTGAAATCGCCTAGAAGTATTGTCCGACATCTCTTCAAGCCATGGACCGAAGGTTTAGGAGTGGTTGCAGTATCCATTTAGGACTCATCGATTTCTGCAAGTAAGGGCTACGCATCATATTCTTAAGTGCCTCTAGAAGCGAACAGAATCTTCATAAACTATTAATGGTAAGAACAGGAAACCCACCTCCTCTATTGTGAAACATCTTATAGAGACAGGACATAGAATTGACGTTGGTGCATTTTTAAACCTATCAGTAGAACGTGTTTGGATTGCATCCTAACGTTTGTGGGAGCTCAAGTGTAATTAGGAAGTTTAAACCACCTTTGTGAGTTCCAAAAATATTCGTCATCACACGAAAACTTTGTGAAACTGCATTTTCTGCCCATTTGTGTACACTAATTTTCGCTTGTATCTATGCATTCCATTGACATTCAGCTACCAAAACACCACACATAAGTGTGGGAGGATGCACGAATTCGATATCGACCACATTCTTAAAAGAATGTTGCAGTAACCAATTGGTTGGCTATTATTATCACGCTATTATCATGAATTGGTAGGTGTTGGAAATCGTGATCAAATTTGAAATACATCATATACAGTAAACAAACAAGACCAATAAATTGATGTGTAGTCGTTGACATCAACTTCACTCTCATTTATTTTATCACATTCTATAAACACATTATTACTATATTATTATTATTATTATTATTATTATTAGTTGTAAACAATTATTCCAAAAAATTATCTTAAGTTATACAATTCAATTCGTTTCCGATTGAAGATTGACTGACAATGGTCAACGCTTTCATCGTGATCAACTATGTCTTTATTACTATTATGATTATTAGTTGAATTGAATAAACCTGACAGCTTGCCTAATATATACAGCATACAATTTTAAGTAGTTTATAAGTCGACAAAATATTATGAGGATGTCGACAACTAGGGTGGTGATGGAAAAACAGCATGCAAATTAAATTATATCCTACTGTAATATGATGAGATTTGTTAAATCGCGCATGGGATACACAGAGACACACACGAACAGAATTACACAGCACATCGTTTACACTGAACAATGAACATCGAATAGCTCGGTTTCCCGAAACAATTTATATCATTGACTAGGTTGGCGATGGTGTCGAGAATATTGTAATTATTATTATTATTCCCTTCTGTTCCGAGTGGGAAATAAGGCTTCAACAACCTTGTCCTATTTTCTATGGTCCACTTCACCTGGCTTCACCATTGCCCATAGTCTCTCACTTCCTCTTCTAACGATCTCCTCCATATCACTCACTGACACCTCTGCATCTTTCTAATAATTTCCGGTGACGCACCGAGTTTCAACCGTCATTTAGCCTTATTTATTATATCGAAAATCCTAATGCTATGTATAACCATACACTTTTATCATGCAAATCTCCTATCAGCATGTGGAAACTTTTCAATGAAATTACTGCTAACAGTAAGCGATGTAACGTTTTTCCCTCTTATGATGTTAGCGTTCTTAATCAGTCATTTATGCGTTCTCTTTCTACTATAACTTCTTCTTATGTTACTTTTAATGTAGCTGATAACTTTCATGACTTTAATACTCTCGATGTTTTAGCCTTGACCCTGATTGTGTACCCGCCTATGTTCTGAATTAATGTGCTGATGCTATATGCTCTCCACTCACTAACATCCTAAATGCTACTTCCTCCAAAAACGTTGTACCTGTTGCATGGAAAGACGTTAAAATAGTCCCTGACCCTAAACCTGGTAATAGCAAGAACGTAAAGATCAGACCCATTGCCATTACTTCCCCGTTTCTAAAGCTTATGGAAAAACTAGTACTTCTTAAACTCGAACCCTCTCTTAAAAGTTTCGAAGACGCCTAATAATTCGCCTATAGACAGGGTAGCACTTTAGACACTGCAGTCGTCTTACACAACAGTATTGTCTCATCATTAGATAAAGGTGCTAAATACGTCCGCTGCACATTCCTCGACTTCACTTCTGCTTTTGACTCCGTACCTGGATGTCTCTTGCCAAACAAGCTCTTGATAACACAAACTGAGTCCTGGGTCACTAACTGGTTGCATCCCTACTTCTCAAATAGAATGCAGTACACCGTATACAAAGGTAAATCCTCCTCTGCTGTGCTCACTGAAGCTTGTGTCCCCCAAGGTGCTAAATACCTAGACGACATTCTATCTGCTGTTCTTTCCTGGTCGTCTCATACCACTATGCGTCGACATCAACAAGTTAGGACATTCCGGAATAACCCAACCCTTAAACCTACGATTCGTTAACTCTTGAGTCCTTCCTATTGCTCTCTCTTAGTTTCTCTTAGTTTTCCAGGTCTCTTACGTAGGATGTTAAAGGTTGTCAGCAGGGCAAGCAACGTCCCACTTAACCAGCTTGTTAATATTCTGGCCTCATGTGAAAAATGAGCTATATCCATTTTATCTAACTCACACCACCCTCTTCATTCGCAACTCTCCCCTTGTATCTCATAAGGCAGAACCAGAAGCCTATACGGAAAACTATATGCTCACACTAGTTAGTACAAAAACTCAACCAAAATTTAGGGATTAAACTGACAACTTGACAAATAGTCAGTAGGACAATTGGACCTCGTCTTTCCAAGTACACCGATAATGTCACTATGATCAGGAACAGGCAGGACATCGCTGGGGGAGGGAATTCTGTTCACACATGAAACATCAGTAAACTACGGGTGTAACGATGTAACCACTGACGTGTTCCGGTCTCTAGAAGCGGTAGAATTTCCGATTTAAGAAACTGAATGGTACTTTGGCCTAATGACGAATGTCGAGAACAGAAGAACCTGCGCGTAGCCGACCATTCCACAACCTTGCAATTGGTACCCTGTATCAATAAGAATACTCGCCTAAGGGACGAAACGCACAAACAATCTCAGAAATCATCAGTCCTATTAGCCTAGGGCGTCGAGGTTAAGCTACATAGAACCACAGCTACACGAAGTGCATGACGAAACACCACGGGCTGATTAGATACCTCAACTGACACCGATTATTGACCTCCTAACTGTTCACCGCGAACATAAACGACAACTGCAAACCCACTCACTCTCCTCCCATCGCCACAATCCCTTGCGAAAATAAAAGAAACAAGCTGAACAACATTGCTTAATCAAGATGTGGTGGTCCTAAAAAGGACCTTGATTCGTTCTCGTGCGGACCACTCACTGGTCACAAAACATTCACCACATTCACACACGTTGGAAAAATTAACCACCAAAACCGTACAGAGTACGACCCTGGCGTTTCAATGCATACACAACATCCATAGCTGTCACAGTCTTCCTCTTCGCATGCTCTGTGTACGTCACAGCGTCGCGGATCACATTCTCCAAGAACACCTTGAGAACACCACGAGTCTCTTCGTAGATCAAACCAGAGATACGCTTCACACCACCACGACGAGCGAGACGGCGGATAGCTGGCTTCGTGATACCTTGGATGTTATCACGGAGAACCTTGCGATGTCTCTTTGCTCCTCCTTTCCCCAATCCCACGACCAGACATGACTCAAGAGAATGACTTGATGAGAACCGACACGAGACAAACTTGCTATACTGAGTCATAAGAAAAGGCACAAACAGCGAAGAAAATTTTCTTTTCGACGATTCATTTTCATGAGCTGTACAATCGTAATTATAATTTAACACATAAGTTTTTGAGCAATCAGATACTGGTAAACTTTGTCTTTGAAAATTCTACTACATGGTGTGAGGTGTAAGAAGGGATGACTAATTGTAAGTTAGAAAGGAGACAGAAGTTGGCATGACCTAATAAGTGTGAGATAACGACTAATCAATAAGCTAGTGTAGAGTGGACAGGAACTAGTGGAAAGGTTATACAGTAGTTTTGTATGAGATCTGTGTGAAATGTTATTAATAAAGTCATAGAGTAGTAATAAAATATGGATGGTGGGAATAGTAATAATAATAAATATATTAAGAACAGTATTAATAATAATAATAACAGTGAACTTACGTATTAAAAGAGAGGAGAAAAATTATAGTTAGAAATTTACTCTGGCCATGGTAGGGCTAGAGAATGTATGTATCGTTTTTGTATGCATAGGTCCGGTTTTATGTCACGAATAGCTAGTGCCTCGGCCTTGTACAGATGTCGTATCCGGAGTCCTTTTGTACGACTGTTTATTAATAACATTGCTTTTTCACACAGATCTTATACAAAACTACTGTATAACCTTTCCACTAGTTCCTGTCCACTCTACACTAGCTTATTGATTAGTCGTTATCTCACACTTATTAGGTCATGCCAACTTCTGTCTCCTTTCTAACTTACAATTAGTCATCCCTTCTTACACCTCACACCATGTAGTAGAATTTTCAAAGACAAAGTTTACCAGTATCTGATTGCTCAAAAACTTATGTGTTAAATTATAATTACGATTGTACAGCTCATGAAAACGAATCGTCGAAAAGAAAATTTTCTTCGCTGTGTGTGCCTTTTCTTATGTCAAACTTGCTAGCCTACGCCGTTCCATTTAAATACTACCATCTCTCGGAAAGTAGAGCCACATTTCTTCCTATGACCTTTTTCACAGTTAAATTACCAAGGTCGACAAGATCAGCGCAGTCATTGGTCGAATTCGCTAAGCAGCCCACTACTAGCTGCTAGGTCAATCCATCCAGCTAGATCAATCGATGCGATGCATGGGGTAGAGAAAATCTTCTGCTTACAGCCAATAGGAAGGCAGACATTTTGTCTACACTCACTCATACCATTGCTATTGTTTTATTGGCATGGCTATTTTTCCTCGTGTGAACAAAGAGAGTTTTCGCGTAACAAAGTTGATGAGAGTGGTGATTGTGGAGAGCTAGTTGTTCATATGATGACGATGATGATTATTTGTTGTTGTAGTGTATGTTGCTAATGTTGAAGTAGGAATTAAAATGCAGGTGTTAATTTGGGTGTCAACAGGAAATAATTCTGAAGCCTAATACTCCTCCGACTCCATTGCTTGCTTCCTATGGTGAAATAATAGTTCTGAAGTCTTAATAGTACTCACATTTAATTTGATGAGCATACTTCTGAAACCCGAAAGCATTTCGTTATGGTGTTTATTTAAGTTTATGAATATTTGTGGATTTGAGGAACCCCGTAGCCTGATTTCCTTGAATAACTGAATAATGTTTTAGAAAATCGTCGAATGTTGTGTTTGATTTGGCTTAGGATATGAATACATGTGTGTCCCAATTGACGACTGTACTAATTAGTGTCAATCATTTCAATGAATATCTGTCGACGTTTATTTCCCATTGGTGAAATGAGGTAATTCAGTGTATCTGACTAGTGGTATGTAACCAACATTGGAATGCTGAGTGTGACCAGTTATTGTAATGAAGTCGGAGTTTCGTAGGAGGCGGAGTATGACTTCACTTGAATTTCAACTACACAATTGGTGAATAGCTAGTTGTTGTTTTTGTGGTTCCACATTTCTTTTGAGAGTATTAGAGTGATTCTGAGTGTTGGTTTGCAGGGAAACAACCATGAACCCGGTAATAGCAAGAACGTAAAGATCAGACCCATTGCCATTACTTCCCCGTTTCTAAAGCTTATGGAAAAACTAGTACTTCTTAAACTCGAACCCTCTCTTAAAAGTTTCGAAGACGCCTAATAATTCGCCTATAGACAGGGTGGCACTTTACACGCTGCAGTCGTCTTACACAACAGTATTGTCTCATCATTAGATAAAGGTGCTAAATACGTCCGCTGCACATTCCTCGACTTCACTTCTGCTTTTGACTCCGTACCTGGATGTCTCTTGCCAAGTAAGCTCTTGATAACACAAACTGAGTCCTGGGTCACTAACTGGTTGCATCCCTACTTCTCAAATAGAATGCAGTACACCGTATACAAAGGTAAATCCTCCTCTGCTGTGCTCACTGAAGCTGGTGTCCCCCAAGGTAAGGTGCTGTACTCTCCCCACTTCTCTTTCCTTTCTTTCTTTCTTTCTACATGACTTACCATCTTCAAATGACATTAACTTTGTCAAATATGCCGACGACCTTACTGTATCTTTCCCTGTCAAGTGTCAAAGTGAGTGGCTGCTTTAAACTAAATGGCTTCTTATCAGAAATCAGCCAGTAGTCCAAGGAAAACGGTCTTACCTTAAACCCCTCCAAATTCCAACAGTTAATTTCACCTTTAGGCACAGATCTGACCTAATCAAACTGGTTGGTTAGCACTCACGAGGCGTGCAACATAAATGGCACTGAAATAAAAACTAAATATCTAGGCGACATTCTATCTGCTGTTCTTTCCTGGTCGTCTCATTTCCCATCTAACCTTCTACATCAACAAGTCAAGACATTCCGGAATAACCCAACCCTTAAATCTACGATTCGTTAACTCTTGAGTCCTTCCTATTGCTCTCTCTTAGTTTCTCTTAGTTTTCCAGGTCTCTTACGTAGGATGTTAAAGGTTGTCAGCAGGGCAAGCAACGTCCCACTTAACCAGCTTGTTAATATTCTGGCCTCATGTGAAAAATGAGCTATATCCATTTTATCTAACTCACACCACCCTCTTCATTCGCAACTCTCCCCTTGTATCTCATAAGGCAGAACCAGAAGCCTATACGGAAAACTATATGCTCACACTAGTTAGTACAAAAACTCAACCAAAATTTAGGGATTAAACTGACAACTTGACAAATAGTCAGTAGGACAATTGGACCTCGTCTTTCCAAGTACACCGATAATGTCACTATGATCAGGAACAGGCAGGACATCGCTGGGGGAGGGAATTCTGTTCACACATGAAACATCAGTAAACTACGGGTGTAACGATGTAACCACTGACGTGTTCCGGTCTCTAGAAGCGGTAGAATTTCCGATTTAAGAAACTGAATGGTACTTTGGCCTAATGACGAATGTCGAGAACAGAAGAACCTGCGCGTAGCCGACCATTCCACAACCTTGCAATTGGTACCCTGTATCAATAAGAATACTCGCCTAAGGGACGAAACGCACAAACAATCTCAGAAATCATCAGTCCTATTAGCCTAGGGCGTCGAGGTTAAGCTACATAGAACCACAGCTACACGAAGTGCATGACGAAACACCACGGGATGATTAGATACCTCAACTGACACCGATTATTGACCTCCTAACTGTTCACCGCGAACATAAACGACAACTGCAAACCCACTCACTCTCCTCCCATCGCCACAATCCCTTGCGAAAATAAAAGAAACAAGCTGAACAACATTGCTTAATCAAGATGTGGTGGTCCTAAAAAGGACCTTGATTCGTTCTCGTGTGGACCACTCACTGGTCACAAAACATTCACCACATTCACACACGTTGGAAAAATTAACCACCAAAACCGTACAGAGTACGACCCTGGCGTTTCAATGCATACACAACATCCATAGCTGTCACAGTCTTCCTCTTCGCATGCTCTGTGTACGTCACAGCGTCGCGGATCACATTCTCCAAGAACACCTTGAGAACACCACGAGTCTCTTCGTAGATCAAACCAGAGATACGCTTCACACCACCACGACGAGCGAGACGGCGGATAGCTGGCTTCGTGATACCTTGGATGTTATCACGGAGAACCTTGCGATGTCTCTTTGCTCCTCCTTTCCCCAATCCCACGACCAGACATGACTCAAGAGAATGACTTGATGAGAACCGACACGAGACAAACTTGCTATACTGAGTCATAAGAAAAGGCACAAACAGCGAAGAAAATTTTCTTTTCGACGATTCATTTTCATGAGCTGTACAATCGTAATTATAATTTAACACATAAGTTTTTGAGCAATCAGATACTGGTAAACTTTGTCTTTGAAAATTCTACTACATGGTGTGAGGTGTAAGAAGGGATGACTAATTGTAAGTTAGAAAGGAGACAGAAGTTGGCATGACCTAATAAGTGTGAGATAACGACTAATCAATAAGCTAGTGTAGAGTGGACAGGAACTAGTGGAAAGGTTATATCCTGTCCACTCTACACTAGCTTATTGATTAGTCATTATCTCACACTTATTAGGTCATGCCAACTTCTGTCTCCTTTCTAACTTACAATTAGTCATCCCTTCTTACACCTCACACCATGTAGTAGAATTTTCAAAGACAAAGTTTACCAGTATCTGATTGCTCAAAAACTTATGTGTTAAATTATAATTACGATTGTACAGCTCATGAAAACGAATCGTCGAAAAGAAAATTTTCTTCGCTGTGTGTGCCTTTTCTTATGTCAAACTTGCTAGCCTACGCCGTTTTATTTAAATACTACCATCTCTCGGAAAGTAGAGCCACATTTCTTCCTATGACCTTTTTCACAGTTAAATTACCAAGGTCGACAAGATCAGCGCAGTCATTGGTCGAATTCGCTAAGCAGCCCACTACTAGCTGCTAGGTCAATCCATCCAGCTAGATCAATCGATGCGATGCATGGGGTAGAGAAAATCTTCTGCTTACAGCCAATAGGAAGGCAGACATTTTGTCTACACTCACTCATACCATTGCTATTGTTTTATTGGCATGGCTATTTTTCCTCGTGTGAACAAAGAGAGTTTTCGCGTAACAAAGTTGATGAGAGTGGTGATTGTGGAGAGCTAGTTGTTCATATGATGACGATGATGATTATTTGTTGTTGTAGTGTATGTTGCTAATGTTGAAGTAGGAATTAAAATGCAGGTGTTAATTTGGGTGTCAACAGGAAATAATTCTGAAGCCTAATACTCCTCCGACTCCATTGCTTGCTTCCTATGGTGAAATAATAGTTCTGAAGTCTTAATAGTACTCACATTTAATTTGATGAGCATACTTCTGAAACCCGAAAGCATTTCGTTATGGTGTTTATTTAAGTTTATGAATATTTGTGGATTTGAGGAACCCCGTAGCCTGATTTCCTTGAATAACTGAATAATGTTTTAGAAAATCGTCGAATGTTGTGTTTGATTTGGCTTAGGATATGAATACATGTGTGTCCCAATTGACGACTGTACTAATTAGTGTCAATCATTTCAATGAATATCTGTCGACGTTTATTTCCCATTGGTGAAATGAGGTAATTCAGTGTATCTGACTAGTGGTATGTAACCAACATTGGAATGCTGAGTGTGACCAGTTATTGTAATGAAGTCGGAGTTTCGTAGGAGGCGGAGTATGACTTCACTTGAATTTCAACTACACAATTGGTGAATAGCTAGTTGTTGTTTTTGTGGTTCCACATTTCTTTTGAGAGTATTAGAGTGATTCTGAGTGTTGGTTTGCAGGGAAACAACCATGAACCCGGTAATAGCAAGAACGTAAAGATCAGACCCATTGCCATTACTTCCCCGTTTCTAAAGCTTATGGAAAAACTAGTACTTCTTAAACTCGAACCCTCTCTTAAAAGTTTCGAAGACGCCTAATAATTCGCCTATAGACAGGGTGGCACTTTACACGCTGCAGTCGTCTTACACAACAGTATTGTCTCATCATTAGATAAAGGTGCTAAATACGTCCGCTGCACATTCCTCGACTTCACTTCTGCTTTTGACTCCGTACCTGGATGTCTCTTGCCAAGTAAGCTCTTGATAACACAAACTGAGTCCTGGGTCACTAACTGGTTGCATCCCTACTTCTCAAATAGAATGCAGTACACCGTATACAAAGGTAAATCCTCCTCTGCTGTGCTCACTGAAGCTGGTGTCCCCCAAGGTAAGGTGCTGTACTCTCCCCACTTCTCTTTCCTTCTTTCTACATGACTTACCATCTTCAAATGACATTAACTTTGTCAAATATGCCGACGACCTTACTGTATCTTTCCCTGTCAAGTGTCAAAGTGAGTGGCTGCTTTAAACTAAATGGCTTCTTATCAGAAATCAGCCAGTAGTCCAAGGAAAACGGTCTTACCTTAAACCCCTCCAAATTCCAACAGTTAATTTCACCTTTAGGCACAGATCTGACCTAATCAAACTGGTTGGTTAGCACTCACGAGGCGTGCAACATAAATGGCACTGAAATAAAAACTAAATATCTAGGCGACATTCTATCTGCTGTTCTTTCCTGGTCGTCTCATTTCCCATCTAACCTTCTACATCAACAAGTCAAGACATTCCGGAATAACCCAACCCTTAAATCTACGATTCGTTAACTCTTGAGTCCTTCCTATTGCTCTCTCTTAGTTTCTCTTAGTTTTCCAGGTCTCTTACGTAGGATGTTAAAGGTTGTCAGCAGGGCAAGCAACGTCCCACTTAACCAGCTTGTTAATATTCTGGCCTCATGTGAAAAATGAGCTATATCCATTTTATCTAACTCACACCACCCTCTTCATTCGCAACTCTCCCCTTGTATCTCATAAGGCAGAACCAGAAGCCTATACGGAAAACTATATGCTCACACTAGTTAGTACAAAAACTCAACCAAAATTTAGGGATTAAACTGACAACTTGACAAATAGTCAGTAGGACAATTGGACCTCGTCTTTCCAAGTACACCGATAATGTCACTATGATCAGGAACAGGCAGGACATCGCTGGGGGAGGGAATTCTGTTCACACATGAAACATCAGTAAACTACGGGTGTAACGATGTAACCACTGACGTGTTCCGGTCTCTAGAAGCGGTAGAATTTCCGATTTAAGAAACTGAATGGTACTTTGGCCTAATGACGAATGTCGAGAACAGAAGAACCTGCGCGTAGCCGACCATTCCACAACCTTGCAATTGGTACCCTGTATCAATAAGAATACTCGCCTAAGGGACGAAACGCACAAACAATCTCAGAAATCATCAGTCCTATTAGCCTAGGGCGTCGAGGTTAAGCTACATAGAACCACAGCTACACGAAGTGCATGACGAAACACCACGGGATGATTAGATACCTCAACTGACACCGATTATTGACCTCCTAACTGTTCACCGCGAACATAAACGACAACTGCAAACCCACTCACTCTCCTCCCATCGCCACAATCCCTTGCGAAAATAAAAGAAACAAGCTGAACAACATTGCTTAATCAAGATGTGGTGGTCCTAAAAAGGACCTTGATTCGTTCTCGTGTGGACCACTCACTGGTCACAAAACATTCACCACTCACACACGTTGGAAAAATTAACCACCAAAACCGTACAGAGTACGACCCTGGCGTTTCAATGCATACACAACATCCATAGCTGTCACAGTCTTCCTCTTCGCATGCTCTGTGTACGTCACAGCGTCGCGGATCACATTCTCCAAGAACACCTTGAGAACACCACGAGTCTCTTCGTAGATCAAACCAGAGATACGCTTCACACCACCACGACGAGCGAGACGGCGGATAGCTGGCTTCGTGATACCTTGGATGTTATCACGGAGAACCTTGCGATGTCTCTTTGCTCCTCCTTTCCCCAATCCCACGACCAGACATGACTCAAGAGAATGACTTGATGAGAACCGACACGAGACAAACTTGCTATACTGAGTCATAAGAAAAGGCACAAACAGCGAAGAAAATTTTCTTTTCGACGATTCATTTTCATGAGCTGTACAATCGTAATTATAATTTAACACATAAGTTTTTGAGCAATCAGATACTGGTAAACTTTGTCTTTGAAAATTCTACTACATGGTGTGAGGTGTAAGAAGGGATGACTAATTGTAAGTTAGAAAGGAGACAGAAGTTGGCATGACCTAATAAGTGTGAGATAACGACTAATCAATAAGCTAGTGTAGAGTGGACAGGAACTAGTGGAAAGGTTATATCCTGTCCACTCTACACTAGCTTATTGATTAGTCATTATCTCACACTTATTAGGTCATGCCAACTTCTGTCTCCTTTCTAACTTACAATTAGTCATCCCTTCTTACACCTCACACCATGTAGTAGAATTTTCAAAGACAAAGTTTACCAGTATCTGATTGCTCAAAAACTTATGTGTTAAATTATAATTACGATTGTACAGCTCATGAAAACGAATCGTCGAAAAGAAAATTTTCTTCGCTGTGTGTGCCTTTTCTTATGTCAAACTTGCTAGCCTACGCCGTTTATTTAAATACTACCATCTCTCGGAAAGTAGAGCCACATTTCTTCCTATGACCTTTTTCACAGTTAAATTACCAAGGTCGACAAGATCAGCGCAGTCATTGGTCGAATTCGCTAAGCAGCCCACTACTAGCTGCTAGGTCAATCCATCCAGCTAGATCAATCGATGCGATGCATGGGGTAGAGAAAATCTTCTGCTTACAGCCAATAGGAAGGCAGACATTTTGTCTACACTCACTCATACCATTGCTATTGTTTTATTGGCATGGCTATTTTTCCTCGTGTGAACAAAGAGAGTTTTCGCGTAACAAAGTTGATGAGAGTGGTGATTGTGGAGAGCTAGTTGTTCATATGATGACGATGATGATTATTTGTTGTTGTAGTGTATGTTGCTAATGTTGAAGTAGGAATTAAAATGCAGGTGTTAATTTGGGTGTCAACAGGAAATAATTCTGAAGCCTAATACTCCTCCGACTCCATTGCTTGCTTCCTATGGTGAAATAATAGTTCTGAAGTCTTAATAGTACTCACATTTAATTTGATGAGCATACTTCTGAAACCCGAAAGCATTTCGTTATGGTGTTTATTTAAGTTTATGAATATTTGTGGATTTGAGGAACCCCGTAGCCTGATTTCCTTGAATAACTGAATAATGTTTTAGAAAATCGTCGAATGTTGTGTTTGATTTGGCTTAGGATATGAATACATGTGTGTCCCAATTGACGACTGTACTAATTAGTGTCAATCATTTCAATGAATATCTGTCGACGTTTATTTCCCATTGGTGAAATGAGGTAATTCAGTGTATCTGACTAGTGGTATGTAACCAACATTGGAATGCTGAGTGTGACCAGTTATTGTAATGAAGTCGGAGTTTCGTAGGAGGCGGAGTATGACTTCACTTGAATTTCAACTTAGCTTCAATTATAGGGGAATGTATTACTCCCGACTGTAATAAAGCATTTGACAAGTATTGTATTGGAGACTGGTTTTTTGGGCTTATCTACGTAGTGCATAACTGACAAGCGCTACCATTCACCAGAGTAACTATGACTGCCCAAACACCAATATATATACTAGCGAGGTGAACAAAGTTAAACAGTAGCGTCCCAAAGGATGCGAACGCATGAGTGACCTTGAGCGAACATACTAAGAAAGCAATTGATTTTTGCACAAAAAATGACGTTCACTTACAAGAAGATGTGTGAAAGCACATTAAACAGGGTATTCCTCTCTGACATGACTTAAAAATACGCCCCAGTCATAATGAAGAGTGTCAGTTTTTAAGTTAGATCGCTTTCTGTACATGTATTCGCCAAAAAGACTTACAGTGAGCCTTTTTCGTGACCCTTTTATCGCTCTCATGCTGTTTCACAATGATATGCGAAAGCCCTTGGTTGAATTACTATGCTTTACAGTAAGAGGATCGATGCCTGCTTACTAGGAAAATGTGGACAACACAACAAATTGAAATAAATAATACCAAATTTAAATCTGTCCCTAATTGTTTATTATTATTGTTATTGTATCCTTTAACTCCTAGAGAAACATAGGGCTTCAGCTGCTCGTCTCCATTGCCTTCTGTTTTCTGCCAACTTTTTCACCCCGCTCCAAGTATGCCCACATGCTTTCATCTCCTCCTCGCATGACCTCCTCCAAATCACCCTTAAACGACCAACTCGCCGCTTCCCTTTCGGGTTCCACTCGAGCAACGGCTTGTCTAGTGATGTCACTTGATGGTTTCCTGAGAGTATGGCCAATCCACCTCCATTTCCTCCGGCTTATTTGTTGCACAATCGGTTCCTAGTTGGTTTGCTTTTAGGGATCCCTGTTCTTGATCTTTTCTGGCCGGCCATCTGATCTTGAGTATTGAGCGAAGACAACTGTTAATGAAGGTCTGTAGTTTGTTTGAGATGCTCTTTATTACGCGCTGGTCAATTCTCTGATCCATATAGTAGTACTGACTGACTTCACAGTGGAGTTGAAAATCCGGATGGATCTTATTTTTGATGCTGATTGATGTTGACCTCCACACAGACTTGAGAGTAATGAAAGCTTGTCTTGCTTTCCCGATCCTTGCTTTGATATCCTCGTCAGTTCCCCTGGCCTGTAGTTGAAACGATGCTTCCCAGGTAGGTCGGTAGGTAAAGGAGGTTGTTTCTTTCAGGTTCCTCCCACTTATGCTGGCTGATTGTTGTCTGTTGTTGTTTCAGTGGCTGTTGGTGTTGGCCAGGAATCTTCATCACCTCCGTTTTATCTATGTTCACCTGAAGTCCTATCTTCTCTGGGTGCTTCTTCTGCCAACTTGTTGCCTTTCACTTGCATATCTTCCAGTTTGTGGGAAATCAGACATATATATGTCATCGGCGAAATCCAGATCCTCCAAGTCTATTTTTGTGTGAGTCCATTTTATGCCTGTTTCCTCATTGGCCGTTGTCTGTGGCATTATCCAATCTACTGCAATCAGGAAAATCATTGGAGATGAGATGCATAATTGTCGATGGGACCCGTAGTAGCGAAGCAGTTGCCAAATCACCTCTCGATCGACGCTGTCGAAGGCCTTTTCAAAGTCGATGAAGTTGAGATAGAGAGGTGACTGCATTCTAAGCTTTGTTCAATGATGATTCGTAAAGTAGCGATTTGATCAATACATGACTTATTTCTCCTGAATCCAGCCTGTTCTGTTTTTCATCTAAAGCTTGTTTGATTCACTCCAGGATGATGCGGCCTAGTATTTTGCTTGGGATGGACGGGAGCATATATCAGCGCCAGTTCTTATATTGACCTAAATCTCCTTTCTTTGGCAGTTTGAATAAGTATCCTTTCTTCCAATCCTCAGGTACATTGCCCCTTTTCCACACCTTCTCCAGTAGTGGTGTCATCAAGTCCGCTGTTGTCTCTGGGTCCATTTTCAATGCTTCTGGTGGGATTCCATCTAATCCTGCTGCTTTTCCAGCTTTTAGCATCTTGAGTGTATTCAGGACCTCTGATTTCGTCGGAGGGTCAATGTTCACTGGTAGTTCTGCTTCTGTTGTTGGTATTGTTGGGCGTGTTGTAGATGGCGGTCGGTTTAGAAGTCTTTTGAAGTGTTCAGCCCAGTGTTTTCTTTGCTCCACTTCTTTGGTGATTGATTTTCCATTATCATCCTTTAGTGGGTCAATCTGTTTCGAACTTACTCCCGATAGGTGCCTAGTTGTTTGGTAGAGTGTGGCGAGGTCTCCTTTGCCTGTAACTTGTTCCGCTTCACTTGACATGGTTTCATAATATTTTCTTTTGTCTTCCCTGGCACTTTTCTTCACTCTTTTGTTCAGTGTATTGTAGCTTGCATTCAGCTCCTGTTTTTGTTGCTCGTCAGTGCACTGGATAATCTTTTGCTTCACCATCCTTCTCTCTTCTATTAGTTTCCAAGTGTCCTCAGTGAGCCACTGTTTTTCCTGTCTCTCTTTTCTGCCTAGAATTTCTATGCAGGTTTGGCTCCACACCGTTTTCAAGTTGTTCCAGTGCTTTTCGACGCTGACCTTTTCGCTGGTGTTGATTTGTGTCTCGGCTTTGTCCCTTATGCTTGCAATTAAGATGCCCTTTGTAGCCTGGTCCTTCAGCTTTTGAGTGTTGAACTTGGTTTGTGGTCTGTCTGCAGCTCCTGTTTCTCTGAAAGCTTTTAATTTGATTTGGATTGTCCCTTGTACGAGACAGTGATCTGAGCCAACGTCTGCTCCTCTTGTTACTTTAGTGTCCAGTAGGCTGCGCCTCCACTTCCTTGAGATTGAGATGAAGTCAATTTGGTTTTTGGTTCTCCCATCTGGTGACACCCATGTGGATATCTTTGTGTTTGTATACGCTGCCACCAATCACTAGTTCGTTGAAGGCGCAGAAGTCGGGGAAGAGTTCTCTATTTCCATTCATTTCTTCGAGAGCTTCTCTACCCATGATGAGTTTCCCTCCTGTGGTGTCTGGTCCCAGTTTGGCGTTCATGTCTCCCATTAGTATTTTAATGTCGCCAGCTGGAGTATTGTCCATTGTTGCCTGTAGTTGTCTGTAGAATTCTTCTTTCTTTTCGGGCTCTGCGTTGTTTGTGGGTGCATAACATTGTATAATTGACACTTTTCCTACTTTGGAGTTGAATCTGGCGGTCATTATCCTGGACGAGATCGCCTCTCATTGCATCAGGGCCTTTGTTGCCCTTGGTGACATCATGACAGCCACGCCCTCGGTGTGCCTGTGGTTATCTTCTGGGTGACCGGAGTAGATCACTGACTCACCCGTTGACAATTTGGTGAGTCCATTCCCGTTCCATCTGTTCTCACATATTCCCAGCACTTGGATTCTGTATATTTTCATCTCCATTGCGATCTGGGCAGTTTCCCCTGTCTCGTTCATAGTGCGGACGTTCCACGTCCCCACACAGACTTTTTCTTCTGGTGCAAAGAGGTTCATCGTGCTGAAGATTCTGTAGCAATTTTGTTTACAGGGTGGAGTAGCTAGCCTCACGCCTGAGAAAGGAATGGTTACATTAAGATAACGTTTAGAGAAAATCGACCTTTGGGGTTGCTCACCTTAAAATCAGATAACAAGGGATAAAACAATTGGGACAACATCAACAAAAGGAAAACAATTCACAGCAAAAGCTGCTGTTATTGGCTGGTTATTTTCATAACCTCCGTCTTGTCTATGTTCACCTGGAGTCCTGTCTTCTCCGGCTGCTTCTTCGACCAGTTTGTCGGTTTTCGCTTGTAAGTCTTCGATTGCGTGTGACATCAAACATAGATCATCCGCGTGCGAAATCCAGGTCTTCTAGGTTCTTCACGTCGGTCGGTCCAGGATATTCCTGTTTTCTCGTTTCCCACTGCACTGTCTGACACATAATCCAGTCCACCACAATTAGGAATATCATTCATTGTTGATAATAAGCCAGCACCCTTGTCTGACTCCTGTGTTTACTCCAAACGCCTCGCTGAGTTTTCCATCATGGATCACTTGACATGTTCCATTGTCGTACAGCTGTTGAATAAGGTTGATGAATATTTGGGTACGCCGTAGTACTCGAGTAGTTTCCAAATTACTTCACGATCAACGCTGTCGAAGGCCTTCCCAAAGTCTGTAAAGTTGAGGTAGAGGTTTGATTGCCATTCCATGCTTTGTTCCGTGATGATGATGTATAGACATGCAATTTGGTCAGTATATGATTTGCCTGACTTTCCTGAATCCAGCTTGTTCTGGTCAGAGTTCTGTCTGAAGTGCATCCTTTATTCTCTCCAGGATGATGCGACTCAGGATTTTACTTGGCGTCGATAGGAGCATGATTCCTCGCCAGTTCTTGCAGAGTTAGGGGTAAGTCGCCCTTCTTTGGTAGTTTCACGAGGTAACCTTTCCTCCAGTCAGTAGGCACCTTTCCCGCTTCCAGACCTTTTGCAACGATGGAGTCAGTATGTCTGCTGTAGTCTCTGGGTCCACTTTTAGTGCTTCAGAGGGTATTCAATCTGGTCCAGCTGCTTCTCCAGCTTTCAGAAGCTTGATTGCATTCAAGACTTCAGCTCTCGTTGGAGGATTGGTGTCAACTTGCAGTTGTGTGCGCGCTGTTGTTGGTATTTCTGGACGGGTTGCAGGTGGTGGTCGGTTCAAGAGTCCTTTGAAGTGATCCGCCCATTGTTTAATCTGTTTTTCTTCCTTGGTAATGGGCTTCCCTTGGCTGTCTTTTATAGGTTTCTCTTGTGTTGATCTCTTCCCGGATAGAGATTTGGTTATCTGATATAGTGTCCTCAGGTCCCTTTTGCCTGCTGCCTTCTCAGCTTCAGTGGCCAGGTTGTCGTAGAACCGTCTTTTCTCCTTCCTAGCATTCTTCTTCACTTCTTTGTCCAGTGCTGTGTAAGTTGAGCTCAGCGTCTCCTTCTCCTGTCCGTCTTTGCATTGAATCATTTTCTCTTTCACCATTCTCCTCTCTACTATTAATTTCCAAGTGTCCGTTGAGAGCCATTCCTTGTCTTGTCTCTTCTTTCTTCCTAGAACCGTTGAACACGTTTCGTTGAAAATCGCCTTCGGAGAGTTCCAGTGGTCTTCCACGCATGATGTGATGTCGGTTAGTGTTTCCTGCTTTGCTCTGACAGTTGCAGTGAAAGTGTCTTTTGTGGTTGTGTCCTTCAGTTTCTGAGTGTTGAACTTGCATTGTGGCCTATTCCCAGCTATCCTCGAGGCTTTTAGCTTCACCTTGAAAGTCCCTTGTACTAGATAGTGGTCTGAACCCACATCTGCTCCTCTCCTTGACCTTGTGTCCAGTAGGCTCCGTCTCCACTTTCTTGAAATTGAGATGAAGTCTGTTTGATTCTTGGTGTTTCCATCGGGTGAAATCCATGTCGTCTTGTGTATATCCTTGTGTTTGAAAATGCTGCCACCAATCACCAAATCATTGAAGGCGCAGAAGTCTGAGAAGAGTTCACCATTGTCGTTCATTTCGCCGAGGGCCTCACGACCCATGGTGAGTTCTCTTCCTGTGTTGTCTCCTCCCAGCTTCGCATTCATGTCGCCCATCAGGATTTTGATATCGCCATTTGGGACGTTGTCCATTATTGCTTGTAGTTGTCTGTAGAACGCTTCCTTCTTCTCTTGTTCTGAGACGTTTGTAGGCGCATAGCATTGAATGACTGTAACCTTCCTTCCTTTTGAGTTGAACCTGGCTGTCATTATCCTGGAGGAGATTGGTTCCCACTGCATGAGAGCTTTGGCTGCTGTTGGTTGCTACTCCCTCGTTGTGCTCATGGTTGTCCTCTGGGTGGCCGGAAAAGATTACTGTCTCTCCAGTAGGTAGTTGGCACCTTCCAGTTCCGCTCCATCTGCTTTCGCAGATTCCCAACACTTCTATTCTATACCTTCTCATTTCAGCGGCTATCTGGGCAGCCTTTCCAGTTTCGTACATTGTACGAGCATTTCAGGTACCCATCCTTACTTTTGGTTTCATCGAGAGAAGGCACATCGACTGACTGGCTTCCCGAAGGCTTTCACCAGCCTGCGTCATTTCACTTCCCGATTCCAGCGAAAAGTAAGGCTATTGATTGTGTTTTTAGAATTTTTATTATATTTATTCGTTGAAGTTTCTGTAGCGATTTGGTTGCTTTACAGGGGTGGAGTTGCTAGCACCACTCCTTAACCCTCCTTCTTTACCCGGGCTTAAGACTGCCTAGAAAACTAGAAAGCTAGTAGCCTAGCAAGCTAGTATCTGGCGAGGGTAATTGATCAGTAGCACTCGTATTATTATTTCTGAATGTGCATTATCTCATATTGAATTTTAATCCAGTATCTACTCGATTCCACACATGTATATAAATAAAGAAAATAAGTTGTTTGAGTTAGTGCCTTGATATGATTATGAGTAGCATTAGTTTGTGCTCGAAACGTCATTAGTTCATGTTACTGTACAACACTGTGTGCTTTATCAAAATCAAGTGTAGATTGTTGGACTTGATATATGTAAGAAATTATAAAAGCAACATGCGTTTACGTAGTGAAACTTTCATTTCACGGGAGAGGGGTGTGTGTTATAACCAGGCTAAATTCTTTTGTAGTCCATCTTTCCTATTCAGACAATTTGGATTCCACTTGATATGAAGTGCTTCAGGTGAAATCAGACGTTCTTTGTGGTTTCTGAAATTTTTCTGGATGGTGATTTCAATATTGTAAAAATCAATTTTTTGGCCTGATTCTATATCGTGTAGACAATCTATCGCTGATGATTTTTCAAGCTCTCCTGGTTCAACTGGATTTCTCGATGGTCGAACAAATGCTCTATGGTGTTCATTTCTTCTGATTCCCTTAATTTTTCTTTGGTGATGTTTGTCTAATATGTATCGCATCAAATTCCAAGTGTTTTATTTTACAGACACAATTAGATAAAGAATCTTTAGGGATTTGGTCTTTTATATGGACAAGGTTGATTTGTAGTGTACGTGTCTGATGGTTTGAAGAAAACTATGATGTCGAGCTTATTGAGTACTCTTCTGATGTCGTCTGACATCTCTGCTCTATATGGAATGACAACTGTTGAGAGTCATGTTTTCAGAATACATTTTCGACCATATCTAATGTTAGTGTGGATTTTGTTGGTGAAGTTCTTTGAGCAGTTGTTTTGCTTGAGTGTCTCAGTAATGTTTGATATTTCGTCTTCTTTTTTCTATTTCACCCGTTGACATTAAAGAGTGTTCTCGTCTAAAAAAACTTGAAACAACTGATAGCTTTGTGCTAATGAGGTTTGATGATTCAAAGTCTAAATATCTGTTGGAGTGGTTTTTTGACCGGAATATAGATATACTAAAATTTCCGTTTTTTCTCCTCTTAACTAGGCAGTCTAAAGGTGGTAGTTCAACAACGTTTGGTTCTGCTTCTGAAGTAAACTGGATGGTGGGAGGTAGATTTTTTAGTTTTTTCAGGAATGAATTGTGTAAATTTCGTTTAAGTACTACAGAAGTATCATTTACATATCTTAATTATATTTTAGGCGTAAGTATACCCGAAAAAGATGTTTTCTTCTTTAAGTGGAACTTCTTTACTAATATAAATTGATAAATTTGTTCATATGTAGAAAAACTGCTTGAAATCAAAGGTGGCTTGCCTCTTATTCCTCTGGTTTCAGTTGAACTCAGTACATTGGTACCTAGCTTATTAGTCACTCTTCATCTTACTCACCTCTCGCTCTTATTGCATAACTCCTTTACCACTGTATGCATACATTTACTTTGTTTAAATTTGGACTCCCTGTAAAAAAACTATATAAACATAATTTTCTGAGCGCTGTTCACTAAGTGCGGAACTTCCTGTCAACTGACATCATGAAAAGATTTGCAAATATGCTAAAACTTTTCTGTACATAAACTTAATAATGTAATTAGGCTTAAAGCAGCAGGTAATGAGAAGTCAGTGAAATAAACAACGATGGTGCCATATTATTCTGCAAAAACCACCACTATTGTTCTTGCTTTATTCAAATTTATAAAGGAAAATAAGTGTATAATGAGATTTTGTTTGTATGCAAGAGGAGCAAATGACTTCAAGTGGTTGGATTAACCAGTGCATGATTTTATTCGTAAAATAACTCACATAATACCATCATTTTGCCTTTTTGTTAAAAAGAACATCAAGAAATGATATAGTATTGTCTTTCTGTATTTCGTACATGAACTCATCTTGTAGGTGAGCTATGCGGAAGGTCTTGACAGGGACCTCAGTGTCAATTTTATGTTTTCTTTATGCAGATTTTTCTTTCATGAAACATCAAGAAACTGATGAGATTTCGTTTGTACGCTTGCTTAAAATCGTCTTCTATAATTATCAGTTTCGCATATTTTTAAACACATTTAAGACAGTCTTAAGTGGTTTCAAAGAAGAGATATAATGGCAAATACAAAGCGAAGGCTGGATCAAAATTAGAGATGAGACAGTTATGTTTCTAATTTGGGACATCTGGTGATGCGTAAAAACTACAGATGTAATTGCCTGTGAAGAAAGAAGGGATACAGTTGTTATTTTAATATTTATATGTGATGAAAATGAATAACACTCGAAGCGAGTAATTACTCCATGCCATTTTTATAGCTGCGCAAAATTATTCGGTTGAAATTCAGTCGAAAATACGGCAGCACAGATAAAATGTGTTAGATAACAGAGACATAGTTCAAAGACAAGAGAAGAAAAGAAAATGATAAAAAAATATAATCAGCTTATATATTCAACCACCCTTGTCGCAATCCCCTCCAAAACGCTCACCTTATTAGAAGACAACTATGATACTCTAAAGTTAAGATGAAATGAATTACAGCAAAATACGAATATTGTGTATTTTGGTGTGTTTAGTGACTTCAGATGTGCATTTGTCCTCTTCAGAAATAAAGGATAAAATGCCTATGGAACTGATATTTATGTATATATATATATATTGCTATCGGAAGATCTTAAATCGTAAGCAACAAAGCAATAAATAATTTCGATATGGTAATCCAACCGATTGAAAGGGATGGGATAAATTTACTTATTATGTCAGCTCTAACTTTAACAGAGAGAACACCAGTAGTTCAGCGAAAAGTCTCTTTTCAGCGGCAAATTCATCTGCACTGCTATACAATCGAAAATATATATGATTGTTTTGTATATCTGTGTGTACATTAAATTTGTCAAGCGAAAATACAATTAGTAAGCTTTTGGTGGAGTTAAGTAATATAAAAGGCGTCCAGAGGAATTGTTTGTTGATATAAGAGTGTTAGTAACAAAATTATTGATTGACACAAGCCATTATTAGAGAAGGGTCAAGTAATAACATGAATAGTTTGAAGAAAAAGTTGTGCTTAGGTTGTGCATGGAAACAAAATAAAATATGAATTACGTAAAAGTTTTAATTAGTTGGAAAAAACAAGCAAAAGTTAAGTCAAATCAACAGAGTTGTTACCATGATAGTTGAAGTGGCTGAATAATTTTCCTTAGTATGCATAGTTCCAGTTCTTCTAACTGAATGGCTAGGGATTATGCAATGCAAAGAAGATGGAAACGTATTGTCCTTGACAGGCTGTTCTTCACTCTGTAGATTACTTTGAAGCAGGAAGCGTTTGTTGAGATGGAATGACTAGTGGTGATGAGATGTTCGATTATTGCAGTCCTTATACGGCCACTACTTCCTTTCTGCAACCACGCTGGATAGTGTTCTTTGACGTATGGTTTAAGGGAACAAATGTTCACAATAGTATCGCTGTAAGGCATCTCTTTGATTCAGATCACGAGGTTGATGGACACTAAGAAATCGTATAAAATTATTCAAGTATTGGTTTGTAGGGATTTGGTTGATTGCTTATAGGATTTCATCATGAGCTGACATCATTTAGAGAATCATTGGAAAACCCAGGAGTACTGGACAGCTGTTTCGTCCTAGTTTGAGGCTCTTCATCAGTACGCGCCCACCGGGATTCGAACCCAGGACCATCTGGTTATAAGGCGAGCTCTTATGCCATTAAGCCACTGGGACCCGATCCGATGGCCCATGAATTCTAAGTTCTGCCAATTCATGATATAGCGCAACCGCTAGGCAATGTCTTCGGCGAGTATTTGTCCTCACACCCGACCTGCTGCGCCTTATTGGTCACGACTTCTCACTGGAACCCCAGGTAGCTACCTACCTGAATAGGGGCAGTCACCAGTGAGCATCTCATTGTTATTCAAGTATTGGTTTGTAGGGATTTGGTTGATTGGTTGCAGGATTTCCATCATGAGCTGACATCAGTTAGAGAGTTAGAAAATTATAAATTAATTAAAATTAAATTAATAATAAAATTATAGATTATAAAATTATCAATAAAACATACAGTTCAGTTCTCTTCAAGTTGAAAAAGCAGTTGATATTAAGCGTTTGGAAAACAATTAAAGTGTTTAGAAGAAAGCAGTTGTTAGTCTTTCTTCGCCCTGGTTACTGGATACCTTTTCTCTCTCTTTTATCTGGTTATATAATCCTTATTTCCGAGCTTTTTTCCATCTCTTTAGTGCAAATTTCTTTGTCACGTATTTCTATGATTTGAGTTGAACTCATTTTATTGTCACCCAATCTATTAGTTGCTTATCATCTCAACCAATTCTTGTCTTTATCACCGGACTCCTTTCTCCTCATTTCCAAGCATCTATGTTTTCGTTTAAACTAAAACCTTCTGTGAGTAAACTTTAAAAGTCTGATTTCTGTGCTCTGTTTCTTACGCTTGGAGTCTCCTGTCAACTGATGTCATATAGAAATTGTAAGCATGTTAAAAGTGTTTTGGGAAGTAAACGTAATTCATTCATTTAGGGTGTGTGCTACTACCATCTTATTCTGCACCAACCGATTTCCTCGATTTGTGTGAATTAACTTTCATGTCAGAATACTGATAAACTTCCTGTCATTTCTGATAGACTTGGCACTCACGTCAGTCCACATCTAAAATCTTTGAAGATAATTGTAGATATGTATAGCAGTAATTCAATAGATTTAGTTCTATCTCCACTTCAGCATCTTAGAGCTAGTTCTGTAAACTGATCTGTAAACCGTCACTAACGATATTGATGTTTCCAAATGCTGTTGATTTGTTAAGTAGGATCATTGAACTTACAATTCAAGAAAGACGCCTAAGTTATAATAAGCATAGAAAAGTAATATCAAATAAAATTAAGAAAATTCCCATAAAAAAGCTGAAGATCACTAAAATCTTGATGGCCAAGGTAAGGACAGTATCTGAACCGGCTTCTTTTTGATCTATAAGTTAGGTTTCTTAATGTAGGCTCCAGCCAGCCAGCCAGGTAGTCCGGGGTTCAATCATCGGCCAACAACGCACTCCTTTACCTCGCTAAGCCAGAAATAAAAGCTGGTAAAGAGGAAAGGTTGGGCATGAGGTTAGCAATCCCATCCCGTAAAATAATAAACACCAGTTCTACTGAAACCTAAGGCCTCTAGTTTGAAGCCCTATGTTCCACGAGGAACGTAAAAGAATTTAAAAATACTTTTTCGAAAGTCATTTTGTAAGGATAAGATTGGTCACAAACTTGGGCGCGGAATGCTGTTAGTTATAAAACCCTTCGAAAGCCAGAATGGAGTAACAGACATCTATTTGTCCGAGTTTAGGACTCTGTGTCAGTGCAGATGTAAGACCTTCCGGTTAAAAGGCGAGCCAATGAGATCAGTCTTTATGGCCAATGAATTGTAAATTCAGCTTTGAAAATATGGCAGTGATATCAAATACAGTCCCATGGTTACAGATCAGACACCTTTTGCTAACTGGATAATTATGTCTAATGGTTTTAATCTCACGATAACCGGAATCTCCAGTAATTGTTAATCACTAACAGTAGTATTTACAATCACAATCATATCATCTGGAATACTGCCTGAATGAGATTCCTTAAACCATCCAATATTCACTTTCGAAACTATTTCCAGCATATATAATAAATCTCAAATGATACTACACACACTTGTTCATAAATCACATCAATAATGCATGAATGTCGTAGGCCGACTGGATAGTCAAAAATCATAAAAGCCGAGGCTAAAATTACTCAGTAATGATTTATTACCTGCACTTTATGTCTATGCTTGCATAAAAGAAACGAAAACGTTGTAAATATCGGTAAAATGCTAAGTAGACAGACAAAAGGAGTGAAAACAGAAGTCAAATGAAAAGATTATTTCTTTTAAGTCAGTGTGAATTTATACATACAGATTAATCTCATTTGCATAGTTCAGTGTTGAACAGAGATTAACTTCCTGTAATGTAAGATCATGTATTTTTTTTATACTATTATACCTTTGTGTTCCAAAGGGAACACAGGAAATCTCCATTTTGTCCTCTTTTCTGCAATTCTGTCTGACTGGCTCCATAACTTCTTACAGGCTTTCATTGCTTTCACACACACGATCTCCTTCACGTCAACTTCCGACCAACACTCAAGACATCGTTTTTAATTCGGGTTCCTCTTGAGTGACTGACATGCAACAACACTAAGTGACTCCCTAGACTGTATTCTACTCTTGTTTTTAGTCTTTTCTGGCCAGCCATCTAACCTTGAAAATGAAGTCAGAGAAGTGGGTAGTTGTTGTTAAAAGTCTGCGGTAGCCAGTTGAAAATGCTTTTCCTGACCCAAGTGCCATATTTCTGACCCATACAGAAGACATGACTCATTTAACTTTAGTATTTGAAATTTGAATCTGTATGCTGAGTGCAGAAAATTTCTGAAATGACTTTGGAGTGATTAAGGTCGATTTCGCCCTTCCAATTTGAGATTTGTTGTCCTCATCCGTGCCACCCACCTGTAATTGGAACGATAACACCTAGATAAGTGAAAGAGGTGACCTCTTTCAAATTCCTCCCGTTGGTAGTGATTAGTGCTTCTTATTGTTGGTTGATTATTTCCATCGCTAGAGACCCTACCCCGTAAAAGCAACCTAATCTCCACAGAACCTTCGATGGGACGAAGACAGAATTAATTAACTGAAAAGGTATGATGAATACACAACTTTTAGGTGAAACAACTACTCTGACTCAAGAAAGATAATGTCACAATTACATTTAGTCTGTCATTTAAATAAAACTGATCAGAAACTAACTTCACTTGCAAAACCATCGAAAAGTAGCAGCTAGTGTTCAACAGCTGTTTCGTCCTTGTTTGAAACTCATCAGTGGTAAGCGCCTGTGATTCCATGAGGGGCGGAACCTAGAGTCTTCAGACTAGAAGCTGAGCATACTAACCATTTGCATCAATTCTGACTTCTGCCAGTTCTCCTGGATAGGATCCTTGATGGCATAATAAGTGGGGACTACTAAGGAGTCTCAAACAAGGAAAAAAATATCTGTCCAGCACAGTGTAGTGTCCAGTCGTTAAGTAACTAAAATCAGTTCATGATCATTCTTAACGTCAATTAAATTTCCTGTAAACGAACATCTGAAAGGTAAAATAACTTCTGTAAGTAACTCACTGAATTCGATAAGAATGTAATGCAATCCTTTAAAATATCTTCTATTTAAGGAGATAGAAATATTCTATGACAAAACTAAGGTGTGAAAATAACATTTTCTAAGAAGAGTCTTATTCTTCCAGTTTGAGACTGATTGGGGCAGTGTGATATATCCACGGGAAGATCTGCTGGCAGAGTTTAACTAAAAGATTCAAGAGTGCTGGTACACATAGTCATCAGGACGTCTAATGAAATGAATGTTGTCATCAGTAGTCAACCTGAAAATGTATATTTTCATTGAGCCACTTTATTCTACCATAAATGACACCAGTTAAAGTTGGGGATTATTCAAGGAGCAGTTACTCGTGAACACCATGATCAACCTTCATATGGTGTTCAATAGCTCTATTAAGTTAAAAAGAATTAGATTAATAATATTAAGAAATATTTGTTGGAGGGAGAACAATCTTAGAACTGAATATTTTTACCTACTATTATCAACTCATTAATGATTATTACTAGATTATAACTATTATTAGCATTTTGGTGATAAAATCTTAAATCGTGTCTTCTCCAATTAACTTTCACATTGGACTTTATCAAAAACATACATCTTGCTTGATTCATGTGATTGTTCTAGGACAAAGATGAGTTGGTTTCAAGGGTAGTCCAGATAGAGACGAAATGCATCTCTCCATCCAGCTGAACTGGTTTATTGCATTTAAACAAAAGTATATAAAAGTATTATAAGAAGACTAGCAGAAAAAACTAACACCATGTTTCATATTAGCTCTTCAAATTGTTCAGACTTAGCGAATAAAAAGTTCAATATACCTACAATTCCTAAAAGAATCCAGTATTCTTAAGACTGAATTTTATGAAGGTTGTTAATAGCGAGGTTGTATCACAATGAAAGAGAAAGGTTTTCGAAAGGATTTTCAGGGTAGTTAAGTTATATATATACTGTTGATGTTTTCATTAGCCAACTAATACTTGTTACTAGATAGTTGGAGGCAATCGGCAGGAAGCCTTGCTTGACCTAGGTTTTGTGCTAGCTGGCTCTCACCAGTCAGCAAGGAGTATATGCAACGTCGACGGAACTCATCTCCCCCCTGAGACTGGAACCCGTATCACTTAGTCATGCAGTCAGAGACGTTACCAATGAGGAGCTATTCAGGCTCGCGATTGACCTCCTGTAAGACTGTAGTGGGTACTTTGATTGGACACTAGTAACTAGTGTGATATGTCTAGTCCTCGGCAGCCTTTCTGCCGATCGCCTCCAACTATCTAATATCATTAAAGTCAATGTGCACAGTGATGGCGAGCTACCTAGAATGGTGGCCACATTGCAAACCTGACTGACAGAAATCAGTCTGCACTAAAGAAAGGACTGGACACGTCACACTAGTCAGTGAGTAGTTTCCATTCAAAACAGCCAATACTTGTTTCAAGAAGTGAAGACAAACTGTCTAGTTCATCTCCGATAGTGTGTATTTATCAGTTTCATGGCTCTTTTGTAGACAGCTGTATTGGGTGTGTCACTAGGCGAATTCCCTGTCGAATTTCGGATACCACCCATGTTGTTTAGACAAAGTGATTGAATTAAGCTACATGTAATAGATAGTTGCTAACGCCAACAAATAAACAGATACTGAATTTCATAATTATTCTCGCCTCTCTTAGACGCCAAAGTTTATATTGGTTGTTGACTAACAATCTGCTGCTGATTAACTGCCTTCAAGATGTTAATCAGTGATTTCCGCCCTTTGCATACATTAAAAGTGATAGTTCCTATCGACTAACATAACGGCTTGACTGGTATAATTTCGATGCATATATATATATATATATATATTAGTGTAGAACAACTGATGAGGAGCTAACTGAAGGGGAGAACATTTCTTCGCTCACCAAGTAATTTTTGCTATGAATAGTTGTCTTAGATCGTGAAGTTGTGCTTCATAAGCCAGAAAACGAAACCTCTTACGGTCAACAAAGGCTCAAAAAGAAGCTGGAAGCATCTCACTTAATTGCTTCTTACAGTTCAGTTGAACTAATGTAAGACTTGTAAATCTAATCAGCTTCAGGTGGTATCGAGGACCAACACTACCCAAGACAGCCAGGATTTATTGCAGCACTCCTATCTCATGGATGTTTTCCAAAAGAATGGATAACCACGGAATTTTATCAAAAGATATTTACCCCCAAAACAACCTACCAAATCAAAGGTCACCAAAGAAAGTACAAAGAAAATTGCCCTATCACTTATAAAGGATGTCTCAAAAGTCACTACAAGGCTCTTAAAACCTTTATAAATTCACGTCGTACACAAACCATAAAATCACTTCACTCAGCTGGCTCAACAGGTAAAGGAGATAAAACTAACATCATCTACAAAATAAGTTGCAACGACTGCAAAAAACACTACATTGACCAAAATGGACGTCCATGAACGCAAACTACCCATCAAAAGACATAACGTCCCCCCATATCTCTGCATAAATTCAACTGGGACAACCAACGGTGAAATATTAGACAGAGGAAACACCAAGAATGCTAGAGAATTTTTAGAAGCCTGGTATTCTAGTGAATTATCAATCAATAGACACATCGAGATAGACTAAATCTGCCAACCGATCAGAAGAAAATCTCACAGACGAAGAGTCAAACTTCACGTCAAGTAAAAAATCACTACGAATACAAGTAGCCTAGAGAGTATGAAAGCACACAAAGACAACTAATCACGACCAAGGTCACCAAGAGAGATGATTTATAAACTCGTGAAGAAATCTAAAAGCTCAGTTCAACAAACTAAAGTATGCGCCGAAGATATTGCCTATTAGGGTAATGAAAGGGTCACAAATCAACCATCCAGTTCAGATAACACAACTACATCAAGTAAACTGATCGTCTTTGCACGTATAAATAAATAAATCTAACTTTAGAATATTTTCTTTCAAATTATCACCAAAACATAACAATCTAATCAGAACAAAAATTCGACCCAGATTAGATCTCAACAGAGATGGAACAAAACTTAGTGCAGACAAATTGATTAGATCAGAATACAAGGAGTTACTAGAATGAAAGTAACTGGGGCAATTGAATTCCTAGAACGGATTTCTTATGTACATATGGGCCAGACTTCTTTCATTTCATTGTTAAAGCCTTAGCGAACCGATAAAAACGGGCTATTTTATCTGTTAATTACCCTGGATACTCCCAGTGCATCCAATGTGTATTCTATGTCTGTGAGGTGGCTGGTAATTGATGAACCCAAATTGCTGTAGCAGTTATATCCGAATTAATTGGAGGTAACATATAAGGGATGCTTGTCGATTTTTGACTGTGTCAAAAAGGAGGATATTTGGAGTGGTGAGGCTAGTTTTGCTTCGTACATACCTTCTCGTCAGCGGTTTCATAATATAATCACCTTTGAAGTCAAGTTCAATTAAAATCAGTTTCCTGCCTACTGTAGTTAAAACCTCAACTTTTACATTCCTTATTGTCCCATTTTTTGATGAAACTTTGGTAGCAGCCATTTCTTCAGGCATTTTTCAGTAACATCTAACTTACAATCATCTTCCTCGGCGTCCGTCTGTAGACTTAGAAAACTACACATATTCAAGCAATGCTGTTATTTTCAGTCAGATCTCTTTCAGGCTTTATTCTAATTTTCAAGTATTAGTTTTGTAGAGGTTTTGTTTGATTGATGGAGGATTTCACCATGAGCTAACATCAGTTAGACAACCACTGGAAAACCTGGGAGTACTGGACATCTGCTTCGTCCTAGTTTGGGACTCTTCGGCACTACGCACCCACCGGCGGGTTTCGAACCCAGGACCTTCTGGTTACAAGGCGAGCTAGCTGTTAAACCATTGAGCCACTGGGACCCGATCCACTAGCCCACGAGTTTCTAACTTTTGCCAATTCACGACATAGCGCGACAATTTCCCAATGTCTTCTTCGATGAAGTACTGCCTCACTTTCAACCCGCTGTGCCTTACTGGTCACGGCTTGCCACTAGAATCCCAGGTTAACTGCCTAAATAGGGCCAGTCGCTAGTCAGCATCAGGTTAATTTTCAAGTTTTGGTTTGTAGGGATTTTGTTTGATTGGATGGAGTATCGCATCATTCTAATTCACTCGGCTTTTAAAAATTTACCCAATGACGGTTGGTTTGTGGATAAGATTATAGTAATAACTACAGTAATAACGGGGATTATAATGACAGCAAAAATAATGGCAATAAGGTAAATGCAGATGGCGTTAAGAATAACGAATGTATTAATACGTGTATATGTAGACAATTCAACAAATAGATTAGGTCAAATCTTAAAAGTTACGTAATACTAAAAGTGAAGTGGACAGATAATCAGAGTTTTAATAAATATCATAGAAGTACGGATGAAATGGAAAATAAGAAAGAATGGGAGGGTTTTAATTGGACGTTACCTAGACTAAAGGAGAGACAATGCTAGAATAAACTTACTTTGTATGCAAAGACTAGGATTGTTCTCTCGAGTTAATTCTCATACCTTCTGCTGTGAATAAGAGGTGGATGAGAATTCCGTTCGGAAGGTATGATGGAATGCGATAATTAACTTTGAAGGCACCTTTTCTGTCTCAGTTGAGTGACCATTGTCACCAATCAAATGTTACGGAATAGAACTTTTTATAAATATTATTTGACTTTTTTCGAAATACGAATAAAGATGCTGAGTAATACGTGTGTTGAGCTGTCCAGTTGTTCGCGCTATACAACTTTCTCCACATGAGCAATTTAGTCAAGCAATTCACACAGAAGTGGCACATTTGCTGTCGACTTGTATTCATTTGAGCAATCATAATCACTCGACAAATATTATTCTGTCAGACACTGAACATCCTCTCCACACACAACTCTCTCCTTGTTGCATCTCTTCAGGTAGGGGAAGTGGAAGCAACTATGGAAGACTATGTGCTTGGACGACTGAGTACAAAAACTCTACAATACCTTACTTAGCACTCGCTTTATGCGATGAGAAAAGTGTAAGGCAGCAAATTACCAAATTATTATGGAAAATTCCATATTTGTACCAAAAGTACCGTTTTTCGAATAAAGCTATTATTCTTGTTATTATCAAGAAGCAAGGAGATTCTCAATGGTAATTCACTTCAAATTGTTGTAAGGCAGCTGAAGACAGTCAGCGGATCACTGTAAGTTTAAAAAAGGTAGATATTTAGGCTACAGTACGTTTTTATAAACCTTTGTCAATACTAACTGACATTTACCTAAACTTACGCAGTATACTGCATAAAATCTAAGAATTCTCACCATAAACAGCCTACACTTACTGACTGTGTCAACTGTTTTTTTTTCAATTGTTATGACAGTGACTTTAACAGAGTACTTTTTTTCTTTTTGTTTTAAATTTTGGAATGTAGATAAGACGACGTAGTCCAGCTGAAGCTGCAGGATTGCGTGAAGGTGATCATGTGCTGGCGATTAATGGTGCAGATGCATTGGATATGTCACATGCACAAGCTGTACAGATTATTGATTTTGCATCATATACACTGGAGGTGATTGTAGGCAGGTATGTTAACTGTCAAGGTCAATGAATTTGTCAAACAAAATTTTCCGAGTGGCTAGTATTGTGATTAATGAAGGAAACTGACTTTTATTATTAATATTTTTGTTATTACCTTGCGTTGCGACGGAAACATAGGGCTTCAACAACACATCTCAACTTTGTTGTGGTTTCTGTCGTCGTCTTCAGCTGGCCAGCTCCACGACTGACCAAACGATCTCATTTCTTCCTCACACGATCTCCTCCACGTCACCCTCATACCAATAACCCACTCATCGCTTCCTGTTTGCGTTCCACTCGAGGGCCTGGCGTGCGATGTCGTTTGGTGGCCTCCTCAGTGTATGCCCGATCCATCGATCTCCACTTTCTCCTACATATTTTCTGAGCGATCGGTTCTTGGTTGGTTTGTTCCCAGCCATAGTTTCTCGTTGCTAATTCTTTCAGACCTAGTTACCTAGCTCGCTAGTTTTGTAGCCGGTTCCAAGCCCGCGTAAAGACGGAGAGTTGGGTATGGAATTAGCAAACCCACATCACTAAATCTTTCAAAACACTAGAATGACCTCAACACAAGGAAACTGACTACAAACGTTTTATTTATCATGCCTTTGACCTTGACAGAAAATGTTCTGCCTAGTAGGAAGAACATAGCACTCTTTAAGTAAACTGACAAGACTGTTATGGTTTTTGTCGTAAGCTTCTGTCAACAAAAACCTTATAAAAATTCAAACAGGAATTTAAAGCCAGACTACTTCTTCTGAAAACATACAACACTATTTTGCGTTAAAATGTATACTACTGATTGAATGGGATGACTATCTGTACACCACTTACATCTACCAGTAGCCCTTGCTAGGCAGAGAGATAGAAGTGACCGAAGCACTAAATGACCATTTGGATCGTTCGGGGCAGCACTCATCAGAATTGTATCAGGCTTGAATAAGTCCGTCGAAGTAGCTGGACAGCAATGAGATGCTTTGGACTAATTCGGCTTTCTCAGATCAGAACTAAGTACACCATTGATGATTTTGGCCTCAAAAAGAACGAAAAGACTATCAGGCATTTAGATCACCTTGATCTGGCTGCTAGCACGCACTACTAGCTGATATTTGAGGTACACGACTAACTACTCATCTCAACCAAACAGTAGTATATAGTTGTATGCATTCATGTGTGCGTCGGTGGCACAGTGGTTAGTACTCCCGCCGACCATGCACATGGTCCGGGGTTCGAGCCCACGCCGACGCGCACCTGATATCTATGGTTGGCCTGCGAATTTTGGGCTACCGATATCCACGCCGAAAATTCCACACTTGTACCAAAAATACGGTGTGGAATCAAGCTGTAACCATAAAAAAATGTTTGTCTTCTTGACCATCATTTACGATATCAAGCAGATCATTTGTTGTAGTGACCTGAGAAGTTTTGATTCCCGAAGGAATCTGTGGATAAATGTGTCCTGTGTTAACTGCTGATCAACCTTCAAGTGTGATGATGAGTTAACATCAATCAGATAACCACTGAAAAACCAGGGAGTACTGGAAAGTACTTTTGTCCTAGTGTTTGGGACATATTAGCCGTAAAAATACACTGTCAGGGCTCGAACCTAAGGCCTTCTATTTATAAGGCGAGTCCAAAGACGATTCAACCAAAGGGACTCAATCCAGTAGCTCATGATTTCCAACTTCTGCCAATTCACGTGACGAAATATTACACGGTTTGATGTAAACTAATCAGAGTTATCTTTTATTATCGCTTGATTAACTTTTGATAATTGATATTGGATGATTGGAGTCAATCGGCAGGGAGCCTAGACCAACCCAGATTTCGTGCTAGTTGGTACTCTCCAATCAGTAAGGCGTGTGAGCAATCTTGAAGGAACTTCTGTCCTCTTTGAGATTCGAACCCGTGTCATTAAGTCATGCAGTCAAAGACCTTACCACTGAGCTATTCAGGTTCGCGATTGATTTCCTGTACGACTGTATTGGATATTTCTTTTTCGTTGAACACTAGTTAGCAACCAGTGTAATGTGTCTCATGCTACCTTTGGTGTTTACTGAATTCTATCAGTCAAGTTTGCAGGAGTTCCTTGATGGTTGCAGGTACACCTTGCTGATGAGTGCTAAATAAGTCCAAAGCTACCTGATGATCGCCTTCAATCATGTATATATCAACAATTCAAATTCCACTGTGATGGAGACACACCTAGTGGCATGGTGGACAAATTGCAAAATTGACTGACAGAATTCAGTCTACATGAAAGGTAAGACTAGACAAATTACACTGGTCACTGACTGACTAGTGCTCAATCAAAAATAACTTTTAACAGCTCGGATACTTCTGTTTTACGAAAATATTTATATCCACTTATTTTCACAATTGCAAAGCAATTTATTTTGTTTATTAAGGATAACCAATGTTCAAAATATGTTTATTTTTTGCTACGTATAGAGCGAAAAAAAAGACGCAAACAAAACCTCACCTAATGTAATTCATGTCTACCTACCGACACGAAACCAAGTCTTTGAGTTGCTTATTTTGAAATACTCCACTGTAACAAGTTCTATTGATAAGACTTTGTGAGTCGTTGGGCACAGCAGTTAGGACTCTCGTCTACCATGCACATGGTCTGGGGTTTGATCCCCTAGTGACACACACCTGATATCTCAATGGTCGGTCTGCAAAATTTAGGCTACCGATATCACATGCTGAAAATTCCATACTTCTTCCAAAAATACTGTGTGGTTTCAAGCTATAATCAAAATAAAGTAAAGAAATAAATAAGTAGCACACTGCATGTAAGTAATGTCTCCTGCAAATATAATGAGTAGCAGTTGGATAGTTTAAACCCTGAAGAGGAAACATCAAAGATGCTTGCGAAACAACAACATATAGAAAGCATCAAAGGAAGGCAAAAAAAAAGCTTAATATGGAGGTTCCAAAAATACGGTACACGTATTTTGCCCTATCTGTGCATTGATTTGCTATCAATTACTTGCATAATCTGCTAATACTGATGCTAGCGGTAGATATAATTAGTCTCATAAATAAAAGTAAAAATCTATTAAATCATTATCGGAAAGATTCTTAATGCGATTAACTAATTAAATGATTTCTTTCGCTAAAATAGCTTTTGACCATATGGCTAAGTGTGTGCTAAATTGCATTCTCTATAAGATGCTGTTAAGCGAATTAAGTTGCTACAGGGAAAAAAATACCATCGTGCGTATTCCGTGTGTTTTATTTCCCTATCTTTTTACAATAACCGAATATATTGATGAATCATCCGTAGTGTAAGGAAACTACTGCTTTTAATTTTGTTGTCTGAATACAGCAACTGTAAAGTCACAGGGAATGTTATAAGCTTGATAATGTCTCTATAACTGCCTGTATTGTTCTTCCCTTCCATAATGTCATGTGCCGTTTGAATTTCCCACGGTTCCCAATGACTTTCAATTACAATCATTATAAGACTGCCAGAGTGTTCAGTTTACATAAACAGACAGAATGCAAAAGTAGCTTGAAAATTGTCATTGAGTTGAAGAAAAGAAAAAAACGTTCAGCAAAAGAGTTGCTGTTTTCAGAGAAATCATTCTCAAGCTGTACAATCGCAAATTACTGTTATTTATTATTATTCCTTTCGTTTCTGAGTGGAACACCGGGCGTTTCTTCAACGCATCTCCACTTTCTTCTGTTTCCTGATGATCTCTCCACAATTCCCCATAATCTGTCATCTCCTACAACTTGCCACACGATCTCCTCCATGTCACCCTCATACCAACGACCCACTCGTCGCTTTCCATTTGGGATTCTACTGGAGCATTTGCCTACATTGCGAGCGGTGTCATTCGATAGCCTCTTTAACGTGTTCCCAATCTATCTCCACTTTCTCTTACATATTTGTTAAGCAGTCGAATTTTGCGTGTTGGTTTGTTCCCAGCCAGCCAACCGGAGTTTGTGATTGCTAATTCTTTCTGACTGGTCACCTGGCTGGCCATTTGATCTTCAGTATGGAACAAGTGAAGCCAGCTGTTGATAAATGTCTGAAGTGGGTTGATGGAAATTTTTTTCTTGACACGCTGGGCAATTTTCTGATCCGCTCAGAAGAAGTGACTGGCTAACTGACTTCACATTTGTGTTGAAAATTCGAATCGTGTTCTTTGTGCTGGCTGGTTGATTTGGTACAGATGATTTGCAAACTGGTTTCAGGTTGATGAAGGCGTTTCTCGCATTCCCGAGTCTTGCTGGGTTCGACATCTTCATTTGTTTCAGCTGGCTGTGGTTGAAACCGTGGTCCCTAGCCATATAAATGAAGGAATTAACCCGTATCAAATCTCTCTCGTTGATGGTGATTGGTGCTAGGTGTTGTTGCTGCCGGTCGTTTATCTGTCGTCGCTATAGCAGATTATATTGTCCTTTCTTCTCACAGCATAACGTACTACTGGAATTTCTCATCATTCCCATTGATTTTCATACCTAATAATTACAGTCTTCTAGGGTATTCAGCTTACACTACCAGACAACCGGTTTTTACTTCATTTCATTAAATATTCTCATAAAACTAAATACTACTGATTAATTGAGGTGAGTAGCTGGATACTACTGATATCAACCAGTAGTAGTGTTTGCTAACCAGCCAAATAGAAATGATCCAAACACCAGCATAGTTTATTATATCACACGACAGGCTCTCGAGTGGAAACCAAGCGGAAAGCTGTGTGTTGGTCGTCAGTGCGAGTGTGGGGTGACAGGGAGGAGGTCATGTCAAGAGGAGATGAAAACTGTGGTGAAAAATTTCATTTCCTCGAAGCAAGTAAGCTTTAAAACGGATAATTATTTGAAAAAGAGAAAACCTTCAGCGATGAGACTCTTTTCGACAGCGAATTCATTCACATAGCTGTACAATCGCATTTATATATAATTATTTGTGTGTACGTACATGAGGTTTGTCGAGTTTAGATAATTAATCAGGTAATACAAGAATGATCTAATATAGAAACAAGCTTAATCAGACAGCAACTAAAGTAAGATTGAGTTAGTAAGTTAGATGACGTAATATAATTTACTAAATTGTTTCAACTTAGGATAGCAACAGGGGTAATTGCAGGTAGAGGCTAATTAGAGGTGGACTGGAGAATAATGCTATTTAGATTGGTACTACAATTGAGTAAATAAATTAGATGACGTAACATAAATGACCAGAAATTGAGCGTTGGTCAAGTCAGTAACAGTGGTAGTGAGGTGTAGAAATTAAATCGGATGGGGGTAGAGAACGGGAAGGTTGAAAATGTAAAATAGTACAATTGAAAACACAAAATTATACTAATGAAGCGACAGAGAGAAGAAGAATTTACCTGTTGGGTATCAAGATAGACTACGTCCATTGCAAGTGTAGTGATTGAACGAACTTCTGTATGCAGAGTTCAGGACTTACCAAGTGAATCGCAATCCATTCTTCAGTTTGAAGATGTCTGATACGTACTCTTGTATTACCTGATTGTAATTGTCTAATCTTGATAAACCACATATATACATAAATGCGATTTTACAGCCGCTTCGCAGAACACTAAATGTATTTGAACATTCTATTTCATGTTGTTTAATATACGCCAAAATCACAGGCTCAATAGTTGGTTACAGAACGTAAACAGCGGTTTGATCACCTGAAAATATACCTTGGCCTCCATGTCTTGCCTTCTGCTGTTACAATGTTACGATTTCTCTCAAGTAGCTAGACAGAAATCGCGTAATTTGAATTGTGATTTGGCTCTATAAGCTCACCAAAATTTTGATAAACCACTGATGAGCTTGTCCTCCCCCCCCCCACAGAAATGATCGAAATGGCAGATCGATGTTAAGATCACCTCGATCTGGTTGGTTAGAAAGCACTACAGGCTAATATGCGTGGTATATAACTAAGGAATCATCTGAATCAATCACTAGTATGTAGTTTAACGGAGTGGTGCTTGTTTTCTTGAATACCATTTATGGTTTGAAGTAGATCATATATTGTGATCAGAGTAACTTGTTTTCTGAAGGAAACTGTGGTGAAATTTTCATCCCTTAAACTGTGTTCACTACGGATTATGAATTAAATAGATATTCGCCGGAAGGTATTCAGGCACTCAACTTGCATAGGGAAGATATAAACAGTTGTGCAAATATTTAAAACCTATTGATAAGTATTGATAAATACTTCAGAATGTTTTTGTAGCTAACATATAACAACTTTTAATCCTCGAAACTTCATATTAAATTTTTCATACCACTGGAGAGTTGTTTATGTGGACTCTCGTTTACAGACCATAAAATACCCTAAGAAAGCCATGGCCTGATGTTGATATAGACCCTATATTGTCCTCTGCTAAACAACAACATAAAAATGAGAGAATCACTAAAGACCAAGGAGGAGTGGACAACCATCTTGTACTAGTTTAGGACTCTCCAGCATTATATATGCCCACAACCGTGCCAGTGATTCAACGTGGAACTTTGAAGTTACCAAGCCACACTCGGTGGGTGACTCGTAAATTAACCTGAAGGTCACAGGTTTGATCCCTGATATGATCATGAGTGCACGCAGTTGAAGAGCCACAAACTGAGGCGAAATAGCCATCCAGTGCCTACTTGTTTCCAAAGATCTTCCTGAATGATGTTGACTCGCACTGAAATCTACATTGGAATTAATCTAGAGCCCTGTAAAAATGTTTATTCTTAGATTATTTCTCGTCATCCATTTATGCATATCTTCAGAAACACTATAAAGTATCTCAGTTGCCGTTGTACTCAGAAAATTCACAATGTTTTATGATGTTTTTTTTCAATTACTTGCTCTTATTTAAAGATATGAGCGACATCAAAAGATAGAAACAGTTTATCTGGACAATCAATCTCTACGTTCTAAGCAAATACCTCAAGAGATCACAACAACTGAATTACAACTGTTTTGGGAGAAAGGGATGCCGCTGAAACCAGCTCGTAGAAATTGGCCTCCACCACCTCCACAACAGTATGTTTCACCTCCACGATCACCACCGCCTACAGCGAAGTCACATTCAGTTTCTATACATGTTCCACCTCCAAGACCAGTTGTGATTCCAACACCACCAGCACCTCAACCACAACCAGTACGTCCAGCACCACCACCGCCTGTGAAACAACCTTCTATTGATCCACATATTATTCCTCATGATCCAGATGTAGCTAGTGTTTCAGTGAAACAATTGATGCGAGAATTTGATGTGCCACCGATAGCACCTGAATTAAAAAGTAAGTAACTGGTAATATTTATTCATAAATAGTTGTTTAGGAGTTGAGTAAATTCAAAACTGTCCTCCTTCTTATACAGTGATATTAATCCAAAAAATGTATGGAAGAATAAGGCTAGTAGAGCTATAGTTCTGTTTTATATTTTGAAAACTGTCAACAGTACTATATAACTTTCTCGACTTTTTTATGGTTACAGCTTGATTCCACACCTTATTTTTGGTACAAGTGTGGAATTTTCAGCATGGATATCGGTAGCCCGAAATTCGCAGGCCGACCATAGATATCAGGTGTGCGTCGGCGGGTGCTCGAACCCCGGACCATGTGCATAGTCGGCGGGAGTCCTAACCACTGTGCTACCGACACTTTTGAATAAATACTGAATGAAAACCTTCCTTTAATCTTTCTACTATTGTTAAAAATGACTTAAGGGTTAGTGGTAATAATAAGCTTACAGTTAGAGACTGCAAGAAGGTTTTTCATAATTCATGTAAATTACCTGGGATAAGTTGTAGAATGTCAATAAGAAACCTAGATTGAATAAGTTAACACTAAGTCATCCCATAAAATAATGTACATACTACTTTGGTGAGTGTCCTTTTCAAAGTTATCAGAAAAAAAGTAAAACGTTCTTATAACTTGTCACATATTGTTTATTTGTTATTCATCCTTTGGGTTCCTGGTGGACCGTTGATTCTCAGCGCTACATGGCCTGTACCTTCGGTTCGCAATAGTGTGTTTTAGGCTGCTCCATAACTGCTCATTTCCTCTTCGAATAATTTCATTCAATTCACTCTTGAACACCCAAACTGTCTATCTATCCGTATACGGATACCACTAGAGGGAAACTGCTTCAGCTCGAAAGAGTTCAGTGAGTAAAACTTCGTCGGTTTCATTCAATAACCACATTACGATGCCACATGTCAAATGATCGATAAAGAAAATCTCACTGACGCCTTTCAAGTGAAAAGAAGAGAAAGATAACACTGCCTGCCTACTATCATTGATGGTATACCTAAGTGGGGCGGGTTGGCTTATGCGGCACACTGTGGATATCCAGAAGACAGAAATACATTAGACTGATAAGAGGACAGTAGAAAATTTACCTTCGTGGACGATTTACGTCTTATATCACAAACTCAAAAGTTAGTAGCCGAAAACTAACAACTTGACAGAAAAGGCAGAATTAAAAAGTTGGAGTTGAAGTGAACATAGAGAATAGGGAGGCGATGAAGATAACCACCGACTAACAGCAATAATCACCTATCACTATAGACGGGAGAAATTTGAAGGTGGTCACTTGTTTCACTTATCTTGAGATAACATCATTCCAACTGCAAGCAGCACCAATGAGAATTTTAAAGGCAGGATCGAAGACGTAAGACAGAGCTTCAACACCCTGAAATCAGTGTGGAGATCTTCGGCAACCAGCGTAAAGAACAACATTTAATTTTCCAAAACCTATGTTAATTAATTTCTTCTAAATGAGTGAGCGATTCAGCTTGTCACAAAAAGCATTTCCAACAGGCTATACTCCCGAACTTCGCTTCATACTGAAGATTAGATGGCTGGTCAGAAAGAATAAGCAACAGGAAACTCTGTCAATGAAGCGACCGAAAACATAGTGCCCAAGAAATATTCTAAGGGAAATAGAAATGCATAGGACACACTCAATTGTTTCAACGGCTTATGTTCAATCCACCTCAATTTCTTTTTGCAGATTTGTCATTTTCATGGCAGGCTTTTCGCTGGTTGGTCGCTTCACAGTCAGACTTCTTTGTTGCTTGTCTTTCCTCACCAGCCATTTGGTCTTCAGTATGCAATGACAGCAGGTCTTGATGAAGATCTACAGGTAACTGTTGGATATGCCATTGATAACGCGTACGAAGTCGGCGTGTCAGTATAGAAGCAAATGATTTCATATCAGTGTTATGCTGATTGCAGTAGATTTCCACACTGACGGCAGAGTAATATGGGTCTGTTTTCCTTCTACAACCCTGGCTTTGACATCGACACCTATGCGGACTGTAGTTGAAACGATACTGTCCAGGTGAGGTAATAATTTAAGTTTCATCTGGACTTCCCACCCCCCCTCTGATGGTGATTGGTGCTTGTCGTTGTTGTTGTTGTTGGCTGAACATCTTCACAACCCCTCTCTTCTCAATGTTTATAATTTGTAGCACAATTTTATATATTCCCCATCATCTTACAATATTGTTAACTAGCTGGCCTATCGGATGCTATTTCCTTTCATAGGGATGGTAATGATATCATCAAATCAGCTAATAGTCAATGTTCGACATTTTATCAGTTTACTTCTTACCGTCTCTACTCCCAATGGTAAACGCAGGACCATCTGTAGGCAGACAGATTGATTTTAATTATTTTCTATAGCCCTATTCATTATCATAACACAAAAATTCCTTTACAACGCTTATGTCATTCATCAGATTGAGGGACAATAATGGTGGCTATCTTAAAAATTACTCTTCCACAACAGATTTATGAGTGGAAAATCAAAACAATTAATTCAATGAAGCGACTCTTTTCATGTATGAGTATCAATCATGTTTCAGCGCTGTAAATTAAAGAGCTGACTTGTGCAGGAAACATTTCCTTTTTCCTGAATTCATACTATTAACTAAAATTAAATACAATATGAAATGACGTAACATTCCTTAGAGAAAAGTGTTCACTGTTCAACTAATTTCTTAAATATAGTATCACTTCAAACTATGAATTTATGTCACGGATGACAGGTGAGAATTCCGTCTGTACCAACACCAAAGACTCGACACATGAAACTAGTCAATAACTAGTCTCTAATCAAAGTATTTGATGCGGTCCTTTTGGTGGTGAATCTCAAACTAACACAGCCCAGAGCTAACCGTTTGTGACAACAGCATTAGGTGATCCGAATTTGAATCTCAGAAGGGTCACAGATTCCTACAAAACTACTGATACGTCTTGATGCCAAGTTCCAACAAGCCCGAAACCTAGGTATAAAGTTTCCTGACGATAGCCTTCGACATTTAGTAAGAACAATTCACAATGCAAATGAGCGATAAGACATTTGCTAATCAAAACATCATTTCTTCACAGGCTTTGCCAGTCATACTCAGCTGTCATGTTAATAAAAAACACTGTTACCTTGTCTATCACCGCACTAGCCAATCAGTTAGGACTTCTTCACATCGATTTTAATCCTACTGACTTAGTAAGACTATCTTGAATAATCTTTGACAAGCTTTTCTTCCTCTAACTGAAGAGGAGAAGAACCAAGTAAATAGCTGTTTTATTAACAAAAGGATAGTTACTTATCATCTATTCGCATGACAATTAAGCATGAATCATAAAGATTACAATAAAATGTAGATCTGTTTAGTAGAGGCGTTTAATTGCTGTCAGGCTAGTAATTTAGAGGCTGCTTGTTTGAATCCTGCCACGATCCGAAATTTTACTTCGGTCATCGAGACTACCAGTGGAATCCAGGATAACGAGCATTTCTTCCTATTTGGGACTCTTCATTTGAATGTCCCTGCATTCCACAGTATATGATGGTGTTCCCAATGAGGTTTGAACCCCGTATCCATCGTTTCAAAGGTCAAAGTGTTATCCCCTAGACCACTTAAGCCACGACAGTCACCCCTTTTACAACTGTACGAACATATGTCTGAATGCCAACCGCCTTATCCATTATGCGCAGTAGACAAGTACACGGTCCATTGGAAAGATACAGTGGAATGTAATGAATCGCCTTGTGACCTCTTTGATTTTTCCACGAAATATGATAGAAAGGAGATTCGGGTGGCTTTTCTTCTATCCTTTATCAAACCTCAAAGGGAAATGGTGAAACTACCTAGCTTATTCTTGGTTTAAGTTCAGTCGTTCGTCGCCTAGAAAATGATAGACATTAGTTTGTTGCGTAAAATATTCTCCGTTTAATTCTGGCTAGTTTCTGGAACATAATTATCATGAGTAATTACGTAATTTATACGCTCACCGTCATCATCTTACATAAGAACTGCCATGGCCATATTATGTGATCAAAGTACAATTTGTTTGATTCTATTTTCTAGAAAAGAATTATGCTGATTCATCATTCTATTCGGATCCTTCAAAATATTATCCAACAATTGAAGAACAAATTGCAATGGCTAGACGAGTTGCTAACAGTCTACACGATCCATATAATCTTGAATCAAAAGGTGCATCTATGTTTGAGAAACAACGACAAAGAGCAGAAAAATATGTTAAAGAAGGACCAGAGCCTAAACCAGATCCAATTGAATCAGTGAGTACTATTCAGTAATATTGTCGCTTGTTTGTTTTTTTATGGGAAAGAACTAAACATCATCCAGTTTGAAGTCCACCGAATTTCGCCCTTCAATCGTAGGTACAGGGATAGAAAAAATGTTCAGCAGAGGAGGGAAAGAGATGGTGGCGTCGAATGTGCGTTCGATGGCTTAACGAAGTATTTCAGCTGTTAACTGCATAATCTGGTCACCTTTAAATGAATGCTAGGTGAATAAAGATAGTTTTCTTTGAAATAGAAGCTGTCTTTTCTAGATTTCGTCCATCCTTACTTATCTACTTATAAAGAGGAAAATCGCCTGTCTATTTAGATTATGTGAATGGAATATGATTTTTTAATAAGACAAAACTATTAAAGGGTTGTGGTATTATAGATATGACATTTTTGAAGCAGCTACCAGATTTGAAAAGCTTTTAATGCTACGCAAATAAGAAATAAATGACCACTTTATCGCCTTTCCACTTGTTCTTGTCCACTGTACACAATTATGTTGATAAGTCATTTTCTCACATTTATTACATGATGCTAACTTCTGCCTGTTTTCTAACTTGCAATTAGTCATCTCTTCTAGGTTACACCTTAATTGTGGCGGAATGGATTATGCAGAAGAACATGGGGAGCGAGGAGACAGAAATACGTTGGACCACCAATAAGAAGACTCTAGAAGATCTGGACTTCACAGATGACTTCTGTCTAATGGCACATAAACTCGAAGAATTATAGGTGAAAACCAACAAACTGTCTGAAGAAACAGAGAGAGGCAGCGAAGACAGGAGAGAATTCAGCTGAACTTACAGCACCAATCGCCATCAACAGGATAGATTTCAAAGGGGTTACTTTCTTCACTTATCCGTCTAAGAAGCATCATTTCGACTACAAGCGTAATGGCGGTGAAGATGTCAAAGCTTACCAGCCAGCCAGCCAGGATCGAAAAGGCAAGATACACATTCATCAACCTGAAACCAGTTTGCAAATCGTCTGCACTAGATCAGCCAGCCAGCATAAAGAACAAGATTCGAATTTTCAACACAAAATGTGAAGTCAATCGATCACTTCTTCTGAGCGGATCAGAAATTTGACCAGTGTGTCACGAAAAGTACTTCCTACAAGTTATAGTCTTTTATCAACAGCCGCCCACTTCGTTGGATGACTCCACACTGAGGATCAAATGGCCAGCCAGCCAGAAAGAATTAGTAACAAGAAACTCTGAGAGGCAGTGAACCAACGAAGAACCGATTGCTCAATAAATATGTAGGAGAAAGCGGGGATAGATTGAGCAAAGACGCCGTCAAAGACATTTCGCGCAATGTAGGCTAATGCTCGAGTGGAATACTAATGGGAAGTGTCGAGTGGGTCGTTTGTATGAGGATGACATGGGGAAGATCGTTCGAGGAGAAGTAGATGAGAAATTACGTCATTCCAACTTTTGCCTCTTTTCCAACTTCCAATTTGTCACCTTGCCTTTTGACTACCCCTTACATTATGTAATACGATTTTCGAGGAAAAATTTTGCCATTATCTGATTTGTCTTATCAATTCTTTGTTAAATATTACTACGGTTATACAGCAATTTATGAAAATGAATCATCGAAAAGAAAATTTCCTTCAGCTGGAATACCATAATAATGAAGTTGCCAGTGCTGGCAGCGAATAAAACGTTTTGCAATTGTGGGGAAAAATATAGATTCGTGAAGCACTGGTGTTGAATAACTATCCTATAAAACTGATTAGGAAGATCATAAAAGTCCAAAAGCAAAATAAAAATAATGGTGAAACTAATAATGACAACATAAATAAGAAAGAAAATAAGGCATCTACAGTTTTACAATATAAGGAGGGGACATCCAATACCCTTCGTAGGATTCATAATAAAGCAAGAATTAGAGTGGCATTTAAACCTACAGACTGTCTTTATTATTTGTTTATTATATAAACGCATAGAAACTTGGTACAATATGGCACCAAGAAGGATGCGCCACACAATAATAATAAAACAACACAGATCAAAAGAAAAAAAGAAAGAAGAGAAAGAGAAGTAGAGAACGAATAAAGAACTTCATCTGGAAGAAAAACAGTCATGCTTAACAAGTTCAAACAGTATTCGTTAACTATCATAGGGAAGGGAAGAAAGAAGGAAATTGCAACACGTGTGATAGCACGCGATAAGTTTCATTGATTGTTTGTTGCTTCATTCAATTCATTGTGTGAAGGCTGAGATACTGCCCGGGCACCCAGACCGAAGCAGATTGCTTTATTAAGGGACCACTTCCCAAGCCTTTGACTTGGAGTCTAATCCGCAAGGCAGCGGAGCAGCGTCAGGAGCTGCATTCCCATGGTTTCCGGTGACCCATATGGGTTCACACGCCATTTGATCCGATTGGATACTGGAGCCCATGTACCCCATTGTAACTGCTTTTAGTTTAACCGCTATCCAAACAACCTTCCTGACATGGTAGGACCTACAGGGACAGAGTCACAGTCAGTTTAGCATGTTGGGTCATTGCGGTATTCAAGCCCGACCACCACAACAAACCCACTCAGACAGGGACAAGCTCTGTAGGTTAATGGGACCCAATTGACCTATTTAGACAAAATAATACAGTTTACAAAATACCTTTCAATGACTGTGAGTTAAGTCAACTACATAGGTTAAACTAGTAGATCAGGAGTAGTTAGATTGTCAAAACATAACAATTTAGCTGCGGCTAGAATGGTTGATCGTACGAAGATAAGTATTCTGGAAATACTCAGCAATCGCATTGCATGCATTAACAAACACACAACTACACAGTAGGATGGTGGGAGAAGGTTAGAATTTAAAGGAGTAATATAGGTAGGTGGAAAGAGAAAGAGGTTGATTACTGAATCCTGCCTGGTTCATCGAGTCTACACCCAACACATGCAGCAGAACTGACTCAACGCAAATACCAGAGATATGTAAGATACTATCACCTATCAAATCAAGAGACGATAAAGTGGAATCATATAAACGAAATTAGAAAGTTGTGTAAGTAACCTGTGATATGATTATGAGCAACAATAAGTTGTGCTCTAAAGGTGATCAGCAGTAAATATTACTGTACAACAGCACTGTGAGACTTTATCAAAATAAATTTTGCACAAAATGGAATTTTACTTTACCACAGTACACAAGTTCTCTTCTTATACCACTTAAGATTTCTGATATTTGCACACAGTCGTTGAAAATGGATTCAAAAACTCTTAATGTGTTAGAGAAAAAACGCTAAATGTTAATCTCTGAACTGATTTTGATGTATGCACTTGATGATTTAGAAGACAACACGTGTGTTGCAGCAAACTTTTCATGATACACTATGGAACAAAATGCCTAGGTGGTACCCTAAATTATATCCAAACTATAGTGAACTGCTATCAACAATAGGTGATCATTTAGCTACTTTCGGAGACAAGTTTATAGTCATGTATACGAAGCCCAATGAGCCTAATAAGTTCATGCTGATCTACGTATTACTACTAGTTGACGTAGTATGTCCCTCGCCATTGATTTAAGTCGGTAGTATTTATCATGTTGTCTGTGTTGCATACTTTTGTGATGATAACATTTTCAGTATTGAGCAGACCACATATTTTGACCCGAATATTTCAAGCTTCAAAAGTAAACTTTTGTAAAATTGCACATCAAGATGCCTGCTGTGTAAATAACCGATTGATTTAAAAATTTTATTTTAATTTAAATGCATAAAATGATATACTACTGTCTGATTGAAATGAGCAGTTTTATTCCGCTCACATTGGCCAGTAATGTTTGCTAGGCACATCAGAATGATCTAAACTTCGGACGACCATTTCACTCATCGTCTGTATACCTGGTTTGATCAGACTGAGAGGGCTGGATCAATTCAGACCACGTGATTTCCGATTAGCTACTTGGACGAACTAATAATAACTAACCAGTTGATCACAGACTGGTATCAGTTAGATAACCATTGAAAACCAGCTGTTTCATCCTAGTTCAGGATACATCAGCAGTACGCACCTACTCGGGTTCGATCCTTGATCAACTCGTAAAAACAAAACTAACCCTTACAAACTAAACTATAGAAAATAATAACTTAATTGAAAAGTCGGAATTTGCAATTTACACAGTATGTAACCTGACTGATACCAAACTTTTAATCAGTTCGCAAACTGCGGGTGTGGTTTGTGTTATAGTTTTTCTGTGACACTCAATTTGTTCATGACTTAATGCAAAACGAAAACTTTACTGTCAAAATTTCACCACAACGGAATACGTAGAGAACTTTGAAATGCCAAGAAATGAATAGTAGATTCACATCCGCTTGAAATTGAAACAGACGCAGATTATGTCATATTTAACTTCTAAATACTTTTATACTCATAAATCAGCTAAATGACTGAATGACTTAAACTAACCTCCGTATTTTACTTTGCTTTCAAGGCAACTCCTGAAGAGTTGGAGTACATGACACCTCCAGTAGCACCACCGCATCCACCTCCTCCACCACCAAGTTTTCCAGGTCTTCAACCAAATAAAAAACCGACTATCCCACAACCGCCACCAATGAATTATGCTCCAGGCCAACCGAAGACAGTGCAAGAATTCTTAGAGAAAATAAAAATTTTCCCTAAAAATACACATTCAGATTTAGATCCGCAAAAATGTTTCGACATTGCTACAGCTTTGTATAAATCTGATAGTCGTGGAGCTCAAATGTTCGCCAAACGTCATGCTAGAGCATTGAAATGGGATGCACAAAATTCAGAAGATGATGAATCGGGTAATCGCAAGATGAATGTAGCTGTAGCCTCTGGTCCAGGTCCAACAATGAATAGTTATGCTCATGTCAAAATGACTTCAAAACTTCCACAGTCGAAATCACCACAACGACTGGAATTAAAACAACAAGTTCCTGGTGTTAAACCGATACCAGTAAATCAAAATAATGGAGAGACAAATGAATATAAGAAACCGAGTATTTCATTGGCTGTCGACCGGGCACCGTCACCACCTAATCAATCGGAAAATTTACTTGGTCCTACACCGAAACCATTTGTACCAGCTAATTCAAACAGTAGTAAGTACTAGTGTGTCTTTTTTTAATTGTTTCCCCCGAATCAGTAGGATACAGGTTTTGCGCACTCAGCACTCCGTAAAATCTACTTTAATAAGTCTCCATTGTTGTGTAAAAAATCTAAGAAAAGTGCTTTTTAAACTCTAATTACTTTTAAATACAAACTCTCATTATCAGTAACTTTGGCTTGATATTATCAGGTACACACACAGAGATGGACTGGACATACGTTGAGAAGTATGTTGAGTGATGGACGCACCAGGCCACTTCTGAAGTGAAATCCGAATGAGAAACCACAGGTTAGGAGTCCTTCGATGAAATGAAGGATTTCATGTGAGGAAGAAATGAAAGCTTACGTGCAATCAACACCCAGTAACAGAGGTCTGCAGAGAACAAGGTAAAATAGCGATGTGGTATTAAAACCCTAAGTTCCGTCAGAAACTCTGCTGTAACGTTTTGCAGCATGTGTAAAGGCACCATATATATGATGGGTATATCACTGTAGGCAATGAAAGAAGACAAGAAACCAAAATAGTAGTACGTACATAAATCACCAAGGAGGAACATCAAAATCTCCACCTACAAAATAATGCCAGGTTGACTGGTTACATTCTCCCAAACCCCAGTAGACTCGTGAATAATACTATAGCGTTTGAAAATGATTACGTTTGGTTCTATTCTCAGTGGAAGTGACGCTATACACTGACAATAAATGAATAAATTCTACATAGAATAAAATGCTTGTCACGGATTCCAGTGCAACCCATTAATGAATGTATGACTAATATGCAAAACAATTTTAACAGCACAGCTAGACGCTTAGTTTCAACTGGATGATAAAAACAGTAGAATCAAATAAGTGAACATTGAACGACTTATTACTCCTTTAGGTTCTGGTTTGAAAACACGGCTTTAGCAGCACATCTTTATCGCACTAGCTTCTTTGTAGCCCTATTTACCTAGCTCCATGGCTGACATCCTCCTCACAGCCATGCCCACTTCGCCATTTCTGAGCCCCGTTCTATTCCTTCGGCGTATTTGATGGGCATTAGGTCCTTGGTTGGTTTGTTACCAGAATTCCTTGTCGATCAACCTTTGTGGCCGGTAATCTGATCTCCACTAACCAGCTATCGAAGACAATTGGTAAAGGAAATCTGCAGCCTATCGGGAATGCTCTTCGTGGCCCATAAAGTCTACAGACCGTAAGCAAGTAGTGACTTGTTCTTGTCGTCGAGTGCAATAGATTTCCCCGCTGATTCCACAGTAATCAATATCTGTCTACCTTTTCCAATCTTCTTGCCTGTAGTTAGAACGATGTTGTCTAAATGAGTAAAAGTAGTGACCTCTTTCAAGTTAATCCCATTGATAGTACCTGACGCTCGTTTCTGTTAGCTGGTGGATATCTTCATCACCTCCATCTTCTCCATATCCACTTAAAGTCCAGCTCCCGCCGCCAGCCTCTTTATCCAACTTACTGATTTTCACCTGTAGATCTTCGAATTTATGTGTCATTAGATAGTAATTGCCCGTAAAATCCAGACCTTCTAAAGTACTTCCATTATGGGTAACTTTTGTTTGATAAAGTCTCACAGCGTTATACAGTAATGTTTACTGATGACGTTTCGAGCACAATTTATTGCTCATAATCATAACAAGGTAATCACACGACTTCCTAACTTCATTTATATAGTTCCATTGTTTTTCTCTTGATTTTCACTTGATTTGATTGGTAGTAGTATTTTCCATATTTCAGGTATGAGTGACGAGTCATTCCTATTGCATGTGTTGGGTGTAGACTCGATGAACAAGGATTCAGTAATCAACCACCTCTCTATCTCGACCTACCTAGATTACTTTTTAGAATTTTAACCCTCTCCCACCACCCTATTGTGTGGTTGTTTGTTAGCGCATGCATTGCAATTGCTGAGCTTTTTTCTAAATTACTTAACTAAGGTAAGAATGGTTGACCCCGAGAAGATAAGTAATTTAGAAAAAAGCTCAGCAATTGCAATGCATGCGCTAACACACAACCACACAATAGGGTGGTGGGAGAGGGTTAAAATTCTAAAAAGTAATCTAGGTAGGTGGAGAGAGAGGTTGATTACTGAATCCTTGTTCATCGTGTCTACACCCAACACACGCAATAGGAATGACTCATCACTCATACCTGAAATATGGAAAATACTATTACCAATCAAATCAAGTGAAAATCAAGAGAAAAACAATGGAACTATATAAATGAAGTTAGGAAGTCGTGTGATTACCTTGTTATGATTATGAGCAATAAATTGTGCTCGAAACGTCATCAGTAAACATTACTGTATAACGCTGTGAGACTTTATCAAACAAAATTTACCCATAATGGAATTACACTCTACCACAGTGCACAAGTTTTATTCTTATATCTTCTAAAGTACTCTTTCTTGTTCAACGCGGTCCTGCCATCCCGCTCCCAAGCACGGTCTCCGCATGAGCCAGTTCACCAATAATCGGGAATGTTATCTTACTCCTGTATTCACTTCGAAGTCATCTCTGAGTCTTCTGTTATGAATGGCTTGGTGTGGGTTACTTTTATATATATATAGCTGCTCAATGAGACTGATAAAGGTTTGTGACCTTGAACTCAGTGTCAAAGCAGTTTCCAAATTACTTCTTAGTCAACGCTGCCAAAAGGCTTTTTCAAATTCGATGACGTTGAGGCAGAGTGAGATTTCACTGCCACTCTATACTCTGTTCTACCATTTCTGTCGGATAGGCGATGTTCAGCACAGAGTCAGCTAGGAACTGAACCCAAACCTCTAGCGAATATCTGACTAGCCCTGTGACCACTAAACCATCAATGTTAAGATGTATAACTTCGATACGGATAGAAACTAACTAATCACATTCTTTTTAATGATTTTCACCGGTTTTCATTTTCTTTCTTGATTTATTTTAGGTATATCATTTGGACAACTGAATAACGCTGTCAATAATAGTAATAATCATAATACTAATATTAATAATTTTAATAATGGATTTGGCTTAGGCAACAATACTTCGACTAGTAGTAATATTAATAATAATAATGATAATAGTAGTAATACCACTAGTGGATCCGGTTGGCGTCCTGTCAAATTTAGAATTGGACAAACTGCAAATTAATACAAAAGGCAGAGAAACAATTATATTGCACCACCATTATCACTTATTAATAATAATAACAATAATAGTAACAATAATAATCTAATGACATCATCACCATTGCTTTTAATGTAGAAAATATTAAGATTTTCATTGAATTGCTTGAAAAATACTGCCTAGATTAACCTTATTATTACTCCTAGTAATGTGTTAATTGGATGTCCATCTGCATTCTTCTTGCTCACGTCTACACACTCATGCATACACATAGACACTTAAAAATACACACAACTAGAGGAGAACGCATGTGGTGCTTAATATTTGAGTCTTTGTCTGTCTTCTCAATCCTGTCGTCCTACAGTCGTTAGCCTTCGCCTTTCATTATTCCTTCTCCTTTGTTGACCTTTCAATACAACAAAAATTGGTTGACTTTGAATACCTCGGCTTATCTATCGTCTGACAGTGATACTATGCATAACTGAATGTGTTGTATTCATTCGTCGAATCGATTTTACTTCTTTCCTTCTAAATGTGTATATTTTGTTTGTTAGTAATGTTTGAAGATCACAACAGTATGCTTTCAGTTGAATCTCCATTCTGATGTACACCTACAAATAATATTTGCACATACGCGGACACATCATGTATTATGACATTTAAAAATGTCAAATGTCAATGACTGTGGTAGTGGTGGTTATACCATCTTCGCAAAGTGAATAGAAATGATGAACCAGTGGGATAATCAAGTATTGTTATTTCCCATGTGCAGAATCTTCTTTCTTTTTCTTTCAAATTAATCTGTACACTTTTGAGTACCCAGTAGTGGAAAGCATTTCTCAACATTGATAATTAATAGTGAATGAATATTGATGAAGTAGAGACAATACGTACACTACTCATACAAAATGTTATTAGCCTACTATTGTTGTCGTTGTTCTTGTTGTTGCTGCTACCGTCGCCAGTCTTCATGTCTCCTTGATTGTTTCTTTTTCTTTCTGTTTTCGTTTTGATTAATGTCCGCCTTACAAGCTTATGCCTATTTCCTTACCTATCTATCTATCTACCCGCCTACTTTCCTATCTAACTAACTACCTACCTACGTAATTACTCACCTACAATCACAGTCACACTGTCATGTTTCGGCGAAAAATAAAAGAAGAGAGCTTAACTGTCTATTAACTATTTAAAGGTTTGTCACTGAAATACAAAAAAAGCACACAAAAAAGAATATTAGTGTATTGTTGAGTTAATTTCCTGTTTTATCACTGTTCTGCAATTTTCGCCCCATGTTTGACAACTTACTTACTCCAAGTGTAATTTAAATATATATAAACATATATATATATATGCAAAGATTTCAAAAAAAGCAATCTATAAAAACAGCAATGACCTTCATTATTTTCTTTTATCGATTAATTTATTTCATTGGAAGATACTTTTGTAGAGAATGATAACAGCTGATGAGCATGGGTAGGGCGGGTTCAAATCTCAGACGGGGGACATCCATCATATTAACCTACTTACTCTTGACTATGTAGTTTTAAGCCCAGAAATGTGGGGAAGTTTGCTGCAGGGTGAGCAAACCTATCTGTAAAACTGCGATCACCTTCCTCGCTTCAGAAATGCAAGAATACTGAACTTTTTAAACTTGAAAAGACTTCTCATTTTCAAAGAGAGAAGTTGTCGACTGAAGAAAGCTGTCGCAGTGCTATTTCACTAATCAATCTTCTTTAGATGAAAGCAGAAGTAACTGTAGGTAGGGGGTGGGTGGGTAGGGATATGGAATGTCATACGACCGCTTTACGTTATCAGTATTAATAAAGAAATAACTAATATATTTGCAGTCCAGTCGTGTTCATTTTTAGCTGGCTGATTTAACTGAGAAGCTTTCGTAATCCTCCTTGTAGACAACATCTTCAGCGTAGGCTTTCATATAGAGTCAACTTGTTTCAATTCTCTCTGAATGAACATTTCATTGTATCTCCTGTCAACTTCCTTTATCGTGATTGGCTGTTAATTTACGTCTCTATTGATCATCTTTACTGAATTGGAATTGGAACTTTCTTGTCAAGTGATCAATTGTTCATAACTTCGTAAATTTGAAATTTGGAAACACAAATATACGTCAAATCAACATACACGTCGATCAAACAGTCAACCGTAATAGCGACAACTTAATAAGTCACAGTGTAAACTGTGCAAAAGCATTGTTTAGAGAAGTTCAAAGACACTATAGTATTGCGGTGTTGAAGAGAATGGAGGAAAAATACCTACTAAATGTTAGGATACAATTGGTGGATGGTGACTAGCAGTGGAATCCAGGATGCACATTTCGTCCTGTTTGGGACTCGTCATCTGGATGTACCTGCATTTCTCAGTGAGTAATGATGTTCCCACCGAGACTCCAGCCTAGTACCCATAGTTTCGAACGCCAAAGCGTTATCCACTAGACCACTTGGGCCACGAGAGCCACCTCTTGTGCAACGGATCATATTAATTATTGAATTGGATTTTTTTTTGGCGTTCGAAACTATGGGTACTGGGTTCGAGCCTCAGTGGGAACGTCATCACTCACTGAGAAATGCAGGTACATCCAGATGACGAGTCCCAAATAGGACGAAATGCGCATCCTGGATTCCACTGCTAGTCACCATCCACCACTTGTATACCAACTAAATACCCAGACATCGTCGAAGCATCCGCACAAGAAGCCGACATGTCACCCTGAGACCGAGCACTTCAGTCCAATCAATCGACGGGAAAATCAAAAAGTCCAATTCAATAACCTACTAAATGTCTTCAAAAAGAATGGATATCCTAAATACAAGGATATAGCACGCAAGCCAACATGATAACTTCATTGACTAGTGTGCAGACTTAGAAGAAGACAAGATCAATGCCAATTACCAAAATAAATTGAATAAAATGCGATAAACACTACGTCGGTCAAAGTGGTCGTCCCCAGTGAATCAGAATTCAAGAACATAAATCAGCTATGAAAAGACACGATATGCATTCATACATATAGACACCAACTTGACTGGTATTATGTAAAATAATCTAAATATAGAGGAAACACCAAAAATGTCAGGCAGTTTCTACAAACCAGGTGCTCAAGCGAATCAGCAACTAGCAAACACATATTTGGTTAGGCACTAGTCAGTAACTAGGGCAACATGTCTAGTCCTATCTTCAGTGCAGACTGAATTCTATCAGTTAAGCTTGCAATGTGGCTACCATGCTAGCGGTGGCTTGCCATTACGATGCACTGTGAAATGTTGGTATTAGATGGTTGGAGGCAATCGGCAGGAAGCCTTGGACCTAGGTTTCGTGCTAGTTGGCAGTCCTAGTCAGCAAGGCGTATCTGCAAACTTGAAGCAACCCATGTCCCTTCCGAGATTCGAACCCGCGTCACCCAGTGCTGCATACAGAGACGTTACCACTGAGCTATTCAGGCTCTCGACTGGCCTCCTTTAGGACTGACTGTATTGGATATTTTTTGAGTGGAAACTAATCAGTAACTAGGATTCCTGCCGATTGCCTCCAACCATCTAGTAGTAACAAACACATTACAATACACCAAATTTGCCAACTAACAGAAAATAAATCACATGACAAGGAGTTTCAAATTACAAGTCAATAAAAATGATCAACAGACGCGTAAATTAACAACTAATCACTACAATGGTTGTCAGAATATATAATTACATCATTTGTGGGGAATTTTTTCATCCCTTCACGTTCCCAATGGAACATAGGTTTTCAAGCTAGAGGATTTAAGCTTCTGTAGAGGTGTTTATTTTTAGTGAATGGGGTTGCTAGCCTTATGCTCCCGTGACCTTCCCTCTTTACCAGCTTTATTTCTGGCTCAGCGAGGTAAAGGAGTGCGTTGGTGGCCGGAGATCGAATCCCAAACCATGTGCATGGTCGGTGAGTGTCCTAACCGCTGTGGCACCGAAACACATGGTGAATTTAAATAAGTCTATTTTATGCTGAAACCTGCGTTAGTTTAAGATGTTGCCTAGAAGGAAGGACAACGAAAGGTTCGCAGTTAAATCAACTAGGTCAGGGAAGACAACTAAATCAAAATCAACTTTCTGAGCCACAAATCTTCTCCGTTATTTCATAACACGAGCTGGTTTTATTTCGTGGGACCTTTTCGACCACATACATCCTAAACAATATCAAATATGAACATACTTTCTCGACACTAACATCGAGTTATTATAGACAGAAGGTATAAGCAAAATAATTCCAAAAAACAGTGATGTGAGTATACAGATTATTGACTGTTAAAAAAGGTCAGCTATTTACGATATATTTCGACAAGAGGGTAGAGTTCAGATTTTTCATGGATACAAGGAAATATGGACTAGAGACAGAATTAAACACCGAACAACAGAAATAATTTATACATAATATAGTAATTTTTTTTTAATAATAACAGCTTTATTCCAAACAGTATTTGCGGTACAGGTATGGAATTTTCAGCGTGCATTACAGTATATTGCATCTAATTACCTCATAAATTATATAAGATTTTTAAAAATCAAAGATAAATAAATAAAAATAAAATAAATAAGTTATAAATAAATAAAATAAATAAATATTAAAAATTAAGAAAAAAACAGCGTAGAGTATTTCATTTCAAACAATGCACCACAGGATTTGAAATATAAAGTTGATGTGTGGTAGTAGATGAGAACAGTGTAGTAGTAACGAGGAAAGGAAAACAAAAACTAATGAGACTATTTTTTAGAGTGCTGCAGTAAGTTTATCGTGTCATACCTAACGGATTTCTCATCACATAACAGCTGTGCCAGATATGGTATTGTGGAGTTTTTGTATTTGGTAGTCCTAGCATATACCCGCCTATAGCTGCTTCTAGTTCTACCAGATGAAATGCAAGGAGACAGATGCGTATAGAGAGGATTCTCGGGGTCCGACAATATTGTATTCGCTAGTTTCTTACATGATATAATATGTCTATCTACAATAGTGTTCACCAGTTGGTTTAACGATATCCCACTTGCCCTACTAACAGCTTTTAGTGCCCTTCTCAGCGAAGCAAAGTCTTTCTTAAGTAGTCCAGGAAAGACTAATGGGGAGCAGTAAAGGAGGATGGGTAGAATACAAGAATTTACAAACTGAGAAAGCAAAGACTGCTTTATACCAGACTGCCTAAATTTCCTAATGTAGAACGTTAAGCGAAACATCTTTCTAGTAACTGACTAGCAAGATGTGGGAAGACCAGGAAAGATCGGTGGAAAAACTCAGCCCAACGTACTTGACATAAGAGAATTTTAAGAGGGTAGTAGTGAACAGTAAGAATACACTTATGACGTAGACAAACAATTAAGTAATTTTGTAAACTTAATCATGAGTTCACCTCAGTAAGTGGAGGGAAAAACTCTAAAACACATGAACAAAATAATTACGGTTACCAAGACAGTGAAAGTTTAGTCTATCTGTCTGTCTGTCTGTTTTCGACATAGCACTTTACACATATGTGCGGGAGTTCAAGTCGCCACACTCCCTCCTTGTAGCATACCAAGCAAGAGAAGAAAGTGCAAGAAAAGCATAATAGAGACAGTAAACAGAAGTGTGAGACAAAGGAAGAGTAATAACGAAGAACAAAACAGTTTCATTGGAAATCATAAGTCACAAGGAGTGGATGCATCTGTGTGCAATCATTGAGAACGATTTTGAGCCATGTCACCAATTGTTTCCAACCATTGGTTTTTACCGTCACGAGGACCCCAACTGGCCAGGAAGTCTACACCTTCCTATGTGGCTGGCTGAAACTAACTGTTGTAGATTTCATTGACTGGTGCCATGTTTTTGTTTGACCGCCACTAGCTTTTTATCAGCCTGACCCTATATCCACTAACATTGCTCGTCTAGAAAGGCGATGACTAGGCATCCGTAACACATATTCTAACCATCTCAATCGGTGTAGCTACTTCACAACCTTATAGATTGATTTACCCTACCTCCTTACCTAGCACTCGATCGATACAACACCTCAATATTGCTCACCCTATTATACCATTTCACACGGGAGGTAGAACGCAGGCACCCATGATTGAAAACAGCTAATCTTTTCATGTCTTCCACTCTCAATGGCCAGGTCTCACAGCCTGCCATAAAGGAGGACGGAGCGGACTGCTGAGCAGTACACCCGCCCTTTGGTCGATAGTCGAATATCTCTTCTACGCCAGAGATGGCGTAAACTGGCAAATGCGAAACGAGCCCCCTGTATCCGTTCTGAGATTTCATCAGAGACCAACCCATTGGGGCTGATGGTACTTCCCAAATAAGTGAAGCGGTCAACGTGCTCTACCGCTTCACTCCCTATTTCTAATCTAGGAGTCGGTGTAGTCCAGTCCTGTAACATCATCTTGCATTTGGCGGGAGCGAATTGCATGCCAAACATTCGTAGATTGCGGCTCAAGGTGTTTAGAAGACTCTGCATTTTTTCAGTGTCCTCACCTAGAAGGAATATATCGTCTGCATATTCTAAGTCAACGAGATTATTCCCTGGTAACAAGTCAAGTCTAGCTTTCTTTTTGTATACACAGGTTGGGTGGAAGTCTTTTGATATCCGTAGCTTTTGAGACACAAAGTAACCATGATTTTCTTTATACATATATATATATATATATATATATATATATATATATATATATATATATGATAGGCTTAGAGAATCTAGTAGACGCTTACCCTTCAGTTATTCCTATGTACTTACTACCGCCACCATCGTGCATGAGGCTGCTTGATAAAGCTACTTAGATAGCTTAGAGGTGTTAGGAATCTATGAAACCAAATGGAATGGAAGTGAACTCTCTAATATTATTGACTGGAGAGTCAATAACCCCACTCCAGTCATCCAGAATACGCCCGCACACACACACACAGAGAGGGTTGGACTAATCACAATATATTTATACAAGTGTATCAACTTCAGCCATGTCAGAGTGTCTAATACGTATGGATGTATGTATGTATGTATGTATGTATGTAGGTAGGTAGGTAGGTATGTTTAATAATCAATTCTTCTATACAACTGGTGGATGGTGGCTAGGAGTGGAATCCAGGATGCGCATTTCGTCCTATTTGGGACTCGTCAGCTGAATGTACCTGCATTTCTCAGTGAGTGATGATGTTCCCACTGAAGCCGACATGTCAACCTGAGACCGAGCACTTCGGTCCAATCAATCGACGAGAAAATCAAAAATTCAACTCAATAATCAATTCTTCTAGCTTAATTATTCCATAGTTGTGTAAGACGACTATTTTATGCTAGAATTGTAACAGCATGAAAACATTAAGGAACAGTTTGACAAGATGAAATTTTTTTTTCTTAAATACTTAACAATTATTTTATGTTCTATTGAAAAACTAGTTGATTACTAGACATTATCCTCCCAATTATCCGATAAAATCTGTCTCCTCTTAAACAGCGAAAAACTTTATAAAAACTAAACTTGTTGATTATTTGGTTAATTCTCAGAGATTACTCAAGTGTCTTAAAGTTACTTTCAATAAAAGAAATTAAAAAAAAGTTAACTTAGTGCGTTTCTTTTTGAATTGTTTAAGCATAGAATTGATTTAAGATGTCATCTGAAATGTCTAGAAAACAGTAGGGCATTAATCAGCATTACAACTTGAAACAGTAGTATTATCGCCTCTGCCTACTACTACTACTACTACTCCTACTGTTGTCTGATGTGATGAGTAGTCTTTGAAACTAATCACATCACTTTGATATGACTGACAAGTACAAGGGGTTTCATATGAATGAATGGTTTTCATTCAATTATGCATATAACTTACTGGTGAATATCTCTTTTTGAGTGTCAAAATGTTTGAGGTAATCTAAATTTTAACTGGAATGTCAGTTAGCCTGAAGACAGGTGATATGATAAATCTGCTAAAGTGAGACAGTTGGAATATGTCTTCTGCTATTTCGCCTTGACAATTATTGTCTAAGTGATAGGAATTATTATGTACAGAAAATTTATATCTGAGTACAGCTAAGGTTTAATTATTGTAGACAAAGCTGCTTATTACCACCGACGAGATTCCTGACTGTGGAGGTGGTGGTGGTGGACTGGATTATGCGACACACCGTGAGTGAGAAGCGAGAAGACTCCAGAAGACATAAACTTCACGGATGACTTATGTCTGATATTGCACAAACCAACAAGTTGACAGGAGAAGCTCAGAAGACAGGACTTCAAGTGAGCATCGAGAAGACAGAAGGGATGAAGATATCCGCCAAAAACCACCAACAACAACAACAGATTATACTAACTGAATTTAATTTTTGATTTCCCAGTCGATTGATTGGATCGAAGTGCTCAATCTCAGGTTGACATGTCGGCTTCTTGTGCAGATGCTTCGAAGATGTCTGGACAGGTAATTAGAATTTAATTGGTGGATGGTGACTCGCAGTGGAATCCAGGATAACGCGCATTTTGTCCCAGTTGGAACTCGTCATCCGGGTGTACCTGCATTCCCCAGTGAGTGATGATGTTCCCACCGAAATTAAATTAAATTAACATAGCCGTTGCACAATAAGTGGCTCTCGTGGCCTAAGTAGTCTAGTGGATAGTGCTCTGGAGTTTGAAACTATGGGCACTGGGTTCGAGCCTCGGTGGGAACATCATCACTCAATGAGAATTGCAGGTACATCCAGTGATGAGTCTCAAATAGGACGAAAAGCGCCTTATCCTGGATTCCACTGCTAGTCACCATCCACCGATTACAATATACTAATCATTATCAACGGGGGATATCTGAAGGAAGTCACTTCTTCTACTCACTACTTCAGCAGCATAGTTTCAATTAGAAACGATACGGATGAGGATGTCAAAGCCAGCCAGGATCGGAAAGATAAGGCACATCCTCATTACTCTGAAACTAGTATGGAAAACTGTTGCATAAAGAAGAAGACTCCAACACTAATGTTGAGTCAGTCCATTCTTCTTTACGGTTCAGAGACTTGGCTAGTATGTAAAGAAAAGCATTTCAAAAAGACATTTATAACCACCGGCCTCCATTGGCTCAATACTGAAGGTCAGATGTCCAGAAAGACTCGGTAACTAGAAACTCCTGAGATGAACGAATCAAGAACCCATTATGCAACAAATACGCAGTAGAAAATGGAGATGGATCGAAAACACACCGAAGAGGAGATCGTTCGGTAACATCATGATACAAGTTGTTGAGTGGAAAGCGTATTGGAAACGATGAGTTGGGCTTTAGTCCGACAGTGATATGAAAGCGATCGTGTGAAGAAAGTACGGAACCTTTTGAGGAATCATGGAGCCAGCCAAAAATGGTTCAGAGAACAGGATGAACTGGAGATATGATGCTGAAGCTCTTCCCTTTGAAGTCTAAGGGAATAAAAACAAAGTCTTTAGGTGGAAAAGGAAACCATAGACTTAAGTGAATAATTATGTTGTTAAATGATTTGTCTTCAATTATAAAATTTTCTTTAACTATCAACCTACTTATAAATGTTTAAGTAGTCAACAGTTTGTACTATAATAAGCTTTGAAATGAATCAAAACCAGAGAATGGGAAAACATGGTGAACAACATATGACGCCAAGCTTGAAAGTTATTATTATTATTATTATTAGTGTATCCTTTAGTTCCTAGAGGAACATAGGGCTTCAGCTGTACGTCTCCATTGCCTTCAGTTTTCTGCCAACGTTTTCACCCCGCTCCAAGTCTGTCCACACGCTTTCGTCTCCTCCTCACATGACCACTTCCAAGTCACCCTCGTACTGACGATCAACTCGCCGCTTCCCTTTCGGGTTCCACTCGAGGGCTTATCTAGTGATGTTATTTGATGGTTTCTTCATAGTATGGCCAATCCACCTCCACTTCCTCCGGCTTATTTGTTTCACAATCGGTTCCTAGTTGGTTCGCCCCAGAGATCCCTGTTCCTGGTCTTTTCTGGCCGGCCATCTGATCTTGAGTATTGAGCGAAGACAACTGTTAATGAAGGTCTGTAGTTTGTTTGGGATGCTCTTTATGACGCGCTGGTTAGGTCTCTGATCCATATAGTAGTACTGACTGACTTCACATTGGAGTTGAAAATCCGGATGGATCTTATTTTTGATGCTGAGTGATGTTGACTTCCACACAGACTTGAGAGTAATGAAAGCTTGTCTTGCTTTCCCGATCCTTGCTTTGATATCCTCGTCAGTTCCCCTGGCCTGTAGTTGAAACAATGCTTCCCAGGTAGGTGGGTAGGTAAAGGAGGTTGTTTCTCTCAGGTTCCTCCCATTTATGCTGGCTGATTGTTGTCTGTTGTTGTTTCAGTGGCTGTTCGTGTTGGCCAGGAATCTTCATCACCTCTGTTTTATCTATGTTCACCTGAAGTCCTATCTTCTCTGGGTGCTTCTTCTGCCAACTTGTTGCTTTTCACTTGCATATCTTCCAGTTTGTGGGAAATCAGACATATATATGTCATCGGCGAAGTCCAGATCCTCCAAGTCTTTTGTGTCAGTCCATTTTATGCCTGTTTCCTCATTGGAAAAATCATTGGTGATAGTAGACAGCCTTGCCTCACTCCCGTCCTCACTTCGAAGGCTTCCGTAAGTTTCCCGTTGTGGATTACTTGGCATGCAGCATTGTCGTATAGCTGTTGGATGAGATGTATAATTGTCGATGGGACCCCGTAGTAGCGAAGTAGTTTCCAAATGACCTCTCGATCGACGCTGTCGAATGCCTTTTCAAAGTCGATGAACTTGAGATAGACAGGTAACTGCCATTCCAAGCTTTGTTCAATGATGATCCGTAGAGTGGCAATTTGATCAATACATGATTTTTTCCTCCTGAATCCGGCCTGTTCCGGTCGAAATTTTTGATCCAAGGCTTGTTTGATTCTCTCCAGAATGATGCGACTTAGTATTTTGCTTGGAATGGACAGAAGCATAATTCCACACCAGTTTTTACATTGACTTCAGTCTCCTTCCTTTGGTAGTTTGAATAAGTATCCGTGTCAATCATACAATGTTATGCACCCACAAACAACGTAGACCTCGAAAAGAGAGAAGAACTCTACAAACAACTACAGGCAACAATGGACAATACTCCAGCTGATGACATTAAAATACTAATGGGAGACATGGACGCCAAACTGGGACCAGTCAATACAGGAAGGGAACTCATCATGGGTAGAGAAGCTCTCGGAGAAATGAATGAAAACGGAGAAGTCTACGCCGACTTCTGCGCCTTCAAGCTTGAAAGTTATATTACATGGTAATTGACAACCTTCGATGGTGTAGTGTAGCCTGAATAACTTTAAAAGAAAATAGATGGACTGAGAATAAACATTCATTAAGTGTCGGTAAAAAGATTGCAGTGTCACCATGTAATTAATGAGCTTTTCAATATTTTCACGAGACGATTTCAGAATTTCTACAGGAAAAACTAGTAAGGCAAGTGATTCAAATCATCTGGAAGGTATTTCAGAGTGAAAATTTATGTAAAAATCTTCAAAAAGAAACTATTCTTTGTGGTAACGTAAATACCAGGGTTTAAAACCCATTTCTCGTTCTCCAGGAATTGATTGATGATATCAACTTATTACAAGCACCTAATTACTAAGCAGGAGACACAAATAAAACAACGACTCTAGAATCGACAATAACCTGCGACTCGCCCAGAAATACTACTACCACCAACAGCACGCACAGGACTGTCTGACCGTGGATACCAATCCTCCAAAGAAAGCAGAAATCCTGAATGAGATCAAGTTACTGAAATTCGGCCAGGAGCCTTCCTAGCAAGATGGCATTCCCTCCGAGGAACTTAAAACGGGCCCAGAGATTTTTGTAGATGTGTTCATGCTACTAATGCAAAATGTTTGGAAGGAAGGAAAGGTACCTATTGATTAGAAGAAGGGCTGGTGACCTTGTCAAGCTACCACAGAAGAGCGACCTAAATAGGCGTGTGCAACAACTGGCGAGGAATAGAGCACTACTCCACGCCAAGTGAAATACTGAGTTGTGTCATCCTGGAGAGAATGAAATATGCACAGGATGCAGAACTCCGACACTCACCGGAACAATCTAGATTCAGGAAAGGCGAATCATGCGCTGATCAAATCGCAACTCTACGCATCGTCGTCACAGAACAACACATAGAATGGCAGCCAAACCTCTACCTCAACATCCTTAACAACTTCGAAAATGCCTCCAAAATACAGCGTTGACCGACCGATACGTAATACTTCAACACTATGGAGTGCAGTGCCGAAGTCTATCTTTGTCAACCTCATTCAACAGCTGGCTATATGACAATGGCATGTGTCAAGTGATCCACAACGAAAAATTCATCGAAGAGGCTGAACTAAATACATAAGTAAGACAAGGCTGTCCCCCTATTATCACCAAAGGTATTCCCAATTATGGTGCACTGGATTATGTATCAGACTATGCACAGAGAGCGAGGAGACAGGAACACGCCAACTTTAAATGACCAGGATTTCGCAAATGACCTATGTTTCATGCTGCACAAACTCGAAGACTTGCACCCGAAAACCAACAAACTGACTGAAGAAGCAACAAAGACAGGACTTCAAATGAACACAGGTGATGAAGATAACCAACCGACCAACCAACAGAGAAAAACTAACCAGCAACAATCGCTATCAACAGAAACTTGAAAGAAGTCGCTTCACTTTTCTAAGAAGCACGGTTCCAACCACAAGCAGTCGGAACGGATGAACATATCGAAGTCACTCAGCCATCCAGAATCGGAAAGGCAAGATACACATTCGTCAATCTTAAACCAGTTCGGAAATCTTCACTAACTCAGCATAAAGGACAAGATTTGGATTTCCAACACAAGTGTAAAGTCAGTCAGTCAGTCAGTTCTTCTATACGGATCAGAAACTTGCAGTGTGCGTCACGAAAGCGATTTCCAAGAAGCCACTTCAGATTTGCATCAACAGCTACTCACTTCACTGGCTGGCTCCATAGTGAAGATCAAATGACTAGCCTGTCAGCCAGCCGGCCAGAAAGAATTAGCAACAAGAAACTCTGGTCGGCTGGCTGGGAACAAACCAAAAGGCGAAAGTCGATCGCTCAACAAACATGTAGGAGAAAATGTAGATGGATCAAGCATACGTTGAGGAGCTCGTCGAGTGACATCGCGCTCAATGCAGGCCATCGCTTGAGTGGGGTTCCAATAGGTGGTAATAAGCGGGTCATCAGTGTGAGAGTGACATGGAGGCGACCGTGTAGCGAGTTGGAGGTGACAAGAGATTACGGTCAATCGTCGACCCAGCTGAAGAGGACGGCATAAAATAAAACAGAGTAGAGATATGTTGTTGAATCCGTATGTTCCACTCGGAGCCTAACGTAATAATAACAATAATACAATTAGTCATGAAGTATTATTAGTATACATTGTATGTTATTTTCCAAGTATATCTTTTTCAAGTTATTCGAAACAATGACTGCTGGGCTGGAGTCTCCCTGGGAACACTATCACTTTACACCCATATGATGAGTCCCAGAGAGGACGAAATGCGTATCTTGGATACCACTGCCCACCATATGATTTCTTAATAATGCTATTTTTGTACATTCCCTTCAAATAATTGCATCAGATCTGTTGGTAAGCCGTTGAAACACACAAGATTATTATTAATGGGTGCGTACTGTTGAAGAGTCCTAAACAAGGACTAAACAACTGTCTAGTCCATCATTCTGGTTTTCAATAGTTGATATGTATCCACATGGTGCGTGTTTTGTTTTTGACAGTCTATTATATTTTGCTGTGTATATGGATCGATATTTCATTATAACTGACAATATGCTTTTGTCTGTCCACTAACTAAATAAACATGTATGACCTTGTTGTCACATGACATTGCAACCAATCATGTTAAGACTGCCTATTTATTGTTTCATGTGTATTAGTCATTTTCATATATACTTTTGTACTGTATACTTGTACATACTTGTTCCCACGAAATTTCGTACACTACGTACCATTTCACTCACACTCTTGTGTGACATTTATTTTCCTTGTCTGGGAAAATACAAGTATCATCGTAAACCTGGTGGTCTTCTGATTTTCCTCTTTCCGCGTCAGGACTATTAACTACTCGATGGGTACATAACAATACTTCTCTAACCGATATCACTTCGTGAATAATCTTGGAATGCAAGCCAAAACTCCTCAGCCAAAATCAAAATAGTTCAACTCTATATAATTACACTTTTTTATTCATATAGTACTGATTTCTTGAATAGTAGTGAAACCAAACAAAAAACACCAGCATGAATAAGATGCAGAGTGTTACACACATCGATATAATATAATCACTGCTGAATGTTTGAACAGATGAATGAATGAAAAGCAACAAACCCTTTAGAGCAAGACAAATCAGTCTCCATTTTTCTTCTCTTTCTTTTTTACATAAATATTACACACAGAATTTACATAATCACTTCATCCTTCTCAAACTTCACGCCTTTTTTTCTGGAAGTGGAAATTGCGGTGGGTATGTGGGCAAGAAAAGAAAAACACCAAAGGAAAATAAGGGTAGTTTTAAAAAAAGAATCCATGCGAATGAATGCAACAGGGAGTATAAACGAGTTCGTTAGTGTGTGTGTGTTTGTGTGTGTGTGTAAATGTGTGAGCGAGAGATAAAATGAAAAAGAATGAAACACAAATAAAGCCGAAATAAAGCCAAAGAGAGTACTTTTCATTTTGTCAGTCATCTATCATTTTCTCAGCAAAAAAACATACATCCTCCGCCTTCTTCACCTCTCTAACCGAATTGTAGATAATCTACATTTTGTTTACATTTGTTTCAGGGAATATTGAGAACTGAAAATTTCCTGTGATATAACAGACACACCCATCCACACACACCCAGACAAACACGCATACAAACAACTAGAACACTGAACTCAAAGGTGAACTACTCATGAACAAACAAATAATAATCACAACTAAGCAACAACAAAAAATTAATTAAAAAATAAGATATTCCTCAAATTGTAAACTGTTGAAATATGAGAGTGAATCAATCCAGTCACTTCAAGTTATTAAGTTGACGATGCTCACACACGCACGCGCAAGAATGGTTTGCATTCATTCAAAACACACTGTGAGCAAGGCGAGCATATAATAATCGGTGCAATCAAATATGGCGTCACATTTAGGGTGATAAATCGATAATGTATGTGTGTACCAAGGGAAAATTACAATATCAATTAGAAAAATAACAGTAATAACAATAATAATAATGAATAAACAACAAATGAAAGTCATTATGTCTAGTTAGTAATTGTATATCAGTTTGTGTGTGTCTGTGTGTGGTATAGACAAGAATACGTTGACCACATTGTACTTTATGACATCACTCACCTCTTTATCACAAACAAGTTTAATTATGAATAATGATCAAAATGTCAATGTTTACTTCGTGTGTGTGTGGCTGTGTGTGAGTGTGTGCATGAATGAGATAAACAAACAAGCCAACGAACAGACGATAAACACAGACACATAGTGTTCATGAATAATATTATTGTGAATAGATGATAAATGGGTCAACCTATGCAGTCTTCACATTTACATCAGTTAGTAATAGATCATCGCCATCCTCGCCAGAATCATCCCTCGCTGTTGTTGTTGTTGTCGTTGTTGAAGTTGGATTTGGAGTTGATGATGTAACCGTTATAGTTGAGACATTTGGTGCTAATGTCGACATATTTTGAGGAGATGAAGATCCAACACCCTTGACTTCATTACTATCAGTTGGTTGTACTGATGACGATGGTGATGATGACAATGAATGTGGACTGGTAGATTTTATTACATTAGGCAATAAATGACTCGATGAAGTTGAAGATGAGATATTCATTGTCGCATTGCAATTATTATCATTATTATTACATAGACTTTCAGATTCAAAAGCTGGTGGACTAGAATTCGAACGACCTGACGATGATGATGATTTAACATCAACTAGCTCATCATCTTCATCATCTAAACAAAAGTCAATAAAAACAATGAGCAGTGAATAGTGGTATAGCAAATAAACTAGTCGAGTACTACGGTGTACCCCAAATATTCATCAACCTTATTCAACAGCTGTACGACAACTGAACATGTCAAGTGATCCACAACGGAAAACTCAGCGAGGCGTTTGGAATAAACACAGGAGTCAGACAAGGGTGCTTATTATCAACAATGAATGATATTCCTAATTGTGGTGGACTGGATTATGCGTCAGACAGTGGGAAACCCTCGACAAGACAGGGATATCCTGGACCGACCGACGTGAAGAACCTAGAAGACCTAGATTTCGCGCCTGGATGATTTATGTTTGATGTCACACAAAATCGAAGATTTACAAGCGAAAACCAACAAACTGGTCGAAGAAGCAGCTGGCGAAGACAGGACTCCAGGTGAACATAGACAAGACGGAGGTGATGAAAATAATCAACCAAACAACAACAACAACAGCAACATCCAGCGCCAATCACCCACCATCAACGGGAGGGATTTGAAAGAGGTCACTTCATTCACTCACTTATCTAGGGAGCATTGCCTCAACTACACGCCAGAGGAACGGACGAGGATGTCCAATCGAGCGAGAATCAGGAAGGCGAGAAACACATTCATCAATCTGAAATCAATCTGGAAATCTTCGTCACTCAGCCAACATCGACAACAAAATCCAGTCGGATTTTCAATATAAACGTCAAGTCAGTCAGTTCTTCTATACGGATCAGAAACTTGGCGGGAGGGTCACAAAGAATATTTCCAACAGCCTGTTGCAGACCTTCATCAACAACTGTCTTCGCTCTATACTGAAGATCAGATGGCCAGGCCGGAAAAAATAACCAACAAGAAACTATGGCTGGGAACAAACAAAACAAGAAGCAATCGCCAACCAACAAATATGCAGGAGAAAGTGGAGATGGATTGGACACTCGTTGAGGAGGCCGCTGGGTGACATCGCGCGCGCGTCAGGCCATTGCTCATGTGAGACTCGAAAGGGAAGCGACGAGTGGGACGTCAATGCAAGAGTGACATGGAGGAGATCGTGTGAAGAGGAGTTGAAAGATTATGGACTAACATGGATACAGGTGAAAAGTACAGCAGAAGACAGAAGCAAGTGGAAACGTGCAGTTGAAGCCCTATGTTCAACTAGGAACCCAAGGGAGCAATAATAATAATAGCAAATAAAGGAGAGACTGACTGGTTGACTGACTTCCAATGCAGATATTTGCACAGAAGATAGAAAAAAAATAATTACGTGAAAAAAAATATGACGGTTTAATCGACCTGAAAGGCTACACAGACAATGAATGTATCTACAATAGTGAAAACGATTCTGAGCTACATTACCAACTGTCTCCAGCGGTCATTGGCTCTTAGATAAAATCCAATCAGCTACGCAGTCTATACCTCCCTACTTGGATGGTCCAAACTAACTGTCAAAGATTTCGTGGACTGATGATAGCTTTTTTTGGTTTGAATTACTCTACCCTCTTTTCCAACCTAACATTTCTCATCGAAGGAGGCGATGGCTAGGTATGCATGCGTGATACATGTTCTAACCATCTCAATCGATGCAGCTGCTGCTTCATAACCTCATCGATTGATTTCCACTCGCCTCCTTACCCATCCAGCACTCGACGCCTAACCTCAATATTCCCTCACCTTGTTATACCACTTAACATGGTAGATAGGACGCATGCACCTATGATCAAAGACGGCCGGCTAGCCAGCCTTTTTATGTCTTCCACTTTCAACGGCCACGCTTCGCTTCACAGTCATAAAGGAAAACAGAGTGAACTGTTGAGCAGTACACACGCCCTTTGGTATACAGCAGGATTTCACGTCTACAAACAACAGAGATGGCTGACATGAAGGAGACGAGAGCTTATGAACATTCATGGAACCACAGGAATGTGTACTGATGAAGAGTGTGAAACTACAACGAAACAGTTGTTGAGTTTTTCAGTGGTTCTCTAATTGACTTTTCAGATCATCATCGAACTTGAAATGATGGAGCAAGCTAAATACGATGTGGTGTTTGAAGGCCTATGTCCCACTCGGAACTTAATGGTAGTAATAAAATGTCAGCAGGTGAACACAGCAATGGACTGTGCCCACACCAATTGGAGACATTGTTAGTGCATAGTGCTATAAACCCACTCACAAAAATAGCTCATACGGAATTTCAATGTGATCACTGACACAGCTAAAACTAAAATATTGGCCCACAGGATTAAAAACAAAATCCGACGAGGTAAAAGTGTCTGATTTTCATGCGTTGAAAGTTCAAATGAGGACAAATTAGTCAAATAATTATAAATTCAGGTTTACTAGAAATCAATTGATGTGAAAATCATTCACATTATTTACATGAATATTTGTATATTTTTGTCTAGTTTTCTGTAATATATCCAATAACGATAGAACTGTAAAACACTGATTAACTTGCTATGCATAAATAATAAAACTATTTATCAGACATCATCAATGAAACATCGATAGCGTCGATAGCGCAACGGTAGAATACTCACCAGCCACGCTCACATGATCTAGAGGTCGATCCCCAACCGATAAAGTCTTAAACCTCGCTAAACCAGTTGTAAGGCCTAGTAAAGCGGGGATGTTGGGTGTGGGGCCAACAAGCAGTAATTGCTTGCGTCCAATAGTACCAACGAGCAAATAATTCCAAGGTCCGGCAACGTGTTTTTGAAGACAGCGTACGTCACCTTTCATTGAGTGGTATCATCTTGAAACACTGGTTTTCGGGGGCTTAGATAGATGATACGAATGTCATCATCCTAGCCACTTCCCATACCGCCCGCTGTTCGCTAGTCCTGAAGGACTGAATAAGTATGCCGAGGTATGACCAAGAATCGTATTCAACGGTGAACATAATCTAACTTCTTCCTTTCGTCCCTTTCTGGATCACCCCCTTCGTTTATTCTATCTCTATTTCCCTTGCATATTCTGGTTTAACTATTTGTTTTGGTGCGTTTCCTGGTGTCCATAATGTATTCTACAGGAGGGAAAGTGTCAGTTATACAATGCCATGCACCCACAAACAACGTAGACATCGAAAAGAGAGAAGAACTCTACAAACAACTACAGGCAACAATGGACAATACTCCAGCTGATGACATTAAAATACTAATGGGAGACATGGACGCCAAACTGCGACCAGACAACACAGGAAGGAAACTCATCATGGGTAGAGAAGCCCTCGGAGAAATGAATGGAAATAGAGAACTCTTCGCCGACTTCTGCGCCTTCAATGAACTAGTGATTGGTGGAGCATATACAAACACAAAGATATCCACAAGGCCACATAATAAAATAATAATAATTTTTTCTTCACGTTCCCAGTGGAATATAGGGCTTCGAGCTAGTGGCTTGAAGTTTCTGTAGCATTGTTTACTTTTACAGGATGGGTTTGCTAGCCTTATGGAAACCTTTACTCTTTACCAGCATTATTTTCTGGCTTAGCGAAGTGAAGGAGACAAGGCTACATGAGAGAACCAAAACCAAATTGACTTCATCTCAATCTCAAGGAAGTGGAGGCGCAGCCTACTGGACACTAAAGTAACAAGAGGAGCAGATGTTGGCTCAGATCACTATCTCGTACAAGGAACAATCCAAATCAAATTAAAAGCTTTCAGGGAATCAGGAGCTGCAGACAGACCACACGCCAAGTTCAACACTCAAAAGCTGAAGGACCAGGCTACAAAGGACATCTTCATTGCAAGCATAAGGGACAAAGCCGAGACACAAATCAACACCAGCGAAAAGGTCAGCGTCGAAAAGCACTGGAACAACTTGAAAACGGTGTGGAGTCAAACCTGCATAGAAATTCTAGGCAGAAAAAAGAGACAGGACAAACAGTGGCTCACTACGGACACTTGGAAACTAATAGAAGAGAGAAGGACAGTGAAACAAAAGATTATCCAGTGCACTGACGAGCAACAAAAACAGGAGCTGAATGCAAGCTACAATACACTGAACAAAAGAGTAAAGAAGAATGCCAGGGAAAAAGAAAAGAAAATATTATGAAGCCATGGTAAGTGAAGCAGAACAAGCTGCAGGCAAAGGAGACCTCGCCACACACTGCCAAACAACTAGGCACCTATCGGGTAAAAGATCGACAAAGAGTAAACCAGTAAAGGATGACAATGGAAAGTCAATCACCAAAGAAGTGGAGCAAAGAAAACACTGGGTTGAACACTTCATAAGACTTCTAAATCGACCGCCACCTACAACGCACCCAACAATACCAACAGTGGAAGCAGAACTACCAGTGAACATCGACCCTCCGACGAAATCAGAAGTCCTGAATGCAATCAAGATGCTAAAAGCTGGAAAAGCAGCATGACCAGATGGAATCCCAGCAGAAGCTTTGAAAATGGACCCAGAGACAACAGCGGAGTTGATGACGCCATTACTGGAGGTGTGGAAAGATGGCAAAATACCTGAGGATTGGAAGAAACGATACTTATTCAAACTGCCAAAAGCAAAAGCTGGCGCATCTTCCTAGAGAGAATCAAACACGCCAACCTGGATGAGAAACTTCGACTGGAACAGGCCGGATTCAGGAGAAACAAGTCATGTATTGATCAAATCGCCACACTACGGATCATCATTGAACAAAGCTTGGAATGGCAGTCACCTCTCTATCTCAACTTCGTCGACTTTGAAAAGGCATTCGATAGTGCAGCGTCGATCAAGAGGTGATTTGGCAACTACTTAACTACAACGGGGTGCTACTGACAATTATGCAACTCATCCCACAGTTGTACGACAATGCTGCATGCCAAGTAATCCACAACGGGAAACTTACGGAAGCCTTCGAAGTGAGGACGGGAGTGAGGCAAGGCTGTCTACTATCGCCAATGATTTTCCTGATTGCAGTAGATTGGATAATGCCACAGACAACGGCCAATGAGGAAACAGGCATAAAATGGACTCACACAAAAATAGACTTGGAGGATCTGGATTTCGCCGATGACATATATATGTCTGATTTCCCACAAACTGGAAGATATGCAAGTGAAAAGCAACAAGTTGGCAGAAGAAGCATCAAAGATAGGACTTCACGTGAACATAGATAAAACAGAGGTGATGAAGATTCCTAGCCAACACGAACAGCCACTGAAACAACAACAGACAACAATCAGCCAGCATAAGTGGGAGGAACCTGAAAGAAACAACCTCCTTTACCTATCCACCTACCTGGGAAGCATTGTTTCAACTACAGGCCAGCAGAACTGACGAGGATATCAAAGCAAGGATCGGGAAAGCAAGACAAGCTTTCATTACTCTCAAGTCTGTGTGGAAGTCAACATCACTCAGCATCAAAAATAAGATCCATCCGGATTTTCAACTCCAATGTGAAGTCAGTCAGTACTACTATATGGATCAGAGACCTAACCAGCGCGTCATAAAGAGCATCCCAAACAAACTACAGACCTTCATTAACAGTTGTCTTCGCTCAATACTCAAGATCAGATGGCCGGCCAGAAAAGACCAGGAACAGGGATCTCTGGGGCGAACCAATCAGGAACCGATTGTGAAACAAATAAGCAGGAGGAAATGGAGATGGATTGGCCATACTGTGAAGAAACCATCAAATAACATCACTAGATAAGCCCTCGAGTGGAACCCAAAAGGGAAGCGGCGAGTTGGTTATCAGTGCGAGGGTGACTTGGAGGAGGTCATGTGAAGGGGAGATGAAAGCGCGTGAGCAGACTTGGAGAGGGGTGAAAACGTTGGCAGAGGACCGAAAGCAATGGGGACGCGCGGCTGAAGCCCTATGTTCCTCTAGAAATTAAAGGAAATAATAATAAGATAATAATGTACGACGTTTGTTTGTGCTTCACTGTCATCTAATTTTATAAAACAAAAATTAGGAAACGAGAAAATTCCATAATACAACTTTGAACACTGGAGATGAATAACCTTCCCTTTTTCTTCTATAATACTGATGAATAATATCATTAGGAAGAGGGAGAAGTAGCTTTAAATACAGACCCTGAGTGCCCACTGCCGAAGAGTCTTAAACTAGGACGAAACAGGTGTCCATTACACCTTTCCAGTTTCCAATGGCTCCCTATATGATATCAGTCCGTCATCAAACGTCTAAAGCAAACCAAATCTCTGCAAACTAACCCTCAAAATTTTGATCTGATGCTACTTGCTAATGACTGGCTATAGGAAGAAGTAGACTGGAATTCTACTGAGAAGTCCTGACCGACAATGGGGTTCACCCGATCGGGAATGAGATCATCTACTCGCCACCAATGACGGTGGTTGGTGGTTGTGTTAAAACCATAAATTGGTAGATGTTGGAACTCATGGACTGGCCACTGGATCGAGTCCCAGTGGCTAAATAGTCTAAGAGCTCACCTTGCCTTGTGACCCGTAAAGTCCTAGATTCGAACCCTGGTGGTGAGTGTGCACTGCCGAAGAGTTCCAAACCAGGGCGAAACAGTTGGCCAGTACTGCTTAGTGGTTTTCAATGGTTTGATGACATTAGATGATTGGAGGCAATCGGTAGAAAGCCTTGGACCTAGGTTTCGTGGTAGTTGGCACTCGTCAGCAAGGCGTATCTGAAATCTTGAAGGAACTCATGTTCATTCAATGGTGATTCCCTAAATGATATCAATCCGTCATCAAACTTGAAAAGCCAATCAAATCCCTACAAACTGACTATTAAAAATCTAAATAAATCAACTTACCAACTTGAGGAAACGATGATTGTGTTGTTTTAGGATGCCTTGATTCTAGATAAGAATTATGCATACCAGTATCATCATTACAAGTATTACATTCAATTGTACTACTTGTATTGAAGAGTAATGGAGTTCTTTCTTCACCAGCTTCATAATGTCCATTAGACTGTTGAGATTCTACAGACGCCCGTCGATTATCACGATCATGACTATTACGACGTCTGATAAAATTATATAATCGTCTTGGAATAGATGCTAATCGATCATTATCATTCACCACCTCCACATCACTTTCATCAGGCATATCAGGTGCACCTGGTAACTGGACTATTTGATTACATATTGGACAACGTCGACGATTACATAATAGCCAAGGATCTATGCATTTCATATGAAAAGCTAAATAAAAAGGGAGAAATAAACAGAAAAGTAGGATGAAAAAATAGATATGACTACTACCCCCCCGTCCGCCACATTTTTAAGTAAGATGTCTTTTTCGACTGTTAGATTTTCGCCACAAACCAACACATTTTTTTAAATTTTTTATGTTTTATTACAGCTTGATTCCACACTGTATTTTTGGTACAGGTATAGAATTTTCAGCATGTGATATCGGTAGCCTAAATTTTGCAGGCCAACCATAGATATCAGGTGTGCATCGGCAGGGTATCGAACCCCGGACCATGTGCATGGTCGGCGAGAGTCCTAACCGCTGTACTACCGACGCATATCAGCTGACTTTTGACAGCGCTGACCGCAAATTAATTTGGAAACTAATTCAACACCACCGAGTGAATTATCCTAAACCCTAATCAACATCATTCAACAGTTGGTTGGCTATATGACAATGCAACGTGTCAGCTGAGCCACAACGAAAAACTCAATCAAGCGGCTGAAGTGAATACTGGAGTAGGACAAGGTTACCTACTACAATCGACGATATTCTAAAATGTGGTGGACTGAATTATGCAAGAGACTGTGGAGAGTGAGAAGACAGGAATACGCCAGACCACAGATAAAAAGACTCTAGAATATCTGGATTTCGCAGATGATATATATCTCATGTCACACAAACTCGAAGAATGACAGGTGAAAACCAACAAGTTGGTAGAAGAATCAGGTAGAGTAGACAGGATTGCAGGTGAACATGGAGAAGACGGAGAGGGGTGAAAATAACCAACGAATAGCAACAACAACCAGCATCAATTACTATCGACGGGAGAAATTCGAAAGGGGTCACTGCCTGCACTTCACCAGTCAGCATTATATATATATATATATATATATATATATATATATATTGTCACTAGCCAGAAAGAATACACCGCCCTACATGACTGGTTCAAACTAACTATCAAAGCTTAAATGGACTGGTTGCAACTTTCGATTTGATCACCATTAACTCTTTCCCTTACCTAATCCTATGTCAGCTAGCAATTCCCACCAAGGAAGGCGATAGCTCAGAATGCGTAACACGTGTACTAGCCATCTCAATTGATTTAGCTGCACAACCTCATAGATTGACCTACCCCTCTTTACCAAACATTCGATGCATAACCTCATTATTACTCACACGATTATACCATCTAGCACAGGAGATCGAACATAAATATATTTGATCGGCGATAGGTAGCCTTTATATATATATATATATATATATATATATATATAGAGAGAGAGAGAGAGAGAGAGATTTGATCAATCAAAGACTGATATAGTATCGATTTCGGGGTAGATTTCGTCACGATTGATTGATGTAATTGATTATCTTGGTTTTCTGGAAAACAAAAGAGATAGAACAGCTCGAAGTATTTGGTTTTTTTCATTCTTAATATTAAAAGGTGAAGAACACCGTTTTCTGATCAGACTATAAGTTTACAATAGCTAGACACTTTATTTAATTCTCATAAAATGTGTGTATGCGTGTGTGTGTGTCTATACGCGTATATACATGTATTGTTACCACTATCTCTATTCATCAATTGATGCATTTTTTTAACAATCTCAATCAATCCAAAAGTAAAATTAGTCTATACTTGTTATCATGTCAGCATCAATCAATCAATGAATCGATCAATCGACATTGTTTCTTGTCTTCGAAAATCAATTTCAACTTTGAAAATTTCAGGTTACAAATTAAATATATTTGAATTAAATCATATTCATATATATATCTGAATTTTTGATTACACTAGATAAAGATCGATAAATTTTATCACCACACACTCATTATGTAATTGAAAATTAGGTAACGAAGTGAAATCGATCGTCAGAGTACCATTTCAAAATCAAAGGGTATACTAATGTGAACAGCTGCTTCCACTACTTAATGCCACAAATCTTTACCAACCTTATCTAAAAGCTATATGGTGATGACGATGTTACCAGATGTCAAGTGATCCACAAAAGAAAACAGTTAGCGAAATCTCTAACGTGAGGACAAGAGTAAGACAAGACTATCTGCTTACTATCAACAATGATATTCCTATTAGATTGGTTGGACAGGAAGCCTTGACTTGCCTAGGTTTCGGGTTGGTTGGCACTCACTCACCAGTCAGTCAAATTTTCAATATGTCCAACATACTCGAATAGCTTAGTAATAACGTCTCTGACTGCAGAAATGAGTGGCACGGGGGATTCGAACATGAATTTCTCCAAGACTGTATATATGCCTTGTTGACTGGTGTCATGAGTGCCAACTAGCACGGAATCTAGATCAAAGTCTTCTTGCCGAATGCCCTAAGCTATTTTAATATTAATAATTCAAAGTGCACCGTGATGTCAAATCACCTGAAATGGCGGCCAAATTGCAATTCTGGTGGACTAGATTATGCATAAGACAGTAATACTTTGAACCGACAGGAAAACTCTAGAAGATTTGGAATTCCCAAACGATTTATGTCTTATGTTACATAATTTCGAAATCTTACTCACTGATCACCACCACCAACAACAACAACAAGCGCTAATAGCTATCACCGAAAAAAACTTTCAGAGAGGTCACTTCTAGGCAGAATCGTTTCAGCAAAAGAGGATGCTAGAGAACAGGAAAACACAGAGATGTCCTATTGAAGCCCCTTGTTCCACTCGGAACCCAAAGGAACAATAATAATAATAATCAACAGTACACACCTACGTCCCCAATTAGGGTTCAACTAATGACCGTCAGATAACAAAGAAAGCCCCTAAACTGTTTCACCGAGCTTGATAGAATCTAACGCTTCGTGGTCAGTTTGTGACATACAGTGCCAGTATCAACCGATGGTGACTAACTCTATTAGTGACAGTTAATGGTAAGTGTGAAGTCAGATACTCTCCGATGTCAGTGGCTCGTGGTGGAGGTCACCTTCGTAACCCAAAGACCCTAGGTTTGATCCCTAGTGGGATCATTAGTGTGTATTGTTTAGAAATCCCGGAGCACGACAAAACAGCTGTCTGTCCAGTAATCCATGGTCTTGAATGGTTCTATGATTGGTGTCAGTTCGCCATCTAACCTCAAATTAATGAATTCCCTGTAAACTCATACTTGGAAAACTTTTACGAGAATGAAGAAAGGATATCTGTGCAATCTACTTTACGGCCTTTCAAATTTTCTGCACAGAAAGATATTTATTTATTTTTCATTTTATTATTCCCTGGGTTCCAAGTGGAACATAGGGCTTTAACAACATATCTCCACTTTTTTCTACTCTCTACTGTCCTCTTCAGATGGTTGACCCTACGATTGACCATAATTTCTCATCCCCTCTAACTCGCCGCACGATGTCCTCCATGTCACTCTCAATCAACGACCTACTCGTCGCCTCCCATTGAGATTCTACTCAAGCGATGACCTGCATTGACTGCGACGTCATTCGACGGCCTCCTCAAGGAATGTCTGTACCATCTCCATTTTTTCCTACATATTTGTTAAGCGATTGGCTGTCGCCTATTGGTTTATTCCCAGCCAGCCGACCAGAGTTTCTTGTTGCTAATTCTTTCTGGCCGGCTGGCTGACAGGCTAGTCATTTGATCTTCACTATGGAGCCAGCCAGATAAGTGAGCAACTGTTGATGCAAATCTGAAGTGGCTTCTTGGAATTCGCTTTCGTGACGCACACTGCAAGTTTCTGACCCGTATAGAAGAACTGACTGACTGACTGACTTTACACTTGTGTTGAAAATCCAAATCGTGTCCTTTATGCTGAGTTAGTGAAGATTTCCGAACTAGTTTAAGACTGATGAATGTGTATCTTGCCTTTCCGATTCTGGATGGCTGAGTGACTTCGATATGTTCATCCGTTCCGACTGCTTGTGGTTGGAACCGTGCTTCCTAGATAAGTGAAGGAAGTAACCTCCGTCAAATCTCTCCCACTGAAGGTGACCAGGGTGCTAGTTGTTGTTGCTATCGGTGGTGTTCGGTTATCTTCATCACCTCCGTCTCCACCTCCTCTATGTTCACCTAGAGTCCTTTCTTCGTTGCCTGCCTGCTTCCATTGCCAGTTTGTTGGTTTCCGCCTGCAAGTCTTCGAGATTGTGTGACATTAGGCATAAATGATCCACGAGCGGAATCCAGATCTTCTAGAGTCTTGTTGTCGGTCCAAATTATTCCTGTCTTCTCACTCCACATAGTTTGACGCACAATCCAGTCCACCAAAACTTGGAATATCACAGTGATAATAGGCGGACAGCCTTGTCTTACTCTTGTATTCATTTCGAACGCCTCGCTGACAGGATATATATATATATATCACATTTCTTTAGCACGACGAAAAAAGAGGTCAAACTGTATGTCTCAAGAAGCAAACAGTTTGGTTATCACATTACATGACAAACACAAACACCTTTTTGTTGAGAAAATTTCTTATTTTTTATCGATCTCGATAGTATATACTACATATATATATATATATATATATATATATATATATATATATATATATATATATTTTATATGTGGGGGACCGATGAAGTGAATAGGAACTGAATTTTATGAAAGGTGTGAGTGTTTCATCAGCTGAAAGATTATTGACTGCAAAACATTTCACATTCTTGGTCACAATTTTATCATAAGGCACACTGACGAAATGTTAGTCTACCTTGTTTATTATTCACTACATATAGAGTCATGATGCCTTACCTGCATACAACCGTCAATGTTTAGATTATTCGGATATATGCACACACACACACACCTCTATGAATGGACATTAGCCTTTATTTTCATTTTATTCTTTTGCATTCTGAGTGGAACATACGGCTACAAGTTTGAATTTTTAGAAGTAGAGGTGTTATTCCCTTTTTACGCCCAACTTTCCCTCTGTATCGGGCGGCTTACAACTGAATAAACGGGGTTAAGGAGTGAGTCGGTCAGGAATCGAATCCCTGACCAGGTGACAGACATGGTTAGTTCTGTATTGACTGCTTGACTAACTGGCTGCAACAAAGAACTTGGTACAGAAGTGCAACAATCCAATTTGCCGCACTCCAATTAGAACAAAAAGGAAGATAAAACAGAAAGGAAAAAAGAGACTTTTCCATAGTTTGGTTTGTAAGGGTTAGTTATGTTTTTACCAGTTGATCACGGATTGATATCAGTTAGAAAACCATTGAAAACGAGAGAGAGTACTACACAGCTGTTTCGTCCTAGTTTGGAAATCATCGGTAGTACGCACCCACCGCCAAGGTTTCAACCCAGGACCTTCTGTTTACGAGGCAAGCTCTTATACCATTCAAACACTGGGACCCGATTCAATGGCTCACCAATTCTAACTTCGACCAATTCGTGATTTGGCGTGACCCCAACGATTGTCGTTGGTGAGACATCCATCCACACACGTGACAATGGTTGGGGTCACGCTAAATCATGAATTGGTAGAAGTTAGAATTCGTGAGCCATTGAATCGGGTCCCAGTGGCTGAATGGCATACGAGCTTGCCTTGTAACCGGAATGTCCTGGGTTCGAATCCCAAAGGATGCGTACTGCCGACGATTCCCAAACTAGGATGAAACAGCAGCCGTCCAAAAATCCCTGGTTTTCAATGGTTCTTTAACTGATATCAATCCGTGATTAACTCGTAAAAAAAGAGACTGAAAAGAACGGCAGCAAGTAAAGGAGAAAGAAGAATAACAATTGAAAACAATAAGATTTTAATGGATATTGGAGATCACAGAGAGCGTATGCATCTGCGGCAGTCATTGAAAATGATTTTAAGCCCATTTCATTAACAGCCCGTAGTCATTAGTTCTCAGCATTCCGACGACTTCAATCGCCACTCCGCCCTACGTGGCTGACTCCAAACTGTCAACGATTTCATAGAATGATCCCATGCTTTGGTTTGACCACAACTAGGTTTTTTTACAACCTGATCCATCCTATGTCAGCTAATACTCCCTGTCGAGGAAGGCGATGGCTAGCGCATGCGTAGCATATATCCTGACTGTCTCAATGACTATCAATGTAGTTTCAAAACCTCCTCGATTGACCTACCCCCTCCATACCTAAAAGTAGGCTCCTAACCTCATCATTAGTCACCCTATTATACTGCCTAATACGAAAGATGGGATGGACACACTTATGATCAAAGACAGCCAGTCTTCCCATGTCTTCTACTTTCAATAAATATGTCTCACAGCCATAAAGGAGGACTGAGTGAACTAGTGAGCAGTACACACGCCCTTTGATCGATAGCGGGAACATATATATATATATATATATATATATATATATATATATATGCAATCAATTGCTTATTTTATACTCGTGACAAAGAGATTAATCTACTTTGCAATTACACAGACTAAAAAAGGACCTACGAATTAAATTGCCTTCCCTTCTTGAAGCCTATTACCTGAAACTTTCTACAAGTATTAGTAGCTTAAGGGATAAAAGAAATTTCGGGGAAGGGGGACTGTAGAATAACACAGAGCTAGTAAATTTTATAATATGTAAAAAAAATGAAAAAGCTTGCAGCTTTAAAGCATCAGATCCCACAAGATACACGCCTTCCAACGAATAAATCACAGCTTTTGATCCATACTCCATAAAATCAAAATCTGAACCACACTCACCTTAGGCTAACATTAATGGCCAAAGAAAGATGAGGGAATATTCACCTCATTTACCACATTAAGTTTACAATTACCACTGGTTTACCTTATCCTATCTAATACTACACAAATAATTTCAACAATAAAGTCTCTACATGTCTTCTATTGTTAGTGAAAATATCAGAGGGGCATAGACGATGGATAGCTCCAATGAACAGTACACTTTTCCCTTTGACCGCGACAATCGAGATGACCTATACAGCAGAACGAAAAACAAGCAAGTGACAAGCATTCACATACACATATAAGACATCTGTGTCTGTGCCTTTCTACTGTGGCTGACACACAAATTTGAACATAATGCGGAGTCCTCAAAACATTCAATGTTTCCCGACAACCAATTGCAATACTGTGCAGTTAACCTGGCAATGACCCCCACCTACTGTGTGTAAGGGCTGATGATACTACTTGGTTGACAGAAATTTAGGCTAGTGGAGCAAGGTTTGAGCTCGTAACCCAGTGGTTGTTGGAAGTCGAGCGCCTAAACTAATGGTCCAAGGTTACACACGGTCACACAAAACAGGCATAATTCACACACTAAACCCTAACGCGTAATAACACGAAACACACTGTTAATAATATGTGCACACATACACATATATCAATAATATTACTACTTATTAATATTACATGGGATCCAAGTGGAACATAGGGCTTCAACAACACATCTCCACTGTATTCTATTTTCTGCTGGCCTCTTCAGCTGGGTCCACGACTGTCTATAATCTCTCATATCCTTCTCCCCAAACAATCTCCTCCATATCACCCTTGCATTGACGACCTACTCGTCACTTTCCATTGAGATTACACTCGGGGGACGGCCTGCATTGAGCGTGATGCCATTCGACGGCCTCGTCAACGTATGCTCGATCAATGTCCATTTTCTACTATATATTTATTGAACAATCGGTTCTCGCCTATTGGTTTGTTCCAAGCCAGAGTTTCCTGTTGCTAATTCTTCCTGACCAGCTGGCCACTTGATCTTCAGTATGGAGCCAATGAAGTGGGCAGTTGTTGATAAAAGTGCACAGTGCAGGTTTCTGACTCGTATAGAAGAACTGACTGACCGATTTCATACTTGTGTTGAAAATCTGAATCTTGTTCTTTGTGCTGACTGAGTTAGTGTAGAAGATCACCAAACTGGTTTCAGGTTAATTAACGCGTAGCTAGCCTTTCCTATTCTGACTGGCTGGCTGACTAGTTTTGAAACCTTCATTCGCGCCATCCGTCAGTAATTAAAACCGTGCTTCCTGGCCAGACAAGTGAAGGAGGTAATTTCTGTCAAATCTCTCCCATTGATAGTTACCGGTAGGCTGGTTACTATTTCTTTTATAGTTGGTTCATTATCTTTATCACCTGCGTCTTTTCTTTCTGTGCTCACCTGGAGTCCTGTACTATTACTACTGACAATAACAAAGGGTAGTATAAGTTTAAAAAAAGAAAAAAAGCCTCACACTATACTTAATGCATAAAATTACGTTTATCGATCCGAAAACCATAAAATAAGTAAAGCCACTCATTGACAATCATCAACACCCTAATCATCATCATACTGACATACACAAATTCTAACGTTTATTGTCTTTTCTCTTAAAACACATCACTATTTTATTTTCAACTAACCACTGGAAAAACATATTAATGATATAATATGCATATATATCATTTAAATCACATGTTGTGTTAATTTAAAAGTGAAGACAGTAAAATATTACAATTCCATATTAGATAAGTTTTGTTTCATACAGTATTCATATAACCGGATGAGCTCATAACCACTGTAATGTATTATTCACACACACTGTTCACAGTCACGGTAATTCACCGTAGTTTCATTGGTAATCATAAGTCACAAGGAGTGGATGCATCTGCACCAACCACTGAGAACGATTTTTAGCCGTATCACCAATTGTCTCCAGTTTTCATTAGTGTTTACCATCCCGAGTACTCCAATCAGTCAGGAAGTCTACACCTCCCTATGTGGCTGGCTGAAACTAACTGTTGTGGATTTCATTGACTGGTGCCAAGTCTTTGTTTGACCGCCGCTAGCCTTTTTCCAGCCTGTCCCTACATCCGCTAACATTGCCCGTCTAGAAAGGCGATGACTAGGCATCCGTAACACATATTCTAACCATCTCAATCGGTGTAGCTACTTCACAACCTTATAGATTGATTTACCCTACCTCCTTACCTAGCACTCGATCGATACCACACTCCAATATTGCTCACCCTATTATACCATTTCACACGGGAAGTAGAACGCAGGCACCCATGATCGAAAACAGCTAATCTTTTCATGTCTTTCCCTTTCAATGACCAGGTCTCACAGCTATAAAGGAGGACGGAGAGGACTGATGAGCAGTACACACGCCCTTTGATCGATAGCCAGCCGGATATCACGTCTGCGCCACAGAGACGGCGTAAACTGGCATATGTGAAGCTAGCTTTCCGTATCCGTGATGAGATTTCATCGGCGATCAACCCGTTGGCACTGGCTCATGGTACTTTCCAAATAAGTGAAGTGGTCAACACGCTCTACCAACCACTTCACTCCCTATCTTTAAGCCAGCTAGGAGTCAATGTAGTCCACAGTCAAGTCGTGTAGTATCATCTTGCATTTGGCGGGAGCGAATCGTATGCCAAACATTCGAAGACCAGCGAAAAGGTCAGCGTCGAAAAGCACTGGAACAACTTGAAAACGGTGTGGAGCCAAACCTGCATAGAAATCCTAGGCAGAAAAAAGAGACAGGACAAACAGTGGCTCACTACGGACACTTGGAAACTATTTTATTTATTTTTATTTTATTTTTTTATTTTTGGTTACAGCTTGACTCCACACCGTATTTTTGGTACAAGTGTGGAATTTTCAGCGTGGATATCGGTAGCCCAAAATTCGCAGGCCGACCATAGATAACTAATAGAAGAGAGAAGGACAGTGAAACAAAAGATTATCCAGTGCACGACGAGCAACAAAAACAGGAGCTGAATGCAAGCTACAATACACTGAACAAAAGAGTGAAGAAAAATGCCAGGGAAGACAAAAGAAAATATTATGAAACCATGGCAAACGAAGCAGAACAAGCTGCAGGCAAAGGAGACCTCGCCACACTCTACCAAACAACTAGGCACCTTTCGGGCAAACGTTCGACACAGATTAAGCCAATAAAGGACGACAATGGAAAGTCAATCACCAAAGAGGTGGAACAGAGAAAGCACTGGGTTGAACACTTCAAAAGACTTCTAAATCGTCCGCCACCTACAACACGTCCAGCAATACCAACAACGGAAGCAGAACTACCAGTGAACACTGACCCCCCGACGAAATCAGAAGTCCTGAATGCAATCAAGATGCTTAAAGCTGGGAAAACACCGGGACCAGATGGAATCCCAGCAGAGGCTTTGAAAATAGACCCAGAGACAACAGCGGACTTGATGACACCACTGCTGGAGAAGGTGTGGAAAGAGGGCAAAGTACCCGAGGATTGGAAGAACAGTTACTTATTCAAACTTCCAAAGAAAGGAGACTTAAGTCAATGTAAAAACTGGCGTGGAATTATGCTTCTGTCCATTCCAAGCAAGATACTAAGTCGCATCATCCTGGAGAGAATCAAACAAGCCCTAGATGAAAAACTTCGTCCGGAACAGGCTGGATTCAGGAGAAACAAATCATGTATTGATCAAATCGCCACTCTACGGATCATCATTGAACAAAGCTTGGAATGGCAGTCACCTCTCTATCTCAACTTCATCGACTTTGAAAAGGCCTTCGACAGCGTCGATCGAGAGGTCATTTGGAAACTACTTCGCTACTACGGGGTCCCATCGACAATTATACACCTCATCCAACAGTTATACGACAATGCTGCATGCCAAGTAATCCACAACGGGAAACTTACGGAAGCCTTCGAAGTGAGGACGGGAGTGAGGCAAGGCTGTCTACTATCACCAATGATCTTCCTGATTGCAATTGATTGGATAATGCGACAGACAACGGCAACCAACGAGGGAACAGGCATAAAATGGACTGACACAAAAGACTTGGAGGATCTGGATTTCGCCGATGATATATGTCTGATTTCCCATAAACTGGAAGATATGCAAGTGAAAAGTAACAAGTTGGCAGAAGAAGCATCAAAGATAGGACTTCACGTGAACATAGATAAAACAGAGATGATGAAGATTCCTAGCCAACATCAACAGACAACAACAACAGACCACAATAAGCATAAATGGGAAGAACCTGAAAGAAACAACCTCCTTCACCTACCTGGGAAGCATCGTCTCAACTACAGGCGGAACTGACGAGGACATCAAAGCCAGAATCGGAAAAGCAAGACAAGCTTTCATTACTCTCAAATCTGTGTGGAGGTCAACAGCAATCAGCATCAAAAATAAGATCCGGATTTTCAACTCCAATGTGAAGTCAGTGCTACTATACGGATCAGAGACTTGGCGAGTCATAAAGAGCATCTCAAACAAACTTCAAACCTTCATTAACAACTGTCTCCGCTCAATACTCAAGATCAGATGGCCAGAAAAGATCAGCAACAGGGATCTCTGGGAGCGAACCAATCAGGAACCGATTGTGAAACAAATAGGCAGAAAGAAATGGAGATGGATTGGCCATACGCTGAGGAAACCATCAAGTGACATCACTAGACAAGCCCTCGAGTGGAACCCGAAAGGGAGGCGGCGAGTTGGTCGTCCAAGGGTGACTTGGAGGAGGTCATGCGAGGAGGAGATGAAAGCATGTGGACAGACCTGGAGCAGGGTGAAAAAGTTGTCAGAAAACCGAAGTCAATGGAGGTGCGCAGCTGAAGCCCTATGTTCCTCTAGGAACTAAAGGATACAATAATAATAATAATAATTAATCCAACGCCTAGATAGGACAGCCATATAAAGAAAGAACAGTAGAGAATAACACAGATAAGAAGTAGGATTTATAATAAGACTACAATCAAGATGTTACTTAAATCAAAACAACTCAATTAAAGACAAAATTTGTCGACTCAACAACCCAATAGATCGCATTAGGAAAAACAATACATCATTTACTAAATACCATGTAATGACTACGAAGTGTCAATTACACAGATCAAACTAGTGGATCAAGGTTAGTTGGATTATCCAACCATTGAAGTTTAGCTAGAATTAGATTAAATGACCTTACTAACTAAGTTAAATAACCTAAAAAATGGGCTCAGTCATTGCAATGCATTCACTTGAATGTTATCACAGAAATAAGGTGGGATAGGATGAAAGTATTAAAAAGAAGTACTACAGCTAGACAAAGAGAGACTTCAACCACTGAACCGCATACGTGGAATCGAAATGACGTAACGCTATTCGAGCTGCCACCCTCTAACCCCCCACCCCCACCCCGTGTACCACATAAAGCAAGAGAAGAAAGTAAAAAGAGATTCAAAATAGAGATGATAATAAATAATGAAGTGTGAATGAAGGAAAAAGAATATTAGCATTGAAGAACAGTAGATATTTGCAGGACATTAAAAGTCACAAGGAGTGTGGATGCATCTGCGCCAACCACTGACAACAATGATTTTGAGCGATATCATGAACTGTCTCTGACCATCATTGGCTTTTGCCATCCCGAGTACCCCCCCCTGTGATGAGAGAGCTGTCTGCTAGCTAAAATCTGTAGAGAGCAATTCATATCAATATTTACGTCCCAAATCTTGGTCATGAGAAAAGAACAAGAACAAAGCCTAACCTTGAGGAACTCAACAACCAATAACAGCAGACTTTGCGTGAGTGGATACGATTCGCAGATATATGGACTGACCTTCACAGAAATGGCCACAAAAAGATGACTGAATAACTTTCAGCGAGAAAACAACCAATCAGAAGACAATGTTTCTCTGCTAATAATAACGATTAATAATGTACGTAAATATATATATATATCGCTTGATTATCTGAATAAACGATCTGTTGTCTGGCCCCTGTCTTCTGTCGTTACAACACGACTTCGAAAATTGAGTTTTGCAGTTTTCTTTGTTTTCTCCTATTTTTTGTAGGGGTGGTAGAATTCTGCCCCACCAACTCAATTAGAAACAAGCTTTGTCCATTAAAGGATCCTGTGGAAGCCTTTAAAACAACACACTTTAGTGCATTTAATTCCCTGTCTGCAAAGATTTCCAGGTCAAATACATAGGTTAAAGTAATAGAACAGGTGCATTCAAACTAGCCGAGCAAAAAAACCTAGCAAAATCGAGGTTAATTGACCCGAAAAAGATAAGAAATCTAGAGAATAGTTCAGCTAGAGCACTATTATTTATTATTCATTATATCTTTTAGTTCCTAAAGAAACATAGGGCTTCAGCCGCGTGTCTCCATTGCCTTCTGTTTTCTGCCAACTTTTTCACCCCGCTCCAAGTCTGTCCACACGCTTTCATCTCCCCTTCACATGACCTCCTCCAAGTCACCCTCGCACTGATAACCAACTCGCCGCTTCCCTTTCGGGTCCCACTCGAGCGATGGCTTGTCTAGTGATGTCGCTTGATGGTTTCTTCACAGTATGGCCAATCAATCTCCATTTCTTCCTGCATATTTGTTTCACAATCGGTTCCTGATTGGTTCGCCCCAGAGATCCCTGTTCCTGGTCTTTTCTGGCCGGCCATCTGATCTTGAGTATTGAGCGAAGACAACTGTTAATGAACGTCTGAAGTTTGTTTGGGATGCTCTTTATGACGCGCTGGTTAGGTCTCTGATCCATATAGTAGTACTGACTGACTTCACATTGGAGTTGAAAATCCGGATGGATCTTATTTTTGATGCTGAGTGATGTTGACTTCCACACAGACTTGAGAGTAATGAAAGCTTGTCTTGCTTTCCCGATCCTTGCTTTGATATCCTCGTCAGTTCTGCTGGCCTGTAGTTGAAACAATGCTTCCCAGGTAGGTGGATAGGTAAAGGAGGTTGTTTCTTTCAGGTTCCTCCCACTTATGCTGGCTGATTGTTGTCTGTTGTTGTTTCAGTGGCTGTTCGTGTTGGCTAGGAATCTTCATCACCTCTGTTTTATCTATGTTCACGTGAAGTCCTATCTTTGATGCTTCTTCTGCCAACTTGTTGCTTTTCACTTGCATATCTTCCAGTTTGTGGGAAATCAGACATATATATGTCATCGGCGAAATCCAGATCCTCCAAGTCTATTTTTGTGTGAGTCCATTTTATGCCTGTTTCCTCATTGGCCGTTGTCTGTGGCATTATCCAATCTACTGCAATCAGGAAAACCATTGGCGATAGTAGACAGCCTTGCCTCACTCCCGTCCTCACTTCGAAGGCTTCCGTAAGTTTCCCGTTGTGGATTACTTGGCATGCAGCATTGTCGTACAACTGTGGGATGAGTTGCATAATTGTCAGTAGCACCCCGTTGTAGTTAAGTAGTTGCCAAATCACCTCTTGATCGACGCTGCACTATCGAATGCCTTCTCAAAGTCGACGAAGTTGAGATAGAGAGGTGACTGCGATTCCAAGCTTTGTTCAATGATGATCCGTAGTGTGGCGATTTGATCAATACATGACTTGTTTCTCCTGAATCCGGCCTGTTCCAGTCGAAGTTTCTCATCCAGGTTGGCGTGTTTGATTCTCTCTAGGAAGATGCGCCAGCTTTTGCTTTTGGCAGTTTGAATAAGTATCGTTTCTTCCAATCCTCAGGTATTTTGCCCTCTTTCCACACCTCCAGTAATGGCGTCATCAACTCCGCTGTTGTCTCTGAGTCCATTTTCAAAGCTTCTGCTGGGATTCCATCTGGTCATGCTGCTTTTCCAGCTTTTAGCATCTTGATTGCATTCAGGACTTCTGATTTCGTCGGGGGGTCAGTGTTCACTGGTAGTTCTGCTTCCGTTGTTGGTATTGTTGTGTGCGTTGTAGGTGGCGGACGATTTAGAAGTCTTTTGAAGTGTTCAACCCAGTGTTTTCTTTGCTCCACTTCTTTGGTGATTGACTTTCCATTGTCATCCTTTACTGGTTTACTCTTTGTCGATCTTTTACCCGATAGATGCCTAGTTGTTTGACAATGTGTGGCGAGGTCTCCTTTGCCTGCAGCTTGTTCTGCTTCACTTACCATGGCTTCATAATATTTTCTTTTCTTTTTCCCTGGCATTCTTCTTTACTCTTTTGTTCGGCGTATTGTAGCTTGCATTCAAATCCTATTTTTGTTGCTCGTCGGTGCACTGGATAATCTTTTGTTTCACCATCCTTCTCTCTTCTATTAGTTTCCAAGTGTCCGTAGTGAGCCACTGTTTGTCCTGTCTCTTTTTTCTGCCTAGAATTTCTATGCAGGTTTGACTCCACACCGTTTTCAAGTTGTTCCAGTGCTTTTCGACGCTGACCTTTTCGCTGGTGTTGATTTGTGTCTCGGCTTTGTCCCTTATGCTTGCAATGAAGATGTCTTTTGTATCTTGGTCCTTCAGCTTTTGAGTGTTGAACTTGGCTTGTGGTCTATCTGCAGCTCCTGATTCCCTGAAAGCTTTTAATTTGATTTGGATTGTCCCTTGTACGAGATAGTGATCTGAGCCAACATCTCCTCCTCTACTTGCTTTTGTGTCCAGTAGGCTGCGCCTCCACTTCCTTGAGATTGAGATGAAGTCGATTTGGTTTTTGGTTTGCCCGTCTGGTGACACCCATGTAGCCTTGTGGATATCCTTGTGCTTGTATACACTACCACCAATCACTAGTCCGTTGAAGGCGCAGAAGTCGGCGAAGAGTTCTCCGTTTTCATTCATTTCTCCGAGAGCTTCTTTACCCATGATGAGTTCCCTTCCTGTGTTGTCTGGTCCCAGTTTGACGTTCATGTCTCCCATTAGTATTTTAATGTCACCAGCTGGAGTGTTGTCCATTGTTGCCTGTAGTTGTCTGTAGAATTCTTCTTTCTTTTCGAGGTCTGCGTTGTTCAGCTAGAGCACTCACCACATGTAATTACACACAACCATACAATATGATGCATGGGATAAGATGACGGTTTTTAAACCCCATGTACCAGCAGGGTGGAGGGAGAGATTGATAACAGAAGCTTTGTTTATCGAATCAACTGCAAATACATGTAATAGGAATGATTCAACACCTGTCACAGAGGGATATCTGGAAAATTCAACTACCCCTACGAAGACAAATAGGAGAGAACAAAGAAAACTGTAAAACTCAATTTGCGAAATAGTGTGATTATAATTGATGACATAATTATGAACAATAATAAATTGTGTTGGAAACTTTGTCATCCAATAAACAAACAGTAGTATTGTTCCACTCCGTGTCATATATCTAATTAACAAACTAATATGGAATACTTCTTCCATTTGATTGAGCATTATACTACCTTTTTTGTTTTTTTGAGTTTCAAGTGGGACATAAGAGTTCAAGTTTTGAAGAATCAGTGGCGGTGGTGATGTTGATAGTTCAAACAAGGTGAAGTTGCTAAACTCAAGCTCAACTTCCTCTTTTTCCCAGTAGTATACTAGGAGAAGTTTAGGAGTGCGTCAGCCCTCAGCTCCACTCCTGACTGGTGAACAATCTACTGTTCTACAACCAGCACAATAAGTCTTATAAACCATTCAACCAGAATAAACTGTTCAAACATCGATTCTGAAGAAAGTGTCATTTAAATAAAACTTATCAACACAGTGTTTCAGTAAATGACTACCATCCTTAACACCACAAGTCAAACCAACTGTGATCAACTGGAGACATGTACATCTGTGTACATATTTAAGAGTACGGGGGAGGGATGTATGCTTCTTGGATAAAAAAAAACATTCCATTCAAATTTAAGCTAATCTTCTTTTCTGAACACCAAACCTAATAAAAAAAATAAACTAGGCCTCAAAAAATAGTATTAAAAGGCTTAAGTTGAGTACTCCTTGACTTGACAAAAAAGTACTTTTGATTAGTGCATTTCTTTGCGTTACACTCTCTGTTCACTCACCTTAAAGTTCAAGGTTAAATGCAACTAGACTGCAAGACAAACTGTATGTTGTATTAACGACTGTTAAAAAAGGCTAGCGTATGTTTCACTAATTTCAAACTTCTAAAGGTGCCTACTGACTGGACGAAAGGTTATCTCGTGAAACTGCCAAAGAAGGGTGACTTAGGACTCTGCAAGAACTCCGACCAGAACAAGCTGGATTCAGGAAACGCAAATCATGTACTGACCAAATTGCAAATCTACGAATCATCATCACAGAACAAAGCATGGAATGGCAATCAAACCTCTACCTCAGGTTTACAGACTTTGAGAAGGCCTTCGACAGTATTGACCGCGAAGCAATTTGGAAACTACTCGAGTACTACGGCGTACCCCAAATATTCATCAACATTATTCAACAGCTGTACGACAACGGCACATGTCAAGTGATCCACAACGGAAAACTCAGCAAGGCGTTTGGAGTAATTTTTTTTTATTTACAGCTTGATTCCACACTGTATTTTTGGTACAAGTATGGAATTTTCAGCATGGATATCGGTAGCCCAAATTTTGCAGGCCGACCATAGATATCAGGTGTGCGTCGGCAGGGGATCGAACCTCGGACCATGTGCATGGTCGACGAGAGTCCTGACCACTGTGCCACCGACGCACAACACAGGGCTCAGTCAGACAAGGGTGCCTGCCTATTATCACCAATGATATTCCCAATTGTGGTGGACTGGGTTATGCGTCAGACAGTGAGAAACCAGAAGACAGGAATATCCTGGACCGACCGACGTGAAGAACCTAGAAGACCTGAATTTCGCGCGTGGATGATCTATGTTTGATGTCACACAAAATCGAAGACTTACAAGCGAAAACCGACCGACAAACTGGTCGAAGAAGCAGCCGGAGAAGACAGGACTCCAGGTGAACATAGACAAGACGGAGGTGATGAAAATAACCAACCAACAACAACAACAGAAACATCCAGCGTCAATCACCCACCATCAACGGGAGGGATTTGAAAGAGGTTACTTCATTCACTCACTTATCTAGGGAGCATTGTCTCAACTACACGCCAGAGGAACGGACGAGGATGTCCAATCGAGCGAGAATCAGGAAGGCGAGAAACACATTCATCAATCTGAAATCAATCTGGAAATCTTCGTCACTCAGCCAACATCAACAACAAAATCCAGTCGGATTTTCAATACAAACGTAAAGTCAGTTCTTCTATACGGATCAGAAATTTGGAGGGTCACAAAGAATATTTCCAACAGCCTGTTGCAGACCTTTATCAACAACTGCCTTCACTCTATACTGAAGATCAGATGGCCAGGCCGGAAAGGATCGCCAACAAGAAACTATGGGCACCATCAAACAAAACAAGAACCAATCGCCAACCAACAAATATGCAGGAGAAAATGGAGATCGATCGGACACTCCCTGAGGAGACCGCTGGGTGACATCGCGCGTCAAGCCCTCGAGTGGAACCCGAAAGGGAAGCGGCGAGTGGGACGTCATTGCAAGGGTGACATGGAGAAGATCGTGTGAAGAGGAGTTGAAAGATTATGGACTAACATGGATACAGGTGAAAAGTACAGCAGAAGACAGAAGTGGCAAGTGGAGACGTGCAGTTGAAGCCCTATGTTCAACTAGGAACCCAAGGGAGAAATAATAATAATTTCATTTTCTATTTTTTAGCATGTTTTTTAACTGATCATATCATTATAAAGAAGAACAACCGTTCAAAAGGCATCTATTGTAATAAAATTGAAGGTCTTTCATCAACACACTGCACTACCGATTCACAGACATAATTTACAATTACATAATAATATTAATTCTGCAGCCTAGACATATTATAACATTGTAGCTTAGAGAACCAAAGTTCAAGTATAACGGATAATAATCAAAGTAGTAACAATAATGATAATAATTATAATAAAATCATGCAAGCGTTTATTATAATCTATGTGATTGAGATCATTAGCATACGTGTTAGTTTTCCGATCAAGAATAATAAATATTGCATTCAATAACACCTGTGTTACAGACAAATTTATGGTATCATTATGATAAGTTCTCCGTTAAGCTGAATTTATTAGCGATAAGTTGAAAAATGATCCATTGAAAAAAATATCACACATACATCATACTCCTGCTATTATCACCGTCGTTGTACTGATCAGAAAACTTGCAGGAGAAGAGATGATTCACTTAGCAGAGAAAGACGTTTATAGGAAGTCTATATATACAAGACAGTATATGGATGTTTATTAGCTTCATACATACAACATTGATTTGAAGCGTTGCTTTGCAGGGATTTAACTAGTTACGGGATTTCATCATGAACTGACATCAGTTAAAGAACCATTGGATAACCTGAGAGTACTGGAGAGCCATCAGTTTTGTCTTGGTTTCGGACTCTTCACAGTACGCACCCACGACCTTTTGGTTACAAGACGAGCTCGTAGACCATTAATCCACTGGAACCCGATCCGATGGCCAGCCCAGAAATTCTAACTTCTGATAATTCATAATATAGAGCAATCAATACCCAATATGTCATCGGTGAGTAGTCGCCTTCACACCCAACCTGCGCTATACCCGGCTGGCCACGACTTCTCCTTAGAAGCCTGGTAACTACCTACCTGAATAGGGCGAAAATTGGAATTAATCCTGATGGTCGTGTACTGACAAAGAGTCCCAAACTATGACGAAACAGCTGTCCAGTAACCCCAGTTGGTTTTCCAATGGTTCTCTAACCGAAATTAATTTAGTTAGATGCCCAACATATATTGTAATTATTATTCCCATGGGTTCCTGGTGGAAAATACGGCTTCGACAGAACATCTCCATTCTGTCCTGTTCTCTGTATTTCATTACCTTTCTTATAATACAATACCTAGTGTAATAGGTTTACGTGGTGCATTTCAAATTTATCATTTTATTTATACCATCGTTTACATCATTTCACTTTATTAAATTCTTTATCACCTGAGAGGTGCTGACTAATAGTACTTTTATTGTTTACATCACACCATAGTTATTACTTCATCATCCTTATTATTATTATTGTGGTTATTGTTATTCGTCACTTAAACTTAGGTCTAGACTAGTCCATTTTGTCTGTAGTATTCATACTGTCTCTCACACCACTGACTATACTCGCCCTGAGACCTATACTTTTTATTGATTATATATATATATATATATATATATATATATATATATATATATATATATATATATATATATATGCGTCGGCGGCATAACGGTTAGGACGCTCGTCGACCATGCACATGGTCCGGAGTGCGATTCCCGGCCGGCGCACTCGTTTACCTTGCTAAGCCAGAAATAATGCTGGCAAAGAGGAAAGGTTGGGCTAGCAGCCCTATCCTGTAAAAATTAAACACCGCTACAGAAACTTCAGGCCACTAGCTTGAAGCCCTATGTTCCACTGGGAACGTGAAGGAAAACGTATATATATGTATATATATATATATATATATATATATAAACACATCATACCCTACACTTTCTGATATTATTCTAATTTGCCCTTATCCCGGCTCTATTGTATGCTAGAATTTATGGATTTACAATTGCAGAACTTGAAGGCAAAGGAAGAATTTAATAGAAACAATCGTTCGCTGTAATTATTCGCGTTCTGATGAATACACTATTTTAGAGATGCATTCGACTAATCAAAGTATACTGAAAAAGTAACAACACCACATAGAGATAACTTTCTTTTAAATACATCTATCCACATCTATCTATCCACTTCTTAATATTCAAACTATGGTGATATACAACACATGAACCATCTGGTCCAACAGAACTGGAATACACCGACTCTTAGCTTAAAGATAGGGAGCAATGTTAACGATCTCACTTATTTGGGAAGTTCTATCAGCCAGCCCCAGTGGGTCGATCACTGATGAGATCTCATCGCGGACACAAAACGTTCAGGTGGCATTTTACCAACTTACGTGTCATCTCTAGCGTAGATGTGATATCCGGCTATCGATCAAATACCGTGTGTACAATGCACTAGTTCGCTCCGTCGTCTTTTATGGCTGTGAAGCATAGTCATTGAAAGTGGAAGACATGAAAAAAGTTGGCTTTCTTTGATTGATTGTAGATGTCTGCACCCTACCTCACGTATTAAGTGATATAATATGGTGAGTAATATTGAGGTTAGGCATCGAGTGCTTAGGTAAGGAGGAAAAATCAATCGATCAGATTGCGAAGCTGTATCGACTGAGATGGCTAAGACACGTGTTACGCATCGTCAGACATAGACTTCCTCGGCTAGCAATGCTAACCGGCACTGAATAAGGTTAGGAAAGAGTTAGTCATGGTCAAACTTGAAGCCAATCTGTTAAATCTTTGACAGTTGTGAGAGGTGTGGACTCCCCAAATGGGGTCCTCAGAATGCTAAGAGCCAACGGCTGGAGACAACTGGTCATAGAGCTCAAAATCTTTCTCGATGGCGTAGATACATTCACTATGAAATTTCATACATCTATTTAACCTCCACATTACTGTCCTTTCACCCTGAATTTTCTGCCTACTACAGTCCTTTTGAATCCCTTTTTTCCGCTTTTGCATGATTCACGGCTTTGTATAGTGTGGCAACTTAAACTGCTGTACCGCCTTGTCACTCTGGATAGCTGTTTCGTCTCAGTGGCTCAATGGTCTACGAACTCGTCTTGTAATCAGAGGGTCCTGGGTTCAAACCCCGGCGGGTGCGTACTGCTGAAGAGTCCCAAACTAGGGCGAAGCAGTTTTCCAGTACTTCCAAGTGGTTTTCCAATTGTTCTGTAACTGATGTCACCTCATGATGAAATCCTCCATGCAATCAAACAAAATCCCTACAAATCCAATACTTGAAAGTTAATCTCTAATTACCCAGTATCAATGGGTATATCACTATGTGAAGTGTGTCACTGGTTCAATACTGGTAGAATGCTCGCTAACCACCCCTCATCACATAGGAGTTCCAGATTCAATTACCGCTCGATACACTCCTAAACCTCGCTAAACCAATCAGGCGTGAGACTAGCAATCTCACCACCACCCCGCGTAAAACTCAACACCACTGCTACGCGCTACTCTGAAACTTCAAACCTTCAGGTCCCATGTTCCGTTCAGAAGCAACACAAAGTAAATCAATGTAATCAATGCATAAAATACACAGAAACACAATAGGCGATGATCCGATATGAAACAGGGAATTAGACAAATTATTTCTTTGTACCATCACATCAACGGTAAACAAAGAGTCGACCATATGACCGACCACAAAAGTTTTTAAGGTATAACGTTACTTTTCATCATTTCAAACCAATAATTATCAACCATTTTACACGTGAAACAAAACCTTTTTTTTAAAATCCAATATCGATTATTTTGCATAACTTCAAAGATTTTAATTTACTCGAAAAATTAGCATATGTTGTTGTCGTTTCGTCCCCGCACACACACACACACGACAAACAAACACAAGTTGTGATCACATGACTCTAACTGAAATAAAAGGGAATGGTAAGCATACAAATTTTACAAACAAAAACATTTCACAAAAACAACTCTACCACCTACCATGTTGTCGATACTCATCTCATGATATATGTACATATCAATTAAGTAAAAAAGACACCTACGACAACATTCGAAATGTTGGTGAACAGTACATAAAAGACAATAAAAAAGAAAGAAAGAACAGTGGCTCATTGGTCACGGCGTTTAACTTCTAACAACCAGGACAAGGCATTGAAACCCGTCAAACCTAACAAAGTTTGAATAGCTGTCAAGTAGTACCACTAGTCCTTGCACACAATATGAGTGGCAGACAAGAGGGAGACACACATTGTTAATTTGTATGGTTATACACGTGGTAAATGATGGGTAGTATTAACACTTACTTACATAAAAGGAAAAGGAGAGTTGAAATAATAATAATTTAATAAACTGGTTTAAAAGAGGCGTGTAAATAGCAAACTTTATGCCCTGCCTTAAGAGTTAGGTCGTCTGTTTCCACCATTATAGAGTACAGAGGATTCAATTTGCTTCTGAAGGAAGCCCTTCCTTGCAAAGATCCATAAATCCTCCCTATGTATGTGATCACATGTATATACAGGGCGATGTGAAGTCATTTTCCATACGCTCTAATTGGCTTAGATGGATGTATAGGCTACACATTCTCAATTATTCAGACCCTCGCTGCATAATATGTCTTTTAAACAGCAACTTTCAATCTTTGTCTAGCTACATCAAGCTGCTATGACTACCCCCATTTAGGGTGTCGTGATATATAAGTCCTTCTCGGTGGCGAGTTGGAGATGTTCTTGATGTTCTGACCACTACCTTACATTTGATGTTCCTTTTGTACAACACAGCTATGACTATTTTAAGCGAATTAGTGATCTCGGCTTTTCGAAGAGTTCGGTGTTTGGAAGCTGCTGGTAATAAATATATTTAGTACCCAATAGAGAGAATATTTCCAACAGCCTGTTGCAGACCTTTATCAACAACTGCCTTCACTCTATACTGAAGATCAGATGGCCGGGCCGGAAAGAATCGCCAACAAGAAACTATGGGCACCATCAAACAAAACAAGAACCAATCGCCAACCAACAAATATACAGGAGAAAATGGAGATCGATCGGACACTCCCTGAGGAGACCGCTGGGTGACATCGCGCGTCAAGCCCTCGAGTGGAACCCGAAAGGGAAGCGGTGAGTTGAAAGAGTATGGACTAACATGGATACAGGTGAAAAGTACAGCAGAAGACAGAAGTGGCAAGTGGAGACGTGCAGTTGAAGCCCTATGTTCAACTAGGAACCCAAGGGAACAATAATAATAATAGTAATAATAATAATAATAGAAAACTTCTCAATGCTAGATATTTGGCTTGTTTGCACGAGGTGATCATCTAATTTAGAACTATTGATGATTTCTTTTACTGTTATTTTATTCCTTTGCGTTTATAGTAGTACATAGTGCTTCAACCTTTGAACTTTCAGTATCCGAGGTGTCACTGTTTCTTACAGGGTGAGGTTACTCGTCTCACATCCAACCTTCACTCTTTACCGAAGTTACTAACAGCTCAGCAAGGTCGGTTTATAAGTTCACCTTCCAGAGATCTAACACCGGACCACCTGATGCGTGGTCGGCAAGCATTCTACTGCCGAATCACTAACGCACTTTGATGGTTTCAACTACATCAGTTATTCAGCCACACTGGTAATTTCGGTTCCTGAACACGAAAAAAATTACAGCAACACCAAGATCATACGTCTTGCTATCTCTCTCTCTTTGTTTGATTTTTCGTTGATTCATCCATCTATTTACAATCCACTTTAAAATTAAATGTTCAGGCGCCAGTTTGTACAGGTGTGATACCGGCTGCAGATTTTATCACGAGATAGAAATCAACTAGAGAATTACTGAAAACCAGCAAGGAGTACTTGACGACTGCTTCTTCCTGGTTTGGGGCTGTTTAGTAGTACTCATCAACTGTCAGTGTTCGAATCTAGGGCCTTCAGGTTGGTTACAAGCCAAGCGCGCATACCATCCAGCCAGGGGATCCGATTCAATGACCAATGTTCGCTAGAGGCTGACTACAAGACGAAGTTTCCTGAAGTTCTAATGAGAAGTAGTGACCAGAAGGGTCCACTACACCACGGGTGTGGGGACGAATACATCGCTTGAAAATTACGTATCGGAAGAACTTCGAACTCATGGGTCCATGATTTTCAATGACTGTCTAATTGATATCAATACGCGATCGAAATTCAATGTGTTCATGGATGAGTGAACTTTTCAACTGCTTCAATAATTACGTAAACGTACCAACACTGTATCTATACGGCTAATCAAGAAAGACCTAATTAAATTGAGCTTTTTGTAAAGTTTAATGAAAAATTGAAAGCGTACATTGTTGATTTGTCATGTTGATAAATCATATGGAAATAAATGAATGCATAAGTAAATACAAAGTGAAATAAAATCAGCTATTAATGACGTGTACACTATTTATATTTTATACGAAAAACAAAAGTGAAGTGATTTGAACTTTTAGGTGAATACAATTCAATGGGTGAACATTTAAGTTGATTGATTTTATGTCAGATCACGAATTGACTCGATCAACATGTCAACTATGACAATGCCTGGGGATCGTGAAAAGATTGCCAAAAAGTATATATCACACTAATCAAGGCACTCTACTCTACTCGAATCCATGCAGCCATTCATCTGAACCGATGATAACGAGTGGATGTCCGTCAGGGGGAGAGGGATGATGTCCACTGTCCCCATTTCTGCCGAATTTCATCAGAGATGTATTAACAGAATTGGCCCTAATTGACTACAGTGACTTAGCGACTGACTAGATACCTGGGAATAGTCTTGTTGATTTAGAATACGTGGATGATATTGTCGTCTGAAGTGAAGACGCCGACAAAATGCACAGTCTTCTCAACACGTTGAACAGCAATCTTTGATTAAGTAGTCGTGACCAGTAGGGTGCAGCAGATCAGGTGTGAGGACAAATACTCGCCGAAGACATTGGCTAGAGGTCGCGCTATGTCGTGAATTGGCAGAAGTTAGAATTCATGGGCCATTGGATCGGGTCCCAGTGGCTTAATGGTCTACGAGATCGCCTTATAGCCAGAAGGTCCTGGGGTTTGAACTCCTATGGTGGGTGCGTGCTGATGAAGAGTTCCAAACTAAGACGAGACGGCTGTCCAGTACTCCCGGGTTTTCCAATGGTTCTCTAACCAATGTCAACTCATGATGAAATCCTGTAACCAATCTTTGATTGTTTGGCATGCGATTTTCTCCAGTCAAATGTAATATACTGCAGTAATGTACTACATCGACACTTTTAGCTTAAAAATGGGTAGTGAAGTGACAGAGCGCATTGACCACTTCAATTATTTGGGAAATCGCATCAGCTTCAAACGAGTTGATTGCTGACAAAATCTTACGATGAAGGCAAAAGGCTCGTATAGCATTTGTCAACTTCTAGTGTCACCTCTAGCGTAGACATGATATCCACCCATCAATTAAAGGAAATGTGTATTGCTCACTAGTTCACTCCATCCTCTTTTATGGCTATGGGATATATCCATTGAAACTGGGAAACATGAAAACGCTAGCTGTCTTTGATCATACTTGTCTGCGTTCTAACTCTTGTGTGAAACGGTATAATAAATAAAGTAAGCGATATTGAGATGTGGCATCCATCGAATGGTAGGTAAGGAGCGGAAATCAATAGATGAAACTGTGAAGTTACACCGATTGAGATGGTTGGGGAATGTGATACGTATGCCTAACCATCACCTTCCTAGACAGTCAATGTTAGCTGACATACCATGGGTCAGCTTGGAAAACAGCCAGTGGTCGATAAACCAAAACATGACTTCATCAGTCAATGAAATCCACAACAGTTAGTTTCAGCCACATAGGAAGATGTAAGCTTCCTGATTGAGGCCCTCAAAACGGTAAACACCAATGGAAGCTGGAGACAATTGTTGATATGGCTGAAAATTGTTCGCAATGGCTGGCGCAGATGCATCCACTCCTTGTGACTTATAATTTCCAATAAAACTATATTTTTCTTTGATATTACTATTCTTTTTGCTTCATATCTCTGTTTACTGTCTCTATATTGCGTTTTTCCTTACTTTCTTCTCTGTCTTTGTGTGCTGAGTGAATGTGGCGAGTCGAACTGATGCACACCGGCGCAAAGTTCTATGCTGAGACCAGACAGACAATGAACTAGTTCCTTTACATTTAGACCATAACTTCAGGACACCTATCCAGTAGTCAACAATCAGCTGGCAGTTGATATTTCGTTTCCAGGTTCGATCGATACTTAGTGGGGTTGTGGATAGGCACTACTGAAAAGTCAGAAACTGGGATGAGACAGTTGTCTAGCGGTCTCTAGTTTTCAGTGATCTTTCAGTGATGCCTCCTTGCCACTAAAACTACACGGAATTTAACTCAAATCCTTACAAAACCCCATAATCTATAATCTATAAACCTGACTGACAGAATTCAGTATGCATCAAAGAAACGACTAAACACGTCACACTAGTTACTAGTGTCCAATCAAAATACCCACTACAGTCCTAAAGTAGGTCAATCGCGAGTCCGAATAGCCCAGTGGTAATGTCTCTGACTGAAGGCGGCACTGGGTGACGCAGGTTCGAATCTCAGGAGGACATGAGTTGTTCCTTCAAGGTTGCAGATACGCCTTGCTGACTAGTGAGTGCCAACTAGCCCGAAACCCAGGTCCAAGGCTTCCTGCTGATTACCTCCAACTATCTAATATCATCAACTCAAACAGTTTAATTTTTTAATTAAACAACATTAACGTATTGTATGGACTGATTGTTATTCTGTGTTTGTTTATTTGCTCCAGGAGTGCAAAATTCATATTTTCAAGGAGAAACAAGACACAACAGCACAAAAAGAACAAGTACAATATATGCATATATATGCAATCAATCAGTAGCACGTATACGATATGAGGGTAGACATATAATTAATTTATCATAATAAACATTTACGCCATACTTACCATGTTGACAAGGCAATAAGCGTAGTTTATCACGTTCAGCATAATCTTCCAAGCAAATTGAACATACATCATATGGATCCAAGCCTGATTGCATCAATGATAGAGAGTAAAATGAAGTAATTGAAGACAAAATAAGCATGTTTTAATATGGTATATATATACATGTATATATATATATATATATATATATATATATATATATATTGATGTGGTTTTGTTCTCTGAGCTGGATGGTTAGTTTGCGAAGCTTTCATCACCTTACTGGGTGACATCTTCAGCACATACTTCAATTTGAAGTGAGCTTTTAGATTTCTCCACGAGTTTATTAATCATCTCTCCTGGTGACCTTGGACGTGATTGGTTGTTTGTGTGTGTTTTCACACCTTCTAGGTTACTTGTATTGGAACCGGTTGTTTCTTTGACTTGAACTTTGACCCTTTGTGTGTGAAGTTTCTTTCTTATTGGTTGATAAACTTAATAAACAACGTCTTCAACGACATCAAATTCACAAGAGAAGTGGAATCCGAGAACAAAATACCATTTTTGGACGTCTTAGTCAGGCGAACAACTACAGGAGAATTAGAAACTCAAGTTTATAGGAAATCAACTCACACAGACCAAATCCTAAATTACAACAGCAACAACCCAATAACACACAAAAGGAATTGCATACAAACACTATTCAAGAGAGCAAGGACTCACTGCAGCACTTCCACCTTAAGAAAAATTGAAGAAAAGTATCTCATGGACGTCTTCCAAAAGAATGGATATCCACGGAATTTCATCAAGAGACATATACCCCCAAGCCAACCTACCAAAGCAAAAGCCACCAAGGAAAGCACAAAGAAAATTGCCTTACCATATATAAAAGATATCTCAGAAATCACTACAAGACTCTTCAAACCTTTAGGAATTGACGTCGTACACAAACCAACAAAGTCGCTGCACTCAATTCTATGTCAACCGAAAGACTCAACAGCGAAAGAAGACAAAACCAACATCATCTACAAAATAAACTGTAACAACTGCGAAAAACACTACATCGGCCAAAGTGGACGTCCCCTTCGTCTTCGTATCCACGAACATAAGCTAGCCGTCAAAAGACATGATATCCACTCCCTCATTTCACTACACACAGACAACTACGGACATCAATTCGACTGGGACAACGTTCAAATATTAGACAAAGGAAATAACAAGAATGCTAGAGAATTTTTAGAAGCTTGGCATTCCAGTGGATCATCAATCAATAGACACATCGAGATAGACAAAATTTATCAACCAATAAGAAAGAAACTTCACACACAAAGGGTCAAAGTTCAAGTCAAAGAAACAACCGGTTCCAATACAAGTAACCTAGAAGGTGTGAAAACACACACAAACAACCAATCACGTCCAAGGTCACCAGGAGAGATGATTAATAAACTCGTGGAGAAATCTAAAAGCTCACTTCAAATTGAAGTATGCGCTGAAGATGTCACCCAGTAAGGTGATGAAAGCTTCGCAAACTAACCATCCAGCTCAGAGAACAAAACCACATCAAAATCATCCACCTGAGCTACAAATCTTCTCTATCATATATATATATATATATATATTTGCGTCGTCTCTAACCGATCGATTGCTGACAAACTCTCACTATGGATACGTAACATCCGTATTTCATCTTTGGGGTGTGATGTGATATTCAGCTATCGACGAAAAGACGTATGTACTCCGCACCAGTTAGCTGGCTCGCTCGCTCGCTCCATCCTCCCTTATGGCAGTAAGATATAATCACTGAAAGTGGTGGGAGGTTAGCTGTCTTTGGTCACAGATGTCTGTGTTCTATCTCCCATGTTAGTTGGTACAGTATACGGTGAGTAATATTGCGGTTAGGCATAGAGTGTTAGGTGAGGAGGGAAAGTTAATCGATTGATGAGATTGGAAAGGTGAATCGTCTGTGATGGCTAGGACATGATTTGTTGCACATGCTGAGGAGTTGCCTTCCTCGGGCTGAAAAACAGTTACGGGTAGTCAAACCAACTGACTTGCTGGTTTCAATATAGAATTTTGCACAGAAATGGAGCTCTTCAATTCGACATGCACACACATATACACACACAACAATAGTAACATGGAAAGACAATAAGGTTTATTGTATATAGCAGATTACAAAAGGTGAATGCATCTGCGCTGTGGAGAACGACGACTTTGAACTACATCACAAATTGTCTCCAGCCATTTGGTTCTTAGAATCCTAAAGACCCTAACCAGGCAGTCTACACCTCCCCCCTAATGTGGCTCAAAAATAGTCAAAGTAAAAATGGCATCATTCCATGAATTCTTTTTCTCAGATGAATTGAGCCATCCACGTAGGGAGGTGCAGATTGCTAGGTTGGGGTCCTCGAAATTCTAAGAACCAGATGGCTGGAAACTTCTCAATAGCGGAAATGCATTCACTCTTTGTAGTTTCGTAGATCCGCTAAATTCAATTGTTTTTCAATGTTATCATTCTTTGTCGTGTATACTTCTGCTCATTACGAATTTCTTTTTCATTTTTATATCTACCTTTGTGTGCTACATGGAATGCAGCAAATTCAACGGTTGCAAAATTACAAGGACTATTAAGCAATACTCACCCACAGGGGTTCGAACCCAAAACCTTTCAGTTACGAGGCGAGCTCATAGGCCATTCTGCTACCACTGAGACTTTACCCAGTGGCCAGCCCATAAATCTCAACTTATACCAATTCGTGATTCTAGCACGACCACCGGCCAATATCATTGGCGAGTATTTGCCTCACGACCGACCTGGTGGACCCCCCACCCCATTGGTCATGGTTTCTCACTAGAACTTCATGCTGACAAAAGTTAGAATTTACGGGTTGGCCATTAGATCATTTACCTGTGTCTGAATAGTCTATGAGGTCGCCTTGTAATCGGAAGGTCCTGTGTTCAAACTCCGGCTGGGGGTGTACTGCCGAAGAGGTCTAATCTAGAACGAAACACTTCTCCAGTATTCCTCGATGGTTTTTTCAGCAGTTCTCTAACTGATATTAATCCGTGATCAAACTCGAAAAACAAATCGAATTTCAACAAACTAATTCTTGAAAAGAGAACTTTGTGCTCAGCGGTCAAAGGATTCAACCGTCAATTGAATCTACTAACATTTACCAAAGTTTGAACAATCACAAGTAACATTTTTCATCAGTCAACTCATACATACTACAGATGCCGAAACAACATCAAAAATAACAAAGCAAAGAAACATTAAGCTATTACAACAATGTATATAACGCATGACTTGCTCCCACTTTATCCTCTAATTGATATGCTTCGTTTAACATTCAATCGGTGGTGGCGCTCTCTCTCTCTCTCCCGGTGATTGTACACTTCGAAGTATTAAGGACTAATTATTCCTCCTTTTTACCGTAATATAAAACGATTAAATAATCCGACAATGGTATATCCGGCTAATAACTGTTAACAACATATGAGATATATGTGTATAATTTTATACAGGCTAAACCTTGATACGGCAAATACTATCAACACGCAAAATTAATCCAAGACAAATAATGAATTGATTTTGTTACCACTAGTCGCCTGGATCAGTGAAGATATTGAACTAATGAACAAAGATGCGAGTGTTTGCGTGCGTGTACGTGTGTGTATGAGCAAATGTTGGTGTTTTAAAAGATCGACTAAGAACTTTGGATTTTTATCTCCTTCACTCTTGTGTTATACAACCGAATCTCTTTTAATTTGATTAAAAGACAAACAGAGAAACTGTGAAGACGGAGTCATCCTGAGTTGCGGGTTCTTCATCTAACCTAACTAGAGTGCACCTCCAGGATACGACACTACCTAACCAACACTAATTTCTTGAAAATATTTCCCACACAGGGATAGACATAAACGTTACACAGGGAAAAACCACGGAGAAAAACAGTATTATTTACTGGATGACGATTCGAACAAAATTTATTGTTCATAATCGTATCAATAGTAATCACACGACTTCGAAACTTGATTTTTATAGTCTACTTTGTCTTCTCCTATTTGTCGTAGGAGTAGTAGATTTTTCCTGATATCCGGCTGGACAAATGTTGAACCATTCCTATTACACGAGTTTGCAATTGATTCGATAAACTCAGCTTCTGTTATCAATCTCTCAATAATAATGATGACATGCATGTCAAACATGCACAGGATAATGACAACACCAACAATAGCAAGTTCAGATCATCAGCAGTACTTCCATACAAAGAAGGAACTTCAGAAAACTAGGTAAGAAATCTAGAGAATAGTTTAGCTATAACACCTACTACATGCATTTACACAGATATCTGGGACAGGTGTTGAATCATTCCTATTACATGTATTTGCAGTTGATTCGATAAACAAAGCTTCTGTTATCAATCTCTCCCTCCACCCTGCTGGTACATTAGGTTTGAAAAACTGTCATCCTACCCCACCCTATTGTATGGTTGTGCTGTGTGTAAGTGCATGTATAGCTCAACTATTCTCTAGATTTCGTATCTTATTTGGGTCAACCAATCTAGATTTTGATAGGTTTATATGTTCAGCTAGTCTGACTACCCCTGTTCTACTAGTTTAACCTATGTATTTGACCACAATCATTCAAGCATACTATTAGATAAACTAAATTGTTTTGTTTTAAAGGCTCCACAGGATCCTTTAACCGATAAAGCTTGTTTCTAATTGAGTTTGTGAGTTTGAATGCCACTTTTATTCCTGCCTTGTTAAGGATTCTACGTAAGGTTTCCGAGGTTCCTTCCTTGTATGGAATTACCACTGATTATTTAGATTCCTTATTGTTGGTGTCATGATTAATATTATTATTACTATCATTATTATTGTTATCATTATTATAATTATCACTATCGCTACTATCATTACTTACTTTATTTTTACACTTCCTTACATATTTCCTGACTAATTTATCCGGGTAATTATTCAGTTTTAAGGCTTCTTTTATGTGTATCACTTCCTGTCTTAGATTTGCCTTGGTACTACTTAGTTTTTGTGCTCTGTCACTTAAACATTTCACCAATCCTATTTTTACCGACATAGGATGGGATGATCGGAAGTCCAGATATGTTTGAATGTGTGGATTTCCTGTAAACACTTGTGTTTAACTTCCCATCTTCTTTCCTTTTTACGTTGCAATCTAACATTGGAAGCTCCCCTTCCAATTACAATTGATATGATTATGAACAATAAATTTTGTTCGAAACATCATCTAGTAAATAATACTGTTTCACTGTGTGATACATCTAATACACAAACTAATATGCAATTACTTACTACCACAGTGCCTAAGTTTTACAAATATATTAATGGAGAAAAGTTTATACATTATTCTGGATGGAAATTTAGGCAACCCAATGTTTTCGCCAAGCTGCCAAATAATTTGATGATAAGCCTATCTATATTTGTGGTAGCCTTCGGGTGGCGGAGTGCTATTGACTTACTGGATGATAATTGAATGAGAAATGAAAATGTGGTTCACCGATGGCCGGATTAGAACCAGTTGCCTCCGACTGACTGATTTACTAGTCCGACTGGCTCTCCACTAGCAGAGTTACGAGATTCAACTGTTAACTAGGTCATAATTTCATGGGTAATACCCGACTTTCGTGCAGATAAATACTACGCTACTGCCTTTACCATCACAGCAGCTCATCAGAGATGTGTCGGTGGTTCAATGGTAGAATGGTCGCCAACTACTAGGCCTTATATGGTTCAGAGTTCAGTCCCCGGCCGACACACTCCCTACACCTCGCTCAGACCGGTCGTAAGCCCAGTAAAAAAGAGGAAAGACTGGGCGTAAGACTAGCGGCTCTACCACGTAAATTAAACAATACCACAATTGGTGGATGGTGGCTAGCAGTGGAATGCAGGATGAGCATTTCGTCCTATTTGGGACTCGTCATCTGGATGTACCTGCATTTCTCAGTGAGTGATGACGTTCCCACCGAGGCTCGAATCCAGTACCCATAGTTTCAAACGCCAAAGCGTTATCCACTAAACCACTTGGGCCACGAGAGCCACCTCTTGTGCAACGGGTCATATTAATTATTGAATTGAATTTTTGATTTTCCCGTCGATTGATTGGACCGAAGTGCTCGGTCTCAGGTTGACAAATAGGACGAAATGCTCATCCTGAATTCCACTGCTAGCCACCATCCACCAATTGTATGCTAACTAAATACCCAGACATCGTCGAAGCATCTGCACAAGAAGCCGACATGTTAACCTGAGACCGAGCACTTCGGTCCAATCAATCGACGGGAAAATCAAAAATTCAATTCAATAAACAATACCACCGCTACGGTAAACTCGGAAAGCAAAATTTTGAGAAAAGCTTCGCAGTTGAATCTTCTCCTGTTAACCTAAGTCATTTCAAAAATTAAAAGGAGAGGAACAGATAATTAACTGATGGTGAGACGGTGTGAGATTCTTAGATTAGCAGGTTGTCATTATTATTATTATTATTATTATTATTATTATTATTATTATTGACTGCATGTTTATGAAAACCCAATGAGGTCAAGTAGGCATACATCTCACGAATTCAAAATAGGTAACAACTAGACAGCACAGGAGATTTTGACAAATATTCATTGGAGATAAGAAACTACAACCACTGCGACAGCCACTAAATTTCTATGAATGCACAACCCATTTCATTCATCATGGGAAGGACAACATAGCTACTTGCAGTGTTGATTGAGAAAAACAATTTTAAAACCTACTTTTAAATGTTAAGAAATTTCCAAAAATTTAAAACAATTAGTCCCTTTTATAAATTTGAATAGTGTTATTAGAAGACGGAGATTATCTGAAAAATAATGTGATGTATTTCCGTAATACATTTCGAACAATCTGATCACACGCTTACTTGTCAAGTCGATATATATGAAAAAATTAAGGGCAATTAAATGAAACAAAGTGACAAAAAAAGGATTTTAGAATAATTAACACAACGTTTGGTAATCCAATCAAATAAGGATTACCAAGACATTTATAAAGTTATATTTGTAAAATCTCAGCGAAATTGAAATGATTAATTCCAACGTTTCGTTCGGCAATCTGGTTCGAACTTCTTCAGGGAAATTAATCGAAATTAACATAAAGTTTATATATAAAGGGACACCTCTTGTTTTTTTTAAAAAAATTTGTCCAATCATGAGTCATGCAAAAAAAAATTTCAATTTCGCTGAGATTTTACAAATATAACTTTATAAATGTCTACTTCTCACTCAGCGCTCAATTATTTTGCAACTATCCGGTCAAATCTTGATCACAGTTCGTATGAAGGATTACCAAGGTACCATTTTTATAGATGACCTTAAAGGATGAGTTAACATCAATCTAATGGTTCATCTCGATTAGGTGTTTGGTAGTGTGACACCTGCGTCTATTGGTTTTCCAATTTACTTGTTTTTCTAACCATTTCGGCATATGCTCTCGCACCTTCACATGCAAAGCGCGATTACTCCTGCTTGTGTCCACACACACACACACAAATTGGTAAATAGTGTGGGATGTGACATAATCACTTGTACACCTTTGAGGTTTGCAGTGGAGAATATTTTTGTCTTTCTCGATAATAATAACAAGCCAGACTGCATAATAGGTTCTACGGATGACCGAATTCAACCTTTGTCTCAAAATCCTACTGTTTATTTCCCCGTTATAAGGTAATTTGATGAAAACATTTTTCTTCGGAGCGGTATGGATTGTAGATTTAAAGATTATTTGACTTCTACACCTGTTTAAAATTTTTAAAGGATATCCATCAGTATTTCATTTTCTTTGTCTATGACATCAGCCGTACAAATACGTTGAATCCTCTTAAATAGACATTGTCACCAGACCTCTCTTATACTGTAATGGATAGAAACTGTGTAAATTAAGATATTGCCCTGTCCAAATAGGCTTTCTCTAAGTTGATCGTCTTATTGAACTATCATCTCTTCGACTCAGAAGTATGTCTAAAAATGCAAGCTGGTTGCGACTTTCTTCCTCGCATGTAAGACTTATATGATTCTGTACAGAGTTAAGTGTATCTAATAGACGACTCGCATCTTTATGACCATCACATATCAAAATGATATTATCATCTACGTATCTCCTATAGAAGTGCAATTTAGAAGTTAAATCAAGGGACAAGTTCTCAGCATAAGACATGTAAACATCCGCTAACAAAGGTCCTAACGGACTCCGCCACTTGTCGAAAATGCTCACCTTCAAACGCGAAACAACAAATGAATAGGTTTTCCTATATTTTGTAGCGCAAATACATCACATTTTTCAGGTAATCTCTGTCTTCTAATAAGAAATTTCCACTGGCAAGGGGGGGGTTGTTAAACAATCAATAAGTATAAATTGAATTTGAAGTTTGCAAACTAATTTGCAATTTTCATACAATGTTCAAAAGAAGTGGGATTTCATCACACAGTGTGTTTCCTTTACAATCCAAAATTATTCATATCACAACTGATTGATTGATTGATCTACTTAGTAATTACCAAGCACAGATACTATTAAACTAATACACACCACTGACTACTCGTCGAAATGATTGGTTGGCTGGTTGGTTGGTATAGCCAATCAGATCGAAGTGATCAAAACATCGGATAGACGTTTCAATTCGAGCTAGCTCATCATCACCCAGTTTCAGTCAGCTTAGAGAAACAAATCACTTCAAAAACAAAGCGAAATAAGAATTTATGGGTAAATGAATTCTAAACCCCTCGGACTATATATTAACAGAATATATTGCATGGAGTATTTTTTCAATGAACAATATCTCAACAAATCACTTTTAGATTTCTCTATCCATCTATCTATCTATCTGTTTAACTTAGTCCATCTCTCTGAGAAACGATGAATATTCGAAGAATTAGACAGCAATGAATCAAAAAGAAAACAGCAATAACAACAATGTTCTATAAACTACTGGCTTAGATAAACAGTTTATACGGCTTGTAAATAGAAAACAATCAGTTGACTTCGGTCAAATGTAAGAAAGCGATCTGTTTAAGAACAAACTTTTGTAGTTAAAATAAGCTCATATAACTGTCACATTGTTCAAACGTTTATCGCGCAAATACACTATACACATAAACACACACACACACACTTGTTTTTAGATAAACTCATATCTTTTAAATAATGCAGTTCCACTGCCTAAAGGCGAATGACTAATATAATAAATATTAAAACGCTGGAAAAAAGTAGTGGATATTTGTTTCGTCCCAGTTTGACACTCTTCAGAAGTACGCATAACCTCCTCCACCAGGGGAGGGTATTCGACTGCAAGGCGACCACCTTGTAAACCATTCAATCACGGGGACCCAATCCAACCAGTGGTTAGCCCATGAATTCTTACTGCTGCCAATTCGCGATATATAGCGTAATCGCCAGTCAATATCATCGGCAAGTAACTGTTCTCTTACCTGATTTGGTGTACCCCACTCATATATATATATATATATATATATATATATATATATATACTGAATCAAACTCGCAATCTGCAATTTATACCTTTTGAGGAGGTAAATTTTCACTACAGTTCCCTTTGGAAGACAAGCAATAATGTTTACGCGAGTTGATCACGGATTGATATCAGTTAGAGAACCATTGAAAACCTGCAGGGAGTACTGGACAGCTGTTTCATTCTAGTTTAGGAATCATCGGCAGTGCGCACTCACAAGGCAAACTCGTTTACGATTCAGCCACTGGGACCCTATTCAATGGCTAATGAATTCTAACTTCTACCAATTTGTGAGCTTGCTTTGTAACCGGAGGGTCCTGGGTTCGAACCGTGACAGTGGGTACGTACTGCCGATGATTCCCAAACTAAAATGAAACAGCTGTCCAGTACTCCCTGCAGGTTTTCAATGGTTATCTAACTGATATCAATCCGTGATCAACTCGGAAAAAAACATAACTAACATAACATTACACCGATGACATTTCCAGCTTGTTCAAGTAACTAGCTAGGAATCATATAGTTTTAAATGACCCAGCTATCTGAGCTCAATCCAACTGATGAACTAAGCCGCAAAACCAGAGAATCGACAGACTGGTGTTTATTTAGGTCACTTCGATCTGGCTGGCTAGCAAGTGTCGCTGGTTGATCTGAACAGTATCCAGATACTACTCACCTTAATCAGTCAGTAGTATATATTTCCATGCAACTATATACATATACACACATCCGTTGATATTATAAAAATTAGACTATTTTAAGGTGTTAAATTATAAATTGATGTAACAAGTTAGAGTGATGATAGACTACAGAAACACATCTATTCTGAGGAAATCGACCAGCTGGGAACTTCTAAACTCAAAGTAATAAATCAATAAATGCAGTTTCCAGTGTTAGTACTATAGGCTACCTACATACATACGATATGCATACATGCATAAACTAACCTTTGACAAAGCGTTTAATAACCAACCGACGTAAATGTCGTCGTGACAGACGACCGCGATTAATTCGACGCCAAAATCGGCACAAATGTATAACAAATGAAATCACAAGGATTAACAGTGAAGTGCCAACAACAATCAGCAGTGCAAGAAGTACATACTTCAACGGTAGACCATAAAAGCTGACCATATTTATCATAAACCTGAAAAAAATTTTTTTAAAAACACCAAGAAGGGTTATAATAATTGCAAAGAAAAACGCGTCAATACTTCAATACAGATAAGCACATTGAAAACGCAATATTCAACAAAGAGACTTCAACCATTATTGAATTGGATTTTTGATTTTCCCGTCGATTGATTGGACCGAAGTGCTCGGTCTCAGGTTAACATGTCGGCTTCTTGTGCAGATGCTTCGACGATGTCTGGGTATTTAGTTAGCATACAATTGGTGGATGGTGGCTAGCAGTGGAATTCAGGATGAGCATTTCGTCCTATTTGGGACTCGTCATCTGGATGTACCTGCATTTCTCAGTGAGTGATGATGTTCTCTCCGAGGCATCTTCATAAATTTGAAATCCAAGCGTAACTAGGCTTCAAATATGCTCAATAATCATTTTTTAAATCAGTCACGGTAAGACGTTCTTTGCAGCCACAAGTTGTTCTCCATCTCTGTAAAAGATAAACTCCTTCATCTAACCAATAACACATGTGTATCTATCAGTTTATCTACTGTTGTAGAACACGGTATATATGCCATAGTCACAATGCCTTCCATACGTATACAACAGCACATCCCAACACGGTTTTACAAGGAAGAGAGAAAGAGTGTGCGAAGCCCTGCTCTAAAATACTTCATAAATTTCTGTCCCTCTACCGACGCTTATGGTGATGACAAGATCATCTAACGAATTCACGCTGACTCATCTCAATTTATTCGTTCTAAGCAGGCGGCAGAGGTTACAGCCATTTATCAATTCAAGCGACAATCCCTATTTCTACCTTGGCAATAAGGGGATAAACATACATTTATTTATTTTTCATTTTGCCAACTGAATCAATGTACCTTTCCATTAAGATTACGACTTTCATTAATATCATTATCCTCACTTTGAACTGTCTCTTGTATTATATTTCGCTTATCCAATATATACTATTTTAAACCAAAAAAAATCTTTTGCAACCATATTTTCTATCTTATCAAACCTCATATTATGTTACGTAATATTTTCATTGCCTAGTAGTGATCCTATTATTTTACAACCCTCTCCAAGATTTATACAATTCTATGAGCTGTTCGTTTCATCACTTGTGACATCGAGCTATGATCTACACAAGTGCAAACAATTTAGTCGCATTTCAAACTACCATTCTTTTAAGTATTCGCACCTCCCTTCAAACACAGTTTCTTAAAAACCATATTCATTTATATACAACAGTAAAGTTTGATAATAAATTTGTTAAAAAAGATTTTTTTCGCTGTATAGTATATTCTTAATATTATAAATGGGAAATATTTAATGCTGGCGAACTACACGTATTATTCCCTACACGACCGATGGTGCTACCTCTACTGAAAGATGAAGTACCTGGACTAGCTAGCCACTTCAAATTGTATCTACCAATTCAACTGCACCGCTTGTGGGGCGAGTTATATTGGCCGTTGCTCTAGGAGCTTCATTTTTCGTGCTCGAGAACATATCCAACTAGGGCTAAGTAAGGGTGCAGTGAAAACCATTAACAGTTCGATATTGAGCCATATGGTGCAAACCGGCCACAAAGCCAGCAAGTGTTGAAGAATCCTTCTCTATAATCTACCGGGTGCCAAATAAATTGCCGAAATCATAGAAGCACCAGCGCGTCGGTGGAATAGCGGTTAGGACGCTCGCCGATCATGCACGTGGTCCGGGGTTCGATTCCCGGCCGACGCACTCCTTTACCTCGCTAAGCCAGAAATAATGCTGGTAACGAGGAAAGGTTGGGCATGAGGCTAGCAACCCCATCCCGTAAAACTAAACGCTGCTACAGAAACTTCAAGCCACTAGCTTGAAGCCATATGTTCCACTGAGGAACGTGCAGGAAAAAAATAGAAGCACCGCATGCTCCAAACAGTAAAGGTTATTGCAATTCACCTCAACCAGTGCTCTGTGTGCAAAAGAAACATTTCCAGTCGCTACTACTGCCCTGGCCTTCAGTAAAGACTATAAGTTCATGAATTTGTACTATTATCTTTCCTAATTTCTCTAACATTCAGCTTGTTTTATGTTGATGCTATTGAACTGCAATCTATCAATATTATTGATTGGATGTTATTAAAACATTAATGTCGTTCATAACACTAATTCATTCATTTACTATAATGTATATATAACTGTCGAGCCTGATGAAGGGGTTATCGAAAAGAGCACTTTTTGTTTAGTATCCATTCTTTTGAAAATATTACACTCTTGAAAAGTATTCAAGACAAAAAACAACAAAAGAGCAACGATAAATCGTTTAATTTCTTGACTTAAATATTTGGTGAAAATTCAGGTTATCTTAAGATGAGAAATCATAAAACATGTAAGTTTATAGTCATTTTGAAGTAATGTTAGCCTACCTCTTCAAAACCTTGTTATGTGATAAATTTTTAGGGACTCAGTATTTTAGGCTGAAATCTACAACTTCAGGAGACCACACGACTTATAACAATTAGTGATCCTCTGAGTTAACAATCACTACTTCCTTTCTTCAGAATAAGATGACGTCGAGACATACATTGTACGCTTTCGCGTACTTACTACCAGGCAGTACACTAGGCAAGACTTAGGAGTGTATCGACAGGGAGTCGAACCTAGACCGCCCACCGCCCATATGGTTAGTAGTCGTTCCACCACTGGACCACCAACGCATATACGGTGTCTGGCAGACTAAAAAATTAAGTCTTAGTTTCGATTTTTCCCAAGTGACCGCCACCAGCTTGATATCATAACGACTAAATGGGCTGTGCTGGTTGGCACAACTGTTCCTGAGTGTTCTATAATACTAGAAAGATCGATTGGACAACGATGAAGCTAGACGCCATTAGTGCCAGCTATGCTGTTTTCCTACTCATCAGAGGCGGAATGGTTAAAAATCGTCAGTCCTAAGTACTGTGTACGCTGGCTCACTTCAGACATTTCCAACAATTAAACAACCCAGGAGTGATCAGCCTTCAAACGGATATCTCCTGTTTATTGTGATCAAATAAAATTAATCCTTGGTCTTTATTTCGGGTACAAAGAGACTTTCATAATATAGCCAGCTTACATAGGTTGACAGTTCACAAGCTCTTCTAAATTGAGGACTAGTCTGGTCATTAACTATTCTACTCACTGATTTCTAAAACTAAATTTCACCTGTAATTTAGCTTCTGCTAACAATTCTGTACTACTATTAACTCTATCGCTTGCAACCTGCTTGTTCAACTAGAGTTTATCTACAGCAATACTTAGTTTTCGAAAGCCATTCTCCAAATTAAGTATAGGTGTTTTCCATGTCCGTGCTTTGTGGCAAAACTTCGCACGGAGGTCTAAAATCCTACACCATCGATGTGTGTTGTGATTGTGACATGAATGCAGGATCCGAATGTGGTTATTCGCATGACTTCATTTGTCGTAACTAGTGAAACCACTCATTTTGCATTTCTACCATCCTAGGCTTTATTAACCAACTCTCATGACCATGCAGGTGACAGTATAGTATTGAGACTTAGCTTCTCTGGATACTAGGCGAGCCGAATGTGCGATGTCCCATTATACGATACTGCTAAAATTAAAAATTGCATGATATACCAGTGCCTTTTCTCAATCTATGCCAACGCAACCCATCTACTGTGACTTGGTCTAATTAGAACAACAGTCGTTTAGTTTACTATAAAAGTAAAACACTTCAGACTCATCGTAAAGGGAGAATTTACACGGGCAAGAAAGGAGACTAAGTTAAGCAGAAAGGCTCTCAAGTAGCGCCTCTGGGATTCTGCCTCAGAGACTGCCAATTACAAGTTTGTTTCTTCCTAGTGAGTAGTGATTCCAAACATACGAAAGATCACTATTTAACCTCTACACTGAACACAAACGCATCACATCTCCATCACTTACCACTGGAAGGGTTTAGTGAAGGACTGTCGCCCTTTCTGGACCTTCAAACTTTTCAATATACACACTTTGGAATCACATGTTTGAAAACAACTCAGAAAAACGTCACTTCAGCTGGAGAGAATAGCTTGTACTACGCATGTGCTACAGAATATGAACCTTACATTCCTTCATAAGCGAAGTAGTAATATATTTCAAACTTTTTAAACGCCAGTAGTAGAATAACTTACTCCTTTGAATTGTTATCAACGGAATAACGCATTAACTTCAATCCAGCACTTTTATCCACCATGACAGATGGGATGGTAATTAGATTAACGTCTACAAAAAAATAACTAATGACTTCACTACAACATAAACTAACATTTTCGACCATTCATCGGAAATATTTTTCCATCAATTGTATTGTAAACTATAACCCCTCTATAACCTTGCTGCTGAGCATTCCATGCTTTTAAATCGAAATCACATTTCCCACGCCTTATCAAGGCAAAATATGAATTGAAAACGACAGGTGCACTTCTGTTGACATCTTGTCCACTGAAGTTTGATGGAGGTGGTTGAATACCAGTACAAGCATCATCTGGTTTTGCGACTACAAGATAACCCTTTAAGAAATGAATCAGTTAAATACTGATGAAATCATACATCTCTGTGAAAAATTTCAGGTCCAAAAACGCTGACAGCATCTTGGAAACTATCTACAAGTCCATCAAATGGTTGATTGCGCTAGAAAAGGAAAAAAGAGTAATAAGTGGAAGATGATTTTATAAAAAGATTGAAATAACAATCAAAATTTCTACTGAAGCCTAAAGGCATGATATTTATTCAATTTACAAAGTTGCCATCAGATACAACAAGAAAAATGAGATCAGTTAAATGCTATGCTTCAATTTGCTTTCAATCTATGTGTAAGCGGTGAGTAATGAAAGCTAAGTTGATGTCCAAATGTCACCATTACTATTATCCCTCACATGATTGCATCCTACTGAATCTCTTATTATTATTCAGAATACCGGATGTGCAAATAAAATCGCTCTGAAGCATAAATTAATGCTCAGACGAACCTAACATCAACTACTTAACCCTCAAGAATGCCATTCTTTTTAAAAATCTAACACAATCATCATTAGGTAGAAGTCCAGCTACTATATATAGCACCACTCGCTTAGTATGCATAGAAAATAAATGGAAACGTAAGTCCTTAGAAAAATTGCTCCTTTGGGCTATTCATCTGGGCTTCTAGAAGACTAAGAGTTTAATTTTAGTTCTAAATTTCAAAAGTCAGATAAGGTATGTCTTCATTCGGCGACGCATCAAGAAGCCTACGAGGATCACTCATCTCCAAAAAAACGTCCACTTTTCTATAAACAATTAAACAGATATAAGTGAAATCCTATGGGAAAGTCATGCTCTCATGTAGCAGCTACAGAAAGGGATATGCAAGAATATGACACATTCCAGATAATTCAAAGAGTATCCATTATGCACTGAAATTCTACAACTATGGACACGTGAAGTGCTGAGGGGATCGACAAAATGGTGATACAACTGAATAACGGAGCTGGAAACAAGTCATCCAGAGTTCCATCAGAATACTCAGATTTCAGCAATTTAGTGTATGCTGACATATAAATTTTTATAGTCGACAGTGTGCCTTTGACTCTAAGCTATAGCATGCTGTATTTATGGTCCTTCAACGGCAAAAGAGGATGTCCACTCAGATCGTTACGTACAATACCGTGAAAATTAACTATATTTATGTTATGATCTGTGGTTACTGTCTGAAACTTCCATTAACAAGGTAGTGAGAAGCCCCAGATTTCACTAGAATTCAGATATGACTTCATGACAGACGAAAATATGGAGAAGATCATAGGTATTGTGTGAAGAATACCATTTCTTATTACTTCGATGATTCGGTTAAAGAAAATACAAAATGAATATGAGGGAAGCACATGGTTGGCTGATTCTCCGTGAACTGGAACGCCAATGACCCTTTACTAGCGCCAAAACGATATTCTTAACTTCTAACATACTTTTGTGATTTTTTAGATAAAAATCTTGAATTCACTAGTTTGACCACGGATTGATATCAGTTAGAGAACCATTGAAAGCCAGGGAGTACTGGACAGGTGTTTCAATGGTTCTCTAACTAACATCAATCCGCGGTCAAACTCGTAAACATAAATTTAGTCTTTAAAAACCAACTCTTGAAAATAAATTGTCTTGTTTTTCATGTTTGTTTCTATTATAAAATATCTTTATAACGCCTATGTAAATGAATAATTAAATGCTTATTTCAGAGACGTTAGCAGTTTCATCTTACAGTATAATGTAGGACATTTCAAACAGAATAAATACTTTAGGAAGTGTGGGCAAAACTTCAGACGTAGTTTGAGGACTTTGGATACATCTTGAAATGAACTTCGTGAGATAGAAACATTCTAACGACTCTAAATACAAGTCTGAGGACTTCGAGGAGTGCGTCCCACTTTTTTTGACGTACTGACGACTATATTTTGCAGTTCCACTCAAATATGCTGACGTTTACCCGGAGATTTGACATATGCTGCTAGTAAGTATTTCGGGGACACTTGAGGCACACAGTAATACAAAGATTTACATCGATTTCAATTATATCAAACATTCTGGGGCATATTCATGGTTTCAAACGAAGGTAAATAAAAGAAAGTATATGCGTACACTTTACGTAACAATTAAGAAATAAATCAAGTAAATAGGGTAGAATCCTTTGGGAGAATTAAGTTGTAATGCACCAGAATTCTGCCAAAGTGAAAAAGCTTAGGCGCTTACAACCAAGTAGATTTTACATCTATGAGGTGACTAGAGTCTTTCGTCTGTTTTCTGACCAAAAAGTCTGCTGTCAGCAAGAAGTTATCGCAAGACGAGCTGTTTAACTCAATTTTATTCGAGTGCAAATCATTGTTACGTTATGAAAAATATCAAATATATCAAGATTAGTGTTAATCTGTTCTTACCACTACATAAATTCGCGACTCTGCTGATATTATTCCAAAAAGAAATATACTTCCGCTAAACAAGTACAAAAAGTCAAAAAGTAGCATCACGATAGAAAACCCCGCTTATTGCTTAGATAGGTCTTTTCCCAATTCAATATTCAATTAAAGCTAACCAATGATTTTTTTTACTTTTTTATCTTTGAATATTGCTTGATTCCACACAGTATTTTTTGGAAGAAGCATGGAATTTTCAACATGTGATACTTGTAATCCCACTCGTCAAGCAATGATCTGAAACAGAGAGCAAAGCGCACGTTAGCAGTGTGATCACACAAGTGTTGCGTGCTAGTAAGAACGAGGACTCAAGGTCAAGTATTATATTTACAACCAATCGCAATACAAGTAGATAAGAGGGAAGGGCACTCCTATTGGTCATCCGTTGCCTCGTCTTGGGTAACCAATCCCTGCATACTTCGCAGCCAACCTGAAAGTAGACAAGCATGGTTTGAACATTAGAAAACCGCCAAACTTACCATGCCTTACACTACCCCCTCTCCCATAGGAGCACTGTCCGCAGTGCTAGGTGACTGTTCCTGCGGGACTTGTCTGCTCTAAGGCCTGTTGTCGAAAAGGTTTTAGTCTATTGAAGTGTGTGACTAGACTATGAGAGGAATTCGGTTCCTGAATCCTACAGGTGCAGTCACTTAGTACCTCTACTACAGTGAATGGTCCTTCCCAGCGTTTATGGAATTTAAGAGCTTTCCCTTTAGGTGGTGCCTCCTTAAGTAGCATCACCTTGTCTCCTGGCTCCACTGGTGATCCATGTGCTTTCCTATCATAGTATTCTTTCTGGTACCTCTGGTTTGTTTGGAGTATATCCCTAGTCATCTGATGTACCTTGTTCAGGTTTCGTCGAAGTCTGATTACGTGTTCAGATGCAATCAGTGTATCCTCTCCTAGTGTGTTTGAAGTCAGATCGATTGGCAACCGGAGTTCTCTTCCAGTGACCATATAATGAGGCGTTTGACGCGTAGCTTTGTGAATGCTTGCTCTGTATGCCATTAAGCACTGTGAGAGTGATCGGTCCCATTCCCTGGGGTTGTTTTGATCTACAAATGCCTGCAAGAGGGCTTTAAGTGTCCGATTGGTGCGTTCAACCAAGCCATTTCCCTGTGGGTGGTACGCGGTAGTGCGTGTCTTCCGGATACCCATTATACGACAGAGTTCGCTGACAACGATACTTTCAAAGTTGGATCCTCGATCTGAATGCAGTTGAAGTGGTGCCCCCCAACGGCTGACCCAGTGGTCAAAAATTGACTCTGCGATGGTTACAGCATCAATCTGTGGGATCGCAATAGCCTCGCACCATTTGGTAAAATGGTCTACCATGACTAAAATATAGTTATTATTTCTGGAAGTTACTGGGAGAGGTCCAACCAAGTCTATTTGTACTAAGTCATTCGGATGGCCAGCTATAATGGGTTCTAAGGGTGCCTTATTATATTTGTGCGGAGCCTTAATAGTTTGGCATACCTCGCAGGAGTCACAGAAATCTATGATGTCTTTCCTCTGGTGAGGCCACCAATAACGTCTTTTAGCCGCTTCAATCATTTTCCCTGAGCCCGCGTGGCCTAACTGCTGGTGTAATGACAATAGTACTGTGGGTAGTGCCGACTGTGGAGCCACAACGCGACGAGTATAAGTGGGTCCATGTTGGTAGTAGAGGATGTCATCGACAATTTTCAGATTATCCCACAGAGACCATAAACACCGGGTTTCCCATCCAAGCTTACTTATTTCCTGGGTTGTCGGTCGTTCGCCTCCATTTCGAACACGTTCGTAAATCAAGGCCAGTTCAGGGTCTGAAGACTGAAGTTCAGGCCAACTATATGAAGTATGAGCCTCTAGTTGGAGCAGCGAAACTTGTGCTTCGGTGCATGATGGGCAGTCACCGTGATACCTAAGAGGTTTTCTTGACAACGCATCTGCATTTCCATGATTCTTACCCGGTCTATGCATGCATTCGAAGTCATACTCTTGTAGGTGTTCTTGCCATCTGGCAATCTGACCCTCAGCTTCTTTGAAGTTATGTAGCCAGCTAAGGGCTTTGTGATCAGTGCGTACAATGAAATGTCTACCGAGGAGATATGCCCTAAAGTGTTTAACAAAATTGACCAGTGCCAGCATTTCTTTCCGCGTGGTGCAGTAATTCTTCTCACTCTTGTTGAGTGCTCGACTTGCATAGGCTATCACCTTTTCTACTCCATCTGCGTCTTTTTGAGACAAAACTGCCCCGATACCAGAGTCGCTAGCATCTGTATCTAGGATGAATGGACCTGCCTGGTCAGAAACATTGGGATACGCTAGGATAGGGGGGCTACATAAACAGTTTTTTAGTCTTTCGAAGGCTTCCGTCGCTGATGCTGTCCAATTGTAGTCTTTCTTCTTAAGAATGTCGAATAGAGGAGCTGCAAGGAAAGAGAAGTTAAGTACAAAACGTCGATAATACGAGGCTAACCCTAAAAAACTATGTAACTCGGGGGCTGAGTTTGGGAGCGGCCAGTCTTTGACTTCCTGAACTTTTGCTGGATCACATTTAATGCCTTCGGCTGAAACAATGTGACCTAAGAAACACACTTCTTTCCTGAAGAATTGACATTTCGATGGGTTCAGTTTTAACCCAACGGTCTGCATCCGTTCTAATACTTCGGAAATATCACTTAAATGTTCGGTCAACGTCTTACTATGTATGATAACATCATCTAAATATACCAAACACTTACCTGGTATGCAATCACTCAAGACCGTTTGCATGAGGCGTTGGAATGTTGCTGGGGCATTGACTAACCCAAACGGCATTGTTTCAAACTCATACAGGCCTGCTTGTACAATGAATGCTGTCTTTTGCCTGTCATCTGGGTGTACTTCAACCTGCCAATATCCCGATGCCAGATCTAGAGTGGTAAACCAATTCGACCCCTCTAAGGCATCAAAAGTGTCGTCTATGCGTGGAAGGGGAAAGCAGTCTCGTCTAGTTAACAGGTTTAACTTACGATAATCTACACACAACCGGAGTGTCCCATTCGATTTCTTAACTAAAACTACCGGTGAAGCCCATGGAGATACGGATGGTTTGATGACATTTTTCTCTAACAGTTCATCAACTAACCTGTTAAGCTCCTTCTGGTAATGTGCAGGTACTCGCCGTGCAGGTTGTCTACAAGGTGGGGCGTTACCCGTTTCTATGTGATGTTGGACCAGTTTTGTTCTTCCCGGGCTTTTTCCATCCCAGTCAAAACAGTCCTCATATTTGTCTAACATTTTATTAAAGTTGGCAGCCGTTTCCGATGGTAGGGGTTCTATAGTCGTCAGCATTCGCTGTTTCTCACTCTTAGCATCTCCCTGCACGCCAAAAGTGCCGTGCTCTTTGTCGTTCCCTACAATAAATGGGATGGAACAGTCCTTCAGTATAAGAGTCCTATGACTACAATCTATTATTCCCGACAGCTTTTCCAGGAGGTCGACTCCCAAGATTACCTGCCACGGCACCCGGGTAGAAATGATGAAATTGTGTTGAAGTGACAGTGTTCCCAATTTAAGTGGCAGCAGGACCAGTCCCTGGGATTGCATGCAATCTCCATTGGCTGTCGTAAGCCGCAAATTGTGAGTCCCTATTGTTGGCCTAAACGTCTCTGGAACACATGAGGAATGTACGACAGAACAAGTTGCTCCTGAGTCAACTAACATAACACACTTTTTCCCGCCTATATAACCTACAACTTTCGGGGAGGAGGTGACACCGATTAGGTTTACAGTAGGCACACAATTCATATCGACATGTGACTCACCTGCATTGTGACCACAACTCCTAGCAAGCTTACCAAACCGCCTGCAGTAGTAGCAATCGTTTCTTGAAGTGGATTGCGACTGTGGGCGTCCTTTCCACGGTGGTGTAGGATTCTGTGCATGCTTTGTTGTTGTGTGCTGATATCCCATTGCGTTTACTTGTGGGCATGTGGTTCCTGGCTCTTCCAGGCTTTCCATTAGGCGTGCCCTAGCTTCCGCTTCTGTCATGGATGCTGGAGTGTGCAAGTTGAAGTCCTTCCTGTAACGGACGTCGACGCCCTGCAAGAACTTGGAATATATAGCGCTTTCAACCTCTGAATGTGTCTTGTCCTGCATAGCTTGACGCGCAAGCTTGCGGAGACGTAAGGTGAACTGGTTGATAGATTCACCTTGTCTCTGGTTGCACTCGCTGAATCTTTTCAGCGCTTCAATGGGAGGTATTGGTGGCACTATACGTGCTCTTAGAGTACTCAACAGGGTGGTCAAGGGCATATGCACGTAATCCAAACCAATTGTGTACATTTCCAAGGACCGTCCAACAGAATCGATGACGAATGCGTTCGGGTGAGGCACGTTCATCAGATCAATGTATCGGCACACCTTGTCCGACCACAGCTCGAAATCATCACCCACCTCCAGTGTATGCGGCAAGGGATGGACATATCGCGAAGCAGGCTGATTTGACTGAAAAGCTGGAGCCCTCACTTCAGCCAATTGATCCACCTCGTGAGATGCTGTCTGTTTGACAGGAGAAGTGTTCTTGGAAGCCTCATTGGGTCGAGACTTAGAAGAAGAAAGTTTTTTCGTTGGCAGGCTCGCCATTTATGTAATCCCACTCGTCAAGCAATGATCTGAAACAGAGAGCAAAGCGCACGTTAGCAGTGTGATCACACAAGTGTTGCGTGCTAGTAAGAACGAGGACTCAAGGTCAAGTATTATATTTACAACCAATCGCAATACAAGTAGATAAGAGGGAAGGGCACTCCTATTGGTCATCCGTTGCCTCGTCTTGGGTAACCAATCCCTGCATACTTCGCAGCCAACCTGAAAGTAGACAAGCATGGTTTGAACATTAGAAAACCGCCAAACTTACCATGCCTTACATACTGGTAGACCAAATTTCGCAGGCTGACCATTGATGTCAGGTGTGCAACGGCAGGAGATTGAACCCCGGACCAGTCCTGACCACTGATGGATTTTCAGCTGCTGATTTCGAAAAGCAGTTGGTAGAATTCTCAGCAGTGCTATTAAAAGGTGAATGTAGGCAGTGGTATAGATATGCAGACCAGATAAACAGTGATCGCCAATTCCGATATTCAGTATAAACTCTTGCACTAGACGCAGGCTGTTGTCTGAAGCACAGGGCTCCAATTATGTTATAATTTGCCTCTGACGTTATCTAATGCCTGTTTGGATGAGCCTGTCGACCACGTAAACTTCACTTCTACCAACAGTTGGTTCCAAAAGTTTGAGTCGGTGGAGACCCAGTATTTGCTAGAGATGTGATTCCCCTTGGCTATGGACTTTATGACGTTCTTACCTGATGTGTCCCAGAAAAAGGGGTAGGTTAGCCCCATAGTCATCAAGATGATATCTCTCTGCATGTTGCGTGATATAATTATCCAGCGTTAGGTCTTGAATCACTGGGCTTGAATTTCCATCCGAGATGCATCTTTTAGTTCTTGTTGTTACAATCATTCAGATGAGTCCGTGGGTAGCCAAATGACCTTAAGCACACTTTTGGCTGGCGTGCAACTTACCGTTGCTGAATCCTTGGGGACCAAAAAAAGTGCCATAAATGAATGTTTTGTTCTTCAGACCAAACATTATTGCGTCACATGATGTACTGGAGGTGGTTGTTTTACTTGAAACACCTAGATGAAGAGAAAATGTTACTCAATAAACTACTTTGGGAATTCTGCGTACTGAGGAAACTTATTGTGCATAATAAAGGCTAATATTCATTGAATCATGTGAGAAACTATAAGTGTGGCCTCCCTACGAACTATTTTTAGAATATCTGAGTCCTCCTTAGGACAACAGCTGGCTGTCTGGACCTAGTTTTCCAGTTTTGGCGCCAATAGAGACTTCTAAATTGATGAACATTTCACTAGTGAATCTAGTAAGCGTCCTCAGACGAAGCTTTGCCTGAGAAATACCACAGCGTAACAGTGCGCCTTAGTTTTTAGATCATGAATTACTGTGAAATTTTGATTCCCAAGAGTCTGAAATGATAGAAACCGTAGTCTCTTTGCGTCTTGTGACTTGAAACTTGCTCACTTCGCGGAGTTGATTTTGAGCATCCATTCTTTGGATTAATCCGAAAATTTGTTGGGAGCCCTTCAAAATGTAATCATAAATCTGTCATCTATAATGGGTATCCAAATCGTCACAGAAAACCATAGCACATTTAGTGAACACAGGTAGGTCGTCGATATACAGAATAAATAATAGAGGGTAGAGGCAGTTTCCTATATGCGATCCTCAATCCGTCACCCACGTATGAGAAATTCTTTATCCAGTTCAGCAAGCTGCTCTTTACCATTGAATTTCTAACGTTATCACCGTTCCTTTGTAAGTCATTTCATGGAAAGGTCTGCTGAAATATATGATAAGGTGTCGACCGGTTTCTCGTTGCCCCTGGACGTGATCCAGCCTTCTCTTAATGTGAGAAAATTTGTCAGGTACCAGAGGAATCAACAGAAATTTTGCTTTACTCTCAACTCCAAGCTGTTGTTTTATCAAGATATCATTATTGCCTTCTTGACTATTCTCTATGCATTATTTTTCGGGCCACTTATACTTTTCATTACTATCTATGTAGGATACACCAGTTGTACAGGCGTGAATATGTATTATTTACATTACATGAATTTGATTTAAGGTGAAAATAGAAACCTGCTGTCCTCTCCGACATTAGTTTGTGTGTACAATCTGGTAACTAGTCGTTCAATGGAGCACATTAAGAAATATAAAAATATTGTCTTTGCATTAACAAAAAACCCAAGTGTGTGTTTGATGGATTACAAATATTTGGGAAAAATAAAGCTTGAAGTCAATCTCTCCATATAACTTACTTATGTTCGGCGTCGTATCTTGTTCTTGTTTTGTGTTCGAATTGGGTATTAATTTAAAATGAGTGATTTATTTGTACGATTTTTCATAATTTTTGTTGCAATTAACACCAGATGTGAATTATACTGAATGCAGATTAATATTAGTTATTGCAACGCAGATTTGTTTCACTGCACCCACGTCAGCCAAGGCCGCCATTTGCCACTGCATGGTTGTTCCGTACGGGTAAGTTGATTAACACGTAGAATGCTTTATGTAAACTACTTTAGATCGTTGACAGGGCTTGCATAGTATGCTGTACAGCATCCTGTGGATTTTACCAAGGACGCTGAGTCATTACTAGCCAATCCTTGAAGAATTATATATGAGTAAATGAACTGGAGTTCAGCTTCATTTCACTTTAAGTGGAGGGTTGTTCGATCTCGACCAGAAGATAAATAGAAGAGTAGGCTCAGCAGCAGAATACCAGAAAGAGAAAGTATGTGAACATGAAAAGAACATTAATGTTATGTGTATATATAAATGTTTATGTCCCTTGTACATTATACTATAGTAAACATTCACCAATAATTTAGTTGTGTTTTCACATATTTATGCGAAGTCATAGAGTTTATTTAGTGTCATTGTTAATTCCTTTCCTACCTGTTCATTCTCAATCTTTTCTTTATTCAACATTATACTACTTGCCATTAGTAAGTAGTATGATTTTTATATGTTAATTTATTACGATGACATTTGCTTACAACTGCAGTTAAATTACTTGTTCTATTATCATCCTACTAATGCATAGTTCTTATTTTTCTTCTCCTTAAACATTACTTGCTGCATTTACCCTATAGTGTATGCTTTACTATTGAAAGTTGTTTGTTCATATTCGTTTATTCTTTGCTTGGCATTCGCGGGCCGTTTGAACCGACACGTGGATCGACCTTGACACAGCATTGCTGTTTTTACTTATTGACTGCACAGTGGTTGTGCATTTCACGGCATTTAGTCACAGACACCTCACATTTTGAGGTTTGTATATTATATATCTATTTTTATGTAATAAAGTACCGTATTGCGGAATATCCTGTATTTTGGACTTTACGCGTCACTCTACGTGTGGTTAAATCTATAGTTTGGATTATCGTTTCGGATTTCTTTCGGGAGAAATTCACAGCCATAATGTGTAATAATGAGTCTGAGCGTTTTAGTGTTGTAATGACTGATGCGTTTTAGAAATAAGTGGTTCGGTCTGCTTGGGATAGTCTTTGGGATGAAACAGTTCATATAGCAAGCTTTTGAAGGTTATAATAGAGTGACAGGTCCTATTTCTAGTGGCAGACTGTTTCAGTATGTTCCGTACTGTCTTCATAGCCTGCCGTGGACAGATGCCAAAGGATGTGGGTCCCTACCACATATCTTATACTTCAGCAATGTTACTGACCCTCACGAACCCACACTATTGCTATTTTCATACCCAGTCCTTTTTGTCTGTTTGAGATGCTATGATTGTGGTGTGCCGTTATGCTCAGCTGATGCAGTGCAAATGGTGTTTCTGGGAGCTAATAAACTCACTTTCTTGCTTCATTCCATGCAGAAATGTTTAATCCCACTAACTACAGTTGTCACTCATATTATTTGTAAAACAGCCACTTTCAATCCTGGATGACGTGCACATGCTTTTTTCGGGGGTCTTCAGTCTCGACATTAAATCCCTGTGAAAGACATTTGAAGCTGCGAGACCCAAGCAAAAGGGCCCAACTCGATGCCTCTCTGACTAATCCAGGCCTGTTAAGTCACACTCCTACATGCGTAGATGCTTTTGTTGCTAATACACGAGGGCGCAAACGAACAATCCTAACTCACTTAGCAGTCCCTGGCATTGTCACTGGTGTGGGTAGTTTGAATTGGGATTCTAGGCTGCCACTATATGACTAGCACAGCTAGCAAAGCGAGTTATTCAATCTAAGCCCGTCTTACAGGCCAACCCACCGTTTCTGACGGGGCGATTCTTCCAAATTTAGCAAGCTGCTACTGCAAACTCAAGTATTTAGGGAAAATTGGAGAATGTGACTGCTGATCCCACACTTCAGTTTTGGCGTTTGATCTCATATTATCATTTTGAAGTTGATCAAAGTTTCACTGAGTTTTGTCTTCCCTCTGTCCCACCACTAAAGATACACCTTTGAAGATCACTCTGGAACTTTTGGTCTCCAAATCACGTCAGGACTACTACTTTGAAAGTGGTTTGTAGATGATGGCGAGTATCGTCGACATACATATATCTTTTGTAAACAAAAGTGTGGCTTGAATTGACAAGTGGCTGTAACCTCTGCCGCCTGCTTAGAACGAATAAATTGAGATGAGTCAGCGTGAATTCGTTAGATGATCTTGTCATCACCATAAGCGTCGGTAGAGGGACAGAAATTTATGAAGTATTTTAGAGCAGGGCTTCGCACACTCTTTCTCTCTTCCTTGTAAAACCGTGTTGGGATGTGCTGTTGTATACGTATGGAAGGCATTGTGACTATGGCATATATACCGTGTTCTACAACAGTAGATAAACTGATAGATACACATGTGTTATTGGTTAGATGAAGGAGTTTATCTTTTACAGAGATGGAGAACAACTTGTGGCTGCAAAGAACGTCTTACCGTGACTGATTTAAAAAATGATTGTTGAGCATATTTGAAGCTTATTTACCTTTGAATTTAAAATTTATGACAACAACAGTGACACTATGTGCGGTACTTCATGGCGTGATACAAGAATGTTAGATATGAGTTAATCACAGAAGCTAAGTTCGGTGCAGCTGAAGGACCGTATGTAATCGTTGATGATTGAGGAGTGCCTAAAATTCATCATTCCATCTGTGACTACACTAACCACATCTGAATCAGGAACTATAAATGTCCCATGTGGATCAACAGAAATTTTAAAATGTGTACTAAATAAGTAGTAGACAAGGTTCATCTGGAATCCTTAGATAAGGGCATGCAAAACCTCCAGATTCTTTGGGCACAGTGATCGCTTTCTTCACAAAGTTTGTCCACTATATGTATGAGGACACGGCATTTTGGAAAACTGGAAAACGCTGAAGAAAATCTTCGAGTCAATTTATCTTCACCGCAAGTTTCTTCTTTACCTGTTTCCTTATCTGTTTTTGATGATTTTAAACACACTCCTCATGTCAGCCTAGGTTTTGATAATATTGCTATGGGAGGTAGTGTAGTAGTAGACTCCGATGTTGATACGGATGTTGCTACCGACTTAGAGATCCTAGAGCTTAAGGTCCAAGAGCTTAGACTTCGCAGCAAACAACGAAAATTGAAGAGCGAGTGCTGTCAACAAGTCAAGACTTCAGTCAGCTGCGTTCTTTCTTGCGCCAATCCTTCGAAAAGCCAACCCATAGACGGTAGCACCAACCATTGCACAAAGCAATCATCAGAGTCAGATTGTACTGCCATACCAGTCCAACCACTCCTGAACTCAGTTAGCCCCATAAGAATGCCTCAAATTGAGATGGATAAGTTCGATGGTACACCAACTAAGTTCCTGAGGTTTATAAGATGCTTTAACATGTTCATAGGAGAACAAACTAATGATGACAACCTACGGTTAATGCATCTTATACACAATTGTGTTGGTACAGCCAAGGAGGCCATAGAGCATTGCATTCTACTGCCCTCTGAGGTAGGCTATAGGAAAGCCATGGGGATTTTACGAAGTTAATTTGGCCAACCCCATGCAGTTTCGGATGCCTTCCCCTCCGAATTACTGTCAGGCCCACAGCTGCAACCTGAAGATATAGTTGGTCTACAACGGTTGTTGAGACAGATGACCGATTGTGAGATAGCCTTATCTCAGATGAATCGCATGGCAGACTTGGACTGCTCTACCAACCTTGAGTGCATTGTTCAACGTCTCCCCCGGCACCTACGATGGAAGTGGGCAGAATTGGTAAACGATGGTTTACAGTTTGCTGATCCTAGCTTTCGTTACCTCAAAGAATTCCTCGAAAGGCAACTGTCATTGGCTACAAGCTGTTACGGCCTGATAGCTAATGGGAATAGGAACAACAACGAAGTAGGGTCCAGTGATAAAATGTCCAGAGCTATGCCTTCTCACAGTGTTAATGTTGTGAAGTCACGAGCCCAGAAGTCGTGCATAGTTTGCTTCACAGATCACGACTTATGGGAATGTCAACGCCTTTTGTCGATGAGTCACAAAGAGTGGCCAGCAGTGTCGATGCGGCATAAGGTGTGCTTCAACTGTCTGAAACGTAATCACCGAGCTGACACTTGTCGTGCAGCAAGGGGTTGCGATATAGTAGGACTCACTAGACTTCATCATAAACTTCTACACAATGAAGATAATTCAGCATGCAAGACTGTCAACTACTGTAGCACGGAATCCGGAACTTCCTTTTTAGGATATGTGCCGATTCGTATCTTAGGCCCTAAAGGATTTCTAGATACCTATGCCTTTCTTGACAATGGTTCAGATGCTATACTACTGCTGAGTCATGTTGCCCGCCAAATAGGACTGGAAGGAGTTAATACATTGATGCAGGTAACATCTTTCTGTGGAACTACTTCTCAGAATTCATCTAGGGTTGATTTCGAAGTTGAATCCTTAACGGGAGATTACAAGACGAGGGTCAAGAGTGCCTACACCGTGGAAAGCTTACCTGTAAAGAGACCTAAGACTCCTTCAAACGAACAGATGAAAAAATGGCCTCACCTGGCAGAAATTCCCTTTCTAGACGTCGAATGTAAACAGGTCAGTCTACTAATTGGGACTAATGTACCTGAAGCACACAGGGCGCTGGAGCAGCTTATAGGGAAATCCAACCAACCGTTTGCATCTTTGTCAGTTTTTGGTTGGTATTTCTTGGGTTCAGGAAACGAATATAAAGAAGCAACCTCTATCTTCTGCTTAGAGGAAAGTGAATCAGTAGAGAACAAGCCTTTGCGAATGATTGAAGCTGAATTTTAGGACAAGCACTCATGCGAAAGGTCCAGTTCTGAATTAGATAAAGAGGTTCTGAATGCAACCGATAGGGAGATAAGATTGCGGAACGGACATTATGAAATTCCATTGACTTGGAAAGAGGACTGACGTAGATTACCGCTTAATAGGTTTGAGGCAGAACGCAGGCTGGACAGTCTTCAGAAGAAACTAAAAAAGGACGAAAGCCTATTAAAGTCCTACAATCAAATACTAACAGACCATGAGTTGTAGGGTTGTATTAGTCGCGTTCCTGACGACTTCTCCAAGAAACGTAGAGTTATCCCTCGCCACCCAGTTATACACTGTGGAATCAAGGTGTAAAGAAAAAAAGAAAAAAAAGAAAAAAACCCGCAAGCCTGGTAAAATTAGAGTGGTTTTCGATTGTGCCTATAAATGTAAGGGAATATCCTTGAACGATTGTCTGTATTCGGGACCTGACCTAATGAATGACTTGGCTGGGGTACTATTGAGATTTAGAAAACATCGGATAGCCTTGTCAGCAGATAATGAGATGATTCTTCAGGTTCACTTACTTGTCAAGGATAAAAGAGCCTTTAGTTTCTTATGGTATTCTGAGGGAAGACTGGACTTACCACCGAGCCTGTATGTCAGCCACGTCTCATAAACCGTTAATGCCCAGCTCTTGCTACGCTTAGTAACGCTTAGTAACAACGGACGCAAAAACCAAAACACCGATTGGCCACTCGAGAATTCTTTATTGTTACACCAACATATAAAAATAATGTTTTTACTAGGGTCTGTGGACAAATATTACAATAATAAATCACAAGATTACTTCTGATGGTTGTCTCCTGACTTCTTTCTGAACAGCGACCGATGAGACGATGACTGTCGTATTGAAGCCTCCGTGAAAATACAGGGAAGTTGGTTTTGAGCAAACAACCATGAATTGATCGTTCAATCTTCAACTACATTGACACTCCCCGGCAAAAAAGGGATCCAACCCATTTTTCCTCCACGATCAATGAACGTTGACTTGGATACCATTGCGAGAACCTGGGTTACTCGGACAGAGCTGAAATGGAAAACAAACAGAAAAGCCAACACACCACAAGCATACCCACAGCACAATCTCACACATCGATGACGACCTGCGCCTTCCAGTTAAAGGCATCCTCTTGACATCTTACAACACAATCGCCACTTGCTAGAATGACTCTTGCAGAATGCAACGTGCTATGGTCACGTTGCATTCTGGAAATAATTATATGAGAAACCACGCCTTGTAATATTTTACATACGTTGTCAACCAAGTCCCATAAACCGTCAATGCCCAGCTCTTGCCTCACTCGGGCTCACGCTGTTCCTTGAAGTTTCTCAGAAACGCTTAGTAATAACGGACGCAAAAACCAAAACACCGATTGGCCACTCGAGAATTCTTTATTGCAACACCAACGTATAGCCAACTGTACAACTAAGCTTTAAAACTAAGGCCTATGAACAAATATTACAATAATAAATCACAATATTACTCAAATAAAGTATAATTATATTTTACTAGTTTACACACAATGATAAATTTTGTTATTGGTAATATTTGGAGCAAAATTACTACCCGTGTTCACACCACTGTTGGAATTGTTGGAATATTACTTCTGACAGTTTGGGTCTGACTTCTTTCTGAACAGCGACCAATCAGACGATGACTGGTGTATTGATGCCTCCGCGAAAATTTGGAAAGTTGGTTTGGAGCAAACAACCATGAATTGATCGTTCAATCTTCAACTACATTGACACTCTCCGGGAAAAAAGGAATCCATCCCTTTATTCTCTATCACGACCAATACACGTTGACTTGGATGCCATTGCGAGAACCTGGGTCACATGGACAGAGCTGAAATGGAAAACAAACAGAAAAGCCAACACACCACAAGCATACCCACAGCACAATCTCACACATCAATGACGACCTGCGCCTTCCAGTTAAAGGCATCCTCTTGACATCCTGCAACACAATCGCCACTTGCTAGAATGACTCTTGCAGAATGCAACGTGGCCATATCAGCACCTCACGATACTCTACGCACATCCTCTTATCTACTCACTACCAATTACCAATGCAATCGCTTGTCACTCATTCTGCCTCAGTTCTAGTAGCGGTGACGCATGCGAGCCTCAGTCGTTTACACTCTTTCTCCCCGGCGTGTCGGACCGCAGCTAACAATTATCTCCGTGTGCATTTCATTCTCAGCAATAGCCTAGCCTCCCCGGCGTATACGACCCATCTGCTGTCTCTAACATCAATCAATTCATTCACGGATGTAGAAGACTCGAAACAACTTCAGAAGTAATCACGACGAAAATTTTAACGAAATTATGCAATAACAACAAGGTACGTAAACAACAAGTAAACACAATGAATCCAAAATCACCAAATGATATGACACACCACACGTATATACAAACAGTACATACAAAACCACAGATCATGTCTCGATGGAATTCCTTTGAAGAATCGCAGGACTTACACCAGTACGCCTGCAACCCTTCTCAGGTTGACGATTGTAAGTTGTGGAATGTCCGGACACACACAAGATTAACCAACAATTGCAATAATTGGAGCTAACACAATTATTTAACACAAACATATGTACAATCAACACATCAAATGTTGTGGTTTCTGGCACGACAAACTACACTTGAAGAACTGTAGGACTTATAGCAGTACGCCTGCATTCCTTCTCAGGTTGACGCTCTAGGTTGGAAAATCGTTTTTGAGTTCATTTGCTGACTTCCTTCTATCAGCTATATCCTCAAATCTGAACGGCAACTCGCTCATGTCATTGTATCGTAGAATATAGATGACGAACAAACACACGACATATCTCATCAACCAAGTGTAGAAACAGAGTAATTTACATCAAAGATAATAAAATTCAATTCGTAACTTGAAACTAGAAATGCCTTGGTTCATGCAAGTCAATTTAACAATTACTCTCTCGTTTACACTTGGCTTATTCTCACTAAACTGAGCAATATCTTTCGTCTTTTCAAATGCACCAATACTATTGTGGTGAGAGCAGGCTGCTAGCCGATTGGTTGACACTAATCTACGTTAATGTCTAGGTCACTAATATGGGCCGTGAGAAAATATGAACAAGGCTGATTCAACAACCAATCACAGCAAAGTTAACGTGGCAAAATATGATTCGCAGATAGAGAACTCTATTTGTCGAGGAATCCCGAAACAACCAATCAGAAGCCTGCGTTTGTCTGCCTAACTTCGGATAAACAACCAATCAGATGACTGCGCTTGTCTATAATAATGTATGTGAAATATGTATAAATACGTGTTGATTTTCATAATAAAACGATCTGTTGCTTCGCCCTTGTCTTCTGTTGTTACATTTGGTGTCGCTGCCTCCAGAAAATGAAGATCCCGTGGCCAGCTGCGTTTGAAGAAGGAGACATACGGAGCTTCTTACGTGACTTCGAGGCTGTTGCTGAGCTGGTGGGTGTCAAGGAGCAGGCGGCGAAGGCAGTTGTCCTGGGGACGCTGTTGAGAGGCCGAGCGAAGGCTGCATATGACAGCGTAGACAGGTCAAATGGCACAGCGTCTTGGAAGAAATTGGTTGAACGACTAGTGTCCGAGTTTGACAGCGAAACAGACAGACAGCTAGCAATGCAGCAGTTCCGGTCAATGAAGCTTGGACCTGATGGAGACCCGCTAGTGTTGGCGGTGAAACTGACTAATCTACTTCGACGCGCGCTTCCCACTTTAGATGAAGAATCAGAAGCGCAGTTACTGTCTTCCCAATTCATCGAGAGTGTCCCAGACCACATTTCTCAGCGATTAAAACTGGTTAACGCAACGCAGCCGATGGATATTAGTGAGCTGGCGAAGGTGACCAGACAGCTGCTGAGCACAACGGTAGCCGCTATAGACCAACCAAAACCAAACGAATATGAGCAAAAAATTGAAGCATTGCAGCGGGAAGTGGCGGCGTTAAAGTTGGCTGATAGAAAAGACCGGTGTTTTGAATGCGGTAAGCCGGGACACTGGAGAAGATACTGCCCAGAAAGGCGAAAAAGAAAAAATTTCAGACGGTATAATGCTTGTTCTTTCTTTCGTATGAACCTAGATTTAGTGGGGGCTATTGAGAAAGGCGCTCTGTATTCGAAGTTGCGAGTGAATGATCGAGAAGTAGTATGTTTGATAGATACAGGGGCGGCCGTGTCGTTAATAGATAAGAATTTATGTAAGAGTGTTAGTCCGTGTTCATTGACAGTACAAACAGTAGGCGGGTATGTGTTGCGTATAACGGGTAGATCGAACTGTACGGTCGTTGTTGGTGGCTGCGAGGTGACGTTTCCTTTCATTGTTGTACCCGAACTACAGCGAACGATATTAGGAGCGGATTTTCTGCGTGAGATTGGTGCAATAATCGACACGCAAGCGAACGTGGTGGTCACGAAATACGGGCATATCAACATGTATGAGACCAGCGAGATAGCAGCGATTAAGCTGTCGACGGTACACAATGTGACAGAGTTAATTAATAAATACGATCATCTGTTCACTGGAGATGGCGACCCATACGGTTATTGCGATAAGGTGAATCATGAAATTCCGTTAAGTGATCCGAAAGTAAGGTCATTTCAACGCGAAGAGTTCCATGTCATCTGGAAGGCGAAGTGGAGCGACAAGTGCAAGAGATGTTAAAAGATGACATTATTGAGGAAGCTGATAGCCCGTACAACTCTCCAGTGCTGTTAGTAAAAAAAGCGAATGGGAAGTATAGATTCTGTGTTGATTTTCGACAGTTAAACAGTATGACAGAGTTAAGACCGTGTGCCATGCCAACAGTGGTAGAAACTTTAGATCGCCTACAAGGTGCGAATGTGTTTTCGGTTCTCGATCTTCGCTCAGGATACTGGCAGATACCGATAAAACAAGGTGATAGAGATAAGACGGCTTTCATCGTGGGTCAGACACAATATCGATTTAAACGCATGCCGTTTGGACTAGCAGGTGCACCGTTTACGTTCAGACGACTGATGAAGCTATTACTTAGGAACTTGAAAAACGTGGAGGTTTATGGTGATGATCTCGTCATATACAGTCAAAACGAAAACGATCACGTCAACCATGTAGAAGCCGTGCTGCGACGCATCGAAGAGTTTGGACTACGCGTCAACAAAACCAAGTCCCAGATAGCCAAAAAGAATGTTACTCTGTTGGGACATAAAGTGGGAAATGGTGAGATTAAACCACTGCCGGAGAAAATTTTGACGATTAAAACGATTCCAGCCCCGAATTCAAAGAGAAAACTGAGACAATTCTTGGGTAGAGCAGCGTTTTATAGTCGCTTCGTGAAGAACTTCAATGAGATAGCAGCCCCTCTATACAGGCTACTAGGTGAGCCAAAGTTTGTTTGGTCGGAAGAATCGCAGAGGACATTCGACAGAATTAAACAGCTGCTCGACCACCAACAAATGACGCTAAAACTACCTGTGCCAGGAAGACAGTTCACAGTGTGCACAGATGCCAGTGACTACGCTATAGGTGCGGTCCTAAGACAGGACGAGGGAATCGTTGAGTATGCCAGTAGGGTTTTGACACTACAGAGAGAAAGTATTCAACGATAGAGAAAGAATGTTTAGCAATGGTATGGGCAGTCGACAAATGGAGACCTTATTTACTCGGCCGGCGGTTCCACATCGAAACTGATCATAAGCCGCTACAATTTTTGAAGACAGCGAGAGACCCACGGGGGAAGTTGTCACGGTGGATGTTGCGTCTTCAGGAGTACGATTTTACGATCTCACACGTTCCTGGAAGTGAAAATGTCTTGGCAGATTTGTTATCGAGACCAGAAGATGAGTCTGAGTTGCCCGAGGTCGCTTACGGAGTGCATGCAGTAGAACAAGACCCACTAAGACTTGCACGTAGGCAGAGGTTGGACGATACGCTGAATACAGTAATACAGGTGATCACCAACGGAATAGAAGTGGATCAAACTACGGCGAGTAAGGAGCTAACCACACTACTCAGACAGAGGGATCGACTCAGAGTGAATGCCTACGGGACTCTGACCTGGCGAGAGAACGACGGAAGCTGGCTGGCTGTCATACCTCAATCGTCGCGCCACGACATGATAGAAGAATGTCACCAGCTAGCGCATACAGGCGTGGCCAGAACGACCGACCTCCTAAGACAAAGTATGTACTGGCCAGGTATGAGAGAAGACGTAGCAAGATACGTACTTGGATGTCCACGGTGCCAGCTGATGAAAGGTGACCGGTGTATACGACCACCACTTCAGTCGATTCCAGTTACCGCGATAGGTGACTTGTGGTCCGTAGATGTCATGGGTCCATTTCCTCAGACATCCAATGGTAATCAGTACCTCTTGGTGATGACGGAACACGCGACACGATGGGTAGACGCCGTAGCAATCCCAGACCAACGTGCAAGAACCGTGACAGATGCAGTAGTTAGACACATTGTTGCAGACCACGGCGTACCGAAGACAATACTGACAGACCAAGGTCCCTGTTTCGAGAGTGAAGAGTTTACTTCCCGTTTGCAACAGCTGGGCATCAAGAGGATCAGAACGACCCCATACCATCCACAAACGAATGGCCTAACGGAGAGAAACAACCGTACACTGAAGGAGTGGCTGGCCTCGAAGGGCGGGAACTGGGAAACGGAGCTTCCACTGATTTTACTAACACATCGGCTACCACTCAGGAAACAACGAAGAAGTCACCCTTCCAACTGATGTATGGTAGAAAACCACGATTACCGGTACACAATGAGACCTGGCCCATGCACCAAAAGTGGAGTACGACGAAATTAAAAGCAGAGAGGAAAGAGGCAGTCAAGAATGTAATGAAGAAGCAGCGCAGTGATGTCGCGAAGTCTCAGATGAAAGAAAAGACGCAGTGCATTACCTTTGCAGTCGGGGACCAAGTGAAGTGTAGAGACAAGAGATATACAGTTGGAGGCGGGCTAGGTTCACGGAAACTCCTTCCAAAGTGGGAAGGACCATACACAATCACAAAAAGACGGGGTCAAGTATATACCATCCGAAGAGGTGATAAACAGAAACGAGTTAACGCCAGTCAGCTCCAAAGATGGGTACAGTGGGACAAGCCGGTCAGTAACAATCCTCAACTAGAGGATGTAGCACCCAGAAGGTCGGAACGTCTGCGCACAAAGCTATTTGACGGGGGGACGAGTGTGGTGAGAGCAGGCTGCTAGCCGATTGGTTGACACTAATCTACGTTAATGTCTAGGTCACTAATATGGGCCGTGAGAAAATATGAACAAGGCTGATTCAACAACCAATCACAGCAAAGTTAACGTGGCAAAATATGATTCGCAGATAGAGAACTCTATTTGTCGAGGAATCCCGAAACAACCAATCAGAAGCCTGCGTTTGTCTGCCTAACTTCGGATAAACAACCAATCAGATGACTGCGCTTGTCTATAATAATGTATGTGAAATATGTATAAATACGTGTTGATTTTCATAATAAAACGATCGGTTCCTTCGCCCTTGTCTTCTCTTGTTACACTATCATAGTTATTGCATAAGGCACGTGAGTTCATGGACGTCCATTTCATTGTGGATGAAAACACCAACGATGACTTAGTGACACAAGGTGATGAACTTAGCAGTGGATCAGAAGCTGTTGTTGTTCGGCTTTCAGAAATTTGTCTACCTGCAAGACCACCACCACTGCTGTCTCTCACTACTAGTTCGGGTTTAGCACTATCATCTGATGATAGGTGGGCTACACGCTGATCAATTACACTGACTGTCTCACAAGTATGCACACCTGGAACTGCATCTGAGTTCAATTCTACTTCACGTTGTAGTTGTACAGAACCTTTATTTAACTTAGCAGTAGTAGGCATATCCCTCATCTCATCATGATCAACCAAAGACAAATCTGCACTATCATGATCATTATCCCAAATATTCAATTTACCGTCAAGTTCATCATTTTCAAACTCTTTAATAACAGAAGTAGACAATTTTGGTTCCTCCTCACAAATCATTAAAGGTTTTATATCTTCACTCTGACTAGTTATACTTTGTAAACTTTTGGAGTCAGAACTGCACTCTGAAGCAGTAACTCTATTCTGTGACACTCTATTCAACAATGGTTTACCAGTTGCAACTACAGACTTCTTGACCGCACCGTTATCATCACACAATTCGGAGACAGACCTTGAATTCACATTTAGCTTATCACTGAACTTGCTCACTGGTTCACAGTTCACCTTTGTATGCACCTCTTGCAAACGTGTAAAACACAACCGTGTTTGTCTTGCATCTTGTAACTTTTCTGTTGGGGATGTGCCACGAAACCTGTTACACTCACTAGGTCTATATGCATTACTAGACATCATGGAGCCTTCTCGATATCCACCTCTCTGAGGCCTATTCGTCATCAATGATTGCATTTTGCTCTCAGACTGCTCTATTCTAGGGGTGAGAGTAGGTAGGCGTCTCGCAATTACCTCTAGGACTGAACTGGAGTTGAGGTCACTCATGCAATTCATAGAAATCAAGGTATTCTTATAAGTCATCAGATTATCTAAAAACTCAGTAAGTGCCTTGAAGTCATCTTGAAGTTGACTGTGGTTACCTTTGACAGCTTCGTATACGTTCCCTACAATCATCGAAGGTCTTCCAAACCTTTGACGTAGTATGCTCATAGCCTCGTAGTAGCCCTCTTTTGGCTTCATAAACTTACAGCACTGTATAGCTCTTGAAGCAATTCCAGTGCAATACCTCATCAAATACATTAACTTCATTTCATCAGTTAATAAAAAACTACTCAGCATGATCTCAAACTCCCTTACAAATTGTAAATAATCAGCTGGGTTTCCATCGAAACACTGTGGTTCAAATCTGGGGAGTTTGATGTTCCTATTATCCCTGAACGGCGGAACAGTAACATCAACCATGTCATGCTTGACATCAGATACATCGTTACAATTAACAGACAAGTCACAATGACTTACTTTCCTGTTTGCATCCAAGACGCTCTGTCCCTTCTTTGACCCAGGCATTGTTGAACTTGACCCAATTCCGAAAACGTTCCAGATATTGCTTGTTCAAAGAGGACATGACCGGCACCAGGAAAGATGAACGGTGACTATCCAAACTTTCACCAACTGTCTGAATCCGCCAAATCTGTTTCTACCATCAGAAACTGTCAGCCACGTCTCATAAACCGTTAATGCCCAGCTCTTGCTACGCTCGGGCCCACGCTGTTCCTTTCAGTTTTTCAGAAACGCTTAGTAACAACGGACGCAAAAACCAAAACACCGATTGGCCACTCGAGAATTCTTTATTGTTACACCGACATATAAAAATAATGTTTTTACTAGGGTCTGTGAACAAATATTACAATAATAAATCACAAGATTACTTCTGATGGTTGTCTCCTGACTTCTTTCTGAACAGCGACCGATGAGACGATGACTGTCGTATTGAAGCCTCCGTGAAAATACAGGGAAGTTGGTTTTAAGCAAACAACCATGAATTGATCGTTCAATCTTCTACTCAATTGACACTGTATGAATTAAAGGTACATTCCTTACGGTGCTACCTCATCACCTTTTTGTGCAGCCTGTGCTTTAAAACGAGGCACAAGACGATGGAAACAAGGGCAACTCCTTGCTGATACGTTTCGTAGAAGGTGGAAGCGGGAGTACTTGACGACCTTACAATCGCGTTCGACGACATCGAAACTTACAAGTAAGAGACCTAGTACTAGTTGCTGCGGAGCCTTCACCTCGCAATCGTTGGTCAATGAGAATAATTACAGGTGTTACGGCAAGTTGTGATGGGTATATCAGAAAAGTGTATATCAAGTCACCGAGGGGTATAGTCAACCAAGATGTGCGTTGGGTTTGCCTATTAGAAGGTATTAAGCAGAGATAAGCACTTTGTAGGATATATAGCTGGATAGTGGATGCAGATGTGGCGAGAGTAAATTGTACCATTTCTGTGTCTTACTAGCAGGTAGAGTAGGGAAAACCAGGCTGGATTTGAGGGGGCGGTGTTAATTCCTTTCCTACCTGTTCATTCTCAATCTTTTCTTTATTCAACATTATACTACTTGCCATTAGTAAGTAGTATGATTTTTATATGTTAATTTATTACGATGACATTTGCTTACAACTGCAGTTAAATTACTTGTTCTATTATCATCCTACTAATGCATAGTTCTTATTTTTCTTCTCCTTAAACATTACTTGCTGCATTTACCCTATAGTGTATGCTTTACTATTGAAAGTTGTTTGTTCATATTCGTTTATTCTTTGCTTGGCATTCGCGGGCCGTTTGAACCGACACGTGGATCGACCTTGACACAGCATTGCTGTTTTTACTTATTGACTGCACAGTGGTTGTGCATTTCACGGCATTTAGTCACAGACACCTCACATTTTGAGGTTTGTATATTATATATCTATTTTTATGTAATAAAGTACCGTATTGCGGAATATCCTGTATTTTGGACTTTACGCGTCACTCTACGTGTGGTTAAATCTATAGTTTGGATTATCGTTTCGGATTTCTTTCGGGAGAAATTCACAGCCATAATGTGTAATAATGAGTCTGAGCGTTTTAGTGTTGTAATGACTGATGCGTTTTAGAAATAAGTGGTTCGGTCTGCTTGGGATAGTCTTTGGGATGAAACAGTTCATATAGCAAGCTTTTGAAGGTTATAATAGAGTGACAGGTCCTATTTCTAGTGGCAGACTGTTTCAGTATGTTCCGTACTGTCTTCATAGCCTGCCGTGGACAGATGCCAAAGGATGTGGGTCCCTACCACATATCTTATACTTCAGCAATGTTACTGACCCTCACGAACCCACACTATTGCTATTTTCATACCCAGTCCTTTTTGTCTGTTTGAGATGCTATGATTGTGGTGTGCCGTTATGCTCAGCTGATGCAGTGCAAATGGTGTTTCTGGGAGCTAATAAACTCACTTTCTTGCTTCATTCCATGCAGAAATGTTTAATCCCACTAACTACAGTTGTCACTCATATTATTTGTAAAACAGCCACTTTCAATCCTGGATGACGTGCACATGCTTTTTTCGGGGGTCTTCAGTCTCGACATTAAATCCCTGTGAAAGACATTTGAAGCTGCGAGACCCAAGCAAAAGGGCCCAACTCGATGCCTCTCTGACTAATCCAGGCCTGTTAAGTCACACTCCTACATGCGTAGATGCTTTTGTTGCTAATACACGAGGGCGCAAACGAACAATCCTAACTCACTTAGCAGTCCCTGGCATTGTCACTGGTGTGGGTAGTTTGAATTGGGATTCTAGGCTGCCACTATATGACTAGCACAGCTAGCAAAGCGAGTTATTCAATCTAAGCCCGTCTTACAGGCCAACCCACCGTTTCTGACGGGGCGATTCTTCCAAATTTAGCAAGCTGCTACTGCAAACTCAAGTATTTAGGGAAAATTGGAGAATGTGACTGCTGATCCCACACTTCAGTTTTGGCGTTTGATCTCATATTATCATTTTGAAGTTGATCAAAGTTTCACTGAGTTTTGTCTTCCCTCTGTCCCACCACTAAAGATACACCTTTGAAGATCACTCTGGAACTTTTGGTCTCCAAATCACGTCAGGACTACTACTTTGAAAGTGGTTTGTAGATGATGGCGAGTATCGTCGACATACATATATCTTTTGTAAACAAAAGTGTGGCTTGAATTGACAAGTGGCTGTAACCTCTGCCGCCTGCTTAGAACGAATAAATTGAGATGAGTCAGCGTGAATTCGTTAGATGATCTTGTCATCACCATAAGCGTCGGTAGAGGGACAGAAATTTATGAAGTATTTTAGAGCAGGGCTTCGCACACTCTTTCTCTCTTCCTTGTAAAACCGTGTTGGGATGTGCTGTTGTATACGTATGGAAGGCATTGTGACTATGGCATATATACCGTGTTCTACAACAGTAGATAAACTGATAGATACACATGTGTTATTGGTTAGATGAAGGAGTTTATCTTTTACAGAGATGGAGAACAACTTGTGGCTGCAAAGAACGTTTTACCGTGACTGATTTAAAAAATGATTGTTGAGCATATTTGAAGCTTATTTACCTTTGAATTTAAAATTTATGACAACAACAGTGACACTATGTGCGGTACTTCATGGCGTGATACAAGAATGTTAGATATGAGTTAATCACAGAAGCTAAGTTCGGTGCAGCTGAAGGACCGTATGTAATCGTTGATGATTGAGGAGTGCCTAAAATTCATCATTCCATCTGTGACTACACTAACCACATCTGAATCAGGAACTATAAATGTCCCATGTGGATCAACAGAAACTTTAAAATGTGTACTAAATAAGTAGTAGACAAGGTTCATCTGGAATCCTTAGATAAGGGCATGCAAAACCTCCAGATTCTTTGGGCACAGTGATCGCTTTCTTCACAAAGTTTGTCCACTATATGTATGAGGACACGGCATTTTGGAAAACTGGAAAACGCTGAAGAAAATCTTCGAGTCAATTTATCTTCACCGCAAGTTTCTTCTTTACCTGTTTCCTTATCTGTTTTTGATGATTTTAAACACACTCCTCATGTCAGCCTAGGTTTTGATAATATTGCTATGGGAGGTAGTGTAGTAGTAGACTCCGATGTTGATACGGATGTTGCTACCGACTTAGAGATCCTAGAGCTTAAGGTCCAAGAGCTTAGACTTCGCAGCAAACAACGAAAATTGAAGAGCGAGTGCTGTCAACAAGTCAAGACTTCAGTCAGCTGCGTTCTTTCTTGCGCCAATCCTTCGAAAAGCCAACCCATAGACGGTAGCACCAACCATTGCACAAAGCAATCATCAGAGTCAGATTGTACTGCCATACCAGTCCAACCACTCCTGAACTCAGTTAGCCCCATAAGAATGCCTCAAATTGAGATGGATAAGTTCGATGGTACACCAACTAAGTTCCTGAGGTTTATAAGATGCTTTAACATGTTCATAGGAGAACAAACTAATGATGACAACCTACGGTTAATGCATCTTATACACAATTGTGTTGGTACAGCCAAGGAGGCCATAGAGCATTGCATTCTACTGCCCTCTGAGGTAGGCTATAGGAAAGCCATGGGGATTTTACGAAGTTAATTTGGCCAACCCCATGCAGTTTCGGATGCCTTCCCCTCCGAATTACTGTCAGGCCCACAGCTGCAACCTGAAGATATAGTTGGTCTACAACGGTTGTTGAGACAGATGACCGATTGTGAGATAGCCTTATCTCAGATGAATCGCATGGCAGACTTGGACTGCTCTACCAACCTTGAGTGCATTGTTCAACGTCTCCCCCGGCACCTACGATGGAAGTGGGCAGAATTGGTAAACGATGGTTTACAGTTTGCTGATCCTAGCTTTCGTTACCTCAAAGAATTCCTCGAAAGGCAACTGTCATTGGCTACAAGCTGTTACGGCCTGATAGCTAATGGGAATAGGAACAACAACGAAGTAGGGTCCAGTGATAAAATGTCCAGAGCTATGCCTTCTCACAGTGTTAATGTTGTGAAGTCACGAGCCCAGAAGTCGTGCATAGTTTGCTTCACAGATCACATACATATAGTATGTATGAGGACACGGCATTTTGCTTAGAGGCTGATCTCAACCAATACGGGGCTCGCGAAGGCTGTAAAAGTTTTTGGCAGGTAAGTACTTGGCAGCAACTAATCCCAGAGGGTTAAACAGCGACGAGACAGCAATCCTCTCCTGTTCAGATATATTTCACTTGGGCCGAAACAAAATCTAAAAATATCCTTTGACAAGTCCCAATTGACCTTAAGAGCCCGCGGCACAAAATCACATCAACCGTTGTTTCACTACCTCGTTAAGTTGGCAAGAAGTCCCTCGCAGACGCTGAGTTGGTAATCCACTTGTTCAACTTAAAAACTCCCCTTGCCATTATCTCATATATCTGTCGCAAAAGCTTCGTTGTAGTTTCATCATCAGGGAAGGTCTTGAGGCAGTTATTAGCTTGGGAGTTACTAGCCATAGAATTTGAAACCGCCTTGTCGCAGTCTAAACGACTCTCACTTTACCGGGTTTCTTGTAGTCTGTCACATCGTGATATGGTAAATACCATCGAAAGTGACAACTACAATCTAGTTGTGAGAGTGGTACAATCGGTGCATGACATTTGCTTGTTCGCTGATGAATGGCCTTAACATAAACTTCACGGAAATTTTCCTAGCTCATGATACGATGTTTCAAGCTCTCAATCCTTGGTCTACATAACTCATAGTGCTCAGCCACGGCAGACATTTGCATGGTAGAGGAAATACGAAGCGGCTCCTGTCGAAATATGCTGCTCCCTGAACAATATTAATCGCCTCCGAGTAGTCCACTGAAAAGTTTTTATTGCAGGGGTGCATGTCGGCAAATCCACAGTTATATGTGTCTTTCAACTGATCTGCATCTTGGTATCTTAGAGAGGTGAAATTCATAGCCCTTCGACAGTATCCGTTGTAATCCATCGGTCCAAAGAGTACCCAACCAAGTGGGTTTCTGATGGCATATGGACGTTTCCTCCTCCTAGGCTTCTGGTATAAAACCCACTTGGCTTCCGGCATGTCACACTCGATGAGCAAACAGACTTCTCCTTTGTCCTTTTCTCTCAAAAATACGTCTCCAGTATGTGGCCATATGTCGGCGCTTTCTCTGACAGACCTCATCCCTCACAGTAGTAGGTCTTTCACATCAATGGCCTGGTCAATGGCCGAAAATTCATCTCCATCCCATGAATGAACTGCAAATGCTTTACTGACTGAACTGGCCATCTCGCTGTCACTAATCGTGGAGATCGTAATCTTTGCCGCCTTCGACTACTTCACACAGAAGAAGGGGCACAGACACTGACATCAAAAACCAGTAAATATTCACATGAATTATCATTTTCTGAACATATCTCCAAACAAGTAACAAAGTCACGCAGACCTATCGGCTTTCTACTCAGGAACTTATACAGAAATGAGTCCAGAATTCTGCTGTACAAGGTTTGTGTGTGTCCTTTATTTGATTACTGTTCATTCATGTATAGTAGTATACGCATAGAGGACAAATTGAAAGTGGAGGGAGTGCAGAGGTACTTCACGTCAAAATTACTCGGAACCGAAAGTGGTGCGAACTACTCCACTAGATGTGATACCCTCGGACTAGAAACACTATGGCTAAGACGCCTGAGACTAAACTTAACACTTTACTATAAGCTTCTAAACCACTTAGTTTTTACCTCTACTAATGGCACTCGACTTTCAGATGGCAATGGCTACAAACCAAGACACACTAAGGGTACAGTAGCTATCGAACAATGTAAAACAGCTGCCAGGCAAAAGTTTTACTTGATTAGGTACGCACAGATATGGAATAAACTACCAATGGAAATGCATCAAGCAGGTACATTGGCCTCCTTCAAAGAAGTGCTTAACGACAAACTACAAGAGTTTGCAAACAATAGTAATCCTAGTTCCTATCTGAGAGCCTCCGAAATTGTAGGTCCATTTAATATATAAGCTTAAATACTACACCTGTTTTTTTTGCCTATATTTATAATTTTAGATAAAAAATTAACGGTTAAGATACGTACCCTTAAACAGACAAGGAGTTTCGTTTGTGAAACTTCTACACAACACAATAAGTGGAATAAAATGGACATAAACCGACAACATGAAAAAGGTATAACACACCACAACATCACATGGACAGATGTACGCTCGTTGGGCATAATAATAATATATTTCACATAAATTAAGCGTTTACATGATTCACATACCGTTGGTACAGGCATGATCATATTAGACATGTGCAGTCTGAAATTGAACACCGTTTTATGACATTAAAAATCGGAAAATGACCTCTAGAAACTTTATAAGAATAGAATATAAGATTTCGGTTTAAGGCTAAATTATAATATTTAATATACTCATAGTGAGTCAGACTCCTGCGGGAATTATGAAATTTTGCGTTAATGGAAGGTAAGAAGAGAGGTGATATACAAGTGCTAGAGTAAGACACACTGGATGCAGACCGTTATTACTGTCATTTTATCAATCAATAAGCGTTCGAAAGTTTATCAAAATCCACATTAGATGGTAAGTACAGCATTATTTTGGTATTAGCAGATACAAGGGACCAATTGGTCACAAAGTTTACTTTGCAATGTTGAAAAAAATTTAGAATGGAATTTGTTCCGGTGTCCATCGTAAGTGCTAGCAATATTCTGGATACCGCTCAAGTAATACAAATGTAGAAAGCAGGATTACTGTTCATTAGCAGTGCTTCAGTGCAATACCTTCGAGAAGTGAAGAAAACAGAAGCAGCCAGCAGATAATGATAATTTAAGCAAACAACATGCGATAACCGCGGGGTTTATTCTCCTTTTTTATTACTAGGAATTTCTAGTCATTGAGTTTTATAGTGTCACATACTAACTGTTAGTTTAAGTTTATAGTGGTAAACAACAACTGAAGTATAGGATAACAATAAAAAAGTAAAAATTAGGGCGAAACGAATTATGATTTTCACTCTTATATAGGGTAGTGTCGGGGATAGAAACTGAAGAAGTGAAATCCAAATGCCAAAGTACATAAGTTATTTAGAAGAAAAGAGGAAGTATAGTAATACTGATTTATGCTGTTGTTACGATTTATAAAGTTAGATGTCCTCCTGAAGTAGAGAAATCATACCATGAGCCATTTTTTCAAAGAGTTTGTATGCAAGCTGTGACATACAGGCAGCATTTTTTTATTTTATTTATTATGGTTATGATTTTTTTTGACGTAATTCATCCTCAGGAGCCTTAGCAGTAGAGTGGATTCCCGCAGATAAGGGTGGTTCTCTTAAGTCCCCACCATCATATCCGCTGAATAGCAGTCACCACCCTCCCACCTTTGAATCTGCTAGGCCCTGGCGAAACACTCCTCTTGTTTTTAGAAAAATCTTTTATTATTGTTACGTGTCATATGGACAGTTTTTGCATTCACAAGCTAACTCAACGATACTCATGGCATGAATGACTACTTTCAGCCAGCCATTTTGTATGCATCGTCACTAACAGCATTTTAAAAATGTTAAAATGTTAAAAAAGTAGGGGAATCGGAGATTTGCAGTCTACTTTCAAGATTTTAGTTATAAGTATAGCAACGAAGAGGCAATATGAAATGTTACGAAGGAAGAAAATATATAAAGCTACATAGTTATGTATATATCTGCATAAAAACAGACAGTAGTCAGTTATAATAGACAGTTCAGAAGAATACGACTACACAGTGTTCTTATAGCATAACAGTAAAATAAAATCCGTTAATACTTAAGACTCACAGTGCAATTAAGAGATAGTAGTTAGTTATAATAGATGGTTAAGAAGAGTTTGACTATAGAGTGTTATAATAAAAAAAGAGTAAAATAAAATCCGTAATACTTAAGTTTACAAGGTATTACTAGTCAGAGTTAAGGTAGAAAACCTCTAAGGATTTGTGAGGGGTACCAAAATTGTCTACTTCTAATATAATATAATAATAATTTTTTATTTTCATATAAACATAAATTTACATGAAAATGCGTGCCATTTTTACAGGCACGATCAAGTATGTTATAATGTCAAATCTTAAATTGTCTACAAGTTAATAATGTTTCAACAGCTAAATATCTGATACATGTATATAATTACACTCATTGTCTGAACCAGGCCATATAGTTATTGAATTGTACAGTTGTCCTCCAGGTTGAGCGGGAAAACTGACTTTGTATCGTTTTCATCCCGTGGTTGTAGGCATACGATAGTCAACCAATATTCAGGTAAGTACAACGTTTACAAGGGATTGAAAGCTGTTTTATAAAATTTAAATTGCTAAGGTGAAACATTAACGTGTAATAAATTAAGTAAGTGCAATATATCATTAATAAACACATTTATATAGAAAACAGAATGGAGAAGTAATTAATCCTTAAGCCGACAACGTTCATTTGCAATGTATAATAAAACCAACATATTTCGTACTATCATGATGTCCACTTTTGGCTTTAATACAATTATTTCCAAGACAGTTGTCTTTATTTCATGCTTTTTGTCTATTTGGTGCACAACCGTACCCTCCAGAGAATAGGAATAGAATAAGTCGAATCAAATTCATAAAGAGCTATAAAATGTTAGGTCTAATGGAGTAAAATGAGGATCAAGTAAAGACGTTATTAGAAAATAAGTGAGACAAGATATTGTGAAGTGGTATTTAAAGATCTGACAATGGATAGCAAGTTAGTTTATAAGATGCCCCATAAATCTGTGCAGATCCCACATGGTCGCATCTCAACAATAGGCTGGGCGAATGGTATATATTTAAGGGTAGAAGCATGATCTGTCAAGGCGTTCATTATTATCTTTTACAAGATAAAGATCTAAGCCCTCATGAAGATCAGAAATATCTTGAGCCTTCAAATTGCATATTGCTGTTCCTGCAGAATGGGTGATTCACCTTAGTGACCACAACCATATCTACTGATCAGCTAGCGCCACCCTCCCCTGTTATTAAAGAGTTCGAAAATGATGAAATTGACGGTAAAAGGAATATTCGTGATAATGATCATGATAGTGCAGATTTGTCTTTGGTTGATCATGATGAGATGAAGGGAATGCCTACTACTGCTAAGTTGAACCAAGGTTCTGAACAACTCGAACGTGAAGTAGAATTGAATGCAGATGCAGTTGCAGAAGGCATGCATACTTGTCAAACCGTCAGTGTAATTGACCAGCGTGTAGCCCACCTATCATCAGATGCTAGTGCTAAACCGGAGCTGATAGTAAAAGACAGCAGTGGTGGTGGTCTTGCAGTTAGACAAATTTCTGAAAGCCGAACAACAACAGCTTCTGATCCACCGCCAAGTTCATCAACTGGTATCAATCAGTCGTCGTTGGTGTTGTCATCCACAATGAAACAGACGCCCATCAACTCAAGTATCTTGTGCAATGACTACGATAGCATTGGTGCATTTGAAAAGACGAAAGATATTGCTCAGTTTAGTGAGAATAAGCCAAGTGTAAACGAAAGAGTAATTGTTAAATTGACTTGCATGAATAAAGGCATTTCTAGTTTCAAGTTACTATTTGAATGTTATTATCTTTGGTGTATATTACTCTGTGCCTACGCTTGGTTGACCAGATATGTCGTGTGTTTGTTCGTCATCTATATTCTATGATACAATGACATGGGCGTGTTGCCGTTCAGATTTGAGGATATAGCTGATAGAGGGAAGTCAGCAAATGAACTCAAAAACGATTTTCCAACCTAGAGCGTCAACCTGAGAAGGGTTGTAGGCGTAGTGCTGTAAGTCTTACAATTCTTCCAAGGGTAGCGCATCAATGAGCAGTCCAACGTGCTTGGTGTGTGATTTTGTACATATGTTCATATTGTATATACTGAATTGATATCATCTGTCATCTAGCTGTTGGTAATTTTGTTTGTGTACGGACGACTTCCACTTGGATCATCAACCTGAGATGGAGTGTAGGCATACTCCTGTAAGTCCTACAGTTCTTCGAGGGTAGCTTTTCATGCCGGAATCCACAACATTTGATGAATGGATTGCACATATGTTTGTGTTAAATAGTTGTGTGAGTTCCATTTATCGTAATTGTTGGTTAATCTTGTTTGTGTCCGGACATTCCACAACTTACAATCGTCAACCTGAGAAGGTTTGCAGGCGTACTGGTGTAAGTCCTGCAATTCTTCAAAGGAATTCCATCAAGATGTGATCCGCGAGTTTTTGTGTACAGTTTGTATATATGTGTGGTGTGTCATATCAATTTGTTTTTGGATTAATTGTGTTTACTTGTTGTTTTCGTATCTTGTTGTTATTGCATAATTTTGTTAAAATTTTCGTCGTGATTACTTCTGAAGTTGTTTCGAGTCTTCTACATCCGTGAATGAATTGATTGATGTTAGAGACAGCAGATGGGTCGTATACGCCGGGGAGGCTAGGCTATTGCTGAGAATGAAATGCACACGGAGATAATTGTTAGCTGCGGTCCGACACGCCGGGGAGAAAGAGTGTAAACGACTGAGGCTCGCATGCGTCACCGTAACTAGAACTGAGGCAGAATGAGTGACAAGCGATTGCATTGGTAATTGGTAGTGAGTAGATAAGAGGATGTGCGTAGAGTATCGTGAGGTGCTGATATGGCCACGTTGCATTCTGCAAGAGTCATTCTAGCAAGTGGAGACTGTGTTGCAGGATGTCAAGAGGATGCCTTTAACTGGAAGGCGCAGGTCGTCATTGATGTTTGAGATTGTGCTGTGGGTATGCTTGTGGTGTGTTGGCTTTTCTGTTTGTTTTCCATTTCAGCTCTGTCCGAGTAACCCAGGTTCTCGCAATGGCATCCAAGTCAACGTGTATTGGTCATGTTGGAGAAAAGGAATAGATCCTTTTTTACCGGGGAGTGTCAATGTAGTTGAAGATTGAACGATCAATTCATGGTTGTTTGCTCAAAACCAACTTCCCCAATTTTCGCGGAGGCATCAATACACCAGTCATCGTCTGATTGGTCGCTGTTCAGAAAGAAGTCAGGAGACAACCGTCAGAAGTATTATTGTGATTTATTATTGTAATATTTGTTCACAGACCTTAGTTGTAACAGTGTTTATATTTTGGTGTTACAATAAAGAATCCTCGATTCGGCAATTGGTGTTTTGATTTTTGCGTCCGTTATTACTAAGCGTTTCTGAGAAACTTCAAGGAACAACGTGAGCCCGAGTGCAGCAAGAGCTGGGCATTAACGGTTCATGAGACGTGGCTGACACATGTGTTTATTTACTTCCACTGTATTCTCTCAATACTGATGTGCTCAACTGGCTTATTCCAAATGAACTCAAGATTAATTTTGAATGTGAGTGGCGGTCCAGTTTATGTCAAATAAAATATGTAGCCTACATGTATTACACTGCTTACTGAGAAATCTGATACATGCTTTCCGATCTTCGTGACAAGAACACAATATATCTAGGTATACCTACATATATATAAATGTACGTATATGCTGCATCAACCATACCGTTTTTATCATGATTAACCAGACCACTGTGTATATTGTACTAATCTAAGGATCTCTGAAAATAATGGTCAGGCGATAATTGAAGTTATTACCTCTTCAGAACATTGTTTGCATTCTTGAAAGTCCTTACATCTTGATATGCCATGAGTTCATTGAGTTCAGAAAATAAATCCACTGGTATATCATTTCTCTCCTGAGCTGTAATAGTTAGTGTTTTCAGTTATCTATCGGACTTGATAAAACTCTCCTGGAAATTCAGAACTTAACCAAGCAGCTAAATGATATTTGAAATTACCTCAAGTCGAATGACAATCTGGCCAATGACAAGCTTGTAAATCATTTGTTTATCTCACTCGCGGCATTCAAAATTACGGCCGTTGACAGGCTTCCGCGGAAGACAGTGTTATGAGATGGAAACCAGCATAACGTCACTAAATAGGTGTTTTTATTCGAGCCCGTCGCAATCATACAGCATACTGCATATTACTAGCTTCCATGACAAGTGCCTCCCAATACGTCACCAGATACATCGATACCTGAGAACATTCTTAGCAGTTTTCCTTTTCGGTTAATGCACCTGGGCATTGGGGCCGAAACGCGGGCTAAATGGGTAATTTTGATCGGAAAATAGGTGGGCAAAAGATGGTGTAAATGCAACAGATTTTACCCACTTTGCCCATATTGACCACCTTTTGCCTATATTTTCGGAATAATTTTTTGTCCCACTTTTTCCCAGTTTTCCAACGTGACCCACGGTTTCACCCACTTATCCTGTGTGCAGAAATTCAAAATATACCCACTTTTTTAACGACCTGTTTACCCACTACTGCTATTTTCGTGACGGAAAAATGTCCTCATTTTCCTATTCAACCCACGTATTATTAGAATTAATTAGCGTATTAGTCCTACCAGTTGTCTAAAGGCGGAGTACCCTATTGAATTTTTCTCATTCCATTCCCTGAGTAGCATCTAAACTGGACTTGAATTAAGCATTTCAAATGTCTACTATGACTCCAAGGAATCTCCATTTCCTGTTGTACATAACTTGTAAGTGTACTTCCACTGAGGTATTATCCGTAATTGTATTTAATACCCTTTTGCAGTTTTCCAGGAAGTTCTTCTCTTCCTGAAATAGCTTTTGATCACGTGGCGGCGTAGCACTTACCCAAATGTACGCTGTTCACTGGTTGATTGTAATTATCGGCAGGAAACGGAACAAAGTTTGAGTTGTCGCTCAACATCGATGGTGACCTTAGTGAAGGGTTTACAATTTTGCATTTATAGGAACCTGTTCAGATTGCTTGCACAATAATTGAACAATTTGAACCTTCGAAAAAGTATTAAATTATGATACTTCAGGACCGAAATTTAAAACACAACTGATCGTGCCTGTAAAAATGATATGCATTTCTTGTAAACGTACCCGTTGACACGAAAAATTATTATGATCCTCAACGCGCCATTTGGGCAGATCTTGACATGCATTTTGAGAGTAAAGCTTAAATATTTGTCCGTATTTCTCTTTCAGGTAACTTGCGACTCGCAAGCCAATTAATTACCTGAGACGCATTAGCCCTGGCAGAGGTTTGAAAAATATCTGAGAGCTTAACACCACAAGGGGGAGGATAGAACTGTAGGTATAATTCCCAGCTCCTACATGCTTCAATTGTTATTTTATTTGGATTCGTTCGCCATTACTCTGGTCCCTGGTGGCAAATGGACTGAAAATTACCCGTTTCTGCAACAAAACTTCTCTGTATGTTTGAGTGGACACTCACTGCCGTGGTGAGTTACGGGCAGTTACTGTGGCTAAAAACATTCTTATCGGTGAGCTAACTTACGTTTCACGAAGTTATTTTGTCACTTTACGAGTAACCTACCGCGCTCCGTATCGCGGTACTTTCAATGTTTGCGTTATATTTTTACGTGTTTCGTTACATAAAATTTATCTTGTTGTAATACTTGCACAAGTACTATACTACTTCCATACTTGTAACCACTAACTCTCATTTCTAATAGTTATGGTTAATCAAAGTAAAAAGCAACGAACCCAATCCCCTGTAAAACTGGTGTCTAATTTAACGTCCTTGATTGCTACATCAAGCAACACCCCCGAACAAACGGCTATAGTGAGTCACATAACTCACGTGTATGCCGTAAGCGTCGAGCTGAAACTGAGGATAAAACTGTACTGACAGCCAGTATTAGCACTACTCCTAAAAATTCGGTACCCTCTGCTCATACAGAACTCCTCCCTTCACCTTATGTGCTTATCGAAAAACTCCAGCCATCAAGCTCTTTTTCAGTACTATCTTCAGAAATAGAACTTCTAAAGTTGTCTATAGGAGAACTTAAGGCTGAGTTAAGGGAAATAAAAAACAGTAAGTCAGTAAATGCTGGAAACATCGAAACCAATACCGAGATATCCAAATTATCAGATCAGATCAGCGATATCAGATCGCAGGTCTGTGAACTGACACCTCTAACTATCCTCATGAAAACTGTAAACCTTAACAAGCTTGACACAGAATCGGTAACTAAGGTAGATAACCTCATTAATTTTGTTACCACAGAAGTAACAAAACGACTCGACGCAAAACTGAGTGCTATTGTCTACAACGTTCCGGACAATGAGGCAATAAAAAAGGTACAGCGCATCTTACTTAGTGAAGCGAAAATGCCTAACTCCAAGACTAAGTGCTATAGGCTGAAGAAGAGTCAACATGAAAAGTGTTGTCCTATTCGTTTTCAGTTCGAAACACCGGCAGAGACCAGAAAATTCATCCACTCCCAACACACCCTATCGCAAGCCAGAAACTACAAACATATAAAGGTCGGGGTGGACAAAACAGTCATAGAAAGGCGCGCATACAACTATCTCGCTAAGACTAATTGTGAAATAGGTAATAGGACATTGCAAGCAGCCATTATTCCCAACCCTGTGAAAGATACAGTAGACCCCACCGCATCACCCCTCTCAAAACACACAGAATTATCCCATCAGAGTGCAACACCAGCCGAAAGGCCACTAGACTGTAACCAAATAAATAATAAAACCATACCACCCATCACCGCAGAATCTAAAATGCCACTAAATAACCCCAGAAAAAAGTCAAAACCCCCCAAAATTCGACTTTGTCCTCTCCTAGCCATAACTCCATTGCTAAAGATAAGGAAAATATGCCCCTAAATCATACCAACAAAAACAGTGGCAGCTTAAATAAGCCCACACTCCCCACGGTCAATAGTATTAGCACTCACAACGTGCTAAATCGCACCATGGCACACACTGATATCCAATGTCACCCTCAATAGTACAAGTGGTAATAGTCAGAACTCGGCTACCAACAACTCAGGGTCTTCAGAGTATGGCACACAAACAAATTTCGACCGGATATATGGTACAAGTCTGCTGGGAACTAACCCATAATGCAGTACACAAGACAACCACACAACTAGCATCAAACAATAGGTGGAATAATAAGCCATGGTCATCACAAGGATCCAATCATTTTTTATCCCCCGCGTCCCTGTCAGCGTTGAAAAAACAGCTGGTAGGGATGTTAACACTCCTAAACCACTAGTGCTGGCTCCCTCCTTGCATGAAAACAGGAACGGTCTAGTGCACCCGTATCCATTAGGCACACTTGACACTTGCACAAGTATAGGCCAAATAAAGAACCCTACCCACTTCTGTAACCTAACTAAAAATAAAAATTCCTTAGTCTATAGCAAATCCAGTACTCCAACTCCTAATTCTCCACCGAAAACAGCACACGCCAACTCGATAGACATAGGTGAGCATGATGCTGAAACTCCTCTTAACATAGGATCGTCATGTCCAGCAGAACTACTGGGTGCTGAACCATATTCGGGGCTGACTAACGAACTTAAATACTTCAAATGCTACTTCAACTCTCATCTTTACGTAATCCTCATAAATGCTAGATCTGTTCTAAATAAATTGCCGGCAAAGTTAAACTTTCGACACCACTAACAACCAATCAGCAAACGACTTTGAACGGACCAATCACATTAAAGAGGCATATATGATGAATGAAAATGTATATTTATAGAAAAAAAGCATAAAATAGAGAATAAAACAGTTACATGGGATATCTTTCTCGAACATGTGAGAGAAACATCTCCCAGTTTAGCATGGGACTGTCAATGGAGAAGTTACACAACATCCTGTACATACATCCATCCAAATGATCATAAATGAGATCCTTTTGAGATCCACTTAAAGCCCTTATCCTATTTTTCAACCTGCCCCAAAATCCTTCAATAGAATTTGTATGTGTCCTCGTAACGGGATCCACAAAATCACTTGAATGGTTGACTCTGTGATGAATATATCCCAGAGATGACAGTGAATTGTAGCCTTTCCACTCGTCGGTGTGTATAATTGACCCCCGCTTAACAAGTCTGGTAATAATAGGTATAAGAGTAGTTGCTTTTCTATCTGCTATCCTTAGGGAGAGAAGCGACCTAGCGAAAAAACTTCCTACGAAATATTAAAATTATCAGCTTACTCTCTCTAGCGTTAGTAGGCTTCAAACATATAGCACAACGATGAACAAACCCATCAGTTGATTTGGTATAGCTTTTTAAAGTCGTGATGCCACCACACAAACAAATTCGCTCTTTCCGGAGCAACTCAAATCCAGGAAATACTGGAAAACGCTAACCTCCTCGAATTGCAACAATAGCTTTGTAAGGTCACGCATTAGAAATGGATCAAGTGCTATACAACATTGAACTGCGTTCGTGAACCTCATTGGATAATTCGACATCGTTCGTGAATCTCATTGGATAATTCACTGATTGGTAGTTAGTGGTGTCGAAAGTTTAACTTCGCCAAATTGCCGATGCTCAGAGCATTCACAGTAATACACAAACCCCCTGTAATTGTCATCACTGAATCTTGGTGTCATTCAAACATCCTGGATGAAGAAATAAGCTTAGATAACTACACACACTTTCGGTGTGACAGGGAAGGTGGTAAGGGAGGGGGTTGTCTCATGTACTTTCTGAATGCACTTACTGTATCACAGCTAGAAAGTAGTACACTTAACATGCCTGAGACTCTATGGGTTAATGTACACTTAAATAACGTAACAGCTGCAGACTCCACGCATTCAAAAGATGCAAACTGACACCAACAATTCCTTATAGCGTAAGTATACTTTGCAAACCAGTATGATAGTAAACTCCACTACCAATAATAGTTAAGGGACAGGACTGGGTAGCTTTAAGATGTCTTATATTTGTTGGTGAACTTGGAAGATGCCGTCTGAACAGTCGCATTATTTTCACACCATCAACAATGGAAGTTTTAGTGGTCAGCATAGCCTTTAAGGCTGTCGTCCTAAGTTTCGCCTTACATGAGCCTTATACTTTGAGTATACTGAGTTTTATACCCAGGAGCAAAACGAATAGTTTCGTGAGAAACGTATGAATGCAGTTGTCCTTGCTTTGAATACCATTTGCATCCATTTGAAATGACGTTTATAAATCGATAAGTGGTCAATTATCAGATAAACAGAACGACACTAAAAATGACTCTGTATTCTCCTCAATCACCGATTTCCTAAAATATTGATTTGGTTAAGCATAAGAGGCATCTACCGAGATACATGAGAAACATACTCTATTGTATTAAAGTGAAGTTTCAAAGTGAAAAAATCAGAACTAATGCACCAGTGATGGATTTCAAAAAAATTAATGAAGCTTCATCATGCAGTGAAGATGCCTGATTCCTCAAGTCAGTTTAAACTAGCTTGTATGTGAAAGAACTGGCCTGGTCATGCTTAGAGTCAATATTACTACTGACATGACCAAGTCCATAGGGACATCACATGGACTACCTAAGTCGACATGCATTTATAACTTCAACATAACACATTCGTGTAAAGATTTCAAAACTGGCAAACACCATAAAGTCTGAAACCTGACTGGGCAGCCTAAACACCTAACTAAATGGCTAGCTCAAACCAATTACCAAAGAAATCATGGACTTGACAACCCCTAATTTCTTCCCACCCACATCTTATGCCAACTAGCATTGATTGTAAACGCAGGTGGTAGCTCGGAATGCACAGCGCGTGCCCTAACGATCTCAATTGGTGTAGCTTCACAACCTCATGGATCGATTAGTCCCCGTCTAGTCTTAATATTACTCTCCATACTATACCATTCCATGCGGGAAACAGAACTCGAACATCTGTAGTCACTGGCAGAATGTCATTTCATATCTCCAACTTTCAATAGCCATACCTAACAGTCATTAAGGAGGACTAACTGACTAACTGACTGGACAGATGTGAAGCAGCACTTCGAGTTGCCACTCACACTCCATGTACCACACAAAGCAAGGGAAGATAGTAAAACGAGGTTCAAAAGACAGATAATAAACACACTTGTGAGGGAAAAAGAATAACAACATAGAAGAACAGTGTAACCAAGACTCTTTAAGAAGATATAGTCACAATATATTGTGTTACTGATAATATTTATGAGTAGTATGTAGATACAGATGTAAATATGCATATCATAGGTACCTGTGGAGCAACGTGTAGAACATAAGAGGAAGACGAAGAAGCTCAGTACGGAAAACAGAAGTAGCACAATACCGAAGACATGCGCAAATTGTGACTGATATGTGGCAGACGTATTTTGCCTATACCTTTATTCTTGTCTTCTACCGTTACAACGGTAGTATGGTATTATTTGTACATGTGCAGCTCAAGCATAGTATACTACTGCAAAAACGAATTCAAACAAGCTAGTCGTGATCGGCCTTCACTAGGTTCAGGAGTCACACAACACTTTTTCTCCTTCTCTTTTAGTTTACCCAAGGAAAAGTCGACTTCTAAACTGTGGGCAGCCGGGAGATAAGCCATACATTACCACAAGCAAGCAAAGCTTTTCTTATCTTCATCTGTCTTCACTTCCATCATTTTTACCACCTTACTTTAGTCCCATTGTTAGTACCGCTCCATCGATAAGTCTCTCTGTCTCCTTTTAAATCTGCAAACATAAATAGAAACCAGAACCGGAAAAACACAAATGACAGTCTCCTAATACTACGCTCTCAGCCTCACGTAGGACCATTCAACATAAGAACAACACACTGTCGAATCAAACAACAGGCCTCAATAGCCAGAACTCTGGTATCTCGAGCCATAAATGTTTGTTGTGCTTCAGAGACTCAAATCTAAGACGACATTGTAATTATTCACCTACCCCTACGTTTTCAACAGGGTAAATCAGCAAAATTCACTTCATGGGTATCACAAGATTCTCCAGATAGTTTGCGAGGACTCGCAAATATATGCATAGTATTGATTACCAGGGCAGAAAAATCTCTAACCGAATGGATCTCAGTTGATAGTAGCACTGTGACAACAGAAGACAAGGGCCAGGCAACAGATCCTTTATTAAGGAAATCAACAAATATTTATAGATTTTCATGTATATATTATAGATTATTGTTAGCAGAAAACAACAGTCTTCTGATTGGTTGTTTCTCACAGAACGTTAACCTTGCATCTTTTTGTGACTGTTTCTTGAATGTCAGACCATCTATATGTTAACTGTATCAGCCTACGCAAAGTCTGCTGTGATTGGTTGCTGAATCAGTCTTGTTCATAATTTCTCACGACCAATATTGGGGACATAAACATTGACGTAAATAATTGTCCACCAATTTGACTAGCAGTCTGCTCTCACCACAGCACTTGTGCCATCCAGTTGAGCGAATCCATTGGAAAAGGGAAAGATTAATACACCCGCCTTAGTCTTTTCATAATCTCAGTTGACGCCCACACCCAACCGCAGTTCAGATGAAGTAAAGAATGAGTTCTATTAAAAGCCATCTAGTTGGCTGCTAAAAGAAAAACGTTCAGATGCAGTCACCCCAGGAGACGATTTCATTTCAATGCGCAAGTACGGAAGTTGTGCCAAACACAGAATTATATTGCCGATACTAACGGAGTTCCATACCAACGAATCGACAATGGTGATCACATTCTACAGTCCTGTTCAGGTAGTCATCTGTTCTTGGTCAATACCGACCTCAAACACAAAGAGAGACATTGCCGAACCTGGCAACCTACATCACAAAATCAACAATGGACTCAAGAACTATCGCTGGCGACGGTTAGGAGACTGCCGCTCCTTCTGGAATGCTTGCGTAAGATCTGATCACGCCCTACTCCATGCACGTATATGCTTTCCATTAAACGGAAAGCAGACAGCAATGAAGCTGCTACACCCCCAACTTGATGAGAACACAAAGTCTCAATTTAGGGGACGCGTATCTGAGGACGACAGCAGGAATCGTCCTGAGAAAGCCTGGTAATAATATTCAGTGCTAAAGAGTGGTCAGATATCACTCCTCCGCCAAAAATGACACAGGTCGCCAACGCTAAACTAGGTTTCTGATTCGATGTTTAGGTTTCGTCAGTATCTTGTTCATCACAGCTGATCGAACTTCTGAAGTAATTGATTTGGTTAACGCATCCAATCAATTCACTTCCTATCCTTCCAAAAGAATGGATATCCACGTAACTTCATCAAAAGACATATACCCCCAAGTCAACCTATTGAACCAAAAGCCTCTAAAGGAAGCACAAAGAAAATCGCCTTATCATATATAAAGGATATCTCAGAAATCACTACAAGACTCTTCAAACCTTTAGGAATTGACGTCGTACACAAACCAACAAAGTCACTTCACTCAATTCTATGTCAACCAAAAGACTCAACAGAAAACGAAGATAAAACCAACATCATCTACAAAACAACTGCGAAAAACACTGCATTGGTCAAAGTGAATGTCCCCTTTGTCTTCGTATCCACGAACATAAGCTAGCCCTCAAAAGACATGATATCCACTCCCTCATATCACTACACACAGGCAACCACGGACATCAATTCGACTAGGACAACCTACATTGAGATATTAGACAGAGGAAACAACAAGAATGCTAGAGAATTTTTAGAAGCTTGGCATTCCAGTGAATCATCAATCAACAGACACATTGAGATAGACAAAATTTATCCAGCGATAAGAAATAAACTTTACACACAAAGGGTCAACGTTCAAGTCAAAGAAACAATCAGTTCCAATACAAGTAACCCAGAAGGTGTGAAAACACACAAAAACAACCAATCACGTCCAAGGTCACCAGGAGAGATGATTAAATGAACTCGTGGAGAAATCTAAAATCTCGCTTCAACAAATTGAAGTATGCTCTGAAGATGTCACCTATTAGGGTGATGAAAGCTTCGCAAATCAACCATTCAGCTCAGAGGACACAACCACATCAAAAACTTCCTATCCTTAAAATATGTGTCAGTGCAAACCAGTCGTATGACATTTTTTATTTGATAAAGAAAAGCTTAGTAATAAACATGTATCTTTCTCAAGTCGTTACGAACCCATTTTTCACCTAACAAGATTATAGTCTGCATACTCTGGATCAAAGGTTCCCCCTGTTAATAAGTCACTTTCTGAAATACTGAAATCGACCGGCCACTTATTATAGTACATACATAATTGATATGTATCCATTTATATATTTATGTGTGTGTGTGTATGTTGGTCTCTCTTTCTGTTTGCTCGCTTAGTCTGTGACCATTTCACTTGTCTCCTTTAACAACGTATATTCTCCTTATATTATATATAATATAATATGAGTGTTTGTTGACAGTCCGTTGCTTGGTGACATATATCCATATATGGTGGTTGTTGACATGTCTGATATATTTCGCTATGTATATATGGACCGATACTTCATTATAATTAGCCATTCATGTTAAGACTGTCCAATGATTGTTCACACCTTTGTCTGAACATTCATATATATATTTCGTTCTCACAATTTGTGTGACACACTTACTTTCTTTTGGTGTGATACCACTTGTTGCTTCTCCTTGTGTTTAGAAAATAGAAGTATCATCGCAAACCTAGTGGTCTTCTGATTTCCGCCTTCTTGAGTCAGGACTATTACATTCTCGACCAGTCCATAACAATAATTTAGCGACGAGTACATAACAATTTGGCGACGGGGAAACTAGTACATAACAATAATAAAATTAAATAAAGATGGTGAAATTGAACATCCCTGACATATACCGCTGGTTGTCTTTATTTCAGATGACAGCTCTCATAAGCTCTAAAGCGACCGCATCAGTCCAAGTAGGACACCCTGAGTTGGGAGTGCTCAAGCTGGACAAATCTGGTGTCAGGCCATGACGACTTTCACAGCTGATTTGAGCCATGAAAGGAAATATGGACTGACTGGACAGTATCGCCGGAATGCTACGAAGCAATTGATGTAGGTTATCGGTGATATGCACTTCAATGCCTGAGGTGCATTCAACCTTTATGGTCACTCAGATTCACTAAACTAAGTTTTTTCCATGTTACTTTGCTTTCTGCCTTACATTTCAGTTTTATTATACTCCACTATAGCCATCATTACGATATTTCTAATAAACCACCTCATATGCAATTACTTAGTACCACAATGCCCAAATTTTACACATATAGTCCATTATAACCTTTCTCTCTTTGTCTTCCCTTGTGCGCTACTCGGAGATTGTCAACTCGAAGCACCGCTTTTCTGTGTCAAGTTCTATGTTCAAACTCAATCACACAGTCAGTCGGTCAGACTACTTTGAGTAGTAGAACATCCTTTCTTGATACTCCCTCTAAAGCCAGCATAGCTCAACCGATGGAATTAAATTTCACTACCAAGTGTCAGACACTAGTACAATATGTCTATATCCCAGAACTTGTCGAAGAGTGGAGATATGATCAACACAATTTATATCAGTCACAGTTTCCTCAGCTTTGTTTTCTGAAGCTCCACATAGACTTCATGAGACTATGGAATCTAGAATTTGAATACTATACCAGTCAATCCGATTTCCTGTAATTTCCACAAGTGAATTTTAATCTCTCCTAATAAACTGCAATGATCAACAATCTATACCAGTCCAAAGGAACTGTCTTGAATTCTTAGGAGATACCTTAGTTGATCCACCTTATAATTCATCACGACCATTATCAAACACTGGATACACCCAGGTCCTGCTGACTTGCATCGTTTCAGGTCAAAGATACAGCCTCTCAATCTCGACAACAACTGTGCACTATGAGAAAATAAGAATATGGACAACAAAATCAACAATACACATATGCCCCACTTCTATAAGTTCCAGGTAATTTAACCCACCCATAAATATCTAAATTATAGACCAGAACCGTTTCAATATATAGAACAGCATACCTTACAAGAATTACGAATATCAGCAGACTAAATTTGATCAATGGCTGCGTCAGCATCAAGTAAACATGGTTGTTCTTCATTTAAATTTTCTAATGTAGTACGTAAATTATCCGCTTCAGTTTGCAACAACTGGATTCCTCGTTGGTATTGATGATTCAACGATTCACTCATATCCAAATGTCTTTGAAGCTCTGATATGTGACTATAAATCAGTGCGGAGTGAGGGGAGAAATAGCGAGAACACTTCATTAGTGAATTAATATAAAGTGGACGAGTAAGAAGGAGCTTACATTTTATAAACCAACAGGGTGTGCAAGGAGAGGATAAAGGCGAATAGTGATGTGTGTGTATGTGTGCATGAATGTGTGAATCGTTTCATATTTTCATTGGACAGTTCAAACTAAAATTCACTAACTTAACTTCCAGTTGACACTTTCTGGGAGAAGTGTAAATATTTCTTTGAGTATCAATGCCAAAAGTACACAAACAAAGACAAAGTGAGATCTTAAAAAAGTAACATAAACAACAGGCAGAAGATCATATGTCACTTTACTAAACACATGGTATCTAATCAGCAATACATATCCTTCGAGTTTAAGGCATTCGTAGGAAATTATATGGCAAATCCCTCTTTTGATGTGGTGCCACCTATTTTATCCTGCGGATATTGTCGAGTTTTAATAAATGGACCAAATAAACATACTATAGCGTTTAACTTTTGAATCAACATCATTTAACCCATATCATTGTACAAATATCAATACAGTCGGCTCCACCCTCCTGTGAGACCTGGTCATTGAGTGTGGAGGACACGAAAAGGCCGGCTTGCTGTCTTTGATCATAGGTGCCTGCGTTCTATCTCCCGTGTGAAGTGGTATGATAAGGTGAGCAATATTGAGATTAGGCGTCGAGTGCTAGGTAAGGAGGGAAAATCAATAGACGAGGTTGTGAAGTTACATCGACTGAGATGGCTAGGACATGTGTTTCGTATGCCTAGTCATCGCCTTCCTCGACAGTCAATCTTAGCTGACATAGGGTCAGGCTGGAAAAGAGCTAGCGGTGGTCAAACCAAAACAGTTAGTTTAAGATGGCCACGTAGAAAGGTGAAGATTTCCTCACTGGTTGGGGTCCTCGGGACGGTAAACACCAATGACTGGAGATAATCGGTGATATGGCTTAAAATGGTTCGCAATGGCGCCGATGCATCCACTCCTTGCGACTTATAATTTCAAATGAAACTATATTGTTCTTCGTTATTACTATTCCTTTTGTCTCATATCCCTGTCTACTGTCTCTATTTTGCATTTCTTCTACTTTCTTCTCTTGCTTTGTGTGCTACATGGAATGTGGCAACTTGAACTGCAGAGTTCTATGTTGAAAACAAACAGACAGATACACATAATGTATGTCAGATAAACAGCGTCTTTTCATTGATTTTCTTTCGGAAGAGATACTTTTATCAATTTTATGTTATTTAACGCCATCAGTTCTGTTTTCCTCAACACGTGTTAAATCAGTCAGTGCTTCTGTAGGATTCAGAGACCAAAAGCAATTCCAAACAGCTTCAGACTTTTACCAACAACTGTCTCCTTGGTTGGCTCCATATTAAAAATAAGATCAAATGGCCAGTCAGCCAGAAAGAATCAGCAACAAGAAACTATCGCAACAAACTAGCCAAGATTCTATCGTTGAACAATTATGTAGGAGTGTAACAACAGAAGACAAGGGCCAGGCAACAGATCCTTTATTAAGGAAATCAACACATGAATAGATTTTCATGTACACATTACAGATTATTGTTAGCACAAAAAGTCTTCTGATTGGTTGTTTCTTACAGAAAGTTAACCTTGCATCCCTTTGTGCCTGTTTCTTGAACGTCAGATCATCTATATGTTAACTGTATCCGCCTACGCAGTCTTTGTTCTCATTTTTCTCACGACCAATATTGGGGACATAAACATTGACGTAAATTACTGTCCACCAATTTTGGCTAACAGTCAGCTATCACAGAAGAAAGTAGACATCGACAGGGCATACACCCCTGAGGAGACGGTCGAATGACATCACGCGCTAGGCCACCGCTCCAGTGGAACCCGAATGGAAAGTGACAAGTAGGTGGTCGAAGGATGACATGGAAGAGATGAGAGATTATGAACAATCGTAGGCCCAGCCAAATGGAACCTCAGAGAATAGAACAAATAGGAGACGTGCTATTGAACCCAAGGGAACAATAATAATAACAATAACAAAGCATCCAAAATGAAAAATAAAAAACCACAAATGACACACCTTTCAAATTCATTACGTTGTCTACTTAACTAAGCATCTTTTACCAATAGATTCATATCTCGAGATAGTATTTCCTTATTACAGGCTTGTAATTCACTGCATAGATTATCGTATTTACTTCGCCAGTCTAAAGTACATTAAAAATAAATAAACCAAAGATTAAAGAAGAAAGAAAAAGAAAAGCACAAACCGATTTCAGCTTCTTCATTTTTGCTTTTCATCTCATCAACTAGTACTTTCAAACGGTTATTCTCTTCCTTTAACGAGCCAATAATTTCCCTGTTTGTTATATCATCAAAGGAATGATTAGAGAAAATTGAACCATTGACTTACGAGGCTTTATTTAGTGATTGTTGTCTGTCATTGACTAACTTTCGTAAGACTACATTTCCACATTCAGCAGTATGGGCACGCTATAGTAAGTAATAAAATAAAGAACAACATTATATAAATATGCAAAAATCTACAGATGATTCTTGATCATCACACAATTACGAGGTTGACGATAAATTTTTTTATAATTATACAGCGTTAATCGTAAACGGAAATTTTCTCTCTAGAGTGCAGCCAAAGCCTCTTGACTACTTCCAATAGAACTTTTCGAATCTCCTTCTGAAAAAGAAAAATACCAATAAGATGCTTATTAAAAAAACAAACAAAAGCTTACCTTCCGGAGAATGCCAAATTTTGTCCATTTTACCTGAGAAAATTATTCAAGCCTGTAGAAAATAAATACGAGGAAATAAGCCTTGAAATTTCATCATTTGTACATTGCAACATACAACAATGATTCCTAGGAAAGTAATTCACCAAAGAATAAGAACTTACACAGTCTAGTTCGTCGTTATCTTTTTCATCACTATTCTATTTCTTTACGTTCCGAGTGGAACATAGAGCTTCAGGTTACAGTTTTGAAGTGTCGGTAGTAGTGGTATTTAGTTTTAAGAGGTGGGGGGCTTGATAACCTAACTCTTAATCCTCCCTGTTTGTCAGGCTTATTACCGGCTTAGCAGAGGTCTAGGGGTATGTCAGGCGGCCGAAGATCGAACCCTAAACCACGTGGGGCGTGCCTGGTAAGCGTTGTACTGCTAGAGGATCAACGCGCTCGTAGTTATATAATAAAAAACACCTCACCTATGACTGTCGGTTGCATACTGTTACATTTCAAGTTTTCTGGCATTTATACACAAACAATTGTGGACATTTCAATTTAGTTTAGCTATGTTCTTCAACATTACTATCCTTTTTGCCTCATATTTCTGTTCATTATCTCTCGTTACTGTCTTCTCTTGCTTTGTGTGCTCTATGGAGCGTGGCAACTCGAACTGCTGCACATCTGTGCAAAGTTCTATGTCGAAAACAGACAGACAGATGTGGATATTATTATTTTGCGTCACACTAACTCAAAAGAAAACCGTGGTTCACTTTGGAAAATGTAGTCTGTAATAAGCCCTTGAAATCTGTCAAAATCACAATAACTCCATTTCTTAGTGTTTGAGGTGGAAGAAGTAAAACAAGTACTAAATGTTATCAGATGGTTCACTGAAAGGTAGAAGTTCAGTTACTCAGTACCTAGCGAATATCTGACAAACTGTATTAGATGCATTATGTAGATGCACGAAAAGGTAGCCCAGGTGTCAAACAGGCAGCCAATGAACTTATGGCCATTAATTCACACCAAGTGTAGTTTCGCCGGGAGTAGTGAGCAGTAAAGACAGCATGACTACTAGTCGGAAATAGAGATTTTAAACGATCAACATGACCAATATTGAAGATTTATGAATCAGTCGGTGGGAAATAAAACGAATTTCGATAACAGAACAGAAATTCTTCTTTATCAGCATTGGTTACATCATCGGAAAAGGATAAACACTGACATTTACTGAAAACAAAAGTAACTCTAAATTAGGTTTTGATGAAGCATCACATCGGATTATGTGAATGAAGTTATACCAAGTTAAATTGGACATATGTGAGTTGGCCGTTTAGCTGTAGAATGTTCGCCAACGACAACCCACGTGGTACGGGTTGCAATCTCCGACCAGCGCACATCTTCACCTGCCTTAGCCGGTTTTAAGCCCAATAAACAGGAAAGGCTGGGTGTGAGGCTAGTGACTGCACCCTTTTAAAAACACCACTGCTACTCCTGAAACTTCAAAGCTCAAGCTAGAGGCCCTACGTTCCACTGGGAACGCAAAGGAATGGGATAATAAATAAAGCTGAACTTATAAGAAAATACGAGTAAGAAACAAACAGCCTAGCAAAAGCTTCTGTGTGCTTATTTCATCCCTCTCATCGAATATTATTTCTCTTTGTCTCTTCCTTTTTTATGTGTGCTTTTATGAAATGTTACGCCTTGAACTGCTGTGTACTTTTGTGCAATGTTCTGCATTGAAAATACAGTTTTAGTTAAACGAATTCAGTCTAAACAGATAGACTTCCTTCAGGGTTGCAGATACGCCTTGCTAATGAGTGTCAACTAACACGAAACCTAGGTCCAAGGTTTCCTGTCGATTGCCTCCAACCATCTAATACCAAGAATTCACAGTGCACCGTAATAGCGAGCCACCTAGCATAGTGGCCACAGTGCAAGTTTGACTAGCAGAATTCAGTCTACACCGAAGATAGGACTAGACACATTACACTAGTCACTGACTAGTGTTCAATCAAAAATACATTGACTTCTACCAAAAACCAAATACTACACTGCTTGGGTGAGATGAGGGGTGGTATACTAGTCACATTAACTAGTAGTGATTGCTAACCAAATCGAAGTGATCTACACACTGGACGACTGTTTCGCTCTTTGGCGTCAACCTCTAAAAAGGGATGCACGGCTGGTGAGTTCAGTCCCGAACGGGTGAAACAGTTTCGCATGTTTAGACCATTTTAATGATTTGGCTAGCAAGTAAGTACTACTAGTTGATGTGGGTGGCATACAACTATTCATCTCAATCAACCAGTAGTATATCGCGGTATGCACTTGTTGTTTTGATTCCCCTTTATGGAATCCGGCGGATCACATGCCCTGCGATCTGAATAATTTCGGTTTCCAAAGGAAACTGTTCTGAGCTCTCCCTTAGAACTGCATAAATTGCGAATTTAACACATAGGCTTCTCCTTTTCCATACAGAATCTCCTTAACTATTTTCTAAAATATTCCAGGCTTAAGTAAAATAAAAAAGGGAAATATATGCGAAACAAGACGTGGGACAAACCTGAACAATGGGAATTTGCAGCTTTGACTATCTTCACTTAGTATAAATGAATTTTAGGATTGATTAAAGTGTGACTTCATCAAATGCAAGAAAGCTTACCAAAGTAGCGATGAACAAGCTGAAAACAGATAAACCAATAGGCGACCGTGATAAGCGACCATAGGATAAAAAGAAAGGAACTCCTACACAGCACAGTTAGCTTCATTCTACCGTGAGTTAGAAATGAACCAAAACAACTAAACCATTTTCCAATTCTCACCAACTTTGGTTAGTTAATGATTAATTGGAGATGATATCATTTCGTAGGTAAGCGACACCTGACGAACTGACTGGTTTCAACATAGACATTTACACATATGTGCAGCAGCACTTGGAGTTGCTACTCTTCACTTTGCACACAAATCAAGCGAAGAGAGTAGGGGGAAGTTCAAAAGACATATAACACACAGAAGTATGAGGGAAAAAGAATATTAATATGGAAGGACAGTAGTATTTTGGGTATGTAAATAACAAAGAGTGAATATATATGCGCTAGCCATTGAGAACTGTTTTGAGCCATATCACCAAATGTCTCTCTCCAGCCATTGGTTTTTACAATCTCGAGAACCCCAACAAAGAAGCCTACATTTCCATCGTGACTGGTTTGCTTAAACCAGCTGTTGCGGATTTCATTGATTTATGAAGCTATGTTTCCGTTTGACGACATCCACCAGCTCCTTTCCAACCTGATCCATTCTCTGGCAGCCAATACTGCTCATCGAGAAAGGCGATCGATGGCTAGGTATATCCTAACTATCTCAATCGATATAAGTACACAAGGTCGTCGATTGATTTCCTCACTTTACCTAGCACTCGACGCTAAACTTTACTATCGCTCACCCTATTGTATCATTTCACACGTCAGAGAAAACGCGGGCACCTATGATCAAAGACAGCAAGCCGGCCTTTTCATGTCCTCCACTCTCATTGGCTACGTCTCGCACACAGTCACAAAGGAGAGAGCGGATCGCTGAGCAGTACACACGCCCTCTGGTTGACAGCCTGAGATACAGTAAGTAAGTGATGCGATCAACACACAAAGTTACGAAGAGAGGAAATAATCTGAATTTCAGGGAAGAGGAGTTCGTCAGATATAAAATTAATCAATTAACTTTGGCGGGGAGTGGGATTAATCTTCGCAAGAAAGAATGAAGTGCACCACTGAAAACAACTTCGGAAATTAAAATAGGTAACAATCATATACACAAACAGAAAAAAAAATTTAGAAGACATTACAGCGAAATAATGATTTTTTGAAGACACATGAAATAGAAGCATTCAGATATGAAGAAACGCAGAGTAAATCAATGCAATAAAGAAAAAATGTTTTCACTGTTGACGCTTATGTTTCACAGTTTTCATGGCTTGTTCAAGCATATCTTGCATAAAAGCTATTGGAGAAGATTGCAGAATATTTGGTTGACTAACAATATTGGTATTTCTAGAATCAATGTTAGCCAGATTACGATCCAAAAATTCTAACAGATAAGTATCATCCATGTGAACATTCATTTTTGTACTAATATCATCAAGAGGAATATCAGCAGATCTGAGAGCAGTTTGTTTATCTTCAGACGGAGAATTAGTTGGTTTCGAAGTAACCGTTGATTTCTCCCCATTATTAATCTTCACTACTTGACCATCATCATACCAATTGGTTGTTTCTAGGCCTAAAGGATCGTAAAATATATTCAATACATTTGATTTCAACTGATCAGTATTAGCATCTCCCGTATTTATCTGGAGGACAGAAAAGAAAACGAAATAAAATAGAAGTTGCTTAGGTAAAATTCTCAAAACTCCTAAAATAATTAGAACAAAATCTGGCAAGGTTAATTATATATATAATTTTTCTTATGTGTAGAAGTTTCTGTAGCAGTATGATTGGTCTTCTGCGGCAGGGTAGTAGCTGGCCCTACGCCAAACCCTCCCTCTTTCCTCGGGTTTTGGACAGCATAAAAATCTAGCGAGATAGTAAACTAGGCAACAAAAAACAGCACCAATCACCATCAACGGGAGAAATTTGAAAGAGGTCACCACCTTCACTTACCTACAAAGTATCGTCCCAACTACAGGCGACAGAACAATGTCAACACCACAATCGGAAAGGCAACATACTACCTCATCAATCTGAAGTCCCTTTCCAAACATTCTCCTCTCAACACAAGGAACAAGATTCCGATTTTCAACACCAATGTTAAGTCAGTCAGTCACTTTTTATATATTGGTCAGAAACTTCGTCACCACGTCACGAAAAGCATTTCCAACAGGCTACTGCAGACTTTTATCAACAGCTGCCCTTCCCCTTCGCTGGCTCTATATTGAAGATTAAATGGCCAGCCGGCCAGAAAGAGTTAGCAACAAGGAGCTATGCCAACAAACTAACCAAGAACCTATCATTCAATAGACGTGTAGGAGAAAATGGACATGGATAGGGCATACACCACTGAGGAGACCGTCAAATAAGATTGGAACGCAAGGGAACAATAATAACAATAACTTCTACATGGTTAACATTCTAGTAACAATGATTTCATACTAAATGATAAGTACTCATGCAATACAAACTTCAAAATATTTTCATTTTTTCATACAGAATAAATATTCGCATACTGTTTTCAAGAGTTGATTTGTAAGGATTTGGATTTGTCTTCCAAATTTAACGAAGGACTGATATCAGTTAATCCTTAAAAATCAAGGAGTGAAGGACAGATCTATTCCGTCCCGACATAGGGTCCTTCATCAGTACGCATCCATCGGGTCCCAGTGCCCCAATGGTTTACTAGCTTGCCTTGTAACCAAAATGTTCTCTGGCGTCGAACCCCAGCAGGTGCATACAAACGAGACATTCCAAACTAGGACAAAATAGCTGTCCAGTATTCCCTGGTTTTTCATTGGTTATCTAATTGATGTCAACTCGTGATCCAGCCTACAACAATTCAAGTCGCTGCAAACAAACACTTCAATATATATATATATATATATATATATATATATATATATATATATATATATATATATATATATATAACAAAGTCTGCACTGTAAATAATTTTCAAGTAAACTCCTTACTTTCTTTAGACCGTTTACACCATCTAGGGAAGAGGAAGATGCATCGTTACTTTGTGCTGCCTTATTTTCATTTTCAGATGTATCCGCAGAACGTTTTTCTGAAGACAATCTAGGCTGTTTTCCGTTGGAGGACCCCTTTGATCGCTGTACAAACATACAGGGTGGTGAGTCAGGAGAACAAAAAACAGTCTTTCTTCTTGTATTTAGACTATTAGTAGGCGACAAATTTGTGCACAGAAACGATGCTTGAGTAGCCTAAGAGAAAAAAGTGACAATAAAACAAATGATGGAAATCCAACACCTTAGAAAAGAATATAATTAACTGCAATAATCTATTACAAACGACCTGGTACCCTAGAGGATAGACAGATTTCGGTCTTCCTAATCAAATACTATCATTTGGCCGCAGGTTCATAGCTTCTGTCAATTAAATCTTATTCACTATTTTCATAAGGCGGGAGTGTTTCTCACAGAAGTGAAAGAGAATGTCTGATGCTTACAACCGGATTGGTGAATATTCTGGTCCACCTAGGGCAGGTGGAAAATTTTGATTTCAAACGTATGGTGTGCATTAGTTCCATAATCCTTACGGATCGACTGGTGTATGAGCTTGTTTCAATAACAGGAAATTACGGGAACGCGGTATCTGATGGCAGTCCAATGTTGTGTGGATCAAACAGCTACCTGATTCGCTTTGAGAGACGGGGGCGTATCTCAATCCCTGCACAAACTATGAGGTCTCTTGAGGCCCATCATTTGATCTCAATACACCAAGGTTGTTATTGAAATAAAAAATCAAAATAACTGCAATAAATTTCATATTAATGTTATATATATATAAGGTTGTGAAGAAATGCAAAAGTTATAGAGTTAAGAAAGCAAGCACACAAACATCAAATCAGTGGAAAGCAACACGGTTGTTGACATAACTCTGGTTTTTTAAAATGAATGGCTAAGGCTACAGTAATACTAAAGAGATGAAAGCGTATTGTTTTTGGTAGGTTATTCTCCACTTTATAGATTACCCAGAAGGAGGCGATTGTTGAGATGGAATAACCAGTATTGACAATGTGTTCGACTATCACACCCCTTAAAGAGACACTACTACCTTTTTTGCATCCATTAGGGATAGTGTTCTCTAACCCTTTTAGACATGTTACCCGTCGAACAACCAAAGTGCTTGACACCACAGCAACAGGGGAGCTGATATATGCACAAAGAAATGGTCAGGTGCGAAATCTTGGCCTTTTGGAGATCAAGAGACGACTGCAGAACACTACTCTTAAAGTTGCTGCTGAAATTGTTCTCTTAAAGATATAGCAGGCTAAGTTTCCCTAGAAATCCTACCAATCATTACCGACCTGAAAAGAAACACTGACCTCATTATTCGAAAGACATTATGGATGAGTCTCTTTTCTAAAAAAGCATTTTTTAACGAATATATCTCCCTGTTGAACCTTCTATATGCCATAACTTAAAGTCTATCTTGTAACTAGATTACACCGACATTATTGTTATGAAGGTGACTGAGTCTTAGAACGATGAGTGATGCTTGAATCTTGAAAAGACGAATGAACCAAGAATTTAAGCTATTATTCAGTTTACAATGAAGCCGGAATGGCTTAAACGTATAAAGGAAAAAAAAGCGTGTTAATAGGGGTAGAGATAAGAATATGATTAGCTTCGTATTATAAGAAAAGTTCACAACATTCACTGCCGCTTGAAAAGGAATGAGCCATTAAGTCACGCTTCTCTGGTACGCAAATTGTAAGGCCGTACATGTTGTTGTTTTTCCAAAAGAATACGCCCGTTGTTCGTTTCAGTTGTATTTTCTTCGCGAAGAATATTAGGATCAGTGGTCGCATCCCCATTTACTTGCTGTTCAGGAATTGCGTCGCCCTCCGGTATTGAATTTTCAACTTGATCAATATCTTCGCCTTTGGGTGCCAGATGATAAAGAGCAACTGTATCTTCAAGTCCATTGCCGAAGCGAACGTGAGCAAACTGGGGGGTAACAATTCAACAGCTCCACCTCTTCAACCAGGGGATCGAATTTGGACTGACGAACACTCCGCCGGAGAAGTACTGGTCCTGGTACAGTGAGCCAAGTAGGAAGAGTTGTCCCAGATGTCAATCTTCGGTTATAGGTAAACAGTCGTTCGTGTGGCGTGGCGTTCGTTGCAGAACAGAGCAAAGATCTGATGGAATGCAAGGCGTTGAGTAGAACATACTCCCATTGTGCCGTTGGTAGACCCTGTGATCTTAATGCTAGAGTGATGGCACGCCAAAGTGTTCCATTGAGGCGCTCGACCTGCCCATTGGCTTGAGGATTGTATGAGGTAGTACGACTGGTTGCTACGCCTTTCTCCAGAAGAAATGCTCGTAATTCGGTAGACATGAAAGCAGAGCTTCTATCGGTATGTATGTAAGAAGGCATACCGAAAATCGAAAACAGTTGGCAAAGGCAATTCATTACCGTTTGAGACATGTCGGGGCAGGCGAATGTAAGGGGGAATCGAGAATATTCATCGATCAGCGTGAGCAGATAGTGATTGCGGCTAGCTGACGGTAGAGGTCCTTTAAAGTCGATGTTTAACCTTTCAAAAGGTTGGGTTGCTTTTATGAGTTTGAAATCAGAGGGATTGTAAAAATGAGGCTTTAACTCACAGCATGTCACGCATTTACTGGTTACACTGTGGACCTCGTCAAGGGAGAATGGAAGGTTTCTCGAGCGTACAATGCATCATTCGGACAACTCCAGGATGACACATAGAGTCATGGAGAAATTTTAAGTCGCACACTAACTGCAAGGAACCGCAGAAAGTACAGGAAAATGTATTAGCAGCTTGATTATCCCTTCCAAGACGATAAATGATGTCATATTGATAAGGGGATAGTTCAATTCTCCAACGCATTATTTTATAGTTCTTGATTTTGCCTTTATGAATCTTGTCAAACATGAATGCTACTGAACGTTGATCAGTGACAAGTTTGAAGTGATTTTCGAGAAGGTAACGCTTCCACTTACGAAATGCTTCAACCACGGCATAGGCTTCTTTTTCAACCGATGAATGATGTTTCTCACTTCGGGAGAGGCTTCGAGAAAAGAAGGCGACAGGATTACCATTCTGGTTTAATGTAGCTGCAATTGAGACATCTGAAGCATCTGTTTCAACAACAAGGGGTGCTTTCGGAACAACTACCACAACGACTGCACGTTCTAAGTCGTCTTTCAGTTTGTCAAAAGCATTTCGAGTTTCGATATCAAGAGGGAAAATCCGATTATGTACTAATGGGTGGATTTTATCTGAGAAGCGAGGGATCCACTGTGAATAATAAGCAAATAATCTAACGGCCCGTTGTTGAGATTTGGTATCTGTGGGTGGTTCTAGATCACGAAGAGGTTTTAGCCGATCGGGATCTGGTTTAATAAAACGCTTTGAAACTTCATAACCGAGTAATTTTATGCTTCTGCTTGAGATCACACAGCTGTGCTCACCCTGAAGAAGCTTGGAAAAATATCCAGGCAGCCATAGATACAGCTGTAAAAGCTGTGAATAAGGTAAACCCAAAGGTGAGTAAAAACCACTGGATCTCCACCGCCTCATCCGAACTGATAGATGCTAGAAGACTTATTCCGGCGAGCTCCGAATTCAATGAGGAGCGAAAGCTGCACAAGAGGAAACTTACGAAAAGTCTCCGCAAGGACCGTGAACAGTGGTGGGCGACAAAAGCCAAAGAGATGGAGAAAGCTTCGAGGATAGGCAACACCAGGCAACTCTTTAGACTCATCAGGGAAACGGGTGGGAGAAGACAAATCATCAGTGAGACAATCTCGGAAAAAAATGGCACTATAATTAGCTCCCAGGATAGACGACTGGATCGTTGGAAAGAGCATTATGAGGAGCAGTTTAATTTGCCCACAGCCACGCTCAACCTTCCGAGCATCCAACACCTCCCTGAATGGGATATAGACACAGGTCCTCCATCCCTAACTGAGGTCACCAATCTGAAACTAGGCAAAGCAGCGGGACCTGATGGAATGACTCCAGAGGTATTTAAGTACGGTGGAGACAGCTTACTGTCCGGATTAACTGAGGTACTAGGCAGCGTCTGGGAATCAGAAGAAGTCCCATCGGGTTGGTGTAAGTCACTGATTATCCCCATATACAAGAAGGGAGACAAGTCTTCCTGTGATAATCACAGAGGGATTAGCTTGACTAATATAGTATCTAAAGTCTTAGGCTCAATAATCATGCGTAGACTGAGTGGTGCTCGGGAAGCACAAACACGAGAGAGCCAGGCAGGCTTTAGACCAGGAAGAGGGTGTATTGATCATATCTTCACCCTCCGACAGATTCTAGAACATAGGAATTCCTACCGGCGTCCAACAGTCATTATATTTCTTGACCTAAAGGCAGCATTCGACTCTGTCGATCGAGAAGTTCTCTGGAGATGCTTGGCTGTAAAGGGAATTCCGAGAAAATATATTGCACTGATTAAGGCACTCTACTCGTACTCATACAGCCAGGTGAGGGCTTACGGCGAGCTGTCATCTGAACTGATGACGACCAGTGGTGTCCGTCAAGGATGCCCATTATCTCCTTTTCTATTCAACTTCATCATAGATGTGTTAATGGACTTAACCCTAGGTGACTTCAGCGACTCAGGGATTGACTTGCTACCGGGGAATAATCTCGTTGACTTGGAATATGCAGACGATATAGTCCTTCTAGGCGAAGACGCTGACGAAATGCAGAGTCTTCTAAACACCTTGAGCCGCAATCTACGAATGTTTGGCATGCGATTCGCTCCCGCCAAATGTACAGGACTGGACTACATCGACGCCTAGTTTAAAAATAGGAAGTGAAGTGGTAGAGCACGTTGACCGCTTCACTTATTTGGGAAGTACCATCAGCCCCAACGGGTTGATCTCTGACGAAATCTCAGCACGAATACAAGGGGCTCGTTTCGCATTTGTTAGTTTACGCCGACTCTGGCGTAGACGAGATGTTCGACTATCGACCAAAGGGCGGGTGTACTGCTCATCAGTCCGCTCCGTCCTCCTTTATGGTTGTGAGACCTGGCCACTGAGAGTGGAAGACATGAAAAGACTAGCTGTCTTTGATCATAGGTGCCTGCGTTCTATTTCCCGTGTAAAGTGGCATAATAAGGTGAGCAACATGGAGGTTAGGCGTAGAGTTCTAGGTAAACAGGGGAAATCAATCGACGAAGTCGTGAAGCTACATCGACTGAGATGGTTAGGACATGTGTTACGTATGCCAAGCCATCGCCTCCCTCGACGAGCAATGTTAGCGGATATAGGGTCAGGCTGGAAAAAAGCTAGCGGCGGTCAAACAAAAACTTGGCACCAGTCAATGAAATCCACAACAGTTGGTCTAAGCCACGTAGAAAGGTGTAGACTTCCAGGCTGGGGTCCTCGGGACGGTAAAAATCTATGGTTGGAAACAATTGGTGACATGGCTCAAAACCGTTCTCAGTGGCGCAGATGCATCCACTCCCTGTGACTTATGATCTTCAATGAAACTGTTTTGTATTTCTTTATTACTCCTTTGTCTCACACCTCTGCTCACTGTTTCTATTATGCTTTTTTTGTACTTTCTTCTCTTGCTTCGCGTGCTACACGGAGTGTCGCGACTTGAACTTCCGCACATTTGTGCAAAGTTCTATGTCGAAAACAGACAGACAGACCACACTTTTGGAATCATTAAGGGTTATTCCATAATTGCGTGCTGCTTCCATAAACTTGTTTAGATTTTTGTCGTGTTCCTCCTGAGTTTTGCCGCAGATAGTGACATTGTCAATGTAGGCAAACGTGCTTGTGAGTTGTTCTTTACTGATCAACTCATCGATAATGCGTTGAAAACAAGCTACGCCATTGGTAACACCAAAAGGAATTCGGCAAAATTGGTAAAGTTTCCCACAAGACTCGAAAGCAGTATATGGTTTATCTTCGTTCCTTAGGGCAATTCGATGATAAGCATTCTTCAGATCAAGAGTGCTGAATATGTCATATTGTGCGATTTTTTCTATCATTTCTTCAATCCTAGGTAATGGGTAAGCATCCAGAAAAGTGAATCGATTGATTGTCTGACTATAATCAACTACCATCCTCTTTTTATAGCGTTCGTTTGACGTAACAAGAACTTGAGCTCGCCAAGGAGAATTAGAAGGTTCAATAACATCTTGCAGTAACCGGTTGACTTCGGTGGAAATAAAACTCATCTTTACAAGAATAACGCCGGGATTTTATCGCGATCGGTTTACAGTCTTTTGAAAGATTTTCAAACAGAGTAGGCAGGTCGACGCGAACACAAGGTACACCACAGAGAGAAAAAGGGGGCTTTGATCCCCCAAAAGGAATCTCAATGTGTTTGTAAAGTTTTAAAAAATCATGTCCAAGAAGGACGTCTGCATATAAATTATGAAGAATGGAAAATTTGAATAGATCATAAGTATGGTTTTTATAGCAGACGGATAGAAAACAATGTCCTTCAGTATGACTAGTAAGATTCGTACTTGCCATTGTGATTCTATTTCGAGACTTATGGACTTTCCATTTACACTTACGAACAACTGAGGAAGAGATGTAGCTCTCACTGCTTCCGGTATCCACTAGAGCTTGCATTGATTTCCCATTGACAGTAAGCTGCGTAACAGTATCAGTGAGACTTTGAGGTGCTGAAGCCACAACGAGAGATGAAATTATAGAGTTAACTGAAGATGGATTTTGTTTCGTAAATTGCACAGACCTGCAAACCTTCTGAAAATGTCCTTGCTTGCCACACTACTCTTGTTAGTTATCATATGAAAATATACTACTTTCAGATTCTAGTTGAACTTCGTTAAGTGCTCCAAAACGTAAATACCGCAAAATATGAAATTAACTTTTCTTTTTCTCTGCACATGCAGATTGATTTAATTATAAATATATGAGTTCAAAGTTAGGAACGAATGTGATACAATTCACGCACAGAGAAAGGGAATTCAATTATTCAGATAAAAACAAAAGTTTATCGCCTAAACAACAAACAAATATATCCATGCCTGAGCAAGAAGTGAGGCAATCCTTGGACTATAAACTTCGTTAGGCATCCAAAGAACTGGACATATGACATGCTGTTTGTAAGTAACACATAGGGACAACGAGCAACACGTCTGTAATACGGACAAAATATTTCCCCTTAGAATAGAAAGATAGAAAACCAAATGACGACTAAAGGCATATAGCACAAAAAATCTGTCTGAGAAAACGGAGGTGGATAGGCCACAGGCTGAGGATACGGTTGAGTAGAGTCATGCACAAGGCCGTCGAGTAAAATCTGAATAAAAAACGACGACTTCGGCATGTGTCTGAGAGTGACATGCAAGAGATCGTATGAGGGAGTGATAAAAAGCATGTGGACAATCATACAGTCAGTTAAAGAAGAGTACGAGTAACAGAACAATGTGGAGATACGCTGTTGAAGCCATATGCTCCACTATGAACCCAAAGAAACAACTATAATAATGATAGACATTTACAGAACATCCCAGTGAACAGACCTATATTCAAAGATAAACACAATTCTGAGAAAATAATACATGAGAAAGTGATGAAACTTACTTCATTCCACTGGGAATCATTCCTGTAAAAAAATGTTACAAACAGCATAAACACATAATTATTATTTTACCAAAAGAACACATTTTAAAATATCTACTAATCAACTTTAAACAGATGAATATATAAATCAGACTCTGTGCATAAACGCATTTAATGAATGAAATCGTCCACAGGATGCTTATTTTAAAACGCAGCTTGAAGACAAAACGTTTTTTTAAAATTTTATCATAGACGGAGAATACACAGACCTAAAAATATCTTTCTGTGGTCCCTAAATCCAGAATTCATGAAAAAAGTGAGGTATCAAGACGGGAAAGTTTCTATGCTAACTTTGTTGAACGGTTTTGATTCGTTTCAATATGGCTTAATTTCCCGAGGAACACCTGTGTTATACATCCAGTCAGATATGTGACTTTAATTCCTGAGGCTTTGTAAACATAATACACTATTTTGCGGATGATTTATGTTTAATGTCACAAACTTGAAAACTTGCAGGCGAAAACTAACGAACTGCCTAAAAAAGAAACCAATAAAAACGGGACTCCAGGCGAACACAGAGAAGATGAAGGTCATGAAGATGACCAACCCAAAGCAATAACGAACAGCACCAATCACCATCAACGGGAGAAATTTGAAAGAGGTCACCTCCTTCACTTACCTACAAAGTATCGTCCCAACTACAGGCGACAGAACAATGTCAACACCACAATCGGAAAGGCAACATACTACCTCATCAATCTGAAGTCCCTTTCCAAACATTCTCCTCTCAACACAAGGAACAAGATTCCGATTTTCAACACCAATGTTAAGTCAGTCAGTCACTTCTTATATATTGGTCAGAAACTTCGTCACCACGTCACGAAAAGCATTTCCAACAGGCTACTGCAGACTTTTATCAACAGCTGCCCTTCCCCTTCGCTGGCTCTATATTGAAGATTAAATGGCCAGCCGGCCAGAAAGAGTTAGCAACAAGGAGCTATGCCGACAAACTAACCAAGAACCTATCATTCAATAGACGTGTAGGAGAAAATGGACATAGACAGGGCACACACCACTGAGGAGACCATCGAATGACATTGCGCGCTAGGCCACCGCTCCAGTGGAACCCGAATGGGAAGGGATAAGTGCGTTGTCCGAGGGTGACATGAGGAGATTGTGCGAGGAAGAGATGAGAGATTATGGGCAATTGTAGGTCCACCTAAAGAGGACTACATAGCGTATATTAAAGTGGAGACGTGCTGTTGAAGCTAAATTTTGCACTTGGAACCCAAGGGGACAATAATAATAATATATCTTCTCTAATAAAATTGTCGTTCCGGTTGTTGTTTTTTCCAGTGCGAATTTTGTGTTTATCTCATTTAGGGGGATAATTTCAGCTGATCATTGTGTCGTGTTGTGGAAGTGTCACTCTGTGATGACGAAATACTGTTCCCGCTCAAAAGCCTATCCTAACGGCAAAGTAAAAACAATACCTAACACGAAGAAGTGCGATACTTTCTTCCCTGGCTTCATGGAAAACTCCCATTACAATGAACCACCCAAAAGACTTTTCCCACTAAAATGTATTATCAAGATGTACAATAGAATGTATATAATGTTTTTTCAAATAACGTGGATTGTGACGTAACATTTATGATTACAATGGCAGTTAAGGACCACACAACAAAAAACTAATTTAATATGACTTTTTCCAATGTTGTCTTATCATACTTCTCACAGTGTTGTGAAATGTTTCAGCTACCTAATAATTCTATTAATTATATACCCCCAGTCACGATCTATGAATTTAATAAACTAATTGCACAGAATTGCAGAAAATATTTTGCCGCGATTTACATTAATTTGCGTATAATCACACATACATGCGATTGTACAGCTTGATAATACATTCGTCGAAAGTGCATTTTTTTCTGAGTCACTTATTTCGATTTTTCATAAATGCTTTTAAGAATGGATGAATTATTCGACTAGTCTGAACTATTGTGCGGTAAATAAAAAGCCGATGTGGCTCACCAGGTCCGTTTCCAAGTCACTAAGTCACGAGCCCAATTCCCACCCCACCTTTTACAACCTTGGCAGCTGAATATTATGATCAGCGTTAACACTATGAGCGTGGCTTTCAGAGCCAGGTACACTAAAAATCTATTCCAGGTTAAATAAATACAATAAACTCATACCAACGGTTCGACAAAGATGGAATTATAGTTAAGAGAAGTAAAAAAAAATGTTCACTTCGCGTTCCGAGTAAAACATCAGGCGTTAAAGTTGAGCTTTAAAGTCCCATTAAAAGTAGTATTGTTTTGGCAGGGTGAAGTTGATAGCCTGACACCTAATCTTCTCTCCCTAGAGGGTTCACTAACCAGCCAAGTGAGGTTTTTAGGAGTGGATCGGCTAGGTTGGTGGTGGGCACTTATAAAGTGAGACCCATGACGCATTCCCCTTGTTTCCCTAAAATATTTGAGGATGAGGTTGTCCTGAAGAGGCATTAGAAACTTAATCAGCAATATTTTATTATTTTACAGTCAGAGCCTCAATAGATTTAGAAGTCAAATTAATAAACAGCATCAGCATATGAAGTCATAGACTGTTGATCAGGGTAGTGTATAGTGTGGTACTGACCATCTGAATGCAGTCTTCGAGATTTTAAGAATGTTGTTTGAGTCTCTTTGTAACATGGCTGAAAGTTATTCATGAATACATAAATGTATAGACTGACTGTCAACTTGCATATTTCAACAATCTTAGCCAATCTTCATCTAAGTATTCTGTTCGTGACATGTATTTTTTATCGACTGCACTACCAGATGATGCACTTCTATGCAAAGCTATGTGCTTATATACCACTGTCATTTAAAAAAACAAGACATTAGTCTATGAGCAGCAAACCTATTTTATATAATATTCTAGATAGAAAATCATAGTGAATTTATGAACAACAAAAGAACATGAAACCTACAGACCTTTGGAAAACAGTGAGTGAAGCTGACAAATATAAATTCATTTGAGGCAGGTAACATTTTAATATGTACAGTACACCTCCTCAACTCACCCCGCCTTTCTATCAGTCACTTTGAAAGCAAGAAATAAACTCAACTTACACAAGTTTTGTATTCGCGAAACTTAACTGCGTCTTATCAAACATACGATTAATCCGTCCGTCTATATCAAGTGGAGTGTTGAAAGCCATAGAATCCTAAATTACATGTAACACAAAATATGATGTAACAGTCAGGCGTTAGGGATATTCTACACTATATAAACACTAAAACAAAAGCTAACTATGAAACTAGAAACGGTAAAACCATTGGTTCTATCATACTCACATGAAAAGAATACTGATTTAATTCATTAAAAAAACTCTCTTCATATGTCATTTATGGCGTTAATCTTCAAGTACTGATTGCTGGATAAAAATGATCTTCGCTTTGTTCGAACTACCTTTTATCAAAAAACCACATCTTGTCATTTTTGGACAGCTGTTGAAGGCGATAGGTAGAAAGCCTCGGACCCAGATTTCGTGCTTTCGGACACTCGTCAGCAAGACATATCTACACTCTTGAGAGAACTCATGTCCGTACAGAGATTCGGGGATGCATCACCCAGTGCTGTGATCAGAGCTGCTCATGCTATCGATTGTCCTCCAGTATGACTACACCCGTGCATCTGCGCCTTGCTGGAGAACGCTAACAACCACGAAACCTAGGTCCAAGACTGCATACCGATTGCCTTCAACTATTAGGTATCAATAATTTAAAGTGCACCGCGATGGCGAGCCACCTGACACGCTTTTGGTCACAATCTACACCAAACAAAGGACTGGACACACTACACTAGTCACTAACTAGTTTCCAATCAAAAGTACTCAGTACAGTCCTACAGGAGGTAATTCACGAATCCGAATAGCTCACTGGTAACGTTTCTAACTGCAGCACTGAGTGACGCGGGTATGAATCTCAGAAGGGACATGAGTCCCATCAAGATCGCAGATATACCTTGCTTACGAGTGCCAACTAGCACGAAACCTAGGTCCAAGGCTTACTGCCGATTGCCTCAAAGCACCTAACATAAACACTAAGATTACCTATATTACCCATTCTTAATCAGAAATGCCCACAAACACAAACCATAAAAGCTCAATCGATGACTTCTCTAAGCGCGAAGCACCTAGTACAGTAACGTTAAGCACAATAACCAAAGAAGTTATTTAGTCACACATTATTCCAATAATTGAAAATTGGCCTGCGACAATCTAATTCAGCTGGACATAAATGTTAAAAATTAAAACGATAAAAAGAGAAAACAATCAAAACAACATTCTCTACATTATCTGAAGATACACTGACAAGTACTCACAACTTTATTCAACATAGTATCGCCCGCTTCAGGGGTCCTCCCACATTTCAGAATAGTTTCAAATCCAGGAAGTGTACGATTAGCTTTAATTTTTATCGGTTCTAAATCATCATTGTTCGGAGTATGCTGACCAACTTCCATGATTTCCGCATCATTCGGTTTCTTAACTTCGACAACAGGGTTTGAACAAGGCTCAACTGTTTCAATAATTCTAAATAAGAAATAAGGAAGTAAAATACATGAAAGAGATCGCAATAATATTGTCAAATCAGATGTTCGCTAGAGGAACTGAATCATGTAGTGCATATGATACACAACCTGACCTAGATTACTAGCTCGCTAGTTTTCTTGCCGGTCCCAAGACGGATAGAGAGGGAGGGTTGGGTCGTGGTGCTAGCAACTCCACCCCCGTAAAACAACCAAATCGCTACAGAAAAATCAATGCGCAAATATATTAAAAATTCTAAAAATATAAACAATAGCCTTATTTTTCGCTGGAATCGGGGAAGTGAAATGACGCAGGCTGGTAAAGCCTTCGGGAAGCCAGTCAGCCGATGTGCCTTCTTTCGATGAAAGCAAAAGTAAGGATGGGTACCTGGAATGTTCGTACAATGTACGAAACTGGAAAGGCTGCCCAGATAGCCGCTGAAATGAGAAGGTACAGAATAGAAGTGTTGGGAATCTGCGAAAGCAGATGGAACGGAACTGGAAGGTGCCAACTACCAACTGGAGAGACAATAATCTATTCCGGCCACCAGAGGACAACCACGAGCACACCGAGGGAGTGGCCATCATGATGTCACCAACAGCAGCCAAAGCTCTCATGCAGTGGGAACCAATCTCCTCCAGGATAATGACAGCCAGGTTCAACTCAAAAGGAAGGAAAGTTACAGTCATTCAATGCTATGCGCCTACAAACGTCTCAGAACAAGAGAAGAAGGAGGCGTTCTACAGACAACTACAAGCAATAATGGACAACGTCCCAAATGGCGATATCAAAATCCTGATGGGCGACATGAATGCGAAGCTGGGAGGAGACAACACAGGAAGAGAACTCACCATGGGTCGAAGGCCCTCGGTGAAATGAACGACAATGGTGAACTCTTCTCAGACTTCTGCGCCTTCAATGATTTGGTGATTGGTGGCAGTGTTTTCAAACACAAGGATATACACAAGACGACATGGATTTCACCAGATGGAAACACCAGAAACCAATTTCAAGAAAGTGGAGACGGAGCCTACTGGACACAAGGTCAAGGAGAGGAGCAGATGTGGGTTCAGACCACTATCTAGTACAAGGGACTTTCAAGGTGAAGGTAAAAGCCTCGAGGATAGCTGGGAATAGGCCACAATGCAAGTTCAACACTCAGAAACTGAAGGACACAACCACAAAAGACACTTTCACTGCAACTGTCAGAGCAAAGCAGGAAACACTACGCGACATCACTGAAGAATCATGCGTGGAAGAACATTGGAAGTCTCTGAAGGCGATTCTCAACGAAACGTGTTCAACGGTTTTAGGAAGAAAGAAGAGACAAGACAAGGAATGGCTCTCAACGGACACTTGGAAATTAATAGAAGAGAGGAGAATGGTGAAAGAGAAAATGATTCAATGCAAGGACGGACAGGAGGAGACGCTGAGCTCAACTTACACAGCACTGGACAAAGAAGTGAAGAAGAGTGCTAGGAAGGACAAAAGACGATTCTACGACAACCTCGCCACTGAAGCTGAGAAGGCAGCAGGCAAAAGGGACCTGAGGACACTATATCAGATAACCAAATCTCTATCCGGGAAGAGATCAACACAAGCGAAACCTATAAAAGACAGCCAAGGGAACCCAATTACCAAGGAAGAAAAACAGATTAAACAATGGGCGGATCACTTCAAAGGACTCTTGAACCGACCACCACCTGCAACCCGTCCAGAAATACCAACAACAGCGCGCACACAACTGCAAGTTGACACCAATCCTCCAACGAGAGCTGAAGTCTTGAATGCAATCAAGCTTCTGAAAGCTGGAAAAGCAGCTGGACCAGATGGAATACCCCCTGAAGCACTGAAAGCGGACCCAGAGACTACAGCAGACATGCTGACTCCATTATTGCAAAAGGTCTGGAAGGAGGGAAAGGTGCCTACTGACTGGAGGAAAGGTTACCTCGTGAAACTACCAAAGAAGGGCGACTTAGGCCACACTCTGCAAGAACTGGCGAGGAATCATGCTCCTATCGACGCCAAGTAAAATCCTGAGTCGCATCATCCTGGAGAGATTAAAGGACGCACTGGAGACAGAACTCCGACCAGAACAAGCTGGATTCAGGAAAGGCAAATCATGTACTGACCAAATTGCAACTCTACGCATCATCATCGAACAAAGCATGGAATGGCGATCAAACCTCTACCTCAACTTTATAGACTTTGAGAAGGCCTTCGACAGACAGCGTTGACCGTGAAGTAATTTGGAAACTACTCGAGTACTACGGCGTACCCCAAATATTCATCAACCTTATTCAACAGCTGTACGACAACGGAACATGTCAAGTGATCCACAACGGAAAACTCAGCGAGGCGTTTGGAGTAAACACAGGAGTCAGACAAGGGTGCTGGCTTATTATCACCAATGATATTCCTAATTGTGGTGGACTGACTGGATTATGCGTCAGACAGTGGGAAACGAGAAGACAGGAATATCCTGGACCGACCGACTTGAAGACCTGGATTTTGCGCGTGGATGATTCATGTTTGATGTCACACAAAATCGAAGACTTACAAGCGAAAACCGACCGACAAACTGGTCGAAGAAGCAGCAAAGACAGGACACCAAGTGAACATAGACAAGACGGAGGTGATGAAAATAAACAACCAATAACAACAGCAGCAGCAACATCCAGCGCCAATCACGATCAACGGGAGGGATTTGAAAAAGGTCACTTCATTCGCTTATCTAGAGAGCATTGTCTCAACTACAGGCAGTCGGAACGGATGAGGATGTCAAATCGAGCGAGAATCGGGAAGGCGAGAAACACATTCATCAACCTGAAATCAATCTGGAAATCTTCGTCACTCAGCTAACATCAACAACAAAATCCAGTCGGATTTTCAATACAAACGTCAGGTTAGTTCTTCTATACGGATCAGAAACTTGGGGGGGGCGGGTCACAAAAGATATTTCCAACAGTCTGTTGCAGACCTTTATTAACGACTGTCTTCACTCTATACTGAAGATCAGATGGCCGGAAAAAATCACTAACAGTAAACTACGGGAACAAACAAAACAAGAACCAATCGCCAACCAACAAATATGCAGGAGAAAGTGGAGATGGGTTGGACACTCGCTGAGGAGACCGCTGGGTGACATCGCGCGTCATGCCCTCGAGTGGAACCCGAAAGAGGAGCGGCGTGTGGGACGTCAGTGCAATGGTGACATAGAGGAGATCGTGTGAAGAGGGTTTGAAGTATGGACTAACATGGATACAGGTGAAAAGTACAGCAGAGGACAGAAGCAATTGGAGACGTGCAGTTGAAGCCCTATGTTCCACTAGGAACCCAAGGGAGCAATAATAATAATATAATAATAATGATATGATACACTGTTACATCTCTCTGAGGACAACTAAACGCTTACCATTCTATATCTTGAACACATATTTGCCCATGTCACAGACTAGTATTCACATTTGTTGAAGTATGCATCAAAATTATCTTTACAGTGTAAAAGTAAAAGACAGGATGAGAATACAAAAAGTTCCTAACCATGACATGAGCGAACTGCATAAAGAAACCTACACCCTAGTGCACCCAGGGGTAAGTACACTACGGTCCTTGCCTCCGAAACCTTTCATAAGATAACACGCACAATGCCTTTGTCAGATAAGTCCTGTTCACTGCTCTCACACTCAATGGTTGTTGTTACAAATGCAAAACGACAAGTGCGAATGTTTAATGAACATGACCAGACTGATGAAAATGATGAGCTCACATAGTATAGATGGAAAGCCGTGTTTCTAAAATACTGATGTGCATAGGCTTTTAGATCCCCAGACTCCGAGTGACATATGATTCTGTTTCGGGCACCAGTAACTATTGGAACATGGTTCTTATCACCTTATGTGTCATACGTCTAGACACACTTAAGGCTCAATCTCTGAAAACAAATCAGGATAAATACTGGACTAGTACGACTAATACTTAGCACACTTTGTCAGTGCTTTGTAAAGATAACAATAAATATATATAGTGGTGTGTTGACCTTCAAAAACACTGGAAGTCAGTCAACCAGTAATAGATCTGCCATCTAATGATAACTACTGGAACTGCAACACAAGCAATGTACATTCTGTACGAAGCTGTTGTGTGTAGCCTGAGACTGGACCAGTGATCACTTTGCGCTTGCAATAAGCACCTTACATTTTATCATCCCCTACAAGTTGAACTCTCATTCTTTATTCATGCAGTGTGTCGACTGTAAGCAAATAGAAAACAATCTCTGAAATATGTGACCCAACTTTTTAAATGGCTTTCTGGACGCCACCAACAACTAGTCATTTCTAACGAGTCTCGTAAACTTTTTTTCCGAGATACACTAAAATTTTGTGAAACTAACAATGACTGCCACAAAGTGATACCAGCCAGAAGAACCGTTGGGGACTAAGTAGTATTGGGAAGCTTTTTCTCACCTTAGTTCGGGAAGTTTTGAATTTCTGCTCATCCCTTTCAACTTCATTCAATTGCTCGTATGGTGCCTTTGCCATCCCATGTTGCTCAAGGTCAACATAAAATTGCGGTTTGTAAACTTGATATTATCATACACTGTTTTACATACAATGTTTTAGGTAACGCTGTGTTGCCTGAGATGAATGTTGTTTAAGCTCAGTTGCCCGGAAAACACTCATCGTGTAACAGGGCTAAGAGCCACACTTATCGGGTGACGGCGGGTAATACTACCCAGTTACCAGAGCTGAAGTATTCGGAACACGAATCGAACCCAAGACCCATCTACTGAAAACCGAAGGCTTAAGCCAATGAACCACAACCCCACTTTCGAGGTGGATGCTTCATCAATTGAGCTTACATTTGATTTTGGAAAATATCTTCAGCGAAAATGCAATGTGAAGAACACAGATACATCTTGTCCAGAAGGACAATTAGAGCTTCACAATTAAACCGTTCACAGTTAAGATAACACAAAACGCCAAAAACATCCACCTAATTTAGAACTCTTCTCTTCTACTTCAAAACACCGCATACGTTTTTTCAGTGTCTAGTCCTTATTAGAATAGCCCCACAAAATACATCTGAACACCAGGTTATTTATCATGATGAACTACAAAGCTTTAAAGTGAATTTATACGTAACCTATGGTGACATCAAATAATGCTACGAAAGATGATCAATAAAGTGAGAACTTACTTTAAACCCTTTTTTAGTGATGTAGCAGGTTCCGGAGATTGTGAACCATGCGCCATATTAACGAAATCCCTCTACGTATAAGTGAATTAATAATCTGAATACCTCTTGAAAGCGCCATTTATCTCTGATCCATGATTCGGCGCTTTGAAGTGCAGATGGAAATGCATCCAGTGTTCCAGGTGGAGCGACTAATTGCAATGATAAAGTGAAATTAAACTAACCTTTCTTAACATAAGAAACCATATGGATCATCTCCAATGTTAACTCCGGCTGACCATCTGGATACAGATCCGCGAGGAGTCGATCGAAATTGTAATCCGACTTGTGACGAGACTGCCATGCAGCAGCTCGTACCATTTCGAAGTTTTGTTCACCATCTGGACCAGTGAGTATCTATATCATGAACTGATTGGTGTGCAAACTTACAGAAATTGGAAATGAAAATATTTCGTTATCCGAAATCATCTAAAAGTGGGTAACAGCAACAGTTTCATGTTAATTTATTATATCCATCCAATTATAATTATGACACACTACAACAAGTCATTCGGAAAAGTGATAGCTTACAGGCAACTTTCAAGGATACACAAAGGTATTAGGCGAAAATACTTGGCTTCTACATATTCATTCAAACCCCATAAAAATCAATCTCATGGCTACAAAGACTTCGTAGCACAAGAATATAAATATCGTTTGCTGAAGTTAGAGACGAAATGATGCCAGCTGGTGAAAGCCTTCCAGAAATCAGTCGGCCAACGTCTTCTTACGATGATGAAAAGAATAAGCGTGGGATCACAGAATATTCGCGCTATGTCTTGAGCTTGCAAAGCGTCTCACATTGCAAGAGGAATGTAAAGTTGTAAAGAAGTGCAGAGAATCTGTGACAGTAGATGGTGAGGGTCGGACTTCCCTAATTGTTAACTGGAGAATCAATAATCTACTCCGGTAACCCAAACAACAATCACGCGGACACTGACGGTGTCGGTATCATGATTTCAGCAACATAATCGAAGGCTCTTATGCAGTGGAAACCAACTTCCTGTGAGATAATAACGGAGAAATTCAGCTTAATTACACTTACAACTACACCCCTATATACAAAGCAGATCCACCGGAGAAGAAGACTTCCACAGACGACTGCAAACAGTAATGGATCAAAATTCGACCAGGGTGTGACATCAAAATTGTAATGGGTGATTTGAATCCAAGTCCAATCGAAATCAGACAACGGACACTTAGTGAAATGAATAAGAATGGGGAACTCTTCGCAGACTTCTGCTCTTTCAATGATTTGATGTTTGGGAGCAGCTTGTACAGGACTAAGGATATAAGTTTCACCAAATGGACACGCCAAAAACGAGATGAAATCATTCGCAATCTCAAGAAATCGGAGGTAGCCGAAATGATACAAAAATTGAGATGAGGAGCAGATATATGCTGGGACCACTAACTGGACTGCAAAATGGCTGAGAATGGACTACAACTCAGGTCCAGCACCCAGAAAGTGAAGGACTAAACTTTGAATGACAGCACTACAGTTGACAAGGGAACTCGGAGACATGCAATAACACCGGAAATCCCTGAAAGTGAAATTGAAGGAAACCCATAAGATCGTTTTAGAAAGAAATAAAAGGCCCATAACGCCATCAAATAGGGTTCGGAAGGACGCAAATGCATCTGGCAACTGGAAGATGAAATTATGAAGTTACATTAATTGAGATGGTTCGAACATGTGTTACGCATGCCCAGCTGTCGCCTTCCTAGACGGGTTGTGTCAGCTGATATAGGATGGATCAGGTTCGAAAAGAGCCAGGGGTGGCCAAACCAAAACATAGCTTCATCAATTAATGAAGTCCATAGCAGCCAGTTTAAGTCAGATACGTGGGAAGGTGTAGACTTCCTGACAGGTTGGCGTCCTAAAAGCAGTGTGACAAACCTGCCGCCAAAACCAATCCGGCTGTAGAGATGAGTGATTTAAATAAACATAAACAAATGGAGATAGAGTAATTTCAAATTCAGTCACCTATAACTCGCGCTGAATTGGTAACCGGTTAAGATCTTCGTGAGCATCTAATTCTTTCACTGGTATTCAATCGTCTAGTTATCGTTCGGTAGTGACAGCTGCGCAGAAATCACTGACGTCTACATGATTTCTCCCTTTGACTGATGATTGCTGTTGTTAGTTAGCTGTAATCATCACCTCTGTCCCCCATAAATTAACTGGAAGTTCTACTGTAGCACCACTATACTAATCCTAACTGTACGCCTATAAAACAAACTCGTGTACACATGATATAAGCTCACAGAAACTAATTTTACTTATGCTTGTTGAATATCTGCGATAAAGAATAATAATATATTATATATATAATAATTATTATTATGTTTCGTATAAACAGGTAAGTTTACAAGAAATACATGCCATTTTCACAGGCAAAATCAGTTATGTTATAAAATACAATCCTGAAGTATCATAAATTAATACTTTTTCAAAAGTTCCAATTGTTCGATTATTGTGCAAGCAATTAGAACAGGTTCTTACAAATGTTAAATCGTAAACCGTTTATTAATGTCACCATCTAAATTGAGCGACAACCCAAACTTCGTTTTGTATCCTGCTGATAGTTATGGTCAACCAGTGAACAGCGTACATCTGGGTGAGTGTTATGTTGCCAGGTGATTTAACGCTATTTCAGGAACAGAAAAAAATTCTGCGCATCTGCTAAATTGTATAAAATGCAATTATGAATAATACATTACTGGAAGTACATTTAGAGGATATATACAAGAAGAAGAAGCTATACAGTACTTGAAATGACAGTAAAAATTTGCAATCTTTAATGCCAACCATCTTGGTCTAAGCATGGAAAATATGAAGTTACCGATGAAGACATAGTTTTGTCGAAACATTGGTGTTGCTATGTTTGTAATCAAAGCAACCGGACTTTGGGCGAACAACAAATATGAACACAGACAAAGTTTTAGCTCCAATAGCGACCTAGGAAGAAGTGATCAGGTAGAGAGCGTTGGCGCGTAGGTAAAAACATACTTGGGAGGAAGGTAAGCGATATTCAAATGAGGTGTCAATGCAGCTGAAAATTGAACGATCAATTCATGGTTGTTTGCTCAAAACCAACTTCCCCAATTTTCGCGGAGGCATCAATACACCAGTCATCGTCTGATTGGTCGCTTTTCAGAAAGAAGTCAGACCAAAACTGTCAGAAGTAATATTGTGATTTATTATTGTAATATTTGTTCATAGGCCTTAGTTTTAAAGCTTAGTTGTACAGTCGGCTATACGTTGGTGTTGCAATAAAGAATTCTCGAGTGGCCAATCGGTGTTTTGGTTTTTGCGTCCGTTATTACTAAGCGTTTCTGAGAAACTTCAAGGAACAGAGTGAGCCCGAGTGCGGCAAGAGCTGGGCATTGACGGTTTACGAGACGGGGCTGACATGAAGAGTGAATTCAAATATCCGGAAAATTAGAATTCGTAGGACAACCTGGCCTGTAAGACGCCCAACAGATAGCATCTTGACAAGAAACTGAACAGTCTTTTAGAAGGTAGTAGCAGAAGCACTTTTTTATTTATAAGTTGGATCTGTACAACTTTTATTTTTTTGTTGAGGGTCCAGACTAATGTTGGATTCTCGAGCTGCCAAGAAATGCATGTTGCTGTCCTATAGATTTGAACAATTCACATTTGTGACCATTACCATATCTGATGATCGGCACGCGCCAACCTCCCTCCTTTTTGACGTTAAGCTCTGAGATCCTTTGCAATAACTGTAGTTGCAGCATTGCGTCACTTTGAGACCGTCCGAATCTTACAGTATGCTGTGCATTAATAGCTTTCATGACAAGTGCTTCCCAGTAGGTCACCAGTTACTTCGATACCTCAGGATATTCTTAGCAGTGTCACCTATATGCATGCACACATGTATACAAGTATTTTTGTAAACGCCTAGGGAATTGCGTTTTATTTAAGAAGTAAAAGGTGTAGAAGTAGCCAGTATTACAGCAACTAAGTTATGGTCGATTTAGCGGGTAGTGGAACAATTAGTGATAAAGTTATGTAGAATGATCCTGAAGAAAACAGCGGGTTAACAGTGCTAGTTATCCTCAAGTTTCATGACCGATTTTCATGCGGTACGCATCAGACATTGCAAAGTAACCCTTCAACTTATATAATGATAAAAATACTGCTAAATACCATAACGATTATACGTTTTAGAAAAGTATATGAGAAAATGTGGTTATTGACTGAGTAAGATCATTTCCATCCAAAAGTAGCATTGTATGATTAATTGTATAGACATATGTCAATGTAGTTGAAGATTGAACGATCAATTCATGGTTGTTTGCTCAAAACCAACTTCCCCAATTTTCGCGGAGGCATCAATACACCAGTCATCGTCTGATTGGTCGCTGTTCAGAAAGAAGTCAGACCAAAACTGTCAGAAGTAATATTGTGATTTATTATTGTAATATTTGTTCATAGGCCTTAGTTTTAAAGCTTAGTTGTACAGTTGGCTATACGTTGGTGTTGCAATAAAGAATTCTCGAGTGGCCAATCGGTGTTTTGGTTTTTGCGTCCGTTATTACTAAGCGTTTCTGAGAAACTTCAAGGAACAGCGTGAGCCCGAGTGCGGCAAGAGCTGGGCATTGACGGTTTACGAGACGGGGCTGACATGAAGAGTGAATTCAAATATCCGGAAAATTAGAATTCGTAGGACAACCTGGCCTGTAAGACGCCCAACAGATAGCATCTTGACAAGAAACTGAACAGTCTTTTAGAAGGTAGTAGCAGAAGCACTTTTTTATTTATAAGTTGGATCTGTACAACTTTTATTTTTTTGTTGAGGGTCCAGACTAATGTTGGATTCTCGAGCTGCCAAGAAATGCATGTTGCTGTCCTATAGATTTGAACAATTCACATTTGTGACCATTACCATATCTGATGATCGGCACGCGCCAACCTCCCTCCTTTTTGACGTTAAGCTCTGAGATCCTTTGCAATAACTGTAGTTGCAGCATTGCGTCACTTTGAGACCGTCCGAATCTTACAGTATGCTGTGCATTAATAGCTTTCATGACAAGTGCTTCCCAGTAGGTCACCAGTTACTTCGATACCTCAGGATATTCTTAGCAGTGTCACCTATATGCATGCACACATGTATACAAGTATTTTTGTAAACGCCTAGGGAATTGCGTTTTATTTAAGAAGTAAAAGGTGTAGAAGTAGCCAGTATTACAGCAACTAAGTTATGGTCGATTTAGCGGGTAGTGGAACAATTAGTGATAAAGTTATGTAGAATGATCCTGAAGAAAACAGCGGGTTAACAGTGCTAGTTATCCTCAAGTTTCATGACCGATTTTCATGCGGTACGCATCAGACATTGCAAAGTAACCCTTCAACTTATATAATGATAAAAATACTGCTAAATACCATAACGATTATACGTTTTAGAAAAGTATATGAGAAAATGTGGTTATTGACTGAGTAAGATCATTTCCATCCAAAAGTAGCATTGTATGATTAATTGTATAGACATATGTCAATGTAGTTGAAGATTGAACGATCAATTCATGGTTGTTTGCTCAAAACCAACTTCCCCAATTTTCGCGGAGGCATCAATACACCAGTCATCGTCTGATTGGTCGCTGTTCAGAAAGAAGTCAGACCAAAACTGTCAGAAGTAATATTGTGATTTATTATTGTAATATTTGTTCATAGGCCTTAGTTTTAAAGCTTAGTTGTACAGTCGGCTATACGTTGGTGTTGCAATAAAGAGTTCTCGAGTGGCCAATCGGTGTTTTGGTTTTTGCGTCCGTTATTACTAAGCGTTTCTGAGAAACTTCAAGGAACAGAGTGAGCCCGAGTGCGGCAAGAGCTGGGCATTGACGGTTTACGAGACGGGGCTGACATGAAGAGTGAATTCAAATATCCGGAAAATTAGAATTCGTAGGACAACCTGGCCTGTAAGACGCCCAACAGATAGCATCTTGACAAGAAACTGAACAGTCTTTTAGAAGGTAGTAGCAGAAGCACTTTTTTATTTATAAGTTGGATCTGTACAACTTTTATTTTTTTGTTGAGGGTCCAGACTAATGTTGGATTCTCGAGCTGCCAAGAAATGCATGTTGCTGTCCTATAGATTTGAACAATTCACATTTGTGACCATTACCATATCTGATGATCGGCACGCGCCAACCTCCCTCCTTTTTGACGTTAAGCTCTGAGATCCTTTGCAATAACTGTAGTTGCAGCATTGCGTCACTTTGAGACCGTCCGAATCTTACAGTATGCTGTGCATTAATAGCTTTCATGACAAGTGCTTCCCAGTAGGTCACCAGTTACTTCGATACCTCAGGATATTCTTAGCAGTGTCACCTATATGCATGCACACATGTATACAAGTATTTTTGTAAACGCCTAGGGAATTGCGTTTTATTTAAGAAGTAAAAGGTGTAGAAGTAGCCAGTATTACAGCAACTAAGTTATGGTCGATTTAGCGGGTAGTGGAACAATTAGTGATAAAGTTATGTAGAATGATCCTGAAGAAAACAGCGGGTTAACAGTGCTAGTTATCCTCAAGTTTCATGGCCGATTTTCATGCGGTACGCATCAGACATTGCAAAGTAACCCTTCAACTTATATAATGATAAAAATACTGCTAAATACCATAACGATTATACGTTTTAGAAAAGTATATGAGAAAATGTGGTTATTGACTGAGTAAGATCATTTCCATCCAAAAGTAGCATTGTATGATTAATTGTATAGACATATGTCAATGTAGTTGAAGATTGAACGATCAATTCATGGTTGTTTGCTCAAAACCAACTTCCCCAATTTTCGCGGAGGCATCAATACACCAGTCATCGTCTGATTGGTCGCTGTTCAGAAAGAAGTCAGACCAAAACTGTCAGAAGTAATATTGTGATTTATTATTGTAATATTTGTTCATAGGCCTTAGTTTTAAAGCTTAGTTGTACAGTTGGCTATACGTTGGTGTTGCAATAAAGAATTCTCGAGTGGCCAATCGGTGTTTTGGTTTTTGCGTCCGTTATTACTAAGCGTTTCTGAGAAACTTCAAGGAACAGCGTGAGCCCGAGGGCGGCAAGATCTGGGCATCGATCATTTATGAGACGTGGCTGACAATTTCTGACATTGCAACGGCAGTTTTTAAACGGTTTTGGACATTTGGCACGACTTTGGATAGTCGCCGTTCATTTTTCCTGGTGCCGGTCAGGTCCTCTTTGAACAAGCAATATCTGGAACGTTTTCGGAATTGGGTGAAGTTCAACAATGCCTGGGTCAAAGAAGGGACAGGGTTTCTTGGATGCAAACAGGGAAGTAAATCATGGTGACTTGTCGGTTAATTGTAACGATGTGTCTGATGTCAAGCATGACATGGTTGATGTCACTGTTTCGCCGTTCAGGGATAATAGGAACATCAAACTCCCCAAATTTGAACCACAGTGTTTCGATGGAAACCCTGCTGATTATCTACAATTTGTAAAGGAGTTTGAGATCAGGCTAAGTAGTTTTTTATTAACTGATGAAATGAAGTTAATGTATTTGATGAGGTATTGCACTGGAATTGCTTCAAGAGCTATACAGTGCTGTAAGTTTATGAAGCCAAAAGAGGGCTACTACGAGGCTATCAGCATACTACGTCAAAGGTTTGGAAGACCTTCGATGATTGTAGGGAACGTATACGAAGCTGTCAAAGGTAACCACAGTCAACTTCAAGATGACTCCAAGGCACTTACTGAGTTTTTAGATAATCTGATGACTTATAAGAGGAAACTAATTTACCCCGGCAAGCGTACCTCATCTATAACGTGATAAAACCAACCTAATCTCTCCAACATGCCTTTACATAAGGTCCGGTTATTCAGCTTACTAGAGATCCTATCGATATTTCTTCAATCGGGTTTATAAACTCATTAGACTCTCCTGGATGTATAATCCCAAATTAGTTGTGATAGTTCTCCCACAATATAAGCAAACTGGTACTTTGTAATGTCTAAAGCATGCCATATGAAAAGTGGCCAGGAATACCTAGCAATAACAAACTCAACCAACCAACCATTTTTCCCAAGTTCATTCAACCTACCCTTATCCCTAATCGTACCACTACTCACTACACTCTACTCAGTAGAATATGACTTAATTTGCAGCGGTGCTCAAAACTCTTCTACCCTTTACTTTTTAAAAAAGACATTTTAACTACTAACTGCACAGTAGCCATTTAACTAACTCACTGGTTTCCTCTTCACTGTAATCTTCAATAAGTTCGTCAGTATAATTATTTCCGAAAACCATTACATTAGCAACCATATCTTTTAATATTTTACGAATATACTTATATTATTAGCATAATACACTGCACTATTTTTGAGTTGAATTGATTATCTTCGGTCAACAGTTACCCATTCTCATATAATTTTCAAAAATTCATAATGTTAAAGCTATGTAGTATTTCTGTTAATATCTTTTATAATATGTTTAGACACGTTACTTTGCAATGTCAGATGTCTACTATATACAAGACTGTCATGATAATTTAGTACACTAAGTCCTGCCAACCGACCTTACCTTCAGTCCATACTACCTACATTGATCCCTAACTATATTGTTCTGCTGAATCTTGCTTCACTATTCACAAAACCTATTCTTTTTATTCTTTAAGGTTTCAACTTATTGTAAAGTAATCTGTTCATTAGGACGCATGCATACATATATAATGTTCATAAAGATGTACGTGGAGACCTATTGGAAGCACTCATTAAGAAAGCTAGGGAGATGGAATATGGGGTACGAACATGTCTGGTACCAAGCAGTATATTTGCGGTAGCCATAATAATCATATTCTCAGAGCTTAACATCAAAAAAGGAGGGAGGGTGGCGTTAGCTGATCAGTAGATATGGTGGGGGTCACTAAGGTGAATCGCCCCATTCTGCAGGAACAGCAATATACAAATTAAAGGCTCGAGATATTTCTGATTTTTATGAGGGCTTAGATCTTTATCTTGTAAAAGATAATAATGAACGCCTTGACAGATCATGCTTCTACCTTTAAATATATACCATTTGCTCAGCCTATTGCTGAGATGCGACCATGTGGGATCTGAACAGATTTATGGGGCATCTTATAAATCAACTTGCTGTCCATTGTCGGATCTTTAAATACCACTTCACAATGTCTTATCTCATTCATTTTCTAATAACGTCTTTACTTAATCCTCATTGTATCCCATTAAACCTAACATTTTATAGCTCTTTATGAATTTGATTCGACTTATTCTATTCCTATTCTCTGTGAGGTACGGTTGTGCACCAAATGCACAAAAAAGCATAAAATAAAAAAACAGACATAAGGAAAAATGTATTAAAACCAAAAGTGGACATCATGATACTACCAGATATACGCGTAGCATTATACATTGCAAATGAACGTTGTCAGCCTAGGGAGTTTTCTATATTAATGCATTTATTAGTGATACTTGCACTTACCCATTTCATTACACTTTATTGATTCACCTAAGCACTTTTACTTTTCTAAAAACAGCTTTCAATCCGTTGTAAACGTTGTACTTACCTCAATATTGGTTGGTTATCGTATGCCGACAACCACGGGATGAAAACGAAACGAGGTCCATTTTCCCGCTCAACCTGGAGGACAATTGTATAATTCCATAACTATACAGCCTAGTTCAGACAATGTGTATTCATATATATATCAAATATTTAACTGTTGAAACATTTTTAACTTGTAGACAATCTACCATTTGATATTATATCATACTTGATCGTGCCTGTAAAAATGGCATGCATTTTCATGTAAATTTATATGTTTATATGAGAATATATATTATTATTATTATTATCACTTACTGAGTTTTTAGATAATCTGATGACTTATAAGAATACCTTGATTTCTATGAATTGCATGAGTGACCTCAACTCCAGCTCAGTCCTAGAGGTAATTGCGAGACGCCTACCTACTCGACTGCAAAGGAAGTGGGTGAAGATAAGCTCCCGTATAGAGAATGAAGGTATCGAGCCAAAGTTTGATGATATTCTGAAACTGGTAAGCGATACTGTCAATGAATCTATGAGCAAGTTTGCCAGTATATTGGATCTCACCCCTAGAATAGAGCAGTCTGAGAGCAAAATGCAATCATTGATGACGAATAGGCCTCAGAGAGGTGGATATCGAGAAGGCTCCATGATGTATAGTAATGCATATAGACCTAGTGAATGTAACAGGTTTCGTAGTACATCCTCAACAGATAAGTTACAAGATGCAAAACAAACACGGTTGTGTTTTACACGTTTGCAAGAGGTTCATACAAAGGTGAACTGTGAACCAGTGAGAAAGTTCAGTGATAAGCTAAATGTAAACTACAGGCGTGACTCCGAATTGTGTGACAATAACGGTGCGGTGAAGAAGTCTGTAGTTGCAACTGGTAAACCGTTGTTGAATAGAGTGTCACAGAGGAGAGTCACAGTCTCTGAGGACAGTTCTGACTCCGCCAGTTTACAAAGTATTACTAGTCAGAGTGAAGGTAAACAACCATTATTGTTTTGTGAAGAGGAACCAAAACTGTCTACTTGTATTATTGAAGAGTTTGCAAATGATGAACTCGACCAGATAGATGATGGTAAATTGAATATTTGTGATAATGACCATGATAGTGCAGATTTCTCATTGGTTGATCATGATGAAATGAGGGGAGTGCCTACTACTGCTAAGTTGAACCAAGGTTCTGAACAACTCGAACGTGAAGTAGAATTGAATGCAGATGCAGTTGCAGAAGGCATGCATACTTGTCAAACCGTAAGTGTGATTGATCAGCATGTAGCCCACCTATCATCAGATGCTAGTGCTAAACCGGAGCTGATAGTAAATGACAGCAGTGGTGGTGGTCTTGCAGTTAGACAAATTTCTGAAAGCCGAACAACAACAGCTTCTGATCCACCGCCAAGTTCATCAACTGGTATCAATCAGTCGTCGTTGGTGTTGTCATCCACAATGAAACAGACGCCCATCAACTCAAGTATCTTGTGCAATGACTTTGATAGCATTGGTGCATTTGAAAAGACGAAAGATATTGCTCAGTTTAGTGAGAATAAGCCAAGTGTAAACGAAAGAGTAATTGTTAAATTGACTTGCATGAATAAAGGCATTTCTAGTTTCAAGTTACTATTTGAATGTTATTATCTTTGGTGTATATTACTCTGTGCCTACGCTTGGTTGACCAGATATGTCGTGTGTTTGTTCGTCATCTATATTCTATGATACAATGACATGAGCGTGTTACCGTTCAGATTTGAGGATATAGCTGATAGAAGGAAGTCAGCAAATGAACTCAAAAACGATTTTCCAACCTAGAGTGTCAACCTGAGAAGGGTTGTAGGCGTACTGTTGTAAGTCCTACAATTCTTCAAAGGGTAGCGCATCAATGAGCAGCCCAACGTGCTTGGTGTGTGATTTTGTACATATGTTCATATTGTATATACTGAATTGATATCATCTGTCATCTAGCTGTTGGTAATTTTGTTTGTGTACGGACGACTTCCACTTGGATCATCAACCTGAGAAGGAATGCAGGCGTACTGCTATAAGTCCTACAGTTCTTCAAGTGTAGTTTGTCGTGCCAGAAACCACAACATTTGATGTGTTGATTGTACATATGTTTGTGTTAAATAATTGTGTTAGCTCCAATTATTGCAATTGTTGGTTAATCTTGTTTGTGTCCGGACATTCCACAACTTACAATCGTCAACCTGAGAAGGGTTGCAGGCGCACTGGTGTAAGTCCTGCGATTCTTCAAAGGAATTCCATCAAGATGTGATCCGCGAGTTTTTGTGTACAGTTTGTATATATGTGTGGTGTGTCATATCAATTTGTTTTTGGATTAATTGTGTTTACTTGTTGTTTTCGTATCTTGTTGTTATTGCATAATTTTGTTAAAATTTTCGTCGTGATTACCTCTGAAGTTGTTTCGAGTCTTCCACAACCGTGAATGTATTGATTGATTTTAGATACAGCAGATGGGTCGTATGCGCCGGGGAGGCTAGGCTTTTGCTGAGAATGAAATGCACACGGAGATAATTGTTAGCTGCGGTCCGACACGCCGGGGAGAAAGAGTGTAAACGACTGAGGCTCGCATGCGTCACCGTAACTAGAACTGAGGCAGAATGAGTGACAAGCGATTGCATTGGTAATTGGTAGTGAGTAGATAAGAGGATGTGCGTAGAGTATCGTGAGGTGCTGATATGGCCACGTTGCATTCTGCAAGAGTCATTCTAGCAAGTGGCGATTGTGTTGCAAGATGTCAAGAGGATGCCTTTAACTGGAAGGTGCAGGTCGTCATTGATGTTTGAGATTGTGCTGTGGGTATGCTTGTGATGTGAGTTGGATTTTCTGTTTGCTTTCCATTTCAGCTCTGTCCATGTGACCCAGGTTCTCGCAATGGCATCCAAGTCAACGCGTATTGGTCGTGATAGAAAAAAAGGGGTTGGATCCAATTATTGGCGGGGAGTGTCAATGTAGTTGAAGATTGAACGATCAATTCATGGTTGTTTGCTCAAAACCAACTTCCCCAATTTTCGCGGAGGCATCAATACACCAGTCATCGTCTGATTGGTCGCTGTTCAGAAAGAAGTCAGACCAAAACTGTCAGAAGTAATATTGTGATTTATTATTGTAATATTTGTTCATAGGCCTTAGTTTTAAAGCTTAGTTGTACAGTTGGCTATACGTTGGTGTTGCAATAAAGAATTCTCGAGTGGCCAATCGGTGTTTTGGTTTTTGCGTCCGTTATTACTAAGCGTTTCTGAGAAACTTCAAGGAACAGAGTGAGCCCGAGTGCGGCAAGAGCTGGGCATTGACGGTTTACGAGACGGGGCTGACATGAAGAGTGAATTCAAATATCCGGAAAATTAGAATTCGTAGGACAACCTGGCCTGTAAGACGCCCAACAGATAGCATCTTGACAAGAAACTGAACAGTCTTTTAGAAGGTAGTAGCAGAAGCACTTTTTTATTTATAAGTTGGATCTGTACAACTTTTATTTTTTTGTTGAGGGTCCAGACTAATGTTGGATTCTCGAGCTGCCAAGAAATGCATGTTGCTGTCCTATAGATTTGAACAATTCACATTTGTGACCATTACCATATCTGATGATCGGCACGCGCCAACCTCCCTCCTTTTTGACGTTAAGCTCTGAGATCCTTTGCAATAACTGTAGTTGCAGCATTGCGTCACTTTGAGACCGTCCGAATCTTACAGTATGCTGTGCATTAATAGCTTTCATAACAAGTCTGTCTGTCTTTTTTCGACATAGAACTTTGCACAAATGTGCGGAAGTTCAAGTCGCCACATTCCGTGTAGCACGCGAAGCAAGAGAAGAAAGTACAAGAAAAGCATAATAGAAACAGTGAGCAGAGGTGTGAGACAAAGGAGTAATAAAGAAATACAAAACAGTTTCATTGGAGATCATAAGTCACAGGGAGTGGATGCATCTGCGCCACTGAGAACGATTTTGAGCCATGTCACCAATTGTTTCCAACCATAGATTTTTACCGTCCCGAGGACCCCAGCCTGGAAGTCTACACCTTCCTACGTGGCTTAGACCAACTGTTGTGGATTTCATTGACTGATGCCAAGTTTTTGTTTGACCGCCGCTAGCTTTTTTCCAGCCTGACCCTATATCCGCTAACATTGCTCGTCGAGGGAGGCGATGGCTTGGCATACGTAACACATGTCCTAACCATCTCAGTCTTTGTAGCTTCACGACTTCGTCGATTGATTTCCCCTGTTTACCTAGAACTCTACGCCTAACCTCCATGTTGCTCACCTTATTATGCCACTTTACACGGGAAATAGAACGCAGGCACCTATGATCAAAGACAGCTAGTCTTTTCATGTCTTCCACTCTCAGTGGCCAGGTCTCACAACCATAAAGGAGGACGGAGCGGACTGATGAGCAGTACACCCGCCCTTTGGTCGATAGTCGAACATCTCGTCTACGCCAGAGTCGGCGTAAACTAACAAATGCGAAACGAGCCCCTTGTATTCGTGCTGAGATTTCGTCAGAGATCAGCCCGTTGGGGCTGATGGTACTTCCCAAATAAGTGAAGCGGTCAACGTGCTCTACCACTTCACTTCCTATTTTTAAACTAGGCGTCGATGTAGTCCAGTCCTGTAACATCATCTTGCATTTGGCGGGAGCGAATCGCATGCCAAACATTCGTAGATTGCGGCTCAAGGTGTTTAGAAGACTCTGCATTTCGTCAGCGTCTTCGCCTAGAAGGACTATATCGTCTGCATATTCCAAGTCAACGAGATTATTCCCCGGTAGCAAGTCAATCCCTGAGTCGCTGAAGTCACCTAGGGTTAAGTCCATTAACACATCTATGATGAAGTTGAATAGAAAAGGAGATAATGGGCATCCTTGACGGACACCACTGGTCGTCATCAGTTCAGATGACAGCTCGCCGTAAGCCCTCACCTGGCTGTATGAGTACGAATAGAGTGCCTTAATCAGTGCAATATATTTTCTTGGAATTCCCTTTACAGCCAAGCATCTCCAGAGAACTTCCCGATCGACAGAGTCGAATGCTGCCTTTAGGTCAAGAAATATAATGACTGTTGGACGCCGGTAGGAATGCCTATGTTCTAGAATCTGTCGGAGGGTGAAGATATGATCAATACACCCTCTTCCTGGTCTAAAGCCTGCCTGGCTCTCTCGTGTTTGTGCTTCCCGAGCACCACTCAGTCTACGCATGATTATTGAGCCTAAGACTTTAGATACTATATTAGTCAAGCTAATCCCTCTGTGATTATCACAGGAAGACTTGTCTCCCTTCTTGTATATGGGGATAATCAGTGACTTACACCAACCCGATGGGACTTCTTCTGATTCCCAGACGCTGCCTAGTACCTCAGTTAATCCGGACAGTAAGCTGTCTCCACCGTACTTAAATACCTCTGGAGTCATTCCATCAGGTCCCGCTGCTTTGCCTAGTTTCAGATTGGTGACAGCTTTAGTAACCTCAGTTAGTGACGGAGGACCTGTGTCTATATCCCATTCAGGGAGGTGTTGGATGCTCGGAAGGTTGAGCGTGGCTGTGGGCAAATTAAACTGCTCCTCATAATGCTCTTTCCAACGATCCAGTCGTCTATCCTGGAGCTAATTATAGTGCCATTTTTTTCCGAGATTGTCTCACTGATGATTTGTCTTCTCCCACCCGTTTCCCTGATGAGTCCAAAGAGTTGCCTGGTGTTGCCTATCCTCAAGCTTTCTCCATCTCTTTGGCTTTTGTCGCCCACCACTGTTCACGGTCCTTGCGGAGACTTTTCGTAAGTTTCCTCTTGTGCAGCTTTCGCTCCTCATTGAATTCGGAGCTCGCCGGAATAAGTCTTCTAGCATCTATCAGTTCGGATGAGGCGGTGGAGATCCAGTGGTTTTTACTCACCTTTGGGTTTACCTTATTCACAGCTTTTACAGCTGTATCTATGGCTGCCTGGATATTTTTCCAAGCTTCTTCAGGGTGAGCACAGCTGTCGAACACAGATATGTGTTTAGCTAGTTCTTCCTGAAATACGGATTTAGTTTCCTGATCGAGCTGGGGACGTGATGGTTTTACCGCCAGCTGTTTCCTACGTCCGTTCAGTCGTAAGCACACCCGAGCGCGGACCAGTGCATGGTCGGTATCTACGCACGTGTTCCAGAAGGAGCGACAATCTCCTACCGACCCACGCCAACGATAGCTTATTGCTATGTGGTCTATTTGTGTCCAGCGTTGGTTTGATGAAGGGGGTCTCCAAGTCAAACAGTGTCTCTCCTTGTGTTTAAAGTTAGTGCTTACAAGAAACAAATGATTATCAGAGCAGAACTGTAGGAGACGGTCACCGTTGTCGGTTCGCTGGCACGGAACTCCATAGGTGCCACCGACATCCTTCTCAGATTGACACAATTTCCCTACTTGAGCGTTAAAGTCACCAGCTAGAACGACTATGTCTGAGCGTTTAGCCTTTCCACCAAACTAGACAGCTTTTGGTAGAACTCATCCTTCGTTTCATCTGAACTGCAGTCAGTGGGGGCGTAGGCGGAGATTACGAAAAGGCATCGGCGAGTAGTGCAGTCCTTCCTCCTTCTTACTGATCCGTTCAGGCGGACAGCACACATTCGGCTATCTACCGGGATCCAGTCAAGCAATGTCTTTTCTGCCCTAGTACTCAAAGCTATCCCTACGCCAGCTAATCCTCGTGAACTAGCTGTGGCATCTCCTGACACCCTCAAGGTGAATTTTGCAGATTCAACCTGTTGGCCAGGTGGGGTTAGGTGAATAACCACACTTGGGTCTTGTATGCGTGTTTCTGAAACACAGCATACATCAATGGCTCGTGATGCCAGGGTCTTGGCTAGTGATGCTTGTTGTCCTATTTGGCAAAGTGTCCTAACATTAAGAGCTCCTATATGAAATTGGTGGCGCGGCTTTAAGAGGCTGTCGGTGGTGGTTTTTTGGCTTCCATCGTTTTTAGTGGACGCAGAGTGGAGAGGAAGTGGAGAGCTATCAAGTCGAGGAGTTGCATCAGTGGAAGGAAGGCAAGATGATAGAGATGAAGATGAAGACAAAGATGAGTGAGTAATAGAGAGGTTTCGTGTGCATTTCGGATTGTGAGGGCGATTGTTACTTCCCGGCTGCCCACACCGTGGAAGTTGGTTGCGTGACCGCAGAGCCCAGGGGACAACTGCTTGAGGCCGGTCACACGCGGCCTGTTTTTGTTCGTTTTTTTTGTTTGGTGTGTCTCAGTAGCAGATTTATCACTCCCGCCCTGTGACACGGCAGCAGGAAGCGCGGTCGTTGTTAATCCGGGCCACGGCCGATCCGGCATGAAATTTTGTAATTTTGTATTGGACATGATGTTGGATTGGGTAGCTGCTTTTTGTTTAACCGCTATCCAAACAACCTGCCTGGCATGGTAGAACCTCAAGAGACATAAGTCTCAGCCAGTATAGCTTGAATAGGTCATTGCGGTGTTCAAGCCCGACAAGTGCTAACCAGTAGGTCACCAGATACTTCGATACCTCAGGATATTCTTAGCAGTGTCACCTATATGCATGCACACATGTATACAAGTATTTTTGTAAACGCCTAGGGAATTGCGTTTTATTTAAGAAGTAAAAGGTGTAGAAGTAGCCAGTATTACAGCAACTAAGTTATGGTCGATTTAGCGGGTAGTGGAACAATTAGTGATAAAGTTATGTAGAATGATCCTGAAGAAAACAGCGGGTTAACAGTGCTAGTTATCCTCAAGTTTCATGACCGATTTTCATGCGGTACGCATCAGACATTGCAAAGTAACCCTTCAACTTATATAATGATAAAAATACTGCTAAATACCATAACGATTATACGTTTTAGAAAAGTATATGAGAAAATGTGGTTATTGACTGAGTAAGATCATTTCCATCCAAAAGTAGCATTGTATGATTAATTGTATAGACATATGTCAATGTAGTTGAAGATTGAACTATCAATTCATGGTTGTTTGCTCAAAACCAACTTCCCCAATTTTCGCGGAGGCATCAATACACCAGTCATCGTCTGATTGGTCGCTGTTCAGAAAGAAGTCAGACCAAAACTGTCAGAAGTAATATTGTGATTTATTATTGTAATATTTGTTCATAGGCCTTAGTTTTAAAGCTTAGTTGTACAGTTGGCTATACGTTGGTGTTGCAATAAAGAATTCTCGAGTGGCCAATCGGTGTTTTGGTTTTTGCGTCCGTTATTACTAAGCGTTTCTGAGAAACTTCAAGGAACAGAGTGAGCCCGAGTGCGGCAAGAGCTGGGCATTGACGGTTTACGAGACGGGGCTGACATGAAGAGTGAATTCAAATATCCGGAAAATTAGAATTCGTAGGACAACCTGGCCTGTAAGACGCCCAGCAGATAGCATCTTGACAAGAAACTGAACAGTCTTTTAGAAGGTAGTAGCAGAAGCACTTTTTTATTTATAAGTTGGATCTGTACAACTTTTATTTTTTTGTTGAGGGTCCAGACTAATGTTGGATTCTCGAGCTGCCAAGAAATGCATGTTGCTGTCCTATAGATTTGAACAATTCACATTTGTGACCATTACCATATCTGATGATCGGCACGTGCCAACCTCCCTCCTTTTTGACGTTAAGCTCTGAGATCCTTTGCAATAACTGTAGTTGCAGCATTGCGTCACTTTGAGACCGTCCGAATCTTACAGTATGCTGTGCATTAATAGCTTTCATGACAAGTGCTTCCCAGTAGGTCACCAGATACTTCGATACCTCAGGATATTCTTAGCAGTGTCACCTATATGCATGCACACATGTATACAAGTATTTTTGTAAACGCCTAGGGAATTGCGTTTTATTTAAGAAGTAAAAGGTGTAGAAGTAGCCAGTATTACAGCAACTAAGTTATGGTCGATTTAGCGGGTAGTGGAACAATTAGTGATAAAGTTATGTAGAATGATCCTGAAGAAAACAGCGGGTTAACAGTGCTAGTTATCCTCAAGTTTCATGACCGATTTTCATGCGGTACGCATCAGACATTGCAAAGTAACCCTTCAACTTATATAATGATAAAAATACTGCTAAATACCATAACGATTATACGTTTTAGAAAAGTATATGAGAAAATGTGGTTATTGACTGAGTAAGATCATTTCCATCCAAAAGTAGCATTGTATGATTAATTGTACAGACATATGTCAATGTAGTTGAAGATTGAACTATCAATTCATGGTTGTTTGCTCAAAACCAACTTCCCCAATTTTCGCGGAGGCATCAATACACCAGTCATCGTCTGATTGGTCGCTGTTCAGAAAGAAGTCAGACCAAAACTGTCAGAAGTAATATTGTGATTTATTATTGTAATATTTGTTCATAGGCCTTAGTTTTAAAGCTTAGTTGTACAGTTGGCTATACGTTGGTGTTGCAATAAAGAATTCTCGAGTGGCCAATCGGTGTTTTGGTTTTTGCGTCCGTTATTACTAAGCGTTTCTGAGAAACTTCAAGGAACAGAGTGAGCCCGAGTGCGGCAAGAGCTGGGCATTGACGGTTTACGAGACGGGGCTGACATGAAGAGTGAATTCAAATATCCGGAAAATTAGAATTCGTAGGACAACCTGGCCTGTAAGACGCCCAGCAGATAGCATCTTGACAAGAAACTGAACAGTCTTTTAGAAGGTAGTAGCAGAAGCACTTTTTTATTTATAAGTTGGATCTGTACAACTTTTATTTTTTTGTTGAGGGTCCAGACTAATGTTGGATTCTCGAGCTGCCAAGAAATGCATGTTGCTGTCCTATAGATTTGAACAATTCACATTTGTGACCATTACCATATCTGATGATCGGCACGTGCCAACCTCCCTCCTTTTTGACGTTAAGCTCTGAGATCCTTTGCAATAACTGTAGTTGCAGCATTGCGTCACTTTGAGACCGTCCGAATCTTACAGTATGCTGTGCATTAATAGCTTTCATGACAAGTGCTTCCCAGTAGGTCACCAGATACTTCGATACCTCAGGATATTCTTAGCAGTGTCACCTATATGCATGCACACATGTATACAAGTATTTTTGTAAACGCCTAGGGAATTGCGTTTTATTTAAGAAGTAAAAGGTGTAGAAGTAGCCAGTATTACAGCAACTAAGTTATGGTCGATTTAGCGGGTAGTGGAACAATTAGTGATAAAGTTATGTAGAATGATCCTGAAGAAAACAGCGGGTTAACAGTGCTAGTTATCCTCAAGTTTCATGACCGATTTTCATGCGGTACGCATCAGACATTGCAAAGTAACCCTTCAACTTATATAATGATAAAAATACTGCTAAATACCATAACGATTATACGTTTTAGAAAAGTATATGAGAAAATGTGGTTATTGACTGAGTAAGATCATTTCCATCCAAAAGTAGCATTGTATGATTAATTGTATAGACATATGTCAATGTAGTTGAAGATTGAACGATCAATTCATGGTTGTTTGCTCAAAACCAACTTCCCCAATTTTCGCGGAGGCATCAATACACCAGTCATCGTCTGATTGGTCGCTGTTCAGAAAGAAGTCAGACCAAAACTGTCAGAAGTAATATTGTGATTTATTATTGTAATATTTGTTCATAGGCCTTAGTTTTAAAGCTTAGTTGTACAGTTGGCTATACGTTGGTGTTGCAATAAAGAATTCTCGAGTGGCCAATCGGTGTTTTGGTTTTTGCGTCCGTTATTACTAAGCGTTTCTGAGAAACTTCAAGGAACAGAGTGAGCCCGAGTGCGGCAAGAGCTGGGCATTGACGGTTTACGAGACGGGGCTGACATGAAGAGTGAATTCAAATATCCGGAAAATTAGAATTCGTAGGACAACCTGGCCTGTAAGACGCCCAACAGATAGCATCTTGACAAGAAACTGAACAGTCTTTTAGAAGGTAGTAGCAGAAGCACTTTTTTATTTATAAGTTGGATCTGTACAACTTTTATTTTTTTGTTGAGGGTCCAGACTAATGTTGGATTCTCGAGCTGCCAAGAAATGCATGTTGCTGTCCTATAGATTTGAACAATTCACATTTGTGACCATTACCATATCTGATGATCGGCACGCGCCAACCTCCCTCCTTTTTGACGTTAAGCTCTGAGATCCTTTGCAATAACTGTAGTTGCAGCATTGCGTCACTTTGAGACCGTCCGAATCTTACAGTATGCTGTGCATTAATAGCTTTCATGACAAGTGCTTCCCAGTAGGTCACCAGATACTTCGATACCTCAGGATATTCTTAGCAGTGTCACCTATATGCATGCACACATGTATACAAGTATTTTTGTAAACGCCTAGGGAATTGCGTTTTATTTAAGAAGTAAAAGGTGTAGAAGTAGCCAGTATTACAGCAACTAAGTTATGGTCGATTTAGCGGGTAGTGGAACAATTAGTGATAAAGTTATGTAGAATGATCCTGAAGAAAACAGCGGGTTAACAGTGCTAGTTATCCTCAAGTTTCATGACCGATTTTCATGCGGTACGCATCAGACATTGCAAAGTAACCCTTCAACTTATATAATGATAAAAATACTGCTAAATACCATAACGATTATACGTTTTAGAAAAGTATATGAGAAAATGTGGTTATTGACTGAGTAAGATCATTTCCATCCAAAAGTAGCATTGTATGATTAATTGTATAGACATATGTCAATGTAGTTGAAGATTGAACGATCAATTCATGGTTGTTTGCTCAAAACCAACTTCCCCAATTTTCGCGGAGGCATCAATACACCAGTCATCGTCTGATTGGTCGCTGTTCAGAAAGAAGTCAGACCAAAACTGTCAGAAGTAATATTGTGATTTATTATTGTAATATTTGTTCATAGGCCTTAGTTTTAAAGCTTAGTTGTACAGTTGGCTATACGTTGGTGTTGCAATAAAGAATTCTCGAGTGGCCAATCGGTGTTTTGGTTTTTGCGTCCGTTATTACTAAGCGTTTCTGAGAAACTTCAAGGAACAGAGTGAGCCCGAGTGCGGCAAGAGCTGGGCATTGACGGTTTACGAGACGGGGCTGACATGAAGAGTGAATTCAAATATCCGGAAAATTAGAATTCGTAGGACAACCTGGCCTGTAAGACGCCCAACAGATAGCATCTTGACAAGAAACTGAACAGTCTTTTAGAAGGTAGTAGCAGAAGCACTTTTTTATTTATAAGTTGGATCTGTACAACTTTTATTTTTTTGTTGAGGGTCCAGACTAATGTTGGATTCTCGAGCTGCCAAGAAATGCATGTTGCTGTCCTATAGATTTGAACAATTCACATTTGTGACCATTACCATATCTGATGATCGGCACGCGCCAACCTCCCTCCTTTTTGACGTTAAGCTCTGAGATCCTTTGCAATAACTGTAGTTGCAGCATTGCGTCACTTTGAGACCGTCCGAATCTTACAGTATGCTGTGCATTAATAGCTTTCATGACAAGTGCTTCCCAGTAGGTCACCAGATACTTCGATACCTCAGGATATTCTTAGCAGTGTCACCTATATGCATGCACACATGTATACAAGTATTTTTGTAAACGCCTAGGGAATTGCGTTTTATTTAAGAAGTAAAAGGTGTAGAAGTAGCCAGTATTACAGCAACTAAGTTATGGTCGATTTAGCGGGTAGTGGAACAATTAGTGATAAAGTTATGTAGAATGATCCTGAAGAAAACAGCGGGTTAACAGTGCTAGTTATCCTCAAGTTTCATGACCGATTTTCATGCGGTACGCATCAGACATTGCAAAGTAACCCTTCAACTTATATAATGATAAAAATACTGCTAAATACCATAACGATTATACGTTTTAGAAAAGTATATGAGAAAATGTGGTTATTGACTGAGTAAGATCATTTCCATCCAAAAGTAGCATTGTATGATTAATTGTATAGACATATGTCAATGTAGTTGAAGATTGAACGATCAATTCATGGTTGTTTGCTCAAAACCAACTTCCCCAATTTTCGCGGAGGCATCAATACACCAGTCATCGTCTGATTGGTCGCTGTTCAGAAAGAAGTCAGACCAAAACTGTCAGAAGTAATATTGTGATTTATTATTGTAATATTTGTTCATAGGCCTTAGTTTTAAAGCTTAGTTGTACAGTTGGCTATACGTTGGTGTTGCAATAAAGAATTCTCGAGTGGCCAATCGGTGTTTTGGTTTTTGCGTCCGTTATTACTAAGCGTTTCTGAGAAACTTCAAGGAACAGAGTGAGCCCGAGTGCGGCAAGAGCTGGGCATTGACGGTTTACGAGACGGGGCTGACATGAAGAGTGAATTCAAATATCCGGAAAATTAGAATTCGTAGGACAACCTGGCCTGTAAGACGCCCAACAGATAGCATCTTGACAAGAAACTGAACAGTCTTTTAGAAGGTAGTAGCAGAAGCACTTTTTTATTTATAAGTTGGATCTGTACAACTTTTATTTTTTTGTTGAGGGTCCAGACTAATGTTGGATTCTCGAGCTGCCAAGAAATGCATGTTGCTGTCCTATAGATTTGAACAATTCACATTTGTGACCATTACCATATCTGATGATCGGCACGCGCCAACCTCCCTCCTTTTTGACGTTAAGCTCTGAGATCCTTTGCAATAACTGTAGTTGCAGCATTGCGTCACTTTGAGACCGTCCGAATCTTACAGTATGCTGTGCATTAATAGCTTTCATGACAAGTGCTTCCCAGTAGGTCACCAGATACTTCGATACCTCAGGATATTCTTAGCAGTGTCACCTATATGCATGCACACATGTATACAAGTATTTTTGTAAACGCCTAGGGAATTGCGTTTTATTTAAGAAGTAAAAGGTGTAGAAGTAGCCAGTATTACAGCAACTAAGTTATGGTCGATTTAGCGGGTAGTGGAACAATTAGTGATAAAGTTATGTAGAATGATCCTGAAGAAAACAGCGGGTTAACAGTGCTAGTTATCCTCAAGTTTCATGACCGATTTTCATGCGGTACGCATCAGACATTGCAAAGTAACCCTTCAACTTATATAATGATAAAAATACTGCTAAATACCATAACGATTATACGTTTTAGAAAAGTATATGAGAAAATGTGGTTATTGACTGAGTAAGATCATTTCCATCCAAAAGTAGCATTGTATGATTAATTGTATAGACATATGTCAATGTAGTTGAAGATTGAACGATCAATTCATGGTTGTTTGCTCAAAACCAACTTCCCCAATTTTCGCGGAGGCATCAATACACCAGTCATCGTCTGATTGGTCGCTGTTCAGAAAGAAGTCAGACCAAAACTGTCAGAAGTAATATTGTGATTTATTATTGTAATATTTGTTCATAGGCCTTAGTTTTAAAGCTTAGTTGTACAGTTGGCTATACGTTGGTGTTGCAATAAAGAATTCTCGAGTGGCCAATCGGTGTTTTGGTTTTTGCGTCCGTTATTACTAAGCGTTTCTGAGAAACTTCAAGGAACAGAGTGAGCCCGAGTGCGGCAAGAGCTGGGCATTGACGGTTTACGAGACGGGGCTGACATGAAGAGTGAATTCAAATATCCGGAAAATTAGAATTCGTAGGACAACCTGGCCTGTAAGACGCCCAACAGATAGCATCTTGACAAGAAACTGAACAGTCTTTTAGAAGGTAGTAGCAGAAGCACTTTTTTATTTATAAGTTGGATCTGTACAACTTTTATTTTTTTGTTGAGGGTCCAGACTAATGTTGGATTCTCGAGCTGCCAAGAAATGCATGTTGCTGTCCTATAGATTTGAACAATTCACATTTGTGACCATTACCATATCTGATGATCGGCACGCGCCAACCTCCCTCCTTTTTGACGTTAAGCTCTGAGATCCTTTGCAATAACTGTAGTTGCAGCATTGCGTCACTTTGAGACCGTCCGAATCTTACAGTATGCTGTGCATTAATAGCTTTCATGACAAGTGCTTCCCAGTAGGTCACCAGATACTTCGATACCTCAGGATATTCTTAGCAGTGTCACCTATATGCATGCACACATGTATACAAGTATTTTTGTAAACGCCTAGGGAATTGCGTTTTATTTAAGAAGTAAAAGGTGTAGAAGTAGCCAGTATTACAGCAACTAAGTTATGGTCGATTTAGCGGGTAGTGGAACAATTAGTGATAAAGTTATGTAGAATGATCCTGAAGAAAACAGCGGGTTAACAGTGCTAGTTATCCTCAAGTTTCATGACCGATTTTCATGCGGTACGCATCAGACATTGCAAAGTAACCCTTCAACTTATATAATGATAAAAATACTGCTAAATACCATAACGATTATACGTTTTAGAAAAGTATATGAGAAAATGTGGTTATTGACTGAGTAAGATCATTTCCATCCAAAAGTAGCATTGTATGATTAATTGTATAGACATATGTCAATGTAGTTGAAGATTGAACGATCAATTCATGGTTGTTTGCTCAAAACCAACTTCCCCAATTTTCGCGGAGGCATCAATACACCAGTCATCGTCTGATTGGTCGCTGTTCAGAAAGAAGTCAGACCAAAACTGTCAGAAGTAATATTGTGATTTATTATTGTAATATTTGTTCATAGGCCTTAGTTTTAAAGCTTAGTTGTACAGTTGGCTATACGTTGGTGTTGCAATAAAGAATTCTCGAGTGGCCAATCGGTGTTTTGGTTTTTGCGTCCGTTATTACTAAGCGTTTCTGAGAAACTTCAAGGAACAGAGTGAGCCCGAGTGCGGCAAGAGCTGGGCATTGACGGTTTACGAGACGGGGCTGACATGAAGAGTGAATTCAAATATCCGGAAAATTAGAATTCGTAGGACAACCTGGCCTGTAAGACGCCCAACAGATAGCATCTTGACAAGAAACTGAACAGTCTTTTAGAAGGTAGTAGCAGAAGCACTTTTTTATTTATAAGTTGGATCTGTACAACTTTTATTTTTTTGTTGAGGGTCCAGACTAATGTTGGATTCTCGAGCTGCCAAGAAATGCATGTTGCTGTCCTATAGATTTGAACAATTCACATTTGTGACCATTACCATATCTGATGATCGGCACGCGCCAACCTCCCTCCTTTTTGACGTTAAGCTCTGAGATCCTTTGCAATAACTGTAGTTGCAGCATTGCGTCACTTTGAGACCGTCCGAATCTTACAGTATGCTGTGCATTAATAGCTTTCATGACAAGTGCTTCCCAGTAGGTCACCAGATACTTCGATACCTCAGGATATTCTTAGCAGTGTCACCTATATGCATGCACACATGTATACAAGTATTTTTGTAAACGCCTAGGGAATTGCGTTTTATTTAAGAAGTAAAAGGTGTAGAAGTAGCCAGTATTACAGCAACTAAGTTATGGTCGATTTAGCGGGTAGTGGAACAATTAGTGATAAAGTTATGTAGAATGATCCTGAAGAAAACAGCGGGTTAACAGTGCTAGTTATCCTCAAGTTTCATGACCGATTTTCATGCGGTACGCATCAGACATTGCAAAGTAACCCTTCAACTTATATAATGATAAAAATACTGCTAAATACCATAACGATTATACGTTTTAGAAAAGTATATGAGAAAATGTGGTTATTGACTGAGTAAGATCATTTCCATCCAAAAGTAGCATTGTATGATTAATTGTATAGACATATGTCAATGTAGTTGAAGATTGAACGATCAATTCATGGTTGTTTGCTCAAAACCAACTTCCCCAATTTTCGCGGAGGCATCAATACACCAGTCATCGTCTGATTGGTCGCTGTTCAGAAAGAAGTCAGACCAAAACTGTCAGAAGTAATATTGTGATTTATTATTGTAATATTTGTTCATAGGCCTTAGTTTTAAAGCTTAGTTGTACAGTTGGCTATACGTTGGTGTTGCAATAAAGAATTCTCGAGTGGCCAATCGGTGTTTTGGTTTTTGCGTCCGTTATTACTAAGCGTTTCTGAGAAACTTCAAGGAACAGAGTGAGCCCGAGTGCGGCAAGAGCTGGGCATTGACGGTTTACGAGACGGGGCTGACATGAAGAGTGAATTCAAATATCCGGAAAATTAGAATTCGTAGGACAACCTGGCCTGTAAGACGCCCAACAGATAGCATCTTGACAAGAAACTGAACAGTCTTTTAGAAGGTAGTAGCAGAAGCACTTTTTTATTTATAAGTTGGATCTGTACAACTTTTATTTTTTTGTTGAGGGTCCAGACTAATGTTGGATTCTCGAGCTGCCAAGAAATGCATGTTGCTGTCCTATAGATTTGAACAATTCACATTTGTGACCATTACCATATCTGATGATCGGCACGCGCCAACCTCCCTCCTTTTTGACGTTAAGCTCTGAGATCCTTTGCAATAACTGTAGTTGCAGCATTGCGTCACTTTGAGACCGTCCGAATCTTACAGTATGCTGTGCATTAATAGCTTTCATGACAAGTGCTTCCCAGTAGGTCACCAGATACTTCGATACCTCAGGATATTCTTAGCAGTGTCACCTATATGCATGCACACATGTATACAAGTATTTTTGTAAACGCCTAGGGAATTGCGTTTTATTTAAGAAGTAAAAGGTGTAGAAGTAGCCAGTATTACAGCAACTAAGTTATGGTCGATTTAGCGGGTAGTGGAACAATTAGTGATAAAGTTATGTAGAATGATCCTGAAGAAAACAGCGGGTTAACAGTGCTAGTTATCCTCAAGTTTCATGACCGATTTTCATGCGGTACGCATCAGACATTGCAAAGTAACCCTTCAACTTATATAATGATAAAAATACTGCTAAATACCATAACGATTATACGTTTTAGAAAAGTATATGAGAAAATGTGGTTATTGACTGAGTAAGATCATTTCCATCCAAAAGTAGCATTGTATGATTAATTGTATAGACATATGTCAATGTAGTTGAAGATTGAACGATCAATTCATGGTTGTTTGCTCAAAACCAACTTCCCCAATTTTCGCGGAGGCATCAATACACCAGTCATCGTCTGATTGGTCGCTGTTCAGAAAGAAGTCAGACCAAAACTGTCAGAAGTAATATTGTGATTTATTATTGTAATATTTGTTCATAGGCCTTAGTTTTAAAGCTTAGTTGTACAGTTGGCTATACGTTGGTGTTGCAATAAAGAATTCTCGAGTGGCCAATCGGTGTTTTGGTTTTTGCGTCCGTTATTACTAAGCGTTTCTGAGAAACTTCAAGGAACAGAGTGAGCCCGAGTGCGGCAAGAGCTGGGCATTGACGGTTTACGAGACGGGGCTGACATGAAGAGTGAATTCAAATATCCGGAAAATTAGAATTCGTAGGACAACCTGGCCTGTAAGACGCCCAACAGATAGCATCTTGACAAGAAACTGAACAGTCTTTTAGAAGGTAGTAGCAGAAGCACTTTTTTATTTATAAGTTGGATCTGTACAACTTTTATTTTTTTGTTGAGGGTCCAGACTAATGTTGGATTCTCGAGCTGCCAAGAAATGCATGTTGCTGTCCTATAGATTTGAACAATTCACATTTGTGACCATTACCATATCTGATGATCGGCACGCGCCAACCTCCCTCCTTTTTGACGTTAAGCTCTGAGATCCTTTGCAATAACTGTAGTTGCAGCATTGCGTCACTTTGAGACCGTCCGAATCTTACAGTATGCTGTGCATTAATAGCTTTCATGACAAGTGCTTCCCAGTAGGTCACCAGATACTTCGATACCTCAGGATATTCTTAGCAGTGTCACCTATATGCATGCACACATGTATACAAGTATTTTTGTAAACGCCTAGGGAATTGCGTTTTATTTAAGAAGTAAAAGGTGTAGAAGTAGCCAGTATTACAGCAACTAAGTTATGGTCGATTTAGCGGGTAGTGGAACAATTAGTGATAAAGTTATGTAGAATGATCCTGAAGAAAACAGCGGGTTAACAGTGCTAGTTATCCTCAAGTTTCATGACCGATTTTCATGCGGTACGCATCAGACATTGCAAAGTAACCCTTCAACTTATATAATGATAAAAATACTGCTAAATACCATAACGATTATACGTTTTAGAAAAGTATATGAGAAAATGTGGTTATTGACTGAGTAAGATCATTTCCATCCAAAAGTAGCATTGTATGATTAATTGTATAGACATATGTCAATGTAGTTGAAGATTGAACGATCAATTCATGGTTGTTTGCTCAAAACCAACTTCCCCAATTTTCGCGGAGGCATCAATACACCAGTCATCGTCTGATTGGTCGCTGTTCAGAAAGAAGTCAGACCAAAACTGTCAGAAGTAATATTGTGATTTATTATTGTAATATTTGTTCATAGGCCTTAGTTTTAAAGCTTAGTTGTACAGTTGGCTATACGTTGGTGTTGCAATAAAGAATTCTCGAGTGGCCAATCGGTGTTTTGGTTTTTGCGTCCGTTATTACTAAGCGTTTCTGAGAAACTTCAAGGAACAGAGTGAGCCCGAGTGCGGCAAGAGCTGGGCATTGACGGTTTACGAGACGGGGCTGACATGAAGAGTGAATTCAAATATCCGGAAAATTAGAATTCGTAGGACAACCTGGCCTGTAAGACGCCCAACAGATAGCATCTTGACAAGAAACTGAACAGTCTTTTAGAAGGTAGTAGCAGAAGCACTTTTTTATTTATAAGTTGGATCTGTACAACTTTTATTTTTTTGTTGAGGGTCCAGACTAATGTTGGATTCTCGAGCTGCCAAGAAATGCATGTTGCTGTCCTATAGATTTGAACAATTCACATTTGTGACCATTACCATATCTGATGATCGGCACGCGCCAACCTCCCTCCTTTTTGACGTTAAGCTCTGAGATCCTTTGCAATAACTGTAGTTGCAGCATTGCGTCACTTTGAGACCGTCCGAATCTTACAGTATGCTGTGCATTAATAGCTTTCATGACAAGTGCTTCCCAGTAGGTCACCAGATACTTCGATACCTCAGGATATTCTTAGCAGTGTCACCTATATGCATGCACACATGTATACAAGTATTTTTGTAAACGCCTAGGGAATTGCGTTTTATTTAAGAAGTAAAAGGTGTAGAAGTAGCCAGTATTACAGCAACTAAGTTATGGTCGATTTAGCGGGTAGTGGAACAATTAGTGATAAAGTTATGTAGAATGATCCTGAAGAAAACAGCGGGTTAACAGTGCTAGTTATCCTCAAGTTTCATGACCGATTTTCATGCGGTACGCATCAGACATTGCAAAGTAACCCTTCAACTTATATAATGATAAAAATACTGCTAAATACCATAACGATTATACGTTTTAGAAAAGTATATGAGAAAATGTGGTTATTGACTGAGTAAGATCATTTCCATCCAAAAGTAGCATTGTATGATTAATTGTATAGACATATGTCAATGTAGTTGAAGATTGAACGATCAATTCATGGTTGTTTGCTCAAAACCAACTTCCCCAATTTTCGCGGAGGCATCAATACACCAGTCATCGTCTGATTGGTCGCTGTTCAGAAAGAAGTCAGACCAAAACTGTCAGAAGTAATATTGTGATTTATTATTGTAATATTTGTTCATAGGCCTTAGTTTTAAAGCTTAGTTGTACAGTTGGCTATACGTTGGTGTTGCAATAAAGAATTCTCGAGTGGCCAATCGGTGTTTTGGTTTTTGCGTCCGTTATTACTAAGCGTTTCTGAGAAACTTCAAGGAACAGAGTGAGCCCGAGTGCGGCAAGAGCTGGGCATTGACGGTTTACGAGACGGGGCTGACATGAAGAGTGAATTCAAATATCCGGAAAATTAGAATTCGTAGGACAACCTGGCCTGTAAGACGCCCAACAGATAGCATCTTGACAAGAAACTGAACAGTCTTTTAGAAGGTAGTAGCAGAAGCACTTTTTTATTTATAAGTTGGATCTGTACAACTTTTATTTTTTTGTTGAGGGTCCAGACTAATGTTGGATTCTCGAGCTGCCAAGAAATGCATGTTGCTGTCCTATAGATTTGAACAATTCACATTTGTGACCATTACCATATCTGATGATCGGCACGCGCCAACCTCCCTCCTTTTTGACGTTAAGCTCTGAGATCCTTTGCAATAACTGTAGTTGCAGCATTGCGTCACTTTGAGACCGTCCGAATCTTACAGTATGCTGTGCATTAATAGCTTTCATGACAAGTGCTTCCCAGTAGGTCACCAGATACTTCGATACCTCAGGATATTCTTAGCAGTGTCACCTATATGCATGCACACATGTATACAAGTATTTTTGTAAACGCCTAGGGAATTGCGTTTTATTTAAGAAGTAAAAGGTGTAGAAGTAGCCAGTATTACAGCAACTAAGTTATGGTCGATTTAGCGGGTAGTGGAACAATTAGTGATAAAGTTATGTAGAATGATCCTGAAGAAAACAGCGGGTTAACAGTGCTAGTTATCCTCAAGTTTCATGACCGATTTTCATGCGGTACGCATCAGACATTGCAAAGTAACCCTTCAACTTATATAATGATAAAAATACTGCTAAATACCATAACGATTATACGTTTTAGAAAAGTATATGAGAAAATGTGGTTATTGACTGAGTAAGATCATTTCCATCCAAAAGTAGCATTGTATGATTAATTGTATAGACATATGTCAATGTAGTTGAAGATTGAACGATCAATTCATGGTTGTTTGCTCAAAACCAACTTCCCCAATTTTCGCGGAGGCATCAATACACCAGTCATCGTCTGATTGGTCGCTGTTCAGAAAGAAGTCAGACCAAAACTGTCAGAAGTAATATTGTGATTTATTATTGTAATATTTGTTCATAGGCCTTAGTTTTAAAGCTTAGTTGTACAGTTGGCTATACGTTGGTGTTGCAATAAAGAATTCTCGAGTGGCCAATCGGTGTTTTGGTTTTTGCGTCCGTTATTACTAAGCGTTTCTGAGAAACTTCAAGGAACAGAGTGAGCCCGAGTGCGGCAAGAGCTGGGCATTGACGGTTTACGAGACGGGGCTGACATGAAGAGTGAATTCAAATATCCGGAAAATTAGAATTCGTAGGACAACCTGGCCTGTAAGACGCCCAACAGATAGCATCTTGACAAGAAACTGAACAGTCTTTTAGAAGGTAGTAGCAGAAGCACTGTTTTATTTATAAGTTGGATCTGTACAACTTTTATTTTTTTGTTGAGGGTCCAGACTAATGTTGGATTCTCGAGCTGCCAAGAAATGCATGTTGCTGTCCTATAGATTTGAACAATTCACATTTGTGACCATTACCATATCTGATGATCGGCACGCGCCAACCTCCCTCCTTTTTGACGTTAAGCTCTGAGATCCTTTGCAATAACTGTAGTTGCAGCATTGCGTCACTTTGAGACCGTCCGAATCTTACAGTATGCTGTGCATTAATAGCTTTCATGACAAGTGCTTCCCAGTAGGTCACCAGATACTTCGATACCTCAGGATATTCTTAGCAGTGTCACCTATATGCATGCACACATGTATACAAGTATTTTTGTAAACGCCTAGGGAATTGCGTTTTATTTAAGAAGTAAAAGGTGTAGAAGTAGCCAGTATTACAGCAACTAAGTTATGGTCGATTTAGCGGGTAGTGGAACAATTAGTGATAAAGTTATGTAGAATGATCCTGAAGAAAACAGCGGGTTAACAGTGCTAGTTATCCTCAAGTTTCATGACCGATTTTCATGCGGTACGCATCAGACATTGCAAAGTAACCCTTCAACTTATATAATGATAAAAATACTGCTAAATACCATAACGATTATACGTTTTAGAAAAGTATATGAGAAAATGTGGTTATTGACTGAGTAAGATCATTTCCATCCAAAAGTAGCATTGTATGATTAATTGTATAGACATATGTCAATGTAGTTGAAGATTGAACGATCAATTCATGGTTGTTTGCTCAAAACCAACTTCCCCAATTTTTGCGGAGGCATCAATACACCAGTCATCGTCTGATTGGTCGCTGTTCAGAAAGAAGTCAGACCAAAACTGTCAGAAGTAATATTGTGATTTATTATTGTAATATTTGTTCATAGGCCTTAGTTTTAAAGCTTAGTTGTACAGTTGGCTATACGTTGGTGTTGCAATAAAGAATTCTCGAGTGGCCAATCGGTGTTTTGGTTTTTGCGTCCGTTATTACTAAGCGTTTCTGAGAAACTTCAAGGAACAGCGTGAGCCTGAGTGTGGCAAGATCTGGGCATTGATGATTTATGAGACGTGGCTGACAGTTTCTTACGGTACAACGTCAGTTTTTAAACGGTTTTGGACTTTTGGCACTATTTTGGATAGTCACCGTTCATCTTTCCTGGGTCTGGTCAAGTCCTCTTTTAACAAGCAGTATCTGGAACGGTTTCGGAATTGGGTCAAGTTCAACAATGCCTGGCTCAAAGAAGTGACACAGCGTCTTGGATGCAAACCGGAAAGTAAGTCATGGTGACTTGTCTGTTAATTGTAACGATGTATCTGATGTCAAGCATGACATGTTTGATGTCACTGTTTCGCCGTTCAGGGATAATAGGAACATCAAACTCCCCATATTTGAACCACAGTGTTTTGGTTGGAAACCCAGCTGATTATTTACAATTTATAAAGGAGTTTGAGATCAGGCTAAGTAGTTTTTTATTAACTGATGAAATGAAGTTAATGTATTTGATGAGGTATTGCACTGGAATTGCTTCAAGAGCTATACAGTGCTGTAAGTTTATGAAGCCAAAAGAGGGCTACTACGAGGCTATCAGCATACTACGTCAAAGGTTTGGAAGACCTTCGATGATTGTAGGGAACGTATACGAAGCTGTCAAAGGTAACCACAGTCAACTTCAAGATGACTCCAAGGCACTGAAGCGCGCGTTTCTGATCGGACGTTACAATCTCTCCCCATAACGTGGATATATTTTTGTCGATTTCTGGAATATTGTAGTGGATATTATACCACTGCTCAACTATAACTTATATTGGCTGCTACTCTAGCTTCCAATTCTGCAGATATATCACCGCCAGTTATCAAGTTTGGATCCACTCTTTCGCAGGGCTCATCCTCCTTATTGTAACTTTAGAACAACGTCACAGAAAAGAAAACTGTAGAGAAGTTCATCATTTTTTGGTTTACATACCAGGATCAATTTACAGGATAATTGGTTTCTATATACTCTGTATCTTACTTTTTAGTACTTTGTAAATTTATTGTTTATTTATAAGCAATAAAATTCCATACGGTATCCATAGTAGTACTTAATCTGTATATCCACTCGATATACTATTTTTCCATATACCCGTTTTCGATTTAGCTCGGCTTTAACTTTAAACCATATTGATTAGTTTTCAGCAATGGCACAACGTAATAAACGAGTACTTTCCATACGTAAGAATAGTTTGGGTCACTCAGCTAAGAAGATACGTACATCACTGTGCGTTCCGCGTAGCCTCAACAATGTCCCCGAAGTCATTGTTCCCGACTTGTTGTCAGAGGTATATGCAACTGCTGAACAAAATAAGTTGGACCTTATATCTCTAGGAAACTCTGTGAAGGAATTAAATGAGAATATAAACACCATTAAGCCACTACTGCTTCTTTGTAACCCAACTCATGATGCTAATCCGGAAAGTCTGCTGAAATCTGAGCGTATGTTAGACTTTATAGCCAGTGAAGTTACTAAACGAATCATGTCCTCGTACAACGTTCTCGCTTACAATCTGCCTGATCGGACGCCTCTGGACAAAATCAAAGTGACATGTCTCCAAGCGTGTGGCATGCCATCAGCGAATTGCCACCTAATCAGACTCAGGAAAAAATCAGGAAAGTATACTTGCCCTGTGCTGTTTAAATTCAGTAGTCCTAATGATGCTAGGAAATTTCAGTCGTCAAATAAGTTAATTAGTTCATCCACACCTTATGGTAATATTAAACTTGCCCATGACCTAACGCCATGTCAAAGACGTAGCCGCGCAAGTGTACCAAGTGTCGCAAAAACTTACGTAACAGCAGAATGTCCTATAGAAGACTCTGTCGCCTTAAACTTGAGTAAACCTAATGGTACAGACATACATGAAATACTCTTAAATAATAAAAATTTACCTAGTAAACTCAACGATGAAGCAACTACGGTCATAGACTTAGATGCATCTTCAGAGTTATGCTCGCTAGCCACATCACCATCAGCCGCTAATACCACTACCAACGTTAAGCAAAAGACTAAGCTCGAGCATGTAGCATTAAGCATATCCTCCCCGAGCAGCACTCAGATTAGTGAGCATACAAAACGAAGTAAAATAACCCTGCCATCCAGAATACCTGTACTCAAACACATCACTGATAGGTTTCTCAGCAGCGAACCAGATAACATTAACTTAAGCGACCCCAATCATACCACTAAACCAGGGAAGCAGAATAAGCCCTCATACCGCCATAAATCTAACGTCAATGAAAAGAGAGGTAACCCGCCGATTCATCCAACATCAAACAAGTCTTCGTCCGATAGACACAACAGACGCTATATGTCTGGGCACCCTAAAAATAAGTCGAAGCCCGACGGGCAGGCATACACCTACCCCGACACAACTTTCCAATCTATGGCTACTATAGACAAAAGTTTGATCCAGGGACCTCTACAACAAGGAACAAGTGCGCTAGGCATGTTTCCTAAAGGTGGCCTTTTGACTCACCACATCCCCGAAAACCATCGCATACAGACCACCCAAGACCGTCAATGGACTAATATTTACGAAAATAACTTAAACACACAAAATATTAGTCATAACTGCGATACACGTAACTCTACCCCAGCATACTATCCACAAGGAATACCTACCTCCCCCCATCCAATCTAAATTTTCTCAGCCAACACGAAATTTCAGCCTCAATATTGACGCAAATAGCACACATACTGTCAAGCCACTTATCACCGGATGGGAGGGCGATGCATTGGAGGCACGGTATTATGAACACCTCACACCCGCCGGGGTAACAAACGATGGCACATCTCTCTGTGCTGATACTGGTGTAGGGCACTTTTCCAGCACTGCTAGTAAGTGGCCACCATCTGAGTTAGCACCCATCAAACAATCTGTTCTAGACGCCATAAACCTTGGAGAGAATATTTTTAAAGATATATGCGATTTCACCGTCACCCCTAACTCTCTCTCATTCTGTCTTATCAATGCTCGCTCCTTACTCAACAAAATGTTCGACTTCACGACATTATCCCTAATTTGCAATCCGTCTCTCATAATGATTACTGAGACATGGTGCACTCCTCAGATTTGCGATAAAGATATTTCTATTGATAACTATTATGTATTCAGAGGCGACAGAAACTATGGTAGAGGAGGAGGATGTGCTATGTATATCAGGTCTGATATTAAGGCCACACAGTGCTTCTACCCAGAGCTCATCACAGATAACGATTCAGTGTGGGCTATTCTAAGACTGTCTCACTCCAGTTCCTATCTTATAGGTTGCATCTATCACCCCCCGTGCTCAACCGTTGAAGGTAATATGAAGCTTGCTAGCACGTTCGCTTACGCCACTTCACTACCTCACACGGCTAAAATTATATGTGGGGACTTTAATATGCCCGATGTAGTCTGGCAACCACTTTCCTCACCAAAACGGTACAATGAATTTATCAACATAATAGAAACAAAAGAATGGCAACAACACGTACAGTATCCTACCAGGCTATCTAAGATTTTAGATCTAGTTTTCACTAATGGTATCATCCCCACTACCCTTCGAGTAGGTAAAGAGTTTCCTGGCAGCGACCACAGAGTAGTATTCGGTACATTTAATATTTGCACTAGCATGAGTTCGACAATAAACGCCAACAAAGTATTACTCAGGGGTTACAGACATGCTCAGTGGGATGAACTGAAACCATACATACGCACCCTAGACTGGGAGCCATACTTTACGTGCAGCTCGGCTATAGAGACAAACAAATTACTCTATGAGAACCTAGGATTTGCACATGACTTCATCGCTCCAGTAAGACTTGTGAAAACGAGGCCTAAACAGCCCGACTTCATCCCCGTAAAGATTCGAAACCGACTGCGTAAGCATGCTAGGCAATTCTACAGATATAATGACTTTTCATCACTCATTACACTCAAGCAAACTTATGATTCATACAAATCTAATCAGTTATCTGAGTCCATCAAACTAGAACGCATCCTCCACTCACGACCTGATAATACAGAGGCATTAGTTAAACTAATTAAGTCACGAATCAACAACAACAGAATAAGTATCCCTAACTTATTACTAGATGGAGAAAAACTACACGAAGACCCGCAGGAGATATGTGAGTTATTCAGCTCCCACTTTTCTAGCTACTATACTATCGAAGAAACAGTAGATAGTCTTGAAGTTCCGACAATACCAAATCACTTTTTGGGTAATATAACATTCACCCAACAAAAGATTTCCTCCGCTATAGCATCCCTCCGGACATCATATAACGCTGGGCCCGATGGAATTCCATCTATCTTGTTGAAAAGAGGTGGTGAGGATATACCCATTATCCTACTAAAGTTTTTCATTCTGTCCTTAAATAATGGCAGTTACCCAGAATGCTGGAAACTGTCGTTTATAACCCCTAGGCACAAACAAGGACCAACTTCTAACATCGAAAACTACCGACCGATTAATATCACGTCAGTAGTTTCCAGGGTTATGGAAAAGGTTATAGGGCAAGATATTGCTTTATACCTCCACCTTCACAAAGTGTTTACTCCAGCACAACACGGCTTCTTGAAAAATCGATCATGCTCCACCTGCCTACTTGACTACTTTGATGATGTTACCGCTAAGCGTGATCATGGTTTGTATGTCACAACTCTCTTCTTTGACTTCAAAAAAGCCTTTGATAAAGTCCCACACAAGAGACTAATCCTTAAGCTAAAGTCGTACGGGTTCCAAGACCCCTTGTTATCCTGGCTCATTTCTTTCTTGGAAGATCGTTCCCAAGTTGTGAAATTTGCAAATAATTACTCGTCACCCAGACCTATAAGAAGTGGAGTGATTCAGGGTAGTGTACTAGGTCCACTGCTTTTCGTAATCTACATTAACGACATCTGCAGCGTAATCAAGCATGGTACCCCATACCTCTTTGCTGACGACTTAAAGATTGTATACAGCTTCCCCCATTCTACACTAAACGAAGGATTCACACATATTCAAGATGATCTGGATAGGTTACATAACTGGAGCAATGACTGGCAACTGCCATTCAATTCTGATAAATGTGGTGTCCTATATTTCAATAACTCCCATCCGAATTTCAGGTTACACCTAGGTAACTCTTTTCTCCAAACCCTCAGTTCCATAAAAGACCTGGGAGTTACCTACTCACAAAACTTAACATTCAGTCAGTACGCAAAAGCACTTGTTTCTAAATGCCGAAGACTCACAGGCTTGTTACATCGAAAAATGTACACAAATGAGGCTAAAGTCCTTTTATACAAAGTCATGGTTCGTCCAGTACTTGAATACTGCACAATTGTCTTCGGTTTCATGCATGGGTATGACAGGGTTCGTATTGAAAATATTCAGCGAAGTTTTACTCGACGCCTATTATACAAACATGAAGGACTGACTTACGCTGATAGGTGCAAAATGTATGGACTTCAGCCACTTTGGTTAAGGCGCCTGAAACTCAACCTTACATTCCTCTTTCGCCTTTTACACGGCTACACCAAAAGCAGTAATCCAATAGCTTTCAATAATTTACCCATATATACTCTTAGGAATCATGAAAATACTCTATCCATAAGCCGGTTCCGGACAAAACTGCGATCACGTTTCTTTAAAATACAGTACAGTGCATTATGGAACGAACTTCCACTTACTGTACGTAGTTGCCGATCTCCTACTGAATTCCAGCGTCTACTTAACGAGTTCCTATCAACAAAAGAGCTTCGGTCTACTTATCCATACTTTATCCATATGGGCCGCTCAACTAGCTTTAGTACTACAGACCCCAGTGCAATACCCCCAATTTGAGGAAACTCATTTGCCCCGGCAACCGTACCTCATCTATAACGTGATAAAACCAACCTAATCTCTCCCACATGCCTTTACCTAAGGTCCGGTTATTCAGCTTACTAGAGATCCTATCGATATTTCTTCAATCGGGTTTATAAACTCATTAGACTCTCCTGGATGTATAATCCCAAATTAGTTGTGATAGTTCTCCCATAATATAAGCAAACTGGTACTTTGTAATGTCTAAAGCATGCCATATGAAAAGTGGCCAGGAATACCTAGCAATAACAAACTCAACCAACCAACCATTTTCCCCAAGTTCATTCAACCTACCCTTATCCCTAATCGTACCACTACTCACTACACTCTACTCAGTAGAATATGACTTAATTTGCTCCGGTGCTCAAAACTCTTCTACCCTTTACTTTTTAAAAAAGACGTTTTAACTACTAACTGCACAGTAGCCATTTAACTAACTCACTGGTTTCCTCTTCACTGTAATCTTCAATAAGTTCGTCAGTATAATTATTTCCGAAAACCATTACATTAGCAACCATATCTTTTAATATTTTACGAATATACTTATATTATTAGCATAATACACTGCACTATTTTTGAGTTGAATTGATTATCTTCAGTCAACAGTTACCCATTCTCATATAATTTTCTAAAATTCATAATGTTAAAGCTATGTAGTATTTCTGTTAATATCTTTTATAATATGTTTAGACACGTTACTTTGCAATGTCAGATGTCTACTATATACAAGACTGTCATGATAATTTAGTACACTAAGTCCTGCCAACCGACCTTACCTTCAGTTCATACTACCTACATTGATCCCTAACTATATTGTTCTGCTGAATCTTGCTTCACTATTCACAAAACCTATTCTTTTTATTCTTTAAGGTTTTAACTTCTTGTAAAGTAATCTGTTCATTAGGACGCATGCATACATATATAATGTTCATAAAGATGTATGTGGAGACCTATTGGAAGCACTCATTAAGAAAGCTAGGGAGATGGAATATGGGGTACGAACATGTCTGGTACCAAGCAGTATATTTGCGGTAGCCATAATAATCATATTCTCAGAGCTTAACATCAAAAAAGGAGGGAGGGTGGCGTTAGCTGATCAGTAGATATGGTGGGGGTCACTAAGGTGAATCGCCCCATTCTGCAGGAACAGCAATATACAAATTAAAGGCTCGAGATATTTCTGATTTTTATGAGGGCTTAGATCTTTATCTTGAAAAAGATAATAATGAACGCCTTGACAGATCATGCTTCTACCTTTAAATATATACCATTCGCTCAGCCTATTGTTGAGATGCGACCATGTGGGATCTGCACAGATTTATGGGGCATCTTATAAATCAACTTGCTGTCCATTGTCGGATCTTTAAATACCACTTCACAATGTCTTATCTCATTCATTTTCTAATAACGTCTTTACTTAATCCTCATTGTATCCCATTAAACCTAACATTTTATAGCTCTTTATGAATTTGATTCGACTTATTCTATTCCTATTCTCTGTGAGGTACGGTTGTGCACCAAATGCACAGAAAAGCATAAAATAAAAAAACAGACATAAGGAAAAAATGTATTAAAACCAAAAGTGGACATCATGATAGTACGAGATATACGCGTAGCATTATACATTGCAAATGAACGTTGTCAGCCTAGGGAGTTTTCTATATTAATGCATTTATTAGTGATACTTGCACTTACCCATTTCATTACACTTTATTGATTCACCTTAGCACTTTTACTTTTCTAAAAACAGCTTTCAATCCGTTGTAAACGTTGTACTTACCTCAATATTGGTTGGTTATCGTATGCCGACAACCACGGGATGAAAACGAAACGAAGTCGATTTTCCCGCTCAACCTGGAGGACAATTGTACAATTCAATAACTATACAGCCTAGTTCAGACAATGTGTATTTATATATATATCAAATATTTAACTGTTGAAACATTATTAACTTGTAGACAATCTACGATTTGATATTATATCATACTTGATCGTGCCTGTAAAAATGGCATGCATTTTCATGTAAATTTATATGTTTATATGAGAATATATATTATTATTATTATCACTTACTGAGTTTTTAGATAATCTGATGACTTTTAAGAATACCTTGATTTCTATGAATTGCATGAGTGACCTCAACTCCAGCTCAGTCCTAGAGGTAATTGCGAGACGCCTACCTACTCGACTGCAAAGGAAGTGGGTGAAGATAAGCTCCCGTATAGAGAATGAAGGTATCGAGCCAAAGTTTGATGATATTCTGAAACTGGTAAACGATACTGTCAATGAATCTATGAGCAAGTTTGCCAGTATATTGGATCTCACCCCTAGAATAGAGCAGTCTGAGAGCAAAATGCAATCATTGATGACGAATAGGCCTCAGAGTGGTGGATATCGAGAAGGCTCCATTATGTATAGTAATGCATATAGACCTAGTGAGTGTAACAGGTTTCGTAGTACATCCTCAACAGATAAGTTACAAGATGCAAAACAAACACGGTTGTGTTTTACACGTTTGCAAGAGGTGCATACAAAGGTGAACTGTGAACCAGTGAGAAAGTTCAGTGATAAGCTAAATGTAAACTACAGGCGTGACTCCGAATTGTGTGACAATAACGGTGCGGTGAAGAAGTCTGTAGTTGCAACTGGTAAACCGTTGTTGAATAGAGTGTCACAGAGGAGAGTCACAGTCTCTGAGGACAGTTCTGACTCCGCCAGTTTACAAAGTATTACTAGTCAGAGTGAAGGTAAACAACCATTATTGTTTTGTGAAGAGGAACCAAAACTGTCTACTTGTATTATTGAAGAGTTTGCAAATGATGAACTCGACCAGATAGATGATGGTAAATTGAATATTTGTGATAATGACCATGATAGTGCAGATTTCTCATTGGTTGATCATGATGAAATGAGGGGAGTGCCTACTACTGCTAAGTTGAACCAAGGTTCTGAACAACTCGAACGTGAAGTAGAATTGAATGCAGATTCAGTTGCAGAAGGCATGCATATTTGTCAAACCGTAAGTGTGATTGATCAGCATGTAGCCCACCTATCATCAGATGCTAGTGCTAAACCGGAGCTGATAGTAAATGACAGCAGTGGTGGCGGTCTTGCAGTTAGACAAATTTCTGAAAGCCGAACAACAACAGCTTCTGATCCACCGCCAAGTTCATCAACTGGTATCAGTCAATCGTAGTCGGTGTTGTCATCCACAATGAAACAGACGCCTATCAACTCAAGTATCTTGTGCAATGACTATGATAGCATTGGTGCATTTGAAAAGACGAAAGATATTGCTCAGTTTAGTGAGAATAAGCCAAGTGTAAACGAAAGAGTAATTGTTAAATTGACTTGCATGAATAAAGGCATTTCAAGTTTCAAGTTACTATTTGAATGTTATTATCTATAGTGAATATTACTCTGTGCCTACGCTCGGTTGACCAGATATGTCGTGTGTTTGTTCGTCATCTATGCTCTACGATACAATGACATGAGCGTATTACCGTTCAGATTTGAGGATATAGCTGATAGAAGGAAGTCAGCAAATGAACTCAAAAACGATTTTCCAACCTAGAGCGTCAACCTGAGAAGGGTTGTAGGCGTACTGCTGTAAGTCCTACAATTCTTCAAAGGGTAGTGCATCAATGAGCAGTCCAATGTGCTCGGTGTGTGATTTTGTACATATGTTCATATTGTATATACTGAATTGATATCATCTGTCATCTAGCTGTTGGCAATTCTGTTTGTGTCCGGACGACTTCCACTTGGATCATCAACCTGAGAAGGAATGCAGGCGTACTGCTATAAGTCCTACAGTTCTTCAAGTGTAGTTTGTCGTGCCAGAAACCACAACAATTGATGTGTTGATTGTACATATGTTTGTGTTAAATAATTGTGTTAGCTCCAATTATTGCAATTGTTGGTTAATCTTGTGTGTGTCCGGACATTCCACAACTTACAATCGTCAACCTGAGAAGGGTTGCAGGCGTACTGGTGTAAGTCCTGCGATTCTTCAAAGGAATTCCATCGAGACACGATCTGTGAGTTTGTGTGTACTGTTTGTATATACGTGTGGTGTGTCATATCATTTGGTGATTTTGGATTCATTGTGTTTACTTGTTGTTTACGTACCTTGTTGTTATTGCGTAATTTTGTCAAAATTTTCGTCGTGATTACTTCTGAAGTTGTTTCGAGTCTTCTACATCCGTGAATGAAGTGATTGATGTTAGAGACAGCAGATGGGTCGTATGCGCCGGGGAGGCTAGGCTATTGCTGAGAATGAAATGCACACGGAGATAATTGTTAGCTGCGGTCCGACACGCCGGGGAGAAAGAGTGTAAACGACTGAGGCTCGCATGCGTCACCGTAACTAGAATTGAGGCAGAATGAGTGACAAGCGATTGCATTGGTAATTGGTAGTGAGTAGATAAGAGGATGTGCGTAGAGTATCGTGAGGTGCTGATATGGCCACGTTGCATTCTGCAAGAGTCATTCTAGCAAGTGGCGATTGTGTTGCAAGATGTCAAGAGGATGCATTTAACTGGAAGGCGCAGGTCGTCATTGATGTGTGAGATTGTGGTGTGGGTATGCTTGTGGTGTGTTGGCTTTTCGGTTTGTTTTCCATTTCAGCTCTGTCCGTGTCATCAAAGTCTCATAAACCGGTAATGCCCAGCTCTAGCTACGCTCGGGCCCACGCTGTTCCTTTGAGTTTTCAGAAACGCTTAGATATATCGGACGAAAAAACCAAAACACCAATTGTTGACTTGAGTATTATGTATTGGTACACCAGCATATAAATCAAGTATCACTAAGCAAACTAAGAAAACTAAGGTCTGTAAACAAATATTACAATAATAAATCGTTATGCTACTTCTGACGATATTTAACTCTTCTTTCTGAACAGCGACCGTTGAGACGATGACTGTCGTATTGATGCCTCCGCGAAAATCGAGGAAGTTGATTTTGAGCAAACAACCAAGAATTGATCGTTCAATCTTCAACTCCATTGTCACTCCCCGGCAAAAAATGGATCCAACCCTTTTTTCCTTCACGACCAATGCACGTTGACTTGGATGCCATTGCGAGAACCTGGGTCACACGGACAGAGCTGAAATGGAAACAAACAGAAAAGCCAACACACCACAAGCATACCCAATGCACAATCTCACACATCAATAACAACCTGCGCCTCCAGACAGAGACCTCCTCTTGACATCTTGCAACACAATCGCCACTTACTAGAATGACTCTTGCAGAATGCAACGTGACCATATCAGCACCTCATGATACTCTACGCACATCCTTTTATCTACTCACTACCAATTACTACTGCAGTCGCTTGTCACTCATTCTGCCTCAGTTCTAGTAGCGGTGACGCATGCGAGCCTCAGTCGTTTACACTCTTTCTCCCCGGCGTGTGGGATCGCAGCTAACAATTATCTCCGTGTGCATTTCATTCTCAGCAATAGCCTAGCCTCCCCGGCGTATACGACCCATCTGCTGTCTCTAACATCAATCAATTCATTCATGGACGTAGAAGACTAGAAACAACTTCAGAAGTAATCACGACGAAAATTTTAACAAAATTACGCAATAACAACAAGATACGAAAACAACGAGTAAACACAACTGATCCAAAATCACAAATTGCAAAGACACACCACACGTATACACAAACAGTACAAATAACCTCGCGGATCATGTCTCGATGGAATTCCTTTAAAGAATTGCAGGAATTACAACAGTACGCCTGCAACCCTTCACAGGTTGACGATTGTAAGTTGTGGAATGTCCGGACACAAACAAGATTAACCAACAATTACATCAATTGGAACTCACACAACTATTTAACACAAACATATGTACAATGACTACATCAAATGTTGTGGATTCTGACACGACAAACTACCCTTGAAGAACTGTAGGACTTACAGCAGTACGCCTACATTCCCTCTCAGGTTGATGATCCAAGTGGAAGTCGTCCGGACACAAACAGAATTACCAACAGCTAGATGACATATGATATCAATTCAGTATATACAATATGAACATATGTACAAGATCATACACCAAGTACATTGGACTGCTCATTGATGCGCTACCCTTTGAAGAACTGTAGGACTTACACCAGTACGCCTACAACCCTTCTCAGGTTGACGCCCTAGGTTGGAAAATCGTCGCAGAGTTCATTTGCTAACTTCCTTCTATCAGCTATATCCTCAAATCTGAACGGCCACACGTCCATTTCATTGTATCGTAGAATATAGATGATCAACAAACACACGACATATCTCATCAACCAAGTATAGAAACAGAGTAATTTACACCAAAGTTAATAACATTCAAATAGTAACTTGAAACTAGAAATGCCTTTATTCGTGCAAGTCAATTTAACAATTACTCTCTCGTTTACACTTGGCTTATCCACACTAAACTGACCATTGATATTCGTCCTTTCAAACGAACTGATACTACCATAGTCATTGCACAAGATAGTTGAGTTGATGGGTGTCTGTTTCATTGTGGATGACAGCACCAACGATGACTGAGTGACAAAAGGTGATGAACTTAGTGGTGGATCAGAAGCTGTTCTTGTTCGGCTCTCAGATAGTTGTCCAACTGCAAGATTACCACCACTGCTGTCTTTCACTACTAGTTCGGGTTTAGCACTATCATCTGATGATAGGTGGGCTACATGCTGATCACTCCCACTGACGGTCTCACAAGTATGCATGCCTTCTGCAACTGAATCTGCATTTATTTCTACTTCACGTTCAAGTTGTACAGAACATTTATTTAACTTAGCAGTAGTAGGCATTCCCTCCATTTCATCATGATCAACCAAAGACAAATCTGCACTATCATGATCATTATCACATATATCCAATTTACCGTCAAGTTCATCATTTTCAAACTCTTTAATAACAGAAGTAGACAATTTTGGTTCCTTCTCACAAATCATTAAGGGTTTTACATCTTCACTCTGACTAGTTATACTTTGTAAACTTTTGGAGTCAGAACTCCACTCTGAAGCAGTAACTCTATTCTGTGACACTCTATTCAGCAACGGCTTACTAGTTGCAACTACAGACTTCTTCACAACAACGTTATCGTCACACAATTCGGAGTAAGGCTTGGAGTTTACATTTAGCTTATCACTGAACTTTCTCACTGGTTCACAGCTCACCTTTGTATGCACCTCTTGCAAAAGAGTACAACACAACCGTGTTTGTCTTGCATCTTGCAACTTATCTGTTGAGGATGTACTACGAAACCTGTTACACTCACTAGATCTATATGCATTACTAGACATCATCGAGCCTTCTCGATATCCACCTCTCTGAGGCTTATTCGTCATCAATGAGTGCGTTTTACCCGCAGACTGCTCTATTCTATGGGTGAGATCTAACAGACTGGCGAACTTGCTCATAGATTGATTGACACTAGTATTTACCAGTTTCAGGATATCATCAAATTTTGGCTCGATACCCTCATCCTCCATACGGGAGCTCATCTTCACCCACTTCCTTTGCAGTCGAGTAGGTAGACGTCTTGCTATTACTTCTAGTATAAAACTCGAGTTGAGGTCACTCATTCGATTCATCGAAATCATTCCATTCTTGTAAATTAGCAAATTATCTAAAAACTCAGTGAGTGCCTGGGAGTCATCCTGTAACTGACCACCATTACCCTTAACAGCCTCGAATAATTTCCCTGCAATCATCGAGGGTCTTCCAAACCTTTGGCGTAATATGCTCATAGCCTCATCGTAGCCCTCCTTTGCCTTCATAAACTTACAACACTGTATAGCTCTTGAAGCATCTCCAGTGCAATATCTCATCAAATACATCAATTTCAATTCATCATTTAATAAAAAACCACTCAACATGACCTCAAACTCCTTTATAAATTGTAAATAATCAGCCGGGTTTCCATCAAAACACCGTGGTTCTAATTTAGGGAGTTTGATGTTCCTATTGTCCCTGAACGGCGAAACAGTAACATCAACCATATCATGTTTAACATCGGACACATCGTTACAATTAACAGACAAGTCACCATGACTTACTTTTCTGTTTGCATCCAAGACACTCTGTCCCTTCTTTGACCCAGGCATTGTTGAACTTGACCAAATTCCAAAAAAGTTCCAGATATTGATTGTTCAAAGAGGACTTGACCGGCACCAGGAAAAATGAACGGCGACTATCCAAAATTTCACCAACTGTTTCAATCCGCCAGATCTGTTTCTATCGTCAGAAACTGTCATCAAAGTCTCATAAACCGGTAATGCCCAGCTCTCGCTACGCTCGGGCCCACGCTGTTCCTTTGAGTTTTCAGAAACGCTTAGTAATAACGGACGAAAAAACCAAAACACCAATTGTTGACTTGAGTATTATGTATTGGTACACCAGCATATAAATCAAGTATCACTAAGCAAACTAAGAAAACTAAGGTCTGTAAACAAATATTACAATAATAAATCGTTATGCTACTTCTGACGATATTTAACTCTTCTTTCTGAACAGCGACCGTTGAGACGATGACTGTCGTATTGATGCCTCCGCGAAAATCGAGGAAGTTGATTTTGAGCAAACAACCAAGAATTGATCGTTCAATCTTCAACTCCATTGACAGTCCGAGTGACCCAGGTTCTCGCAATGGCATTCAAGTCAACGTGTATTGGTCGTGATAGAGAATAAAGGGATGGATTCCTTTTTTCCCGGGGAGTGTCAATGTAGTTGAAGTTTGAACGATCAATTCATGGTTGTTTGCTCAAAACCCACCGATTCGGAAAGGCGTGATCTGAACGAGAACTTGCATACCTGTGTATAATATATGAATAAGAAACGAAAATCAATGCTCGTTATAGCAATTAGATGCCGCGGAAACCCCGATGGGTTCGAACCGGGCCTAGAAAGACACATAGACTTGTCCACCCTAACTAGTTTAAAAAACCACAAATGTTGGTAGAACAGAAATTAAAGCTAGTCAAGTCTTCAGTGTAGTCACATGCACAAAACTCGAAAATATTGCTAACGCAGAGAACAATAAACTAATTTATTGATATCTATTCCTTCTAATCTTCACTAAGCGGTGTAGGTATAAAAAATTCTGGAAATAATTATATGAGAAACCACGCCTTGTAATATTTTACATACGTTGTAAACCAAGTCCCATAAACCGTCAATGCCCAGCTCTTGCCGCACTCGGGCTCACTCTGTTCCTTGAAGTTTCTCAGAAACGCTTAGTAATAACGGACGCAAAAACCAAAACACCGATTGGCCACTCGAGAATTCTTTATTGCAACACCAACGTATAGCCAACTGTACAACTAAGCTTTAAAACTAAGGCCTATGAACAAATATTACAATAATAAATCACAATATTACTTCTGACAGTTTTGGTCTGACTTCTTTCTGAACAGCGACCAATCAGACGATGACTGGTGTATTGATGCCTCCGCGAAAATTGGGGAAGTTGGTTTAGAGCAAACAACCATGAATTGATCGTTCAATCTTCAACTCCATTGACACTCCCGGGGAAAAAAGGAATCCATCCCTTTATTCTCTATCACGACCAATACACGTTGACTTGTATGCCATTGCGAGAACCTGGGTCACTCGGACAGAGCTGAAATGGAAAACAAACAGAAAAGCCAACACACCACAAGCATACCCACACCACAATCTCAAACATCAATGACGACCTGCGCCTTCCAGTTAAAGGCATCCTCTTGACATCTTGCAACACAATCGCCACTTGCTAGAATGACTCTTGCAGAATGCAACGTGGCCATATCAGCACCTCACGATACTCTACGCACATCCTTTTATCTACTCACTACCAATTACCAATGCAATCGCTTGTCACTCATTCTGCCTCAGTTCTAGTAACGATGACGTATGCGAACCTCAGTCGTTTACACTCTTTCTCCCCGGCGTGTCGGACCGCAGCTAACAATTATCTCCGTGTGCATTTCATTCTCAGCAATAGCCTAGCCTCCCCGGCGCATACGACCCATCTGCTGTCTCTAACATCAATCACTTCATTCACGGATGTAGAAGACTCGAAACAACTTCAGAAGTAATCACGACGAAAATTTTGACAAAATTACGCAATAACAACAAGGTACGTAAACAACAAGTAAACACAATGAATCCAAAATCACCAAATGATATGACACACCACACGTATATACAAACAGTACACACAAACTCACAGATCGTGTCTCGATGGAATTCCTTTGAAGAATCGCAGGACTTACACCAGTACGCCTGCAACCCTTCTCAGGTTGACGATTGTAAGTTGTGGAATGTCCGGACACACACAAGATTAACCAACAATTGCAATAATTGGAGCTAACACAATTATTTAACACAAACATATGTACAATCAACACATCAAATGTTGTGGTTTCTGGCACGACAAACTACACTTGAAGAACTGTAGGACTTATAGCAGTACGCCTGCATTCCTTCTCAGGTTGATGATCCAAGTGGAAGTCGTCCGGACACAAACAGAATTGCCAACAGCTAGATGACAGATGATATCAATTCAGTATATACAATATGAACATATGTACAAAATCACACACCGAGCACATTGGACTGCTCATTGATGCACTACCCTTTGAAGAATTGTAGGACTTACAGCAGTACGCCTACAACCCTTCTCAGGTTGACGCTCTAGGTTGGAAAATCGTTTTTGAGTTCATTTGCTGACTTCCTTCTATCAGCTATATCCTCAAATCTGAACGGCAACACGCCCATGCTTTTGTAATAATAATAATAATAATAATTTTATTTCTGTAACAGAAACCAGCCATTTTTACAGGCATGAAGATTTGTACATTTGTGGAATCTTATAGAATATGTAATATGATTTGTTAATTTAGAAATAAGTTGAATACTGTTTAATGTGAGAGTATCATTTAAAATGAAGTGTACAAATAAAGAAATAGATATAGCGTCAAATCTAAACTGTGATTGAATAAAAATACATGTCAATTTCACGCGGGAATCATAAATGAATGCGTTAGTTGAGGAAGGTAAGTGGCATTTCTGTACAGGTGCTGACGTATTACATACGAGATGCAGATTAAACAATATTTATCAGTAAATCATTCAGAAAGAGTTTTAAAGTCTATTAAACTTTAAACTTACCCGTTAGTACATCATATCTGTGACATTTCCAGTTGTTTATGAGACCCACTTTGAACTTGTCAGCAGATTTTATAATACCGATGATCCCGTTATTCACCAGATGAGCTAGCAATATCACGAATAAGTAGAGAATTGCAGCGCTGTACCTTCGTTGAAAGCAGTATGTTTGAAAAGAGAAGAAGACACAAGAAAACCAGCAGACAGGTGTAGAAGTATTTAAAAGGTGTTAATAATTCAAAATATATAACAGGCATGGGGTTCATCGTTTTTTATTGTTTTTTTTCAGGAAATATTATTTTCCCGATATTTTACAGTCTTTTCTGCGAACAATTAGTTTAAAGTGAAAGACAGGTGATAATTTCACCTACTTACGAGGTTTAAAAGGAGTTAAACACAAAAGTCAGAGTGCGTGAGCTATGTAAAAGAAAAGCGAGGGCCTAGTAATGTATGTTTCTCTGAAGTATACAGTTCGGTGTCCTTCTGAAGTAGCGGACTCATACCATCTACTTTCATTCGGGAGTTTGCGTCTAAACTTCGGCTCTAGGCAATTTTCAACTTCTATTTCTTTTTTCATTATTTTTTAAATTTTGTTTAGTTTTTATTTATTCTCATTTTGTAGAAGCCATCCGAACTCAGGAGCCATAGCAATAGAGTGCTGTCCCACAGATAAGGGTGGTTCATATATGTCCCCACCATCATATCCGCTGACTAGCAGTCACCACCCTCCCACCTTTTTGTGCAAGGCCCTGTCGGAATGCTTCATTTTTTTAAAAATTATTTATTTATTTTTTTAAATTTCTGTTGCAAAATGCCACAAACTTTTTGTTCGTCCAACTATTTATTCGTCGACTTACTCAAACTTATGGTATGAATGACTACTTTCAGAAGAACATTATGTATGTTTCACCTTTAACAGCATTTTGAAGACGAAAAATGTAAGAAAGAAAGGCTATCTGAGACTTCATTTTAGATATAAACAAATGTAGTTTAGAAAATCAGGGAATAATCGTGCAGCATTGAGCAAATAAGCAGTGGTAAGTTATAATATGTCGTTCTAGAAAATTTGAACATACAGGATTATAGTAATAAAATAGTAAGATAAGATTCATTTTATATATAAACAAATGTAGTTTAGAAAATCAGGGAATAATCGTGCAGCATTGAGCAAATAAGCAGTAAATCACGTCTCATAAACCGTTAATGCCCAGCTCTTGCTACGCTCGGGCCCACGCTGTTCCTTGAAGTTTTCAGAAACGCTTAGTTATAACGGACGAAAAAACCAAAACACCGATTGCCCGCTTGAGATTTATTTATTGTTACACAAACATATAAAAATAATAACTGAACTAAGGTCTGTGAACAAATATTACAATAATAAATCACAATATTACTTCTGACGGTTTTTTAAACTTCTTTCTCAACAGCGACCGATGAGACGTTGACTGTCGTATTGATGCCTCCGCGAAAATTGGGGAAGTTGATTTTGAGCAAACAACCAAGAATTGATCGTTCAATCTTCAACTCCATTGACACTCCCCGGCAAAAAATGGATCCAACCCTTTTTTCTCTTCACGACCAATGCACGTTGACTTGGATGCCATTGCGAGAACCTGGGTCACACGGACAGAGCTGAAATGGAAAACAAACAGAAAAGCCAACACACCACAAGCATACCCACACCACAATCTCAAACATCAATGACGACCTGCGCCTTCCAGTTAAAGGCATCCTCTTGACATCTTGCAACACAATCGCCACTTGCTAGAATGACTCTTGCAGAATGCAACGTGGCCATATCAGCACCTCACGATACTCTACGCACATCCTTTTATCTACTCACTACCAATTACCAATGCAATCGCTTGTCACTCATTCTGCCTCAGTTCTAGTTACGGTGACGTATGCGAGCCTCAGTCGTTTACACTCTTTCTCCCCGGCGTGTCGGACCGCAGCTAACAATTATCTCCGTGTGCATTTCATTCTCAGCAATAGCCTAGCCTCCCCGGCGCATACGACCCATCTGCTGTCTCTAACATCAATCACTTCATTCACGGATGTAGAAGACTCGAAACAACTTCAGAAGTAATCACGACGAAAATTTTGACAAAATTACGCAATAACAACAAGGTACGTAAACAACAAGTAAACACAATGAATCCAAAATCACCAAATGATATGACACACCACACGTATATACAAACAGTACACACAAACTCACAGATCGTGTCTCGATGGAATTCCTTTGAAGAATCGCAGGACTTACACCAGTACGCCTGCAACCCTTCTCAGGTTGACGATTGTAAGTTGTGGAATGTCCGGACACACACAAGATTAACCAACAATTGCAATAATTGGAGCTAACACAATTATTTAACACAAACATATGTACAATCAACACATCAAATGTTGTGGTTTCTGGCACGACAAACTACCCTTGAAGAACTGTAGGACTTATAGCAGTACGCCTGCATTCCTTCTCAGGTTGATGATCCAAGTGGAAGTCGTCCGGACACAAACAGAATTGCCAACAGCTAGATGACAGATGATATCAATTCAGTATATACAATATGAACATATGTACAAAATCACACACCGAGCACATTGGACTGCTCATTGATGCACTACCCTTTGAAGAATTGTAGGACTTACAGCAGTACGCCTACAACCCTTCTCAGGTTGACGCTCTAGGTTGGAAAATCGTTTTTGAGTTCATTTGCTGACTTCCTTCTATCAGCTATATCCTCAAATCTGAACGGTAATACGCTCATATCATTGTATCGTAGAGCATAGATGACGAACAAACACACGACATATCTGGTCAACCAAGCGTATGCACAGAGTAATTTACACCGAAGTTAATAACATTGAAATAGTAACTTGAAACTTGAAATGCCTTTATTCATGCAAGTCAATTTAACAATTACTCTCTCGTTTACACTTGGCTGATCCACACTAAACTGACCATTGATATTCGTCCTTTCAAACGAACTGATACTAGCATAGTCAATGGACGAGGTACCTGAATTGATGGGCGTCTTTTTATTGTGGATGACAACAGCAACGACGACTGTTTGATATCAGTTGATGAAGTTAGCGGTGGATCAATAGCTGTTGTTGCTCGGATTGCCGAAGTTTTTCTACCTGTAAGAACACCACCACTGCTGTATTTAACTATCAGCTCCAGATTAGCACTAGCATCTGATGATAGGTGGGCTACATGCTGATCAATCACACTTACGGTTTGACAAGTATGCATGCCTTCTGCAACCGAACCTGCATTTAGTTATAATTCACGTTCAAGTTCTACAGAACATTTATTTAACTTAGCGGTAGTAGGCATTCACTCCATTTCACCATGATCAACCAAAGAGAAATCTGCATTATCATGATCATTTCCACAAATATTCAATTTACCGTCAAGTTCATCATTTTCAAACTCTTTAATAACAGAAGTAGACAATTTTGGTTCCCCCTCGCAAATCTAAAAAGGTTATATAATTTCACTCTGACTAGTTATACTTTGTAAACTTGTTGGGTCAGAACTGCACTCTGAAGCAGCAAATCCATTCTGTAACACTCTATTCAACAATGGCCTACCAGTTGCAACGACAGACTTCTTCACCGAACCGCTATCGTCACACAATTCGGAGTCACGCCTGGAGTTTACATTTAGCTTATCACTGAACTTGCTCACTGGTTCACAGTTCACCTTTGTATGCACCTCTTGCAAACGTGTAAAACACAACCGTGTTTGTCTTGCATCTTGTAACTTATCTGTTGAGGTTGTACTACGAAACCTGGTACACTCACTAGGTCTATATGCATTGCCAGACATCATGGAGCCTTCTCGATATCCACCTCTCTGAGGCCTATTCGTCATCAATGATTGCATTTTGCTCTCAGACTGCTCTATTCTAGGGGTGAGATCCAATAGACTGGCAAACTTGCTCATCGATTGATAGACACTATCTTTTACTAGTTTCAGGATATCATCAAACTTTTGCTCGATACCCTCATCCTCCATACGGGAGCTTATCTTCACCCACTTCCTTTGCAGTCGAGTAGGTAGGCGTCTTGCTATTAATTCTAGTATAAAATTCGAGTTGAGGTCATTCATGCAATTCATCGAAATCAATGCATTCTTATAAGTCATAAGATTATCTAAAATTTCAGTAAGTGCCTTGGAGTCATCTTGAAGTTGACTGTGGTTACCTTTGACAGCTTCGTATACGTTCCCTACAATCATCGAAGGTCTTCCAAACCTTTGACGTAGTATGCTGATAGCCTCGTAGTAGCCCTCTTTTGGCTTCATAAACTTACAGCACTGTATAGCTCTTGAAGCAATTCCAGTGCAATACCTCATCAAATACATTAACTTCATTTCATCAGTTAATAAAAAACTACTTGGCCTGATCTCAAACTCCTTTATAAATTGTAAATAATCAGCTGGGTTTCCAACCAAAACACTGTGGTTCAAATTTGGGGAGTTTGATGTTCCTATAATCCCTGAACGGCGAAACAGTGACATCAAACATGTCATGCTTGACATCAGATACATCGTTACAATTAACAGACAAGTCACCATGACTTACTTTCCTGTTTGCATCCAAGACATTCTGTCCCTTCTTCGACCCAGGCATTGTTGAACTTCACCAAATTCCATAAACGTTCCAGATATTGATTGTTCAAAGAGGACTTGACCGGCACCAGGAAAGATGAACGGTGACTATCTGTCAATGTAGTTGAAGATTGAAGGATCAATTCATGGTTGTTTTCTCAAAACCAACTTCCCCAGTTTTCGCGGAGTCATCAATACGACAGTCAACGTCTCATCGGTCGCTGTTGAGAAAGAAGTTTAAAAAACCGTCAGAAGTAATATTGTGATTTATTATTGTAATATTTGTTCACAGACCTTAGTTATACATTATTTATATGTTGGTGTAACCATAAAGAATCCTCAAGTCAACAATTGGTGTTTTGGTTTTTTGTCCGTTATTACTAAGCGTTTCTGAGAAACTTCAAGGAACAGCGTGAGTCCTAGCGTAGCAAGAGCTGGGCATTAACTGTTTACAAGACGTACTTGACAGTTTCTGACGGATTCAGACAGTTGGTAAAAGTTGGGATAGTCATCGTTCATCTTTCCTGGTGCTGGTCAAGTCCTCTTTGAACAATCAATATCTGGAACGTTTATGGAATTTGGTGAAGTTCAACAATGCCTGGGTCGAAGAAGGGACAGAATGTCTTGGATGCAAACAGGAAAGTAAGTCATGGTGACTTGTCTGTTAATTGTAACGATGTATCTGATGTCAAGCATGACATGTTTGATGTCACTGTTTCGCCGTTCAGGGATTATAGGAACATCAAACTCCCCAAATTTGAACCACAGTGTTTTGGTTGGAAACCCAGCTGATTATTTACAATTTATAAAGGAGTTTGAGATCAGGCCAAGTAGTTTTTTATTAACTGATGAAATGAAGTTAATGTATTTGATGAGGTATTGCACTGGAATTGCTTCAAGAGCTATACAGTGCTGTAAGTTTATGAAGCCAAAAGAGGGCTACTACGAGGCTATCAGCATACTACGTCAAAGGTTTGGAAGACCTTCGATGATTGTAGGGAACGTATACGAAGCTGTCAAAGGTAACCACAGTCAACTTCAAGATGACTCCAAGGCACTTACTGAAATTTTAGATAATCTTATGACTTATAAGAATGCATTGATTTCGATGAATTGCATGAATGACCTCAACTCGAATTTTATACTAGAATTAATAGCAAGACGCCTACCTACTCGACTGCAAAGGAAGTGGTTGAAGATAAGCTCCCGTATGGAGGATGAGGGTATCGAGCAAAAGTTTGATGATATCCTGAAACTAGTAAAAGATAGTGTCTATCAATCGATGAGCAAGTTTGCCAGTCTATTGGATCTCACCCCTAGAATAGAGCAGTCTGAGAGCAAAATGCAATCATTGATGACGAATAGGCCTCAGAGAGGTGGATATCGAGAAGGCTCCATGATGTCTGGCAATGCATATAGACCTAGTGAGTGTACCAGGTTTCGTAGTACAACCTCAACAGATAAGTTACAAGATGCAAGACAAACACGGTTGTGTTTTACACGTTTGCAAGAGGTGCATACAAAGGTGAACTGTGAACCAGTGAGCAAGTTCAGTGATAAGCTAAATGTAAACTCCAGGCGTGACTCCGAATTGTGTGACGATAGCGGTTCGGTGAAGAAGTCTGTCGTTGCAACTGGTAGGCCATTGTTGAATAGAGTGTTACAGAATGGATTTGCTGCTTCAGAGTGCAGTTCTGACCCAACAAGTTTACAAAGTATAACTAGTCAGAGTGAAATTATATAACCTTTTTAGATTTGCGAGGGGAACCAAAATTGTCTACTTCTGTTATTAAAGAGTTTGAAAATGATGAAGTCTACCAGACAGATGATAGTGAATTGAATATTTATGATAATTAACATGATAGTGCAGATTTGTCTTGGGTCGATCATGATGAAATGAGGGGAATGCCTACTGCTGCTATGTCAAATATAGGTTCTGTACAACTACAGCTTGAAGTAGGATTGAATGCATTTGCAGAAGGTATGGATAACTGTGAGACCGTCAGTGTAATTGATCAGCGTGTAGCCCACCTATCATCAGATGCTAGTGCTAAACCGGAGCTGATAGTAAAAGACAGCATTGGTGGCAATCGTGCAGTTAGACAAATTTCTGAAAGCCGTACAACAACAGCTTCTGATCCACCGCCAAGTTCATCAACTGGTATCAATCAGTCGTCGTTGGTGTTGTCATCCACAATGAGACAGACGCCCATCAACTCAAGTATCTTGTGCAATGACTATGATAGCATTGGTGCATTTGAAAAGACGAAAGATATTGCTCAGTTTAGTGAGAATAAGCCAAGTGTAAACGAAAGAGTAATTGTTAAATTGACTTGCATGAATAAAGGCATTTCAAGTTTCAAGTTACTATTTGAATGTTATTATCTTTGGTGTAAATTACTCTGTGCCTACGCTTGGTTGACCAGATATGTCGTGTGTTTGTTCGTCATCTATGCTCTACGATACAATGACATGAGCGTATTACCGTTCAGATTTGAGGATATAGCTGATAGAAGGAAGTCAGCAAATGAACTCTGCGATGATTTTCCAACCTAGGGCGTCAACCTGAGAAGGGTTGTAGGCGTACTGCTGTAAGTCCTACAATTCTTCGAAGGAATTACACCAAGAAGTGATACGGGAGGTTATTTGTACTTTTTGTGTTTACGAGTGGTGTGTCTTCTCAGTTTGTGATTTTGGAATAATTGTGTTTACTCGTTGTTTTCCTACCTTGTTGTTATTGCTTAATTTTGTTAAAACTTTCGTCGTGATTACTTCTGAAGTTGTTTCGAGTCTTCCACAACCATAAATGATTTGATTGATGTTAGAGACAGCAGATGGTTCGTGTACGCCGGGGAGGCTATTGCTGAGAATGAAATGCACACGGAGATAATTGTTAGCTGCGGTCCGACACGCCGGGGAGAAAGAGTGTAAACGACTGAGGTTCGCATACGTCATCGTTACTAGAACTGAGGCAGAATGAGTGACAAGCGATTACATTGATAATTGGTAGTGAGTAGATAAGAGGATGTGCGTAGAATTTCATGAGGTGGTGCTGTGGTCACGTTGCATTCTGCAAGAGTCATTCTAGGAAGTGGAGTCTGTGTTGCAAGATGTCAAGAGGATGCCTTTAACTGGAAGGCGCAGGTCGTCATTGATGTGTGAGATTGTGGTGTGGGTATGCTTGTGGTGTGTTGGCTTTTCTGTTTGTTTTCCATTTCAGCTCTGTCCGAGTGACCCAGGTTCTCGCAATGGCATTCAAGTCAACGTGTATTGGTCGTGATAGAGAATAAAGGGATGGATTCCTTTTTTCCCCGGGAGTGTCAATGTAGTTGAAGATTGTAGGATCAATTCATGGTTGTTTTCTCAAAACCAACTTCCCCAGTTTTCGCGGAGTCATCAATACGACAGTCATCGTCTCATCGGTCGCTGTTGAGAAAGAAGTTTAAAAAACCGTCAGAAGTAATATTGTGATTTATTATTGTAATATTTGTTCACAGACCTTAGTTATACATTATTTATATGTTGGTGTAACCATAAAGAATCCTCAAGTCAACAATTGGTGTTTTGGTTTTTTTGTCCGTTATTACTAAGCGTTTCTGAGAAACTTCAAGGAACAGCGTGAGTCCTAGCGTAGCAAGAGCTGGGCATTAACGGTTTACGAGACGTGGCTGACACTATCCAAACTGTCACCAGCTATCTAAATCGGTCAGAAAATATTTCCGCTGTCAGAAACTGACTTCACTATCAGAAACTGGCAGTCACGTCTCGTAAACCATCAATGCCGAGGTCTTGCTACGCTAGGACTCACGCTGTTCCTTGAAGTTTCTCAGAAACGCTTAGTAATAACGGACGCAAATCCAAAACACCGATTGGCTACTCGAGAATTCTTTATTGTATCACCAATATATATCCAACTTTAAAATTAGGATTTAACTAAGTTTTCTGACAGATTTGGTCTGACTTCTTTCTGAACAGCGACCGATGAGACGATGACTGGTGTATCGATGTCTCCGCGAAAAATATAGGGAAGTTGGGTTCGAGCAAACAACCATGAATTGATCGTTCAATCTTCGACTACTTTGGCACCTCTCTTTTTGAGAAAATTGATGATTAGTGGGGTGTTTTCTTGGGGGTTTATCTGGAACCGTTGAGCTTGTTGTTGACGTCTGTCGCTTCGTCTCCCTGTTGGGTTTTCGGCTTCGGCTTCTTCGGATATTGTCTGACATTTTATGCTTCTTGACTGCATTGCATAGCAAATTTATTTGGACATCAGCCAGATGCAAACGATCGAACCAACTAAATCCTAAATGTTTTAAACCACTCTTGGTGACGTAGCAGATTCCTCTGAATTTAATGTTACGGAATGAGACAGAACATGTGAGTTCACCAATTAGTTTGAGGCGTCCACCACAGGCGCTGACAGCAGTCTGAGAAGTATTTGCGATTGGTCTGTCTGTCTGTTTTCGACATAGAACTTTGCACAAATGTTGCGATTGGTGGTCTGCCAATATTATTCCAGAGTTTCTCTGATATAACAGTAATATCAGAGGAGGTATCTAGCTGCAGACGTGTATCATGACCATTCATCTGAAGATCAAGATATTTCCGCATACCTGGTGTTGTGACTTGACAGGTTGCAACTAGACTCATTAACGTTTTTGGGGATTTAGGACCAACAGTTTGTCTAGCTTACGCTGGATTTTGATGTCTGGGTTTGCGTGGCTGACAAAATCCATTTTGATGACCGATGATTTTGCACTTGCTGCAACGATGATTTTTGTATGGACAAGACTTTACAAAGTGCCACGCGCCACAATGCCAGCATGGTGATGGTGGGGTCTTCTTTGCAGTAATTTTAGAAGTTGGACGAGTATGTGTAGATTTACGCGGAACATTAGGAGAAGGTGGGTCAAAACTGGATGATGAGAGATTTTGGCTCTATCTTAATGCGCGAATATCAGAGCTTCTCGAAGTTGTTGATTCGACCAGGTGTGTGTCCTTCTGCAAATTAATCAGCCGTTGATATTCATCAGCTATGTCATGTAATGTTAACTTAGGATTTTGTTCTAGCTGACTGAGCAGTCGAGTTCGAATATCTGTGAAACGAGGAGATTGAAGACTGCATATGAGAATCAAGGCTTTGGATTGATCATCTGTTAAGGACCTGAGTCGAAATCTCTCACATTCTCGGTTGACTGTGCCAACGTGAGTAAGAAAATCATCATTTTCATTCATTGTCAGCTTGAGGCAACGATAACGTATGCTGAATAATGAGGAGTGGTCTCCGAAATGTTCACGCAGCAGCTTTATTGTATCATCAAAACACTTGTCACGTGGTTTTTTGGGTAAAATTAGGTTGCAGTACCTTTCAAATTCTGCAGGACCCAATTTACGTTATAATACTCGTACCTTCCAAGCATCGTCTTGTGAGGCGAGATCAACTGTGAATAAATCCTCATATCGTTGATGCCATGTGTCAAAAGTGACATTAGCATCTGGATTATAATTGAACTGTGAAATACTATTCACAATGCCGTCGACAGATGGTAGCATGGTATGATTTGGATAGCTTGAAGGTGAAGTTGGACCAGTCTGTTTGTTAATGAACATTTCCATTAATTTCATTTGTCGTTCAAATAGTAATTCCAATTTAGAAGGATCCATAGTTTTCCCCGTCGCCAAATTATTATGCACTCGTCGCCAAATTATTGTCATGTACTGGTCGAGAATTTAATAGTCCTGACGCAAGAAAGACGGAAATCAGAAGACCACTAGGTTTGCGATGATACTTCTATTTCCCAAACACCAGGAGAATCAATATGTCACACAAGTGTGTGAGAGCAAAAATATATATAAATGTCCGAAAGTGTGTGAACACAAGTGTGAGAGCGAATATTCAAAATGAACAAATCAATAGACAGTCTTAACATGATTGGCTAATTATAATGGAATATCGATCCATATATACATAGCAAAGTACACAGACTGTCAAACAAACATATTATATGGATATATATCAAGAGTATAAATAGTCGTTCTCAAATGTTAGAGTATTAAAATGAGTATCAGCTTTCTGTCGATTAGTGGCTAGCAGCTGTACCAAACCATTTTTGGTACCCCGCAGGCCATACAGTAATTCGTGAGAGATCTTACATGTCGTGTTGTCTTACGAATTGTAAGCCCGCAGATCTTTCAATTTACATGTCACTGAAATATCACTTATCTACTTCACGATAGTCTTTTTATTTGTTCACTATTACACCACATTTTATCTTAACTGGATATGCCTTTATTAAAGCTGAGGCTTACTCTTTGTGCCTATTAGTTGCTTGCTTACAGTGTGGTTGCTTTTATTAGAAACACAACAGCACCAGTTTTTGAACAAAGCTGTATTTTCATGGAAATCGTCACATTTTCCATGCTTACACCGATATGGTTGGCATTAAACATTTCAAATGTATACTAACATTCCAAGGACATAGCACTTAGCCAAATGCACAGTGTTCATGGTGAAGGGTTTACAATTTAACTCTTATCATAACCTGTTCCAATTACTCGTACAATAGTTGAACGACTTAAACTTTTGAAAAAGTACTAACTTATGATACTTCACGATTGCAGTTTATAACATAACTTATTGCGCCTGTAGAAATGACATGCATTCTTTGTAAACATTCGTTTATGCGGCATATGAAATTATTATTATTTGCTTGCTGCTATCCTTTAGAAGATGAACAATATGTATGACAGTAAAAACCACAGAAGAATACTGTCATGGACGAAGAATGAGAAAGGAGAATGAACCGTTTTCAGCAAAGGCAGGCAAATATAAAGCGTTTAACTTTAATATTACTTCTTTCTGACTTCAGCGATTTAGAAAAAACACTTTGTTTACTTATTTGCAGATATCCGGTAACGTGAGTCAACCCGGTCACAGCGATTCGACATTGCCCAAATTATTACGACAAACAACTGCTCAAAGACATTTGCTTGTTATTATTTTTCATTAAATATATTTAACATCATGCTTACCAGACCTTTCTTATTCTATCTGAGTGTAGCTATATTTGTCATGATCACTAGATGCAGGCATGACTTATCAATGAGACCTGACAAAGTAAATGGTGGCATATTTTAGTGCAATGTAAATCTGACTACGATTGCTACAGCTCAACCTATTCAATTATTCGTCTCGTGTACACCTCACCTTACACTATAAGTTAACACACATAATCATATGAATCGACACCATGTTTTAAGTGAAATAATGGTAATGCACTACTTTTGAATACACTTTACCTCATAAGAAATAGACTCATTTACAGTGCCTAAGTTCATTTCTTATTTTTCAAATACTGAAGTATTTTTGTACTTGGACCCTAGAGACTTACCTATGACCAGGAGACGTAACCGCGTAACTTTAGGCAGATGTTTAGGCTTGACTAAAGTACTTATAATTCACTACTTATATCGATCGATACTGTTGCTACAGAATTACACTTATGTACAGTAACGAGTTCATATACTTGGGAGTACCGGTCTGGCATTCCGTACTCCCACCGCATGCAGAACAAATAGAACACAAGAATATTAGATAGAAAATTTTATTTAACTGCAACGCAAACAAGTTTATTTATGTGTATTATCAAAGCACAGTGAAAGATGAAAGTCTTCTTTTGGAAAGTATCTCCCATTATTCGACGGAAACTGCCCAGTGTCCGAATTGCGTCCCGTTTGAATTCTTCCAAAATTCAAGTAAACAGAACTCTATGCCCACAAATCTATCCGGTATCACAAACTGTAAAAAAGAATATCTGCATGGTTATACATGAATGAGTGAACTTACCTCCACTTGTTGTTGTATGCAGAATCAATTTCTAAAACTGATTATGCAAATGCATCCGATTATAAGTCGTAAAACTGTTTTTCGAATGTCTTTGTTCGAATGCAGCTACATCTGCTTTCACTGAATTTAATTAACTGACAGACCTCGTTGTGACCCATCATTCCTAAAAGTGATACAGACTAAATTCATTTACAGAAATTAAGCATTTACATAAGTAACATGCATGACCATATTTGAGTTAAGTATAAGTTAACTTCAGTCTTCCTAATTTACACTCTTTTTGAAATGTGGAGCACGTTAATGGTGTAGAAAAAACTGATGTTTTTGATTTTCATCAATGATCTACCACGCCGTCTGAGCTGCCCGACTCTCCTGTACGCTGACGACGTAAAAATATGGAGGGCGATAAAGTGTCCGGAGGACTCAGATAGGCTACAGGAAGACCTAAACCTTCTGGAAGACTGGGCGGTGGTCAGTGGCATGACTTTCAACTTGAAAAAGTGCAAAGTAGTGAAGTTGCGCACCTGTGGACTGCAGAATGCAAGTTACACCCTGTGCAATGAAAGCTTGTCCTGCACAACGTGGGAACGCGACTTAGGTCTAGTTCTAACGGAAAAAATGGACACAAGCGTTAATTACACAGAGGATGTAGCGAGGGCATATGCGGTCGTACACTTTACGCATAGACAGTAAGGTGCACTCACTCCTGAGCTCTTTCTAATGTTGTACAAAACATACGCCAGGCCACACCTTGATGTGCATAATATTATTGCACCCCCAATGCTGGGAAGAGGCGCCAACCCTTTGGAAAGAGTCCAACGACGGGCAACAAAAGAAGTGGTTGGTCTCCGAAACAAACCATATGATGAAAGGCTGAAGAAATTAGGCCTGTTCACACTTAGTTACCGTCGGCTTAGGGGGGATTTGATTACCGCCTACAAAATAACAAATGACCAGAATCACCCAAACAAAGGTGTTCTGCCATTGAGTAGGTATAGGCTCCCACGTGGAAATCGCAGAAGGATAGCTCACCAGAGGGCAAGGACCCGGGTGCGCTCCCACTTCTTCTCACTGCGGGTTTGCCGTCCCTGGAATTCCTTGCCGACAGATGTAGCTATGGCACCGTCTTTGGACGCCTTCAAGCGAGGGCTGGACAACCATGCAGCGATACAAGGACTGCATCCAAATGGCCTATCTCCTTAAAATCGCATATACCAATCAGGGGTAGATAATTAAACTCGTCGTTTTACTTCTTTACATTCTCTCCCGTCTTACTCTCCTGACAACTTATTAATATTATAATTACTATTATTATTATTATTACTATTACCGATATATATATATATATATATTATTCTTCAAACTTAATGAGCTGACTGTTGTTACGTTTCCTATTTTCGTTTCTGTCTCTTAGTCTGAATAGCTACACTAATCATATCTATTATTATTATTACTATTATTATTATTACTATCTCTCTTGCTTGACTTTACTTTCAAGCATCGACGTGACTTACTTGAACTAGTTAACTCTCATGATCCCTGTAGCATAGATGGCACGGAAATTGAAACCAAATCAAGCATTAAATACCTTGGACTAGTTTTTTCCTCTGACCTTTCATGGTCATCCCATATCTTATCTATCTCTAAGAAAATGTTTCGTCTTACCTTCTACATTAAAAAGTTAAGACAATCAGGTATCAACCAACCTTTAGTTTTGCAATTTTTAAACTCCTGTATTTTACCTATTGTACTCTACTGCTCTCCATTAATCTTTCCTGGGCTGCTCAAAAAAGATTATATCATATTACGAAGAGTATTAAATGCTGTGAGCAGAGCTTGTGGTCTGCCACTGCATGAGCTCGCTAATACTATAGTCGAGAGGCATATAAATTCCTGTACGAAATGGGCAAAGGCTATAATGTCAGACCCTCTGCACCCCCTTTATTCACACCTGTCCCCTTGTATCTCATCAGGTAGGATGAGAAGTCAATATAAAAAGATATATGCTCGTACTATTAAGTATAGAAATTCTACAATACCCTATTTAGCGCGTACTATATGTGACGAAGACTCTGTTAGACGTGAAACTTACAAGTTACTATGTTATTAGCACAGTGAATCGACCCTTTTATCGTTCATCTTTCTGTATTTTATGGTGTTGCACTTTCTATCGTTTAAATCGTTACTCTGCTATTTTATATTAGTTGGTATTACTATTATTACTATAATTTTGTACTTTATACATATTTTTCTCCGTATGGCACACAGTATTTTGCTACGTAGCTGCTACAACAATCGTTTTATTACTATTATGTATTGTGTATTTTTATTGTTTTTTTTGTCCTTTTTCAGTAAATTAGATGCAATATTGTACTGAATGCTGAAAATTCCTTGCTGTATCATGAGTACTGTTTGAAAGAGGTTACAGTCGGTTTCAAGGTCATGATGAGTTCCTGCGTCGGCTGGTTATATGTTTTCGTGAATTCGGTTTCCATTAAATTTTAAAGATTTTTTGCATGTTTCTCTCATTTTGCAGTGTGTAGATCAGTTTATGTCACTGGATACTACTATTAAGGTGATTTTTAGCCTAAATTTCCCGGTTTTTATGTTGGTAGTCAAGGGTTATGGTGAACCTGCAATGATTCAGGCAAATAAGGTATACTTTTCTAATATATTAACCTTATTCAATAAGTAAACTGCCTAACCGTTCTGCTATTGTTTGAGATTAAAACTAAGGGCTGGTTTCTTATCATGATTGAAAGTAAATGAAACCGACTGGGTTTGCTTATCCGCTCTGTTCCATCCCTCACAGGACACATTAGGAAAATAGATATAGGCAGTTTTTTATTGGCTGTTGGCTAGCTGGCTTTTTATTGGTCTAAAATATAAATTAAAGCTCCAATCTCTTTATTTTTACACGGAAATTTACAGTCAGTAAAATATCGGGCTTACCTTACCATAATATAATGGCGTGTTAATTTTTTTTGGTGTGAGTGTAGTGTGACAGTCACACGCTATTTGGATGCATTGTTGATGTTTAAAGTATACTGAGATGTATGAGAATGTCCAGAAAGTGAATATAAATCAACAATAATTTTGATGCATTTATTTTAAGTCCAAAATAGGATGTATGCCATTTTGGTTACTAGGCGAATATAATTCAACCACCATTTCTATAAATTTAATGTGTCCTGAATTACTACATGTAGAAATATGTATGTAGTAACTAATCTACTTTTTAAGTTGTCACTTCAACGATTTGTGGGAATTGTGCGTACTACGTCAGCATAAATGAAGTAAATTGACAAGGTCATGGCCAGTGGTATATATGCACTGAAATATATACTAGTGTTTATTTACGCTAGTCCAAGCCTAATGTGTCATTGCCACTTGGTTAAGTCCTGAATTTCCGTGAGCGTTTTATCAAATTGGAGAGATAACTGACAACACAAATTATTACAGCTCAGGAAAGAAATGATATAGCGGTAGATGTATTTACTGAATTCATGCCAAATTACGATCTAAGGACTTCTCAGGAGTGTCAAGAATGCAAACAATGTCTTGAAGATGTAATAACTTCACGCAACTTCAATTATCGCTTGACCATTATTTTCAGAGATCCTTAAATAAGCATAATATACACAGTGGTCTGGCTAATCATGATAAAAACGGCATGGTTGGTGCAGCATATACGTATACTTTTGTATATGTAGGTAAACCTAGATGAACTGTGTTCTTGTCACGAAGATCGAAAAGCAGGTACCAGATGTCTCAGTAAGCAGTGTAATACATGTAAGTTACATGTTTTTATTTGACACAAACTGGATCTCCACTCACTTTCAGAATTAATCTTAAATTCAGTTGGAATAAGCTTGTTGAGCACATCAGTATTGATAGAATACAGTGAAAGTAAGTAAACACATGCTTCGTAAGATTAAGTGATACATTTATTTGGTATGATTGCATTATTATCAGTTGTCTATCTAAGTTAATGATGAATTCGTTACGATAATAATACCTATTATTGTTTTTATAGTCACTATGAACATGAATGTTATTATTATTGCTGTCAAGACCTATTATTTGTCATAAAGCCGATGTCATTTTTGCTAAAATCTTTGTACAAGCTTTGAAAACTACTGCATAACTTGTCGTTAAATAATTTTATCATTTCATGATGCTTCGATGGACCTACTGGATATCGACAAACGATAAGTTGTGAAGTCCCTTAAGTTTAGTGAAAACTCTTGGGCTACTTATATATATATATATATATATATATATTGTTTGTAAAGTGATTACTTGTAAATGCTTATCAGGAAAAAATTTTTATTCAGATCATACATGTAATACCCAAGTTAATAATGCTTTTCTTAAGCCTTTTCAGACTTATGGAAAAACATTTATGTGCCGTTTACGCAGATGGAACTTACTGACGGTAACAGAGGACTACTCATCTGAATTATCTGTACATTTGAAATCTGATTTTTGTTTAATAAACAATTTTTCAATGAATCTGTCTTCCCTCTGTTGTAATGCGATTGTGTTACAGTAACATAAGTAGCACGTGCTAAGTTAGAAGTTGAGGGTAAACTGTTAGGAGTAAGTGCGGCGTCTGGAAAACTTTTGTGTACGTGATTATATGAACAGATAGCAACGTATCGTGTTCTTTGGCTGAGAACCCTCGGCATTCTGTTTTTAATTATTACGGTAACCGTAGTTGCACTGAGTCATACATCTAGCAGCATAGATATACTCTCTCCTTATGGTACACTGCGGCATGCAGAAATCACGAGCAAACTATCTCAGGTAGATTTACTCTCACTTTGTGACTATGAATCGCGAATCAGTATATGTATTCTGCTAACAAAATAGGCAACTCAAAACACTCTATAATCGCAATACCTCCTCTACGATTTAGGCATATTTACTTTATTTGACTACAACATAATCTTTTACCAATAGGCTTCTCCGAATATCTGCAACTACTTAGTATTTCAAAGATAGCCTCATATACTCTATACCTCACAAATTACGCAAGGGCTAATATTCGGTCTTATCAAGTAGAATAAACAAATGAATAACGAGGAATACATTTATTAATGAATTAGCATGTAATACAAAATCGACAACAGTGCAGGTATCTTTTTCTTTATCACCCAAATCCATGAAATTCCCGAAAGTAGATATTATCTGAAAAAGAACATAGGAATTATACAGATGTAGACATTGTTATCAGTGTAAACACAATAATTAACCGTCAAATATGTTTAAAATGACGAAATAATTAGTTGAATTGTACGTAATTACGTCAGCCAACATTTTTCAATAATACAAAGTCGATATTGTATCTGCCTGTAAATATCAAGTTTATGCCATAAAATAAGGATATACTATGCGTATATAATTTCTAAGTATTTCTGTAGATTTCTCTCAATGAAATACATGTGGAGGAGCCTTGACAGCACTAGCAAAAGTACACAACAAAGTAAATGAAATAATTACCAAAACGAACTATCCCACCTCATCATGTTCATGTATAATCCTTTAAACTGCAAAAAATAAATCACAAAAAGTCGTTATAACATGTGTCTTCAAGTATTTCGACATTTTCTGAACGGAAAAGTACGTATTTCAACAATTTGTAAATTGGCCGTAAATTACGGCCAGATAAGGACACCATCATTTGCTGTTTCTGCTAGATACGCCGTATTTCATCAACTTTTAGCAGGAATATAAGTAAAAAAGTGTGTAAAACAACGAAAAATGACCGGACTTTGAGGTTTTTTCAATAACTAAAGCCAGTATCCATCAGCTGATCAAATGGCCTACGGTCGTCTCCAGGCTACCCTGTCTTCGGAAATAAAACAGCTGAGGCCGTCTTTTGGAGAACTGAAGATCAAAGCAGGTGAAACAAAAGAGAGGAAATTATTAGATGAAGGTTGCCTAGAAAACATAATCAAGATGTGTGAACTGTCAACGCAGATGGTTGACATTTAATCGCATGTCTGTCAATAAATGACTCGAGTGATATGGAATCATTTCATCAAGCACGTTGTTTTACTTTCATTTATTATCGACAAACCTTTTGGGATAACCATGTTGCATTGGAACTGGTTGAAGTTTTCTTCTTTTATCGTGAATAGCGTCAATAGTGCAGTTGCCACTTATTCTTGCAGATGAGAGCTGTATTGGGTCCCTTTGTCTTTTCAGAGATATCCAACTGTTGGGATTTTTGTACTGACTACTCTATGATGGCTTCCTATGGACTGATTTCTAAGGAAAACCAACGGATATCATTTTCGAAAAGACGTCGAAAAAATGAAACTCATAATTGATGTCTCATTCTGAAGTAAACTTGATTGAATGATGGAAATTATAAAACTTCTTCGGTGTAAATTCAATGTCGCGATATTTGTCACGTATGATGAAAATATCACCCATGTAACTTCTATACAAATGACCGGAGTTGAGCCTAGTGTATAAACTTGTATTGTCCTCTTGGGAACCATGTCGGATAGTGCTCAGACATGTGGTTATAAAGTGTGTGCTTTGCTTACGCAAAATAAAGAGCCCCACAGGAGTAAGTGAATTTGTACACACTCATTCCAAACTCGTTTCTAAAACCTATTGCGTCGAAATAAGCAATAATAACCTCTTATTATCTTAGAAACGGGTAATCTCATGGATAACTGATAATTACATACAAACTGAATACGGAAAATTATAGATTTCAACACATAAGTGTGCATTTCGACTCTATAATTGAGGTGAATTGTAGGGGATTTAATATCCAGATCGGTAACTTGACAGATGTTAGAACAAAATCCAAGTTAATGAAATGATAATGTAAAAGTTAATTATAAAATTACGGTTAATGAGTTATATAAATTAATGGTTACTTTGTTATACAGTGAAAGTCAGCTACCACAAATTATTAATAAAATCCACAGAAATGTCCACTGCTGCAGTCGTAATTACTAGTAGAAGCTGTGCACCGGTTGTAGAATAGTCTTCGAATGAGGATGAGTGGTTCTTTAAAAATCCAAAGGCTACAACACGGTTATTAGTGAAGCAACTAGACAGTATGGGTCAGTGAGAAGACGAAGCGCCGAGCAGCACACTGTATTTTTGGTTGTGGTCCAAAGAAAGTTATGTGTATTTTACAAGTCGTTTTAACCAAATGTTATATATATTGTTTCCAATTTTAACATCTAACAGAAAGCTCTACAGTTATATTGTTCCAGACTCCACAGACTGAAGATCCACGACTGTCCTGTTCAAAAAGTTTTGACTTTTTGGAGGCTGACGGTGTTGCTGTCCGCCGATTGTACGGAGTATACTAACGCAAGATCTAATACCAACAACTATAGTATTCGTTCCACGTAGACCAAAGGCAAAGCAAAAGGCACTATTTGATCGTCCAGATTACGAGATGTATTTAGGGGCCAAATCGTAGACTGAGATGATTGCTTAACTGGCTAGTGACCTTGCATTAACGTGACACGACCGAGTACGAAATGGCATGGATGCTTGACCGAAAGCCTTCGACTTAAACAGTGAGGGTCAGCATCTGTTGAGTACGTAACAATGTGATTGTACACTTTTTGGTTACTTGTATAAATTCGAGATATTGTACATAATTTTTGTTTAAAACGCTTCTTGTTGAAATATACATAACTTCCGTGTACAATTGAAAAATACACTCTGCTGTTGGAGACTTCGTCTTCTCCCTGGTCACTTCTGCTTACTTGCTCCACTCACACCGTGTTGTATACTTCGGATTTATTGTAGGAGCCTACTACTCTCAACCGAAGACATTTCTACAACCGGAACACAGCAGCTACAGCAGACGCAGTCCAAACAATTAACGTGCCCGTGGATTATATAATTAATTTGTAGCCGAGGACTTAGACTTTATATACAAGTAATCCTTTTTGTTGCTATAACTCGTCACTGTATTTTTGGTAATATATTGTGATTTAACACTCCACTGACTTGGATTATTACTTTTATACTTGGAATGTTAGTGAACTCTAATATTAGTCCCCTACAAATTAATTGGTGAGCCCGATAAGAACACGGATTATTTTGGCATATTCATATTCTTATTTTTGCTATTTTTATATTCATTGTGATTTTGTGTGTGGTTTATATTTGTATCCTAATTTGCACCAATAACCTCATATATATAATGTCATCACCTCAGTCCGGTACATCAAACGAGCAGACAACTAATAGCGAGACAAATGCCACAATAAATGCCATCACTGATTTTCGTTTACCCCAATACGGTTTCGCAGAACCAAGGATTTGGTTTGCGGTAATTGAACCGTTGCTAGAAGCACGGGGCATTAAGTCCCAAATAGCCAAATATGGTATGGTGCTGGCAGAACTCCCTCCGTCAGTATTGACAGAAATCAGCGATTTCATCGAAGATCCTCCGACGGAACATCAATTTGATAAACTTAAAGCCCTCCTCATACAACGTACCAGTTTGTCGGATGAGAAAAGAATCCAACAATTGCTCACAGGCTGTGAACTAGGCCCACGTAAACCATCCCAGCTGCTCAGGCACATGCGCCAGTTAATCGGACATCATAAAGTAGACGAGGTAGTGCTGAAACAGATGTGGTTGCAACGTTTACCTAGAAATGTCCAGCAAATTTTAATCATCTCAGGAAAGTCGTATGACTTAGACCAACTAAGTGACATGGCAGATAGTATTTGGGATGTTTTATCCGATAACACCATAAGTCACGTAGCATCTGATAGTGCCACACCGTGTCATTCCACACCCACGGCAGACACACCGATACTCGCCGCCATTGCAGACTTAGCGGCAAGGATTGACAAGTTGGAAACTAATAAGTCTGATCGACAAGTCCGGAGACGGAGTTCACAAAGAAGGTCACCATCACGACGACGATCCTTCTCACGACAGCGTTCTTACACGTCTTCTCGGGATAGCAATATATGCTGGTATCACTGGAAGTTTGGACGTCATGCCCTGAAATGTGTAAAACCGTGCAGCTTTAGCGAAGCCAACCAGGCTCAGGGAAACGCCTCAGCCAGACAGTGATGGCGACAGCTGTTACTGGCAAGCAAACAAGTCGCCTCTTCTATGTGAAGGATAAAACTTCAGACACTTTATTCCTGGTAGACACGGGAGCAGAAGTTAGCGTAATCCCTCCTTCACTATCCAGGCGATCTACACGGACACCCGGAAAACTGTCTCTCCGGGCAGCTAACCACACAAGCATACAGACGTATGGAGAGCAATCCCTCATACTGGATCTAGGTTTACGTCGGCGTTTCACATGGATTTTCATAGTAGCCGACGTCAGTCACGCCATCCTCGGAGCAGATTTCTTGAGTAATTTCAACCTGTTAGTTGACGTCAACAATAAAAAACTGATTGATAACAACACCCATCTAAAGATCCATGGAATTATCTCCAGCTATTCTGTCTATAATATCAGTATTGAAAGACCAGCAGATTGCCCTTTTTCCTCCCTACTTCACCGTTTCCCTAAAATTCTTAAGCCGTCGTACAACATCGAGGACGTCCCTCACACAGTTACTCACAAGATAGTTACTACGGGTCAACCAGTTCGTGCTCGTCCCCGTAGATTACCCCCGGACAAATTGGCAGCAGCCAAGGCAGAATTTGAACACATGATGCAGCTCGGCATCATCAGACCCTCCAATAGTCCTTGGTCTTCGCCCTTACACATGGTGCCTAAAGCTGATCATGATTGGAGGCCATGTGGGGATTACCGACATTTAAACAATGCCACAGTTCCCGACCGTTATCCTATTCCTCATCTTCATGATTTCTCCCTGACATTACACGGAAAAACCATTTTTTCTAAAGTAGACTTGGTCAGGGCCTATCACCAAATACCAGTTGCCCAAGAGGATATCGAAAAAACGGCCATCATCACACCTTTCGGTTTGTTTGAATTTCTCCGCATGCCATTTGGCCTAAAGAACGCAGCACAATCCTTCCAACGTTTCATGGATCAGGTCACACAAGGTTTGGACTTTGTATTTGTATATATCGATGACGTTTTAATTGCTAGCTCGTCGCCCGAAGAACATACTGATCACCTCACCATCTTATTTCAACGATTTGAGCAATATGGAGTCGTCATTAACCCCAAAAAGTGCATATTCGGTGTCTCCTCTATACAGTTTCTGGGACACCACATAACCGCGAATGGTATTACGCCTACGGAGGAAAAGATAGAGTCCATCAAAAACTTCCCCGAACCAGATTCACTCAAGAAGGTCAGACGTTTTTTGGGGATGTTTAATTTCTATCGGCGTTTCATTCCTTCGTGTGCCTCCATCGTCCAGCCGTTAACCGACCTCCTTAAAAATGATCCTAAAAAGTTTCAGTGGTCAGCTGAAGCACACGAATCATTTTGCAACGCAAAAGATGCCTTATCCAGAGTCACTATGCTATCCCATATCAACCCCGAAGCGTCGCTTATTTTGTGCACAGATGCCTCCCAAGTAGCTGTAGGGGCAGTATTACAACAAAAGATGAAGGGCGAAGTCACCCCACTCGCATTCTTTTCTAAGAAGTTGGAACCGGCTCAGACACGATACAGCACTTTTGGGAGAGAATTGCTGGCCATATATCTTGCAGTGAAGCATTTCAGTTACTTACTACAGGGCCGGCATTTCACTATTTTTACTGACCACAAGCCCCTGTGTCATGCTTTCACTACTTCACTCGATAAACACTCCCCTAGAGAAGCCAGACAGTTGGATTATATCTCCCAATTTTCAACCGACATTCAGTACATCAAAGGGGATGCGAACGTGGTAGCCGATTCTCTTTCAAGAAGTGACATTAACCAGCTCCAAACGTCGGTAGACATCAGTCTTGATCGTATGGCTCAATTACAAAGAGATGACGTTGAACTCCAAACCTGCCGCAGAAACTCTTCCTTACAGCTCAAAGATGTGCCTATCCCCTTATCAGATGCAACCATAGTCTGCGATGTATCTACCGGCACTAATCGTCCATTTGTCCCTCTCAGTTGCCGAAAAGCATTGTTCGAACATTTACATTCGCTTTCTCACCCTGGAGTACGCGCCACGGTCAGACTGATCAGCGAACGCTTCGTGTGGCCTAAAATGAACTCTGACATTCGGAGATGGGCACGAGAATGTATCCAATGCCAATGCTCCAAAGTACACCGCCACACTATTACAACCCCGAAGACGTTTGAATTACCCGAAAGGAGATTTCAGCATATCCATATAGATATCGTGGGACCATTGCCAACATCAAGGGGATATACACATATCCTGACAGCGATTGATAGATTTACTCGTTGGGCTATTGCATGCCCCTTAAACGACATATCTGCTGAAAACGTTGCTTTAGTTTTTCTCGACCGTTGGGTGTCAAACTACGGTGTACCAACTACTATTACATCCGACCGCGGTCCTCAATTCCAATCGACACTCTTTCGCGAACTGACGAGACTTCTGGGAGTGAAACATATCTCCACAACAGCCTATCATCCGGCAGCGAATGGTCTAGTGGAAAGATTCCACAGACAACTGAAAAGCTCCCTGATGGCGCAGAATGATACATCTAAGTGGAGTGAATACTTACCTTTGATTTTACTTGGTATCCGATCTACTATCAAAGAAGATTTAGGATGTACACCGGCTCAACTTGTCTATGGCACCAACCTAACCTTGCCTGGACAGCTAGTCCCCTCAGCCGATTCCACAGACGTGAACATTGCCGACTTCACTAACCGATTAACTAGACAAATGCTTCAACTTCAACCAACAGCACCTCGACAATCTCCCCGAAGAGATCAGATCAACAAACATCTACAAACTTGCAAATTCGTCTTCATTCGAGTCGACGCCATCAGAAAAGGATTGCAACCTCCATACGAAGGACCCTTTCAAGTTATTAAACGTTCAGACAAACACTTTACAGTGAACAAGAATGGAAGACGAGAGACTGTTTCAATTGATCGAATCAAACCCGCATACACCGACAACGACTTCGAATCTACATCGGCAGCTGCGCAATCAAATAATCAAACATCCGATTCCCTCCACCGGCACCAAGTCTTATCCTCCCTCCATATCACACACGTAGTGGTCGGCAAATCAGTAAACCGGCTCGCTACGTTCATTTTGAGGACTAACAAAAGAAAAATAATTAAAAATTATTATTATCTTTTTCGTTTAGACATTATCATCATGACCGTTAGTATTTCGTCGTAAACTTTGATGTTACTATCACTATTATTTATTTATATGTACCTCACCTAAAAAACAGGTATTGTCCTTTCCAAAAACTATTGATCTTTAATCCATATTTTTTTTAATGTTTCTTTCCCCTCCTTAATTACTGTGTATTTACATATTTTTCTTTATACATTAAAAATCTATGTTCATGGTTAGTGCAAATTTAAGTGACATGACTTTCTATTTCAATTTTTATTGCTGAACTCATTGTATATGCTTTCAGACTTTACATGATTCACATACCTTCTCGCGTTTATGCATGTTGTAATATATCCCTATTTTTATCCAAAAGTTGCTATTACTATTATTATTTACTTCATAGTTTTACTTATCATTTTCCGGTTGTCTCTCCGGACCTCTAGGGGGGAGCCGTGTTGAGTACGTAACAATGTGATTGTACACTTTTTGGTTACTTGTATAAATTCGAGATATTGTACATAATTTTTGTTTAAAACGCTTCTTGTTGAAATATACATAACTTCCGTGTACAATTGAAAAATACACTCTGCTGTTGGAGACTTCGTCTTCTCCCTGGTCACTTCTGCTTACTTGCTCCACTCACACCGTGTTGTATACTTCGGATTTATTGTAGGAGCCTACTACTCTCAACCGAAGACATTTCTACAACCGGAACACAGCAGCTACAGCAGACGCAGTCCAAACAATTAACGTGCCCGTGGATTATATAATTAATTTGTAGCCGAGGACTTAGACGTTATATACAAGTAATCCTTTTTGTTGCTATAACTCGTCACTGTATTTTTGGTAATATATTGTGATTTAACACTCCACTGACTTGGATTATTACTTTTATATTTGGAATGTTAGTGAACTCTAATATTAGTCCCCTACACATCCAACGTTCAGTGATGATTGCTGTGGTCAATAATTTTGGGGAATTATTTACCGCTACAACCTTATTTTTAGCAATTTTTTTAACTAACTCACTAAGAAACCCGAATTCTATAGGCTTGAAGTTCGAGACATTTGATTGGTTCTATTCACTAATTGCACCTGATATCATATGATAGATGATGCTGGACAAGTAAGATGTGTGAGGTGGGAAATTATACCATGCTTAATGGCAGTGCGACAAAGTTATTGTTATTCATAGAAATGTTTCTCTTTTGAGTTCAAGCACTAAAATGATGAATATCCCTAAACTTAGGTCTTTTTGTGTGCTCAAAAATAAGTGACCTACCTTGGTAATCCCCATATGATTTTGCCAGCAAGACAAGTATGATACCCTACAGATTATTTTTCCATTTCCACCCCTGTTTGCCGCTAAATCTCCCAATACTCTTTTTATATTTCAACTGGTGTTAAACCAAGTTTGCATTTTTCAGATTAGTTTGAGATTTGCCACTTGCACAGTTCAAGAAGGTGAAATTTCACTACAGCTTCCTTTTGAAGCCTTAATTATTCACATTAAAATATTTAGCCTGCTAATTTTCACATATGGGAGTCAAGAAAGCAAGCATAAGTGCACGGTGCTTCAAACTGCTGACTGACTGAAATTAACAGTTCGATACTACTCACATCAACCGGCAGTGTTTGTTTAGTAATTATTTGTAATAGTAGTATTAGTATCTCGAGATGACCGAATTACAAGAATCCAACCAAAACACACAGAGGGCGGATTTCAGGAATTTTGTATTTAGCGGAATTATAATGCAATTCATATAAGAAATATATTAACAATCAACACGTCGAATATCTCCTTGCGTATTTATAACGATGTCTCGGTTCGCTTGCAAGTAGCTGCGACCTTCTAACTGATTCTGTGATATTATTTTCATCAGTATTATCTGGACTTACTTCTGAATTATATACAAAATCAGGATTATTAGCGGAATCATTAATATTATAATTGGAACGACCTACTTCATTTATTGTCACTTTGTCCAGGTGTCTGTTATGAACTGAGTGATCTCTGATGTCTATTATCTTCACCACTTGATTTCCCATTTTTTGTAGTATAATTCCAACAGAAGATCTATAGTCATTCCCTTTGTAATAATGAACATTAGAAGTCGTGGACATCAGATGCTTTCTGAGAGTTCGAGATTTGAAAAGTTTTGCAGGACTTTCACGGGTACTTGTATGTTCTGCATTCAACAGACGCAGTCTATGCATATGCAACAATTCCTCCATTTTAATCAGTTGCTCTCTCATCTCATTCAGTTTTTTCCGTGTTTTCGATAGTTCGCTTTGTAACTCGGCTACCACACTTTTGAAAACAGTTGACACTTGAGTTGCTTAACTTGTAGTGGAGGTTCTCATTAGATGAGATTGGGTATTTTGAAAAGTTGAAAGAGACAGCGACTGCATTTTACCAGATAAATTGGAAGAATTATCAGGATTCTGAGTAGCATAAGTATTCAAGCTTCTGCAAACAGCCTTGATGTGTCCAACTTTACCACATTTGTGACACTTAGCACCCCGAAAACGGCAAGCGCTTCGTAGGTGTAATTTTCCAGAGAATAAACACGGTTTAATGTTTTTGATCTCTGGCTGCATTCTATTACCTGTGGACGACAGTTTGGAATGCTTTCCATGAACACTTGTATTTTCGACTTTGGACAACATGACATCAGATACTGACGTAGTGGGAGCAGAGTATTCACTGTTGACATCTTCATATGTAATACATAAATCTTTAGCAGTTTGGAAGGTACAAGAAGGAATCTGAATTAACTCTTTCTCTAACTTAGGAATATTGGTTCCAGCAATTAGACGATCACGTAGTTGAGTATGCAGCTGATCTCCAAAGTTACACATTGAAGCTTGCATTTGAAGTTGAAAAATGAAGTCTCTTATCTTCTTATTGGGAGCACGAACCAGTTTATTCAATTGAGCCCTCTCTCTGGTCTCAAATGTAGTTACATGAAAGTGATTTATCAGTAGTTCACGAATCTTGACATATGACAGAGAAATTGGTTTATCTGGAAACGCCAGATTCTTCACTAGGCTATACGCATCTAGCCCAATAGCAGTGACGAAATGTGCTGGTATTTTGTCATCCCGAACATTCTTTGAAATGCACCACGCATCGAAGCATTCAAGGTAATAAGCAATCTCCCGCGGAGAACCATTTATATAAAGTTTTCCAAGGTTAGTTAGTTCCATAGCGACGCCAATTTGTAGTAATTATTTGTAATTGTAGTATTAGTATCTCGAGATGACCGAATTACAAGAATCCAAACCAAACACACAGAGGGCGGATTTCAGGAATTTTGTATTTAGCGGAATTATAATGCAATTCATATAAGAAATATATTAACAATCAACAGTAAGTATTTAAACAATACAGAAATAGAAATTGTCAATCACCACAATTTGCTATTCAGAACTGTAGTTGTATGAACTGATTCAGCTATCTGAGTTAATTCAAACCTGGTAAACTCCTAATGAGTTCGATTTCGGACAGCCGAAATTGCCATCGGTTCTTTCGGTGACTTTGATCTGGCTAGTAAGCGCTGGAACGACCAAGACAGACGTATTGTTGTCGAAAAGCAGGAAACTAATCTTTTCTTTCTACTGCATAGTTGATCAAAACTTCGTTGAGTAACTTAAAGTTACAAAATGCACCAAAGACAGTAAACAGATAGTTGTTTGCGGTAAAGTATGCAGTGCTGCATGATGTTAACAACGTACCGAAGTCAAAATGATCTCGACAGTACCGTTCAGCAGCTATACAGATCCACTATTTTCTTAGTTACGCACTAAGTACTGCAGAAAAAAAATTATGTGATCAAAAGCAAGTGTAAGTAGTGCCTAACCATTAAGAACACTCCAAATAAGGTGGGATCAAAACTCTGTCAGTAAGAAACACTCACCAAATGCTTTCTGTAGATAGCCCAAGGTAAGAATGGATTTGACTCCGTCAAACAAATTCGCAGTCGTAAAAACATCAATATCATCTCACAACGGAAAAGAGAAGCATTGAGATCATAGATTAAATAGGAACAAAGAAAAATGGTAGGAGTTAAGTCAACAGATGATATGCACATATCAGAAAAATGATATAAAGTCTAGCAGAAGAATGTTTAATAATTACAAATTTGGTTCGAACGTCTAAACAGATAGTTCGAGAGGGATTTTTCAGTTAGCTATTCCGTCAGGAGCGCTAGTAGTTGATGTGATAGATGCCTAACTGCTTGCATCAATCATTCAGTAACATATAAGGTCATGAATTTAACTGACCTTCTACTTCTCTATTTTTACACAAGAAGTAATTGTGAGTTCGGATTATTTGAAGTATATAAGTAGCAAATGAATCACGTTTCCCAGTCACACTTTGTCTTAAGATGATAGTAGATCATTCAGTTGTTTAAAGTGATTCTAGATATTACCCCAAGTTGACCTAAGAAATTGAAAATGTCCTTACTATGAAGTTGTAATCTTGACAACCTGCCTTATAATTATCAAACTTCAGGTGACAAAAAGTTTACAACTATACCAATTCAACTGTCAAAGCAGTTTTTGTTTTTCTGACGACCTTAATGGAGTTGGCCTTATTTCATTTCACTTTTGACCTTGTACCTATGCCTATCTCACTGATCAGACATAGTTATATTGTGTTGCTTTCTTCTCTGGGGTATATTTAGTTCATTAAAAGCAAAGTGCATCAGTGTAATTATTGTGACCATATTATAATCATTAAGGTCGAGGTTAATTAATGGTTTAAATTAGCTAATAATGACAGCCAGGTGAATAGCAGATATTTATCTTCTCTTAATAATTGAGGCACATATTTCAAAAAGGAAGTATATTTCCGACAACTTCTTACTAGGCTGTACAGTCACATTTGAAGAGCATTTATTATTGTCATTTGATGCCAGAATGTAGTATCTGATTACTGTGGAAAATATATCGCCTATAAACATCGACAAAATCTCCAAATACATATTCAACGATTTAATGCTTTCATAAGGTATTGGTACCGTTGTCCATAAGCTACAATTTACCAGTTTTGGCTAAATGTAATTTAGCTAGTTATCCAGTAACCCAGTGCTCTAACTAACCTGTGATTGCTGATGACTAAACACAAACTGAAAATACTAAGTCAATTGGAAATATGCTGTGATCGCTAATATATCTTAATAAAATAAAAGTTGTGGATAATGCGGCGTAAAAATTTATATCTTATCTAACTAGTATTACCGTATTAGAAATCAAAATATGTGCGTATCAGTGGGACAGTAGAAAAGTGCAAAAATGGCATTGGTATCATTCCTAGTGTGTACACGTTAAAAAAATGTCTTGAAACATTGGAAATTGCATTATACTTGTATGCTTATCACGCTCTAACTGATACATATGTTTCGTTATAGTATTCAGGCTGTTTTTCATCTCACATGAACATAACTCATAGTCCAATAGGTAAACATGAAGAGCTTGTCAGTGTACGAAGGTTTTCAACGTTTGTATAACTGATGTCATTTCGTTGTGCATTTAACCTATCGTACGACTTTTATGATTAGTTTGAGTGGTATACTCTGATCTAAGCTACATCATCTAATCAGAAGTCATATTCTGTAGTATATCAGCTTTAATGATGACCAGGCTAAAGAATGACGACTCAGGAGAACGAGTACATCAATATTAGACAGGATATCTGGTTGATTTTAGGTTTGATTATGCAAACATTAGGATTAGAGGTGTGTTAAGGAGAAGTTATGGCTGACTCAAACTACTTGGGGATTGGTTTTCATCGACTGAGATTCAAGCTGAGTTAACTTTTAAGCTCAGTTAGTCGTCTTAGATTCATTGTAAGTTTCGTTAGCTTTGGATCTCTATTCTCTAACTTTGTCTAAATAACTAATTAATTAAACATGGTATGGATGGCTTTTTCAGTTACAAAGTTCATCAAACCATGTATTCATTCTCTTCATATGTGTTACCGTGATTCGCCCGCTAATAGAGTCAACCTTTTTTATTTTGATAAATACAGCTTGGATAATGCTGTTTATTTATTTAAAATTGAAAGATATGTAGAGGTTAGCCGTTTGCATCATAGATATTTGCTTTCTATCTCTCGTGTTAGGTAACATTATATGGTCAGTAATATTGAAATTGGGCGTAGAGTATTAGTAAGGAGGGAAAGTTAGTCGATGAGATCGAGAAGTTGCATTGACCGAGATGTCTAGGATATGTGTTACGTAGGGCCAAACCATAGCCATCTTCATTGAACAATTATAACTCACACGGGATTATGTTGCAAAAACGTTACAGAGATAAGACCAAAGTACGACAAAAATCCATGAAGTCCTTGACAATGGATATGTACTATGCAAGGACGTGTTGGTGACTTTATGCTTAGGTTCTTCAACCTGATAGAAACCAATGGTCTGAGACACATGTTAACGTGACTCGAGATCCTTCTCAATGGCTGAGATGCATTCACATTTTATGACCTTCCAGATACACTAAACTTTCATTGTTCTCCATGTAATCATTCTTTCCTCTCTAGTTTTGTATTTAGTGTTTTATCAAGGGTGGTAACTTGATCTGCAGCACATTTGTGCAATATTCTGCATTCACTTTCAATATTCACATCATTTGGTTTAATGAAGCAAGCATCAATACTGTATTATTGTTTCACTGATCAGGTATTATAGAATACATATATACTTTTTTCTTATAAGTGGTTATTGCTGGATTCCACATCACAGTAATCATGTCAATTTCTGATTGCTTTAAAGATCTGTATAGATGTATTTATGTTGTAATTATTTGTAATAGTAGTATTAGTATCTCGAGATGACCGAATTACAAGAATTCAACCAAAACACATAGAGGGCGGATTTCAGGAATTTGTATTTGGCAGAATTATTATTCAATTCATATAAGAAATATATTAAAAATCAACAGTCTGTCTGTCTGGATTCAACATAGAACTTTGCACCGAAGTGCAGCAGTTCGAGTTGCCACCTTCCAAATAGCACACAGAGGTAGACAAGAAGATGAGTGAAGAGAATCAATACAGTCTGACAAGTATAAGAGTGAAACAGAATGGGTAATGGTAGAAAGGAATATGAAAGATTACAGAGACTGAATACATCTGCGCTGGCCATTGACAACGATTTTCAGCCATGTCACCTATTGTCTCCAGCCATTGATTCCTAGAGTCCCGAGGGCCCCAACCCGGGAGTCTGCATCTCCCTACCTGACTCAGTTTAACTGTCGAGGATTTCATGGATTGATGCCAGTAAGTAATTGAACAATACAGAGATAGAAATAGTCAATCACCACAATTTATTATACTCGTTCTTTCAATCTTCCAACCACAACCATTTTTTTAATGTATGAGATATTGCTGACCTCACTCCGTTATTCATCTAAATACACTATAATTATTTCACATTGTCTTAGCATTCAAATGAATGTTTTCGCCGGTGGTTTGGCGGTAGAATGGTCACCAACGACGAATGCTATTCCAGGTTGACCTCTTGGCAGACGTACACCTAAACGTCACTTATCTGTCCGTTAATATGGTAAATAGATAAGTGTTGAAATCCATAAACTACATTGACAAACGAAATGGACACAGATTTAAGAATGCCTTAAGCCTTGGGAAAGAAGGAATATGCAATTTAGTCATTTAAGTTAACAAGTCAAAGAACAGAAAGTCTCTGTAAGTTCCTGGAGCAGTGATGTTGTCTTACAGCATAGGAGGTTTTTAGCCTCATGCTAAGCCTGTCCTCTTTTTCTGAGCTTGCAAGTGATTAGTAAACTGTGCGAGATATAGGAGTGCAACAGCATTTCCAGTGGAGGATGTGAACGATTTAAGTTGAAATCTTTGACGGAAGATCAATTAAAATAGCTAATACCTATTTGCAAATTACAATCCTCCAAGTTCCCCAACATCAGTTTGAGGTTTCTGGACCTCTCAGAGCGACAGTTGTTTGTAACACTAAGAGTAATCTCTGCAGAATATCAACAACTGGCCAGTCTTCAGATTGAAACCAACTTAATTCAATCTGGACGCCAGGGTGGTATCAAAATCCCTATAGTTCGCCAGACCGCTCAAACCTCTGCGTCAACCACTGCCTGATCCTAACTCATCCTGCGGTTGTCCCAGTTACTCATGCAATACAAATTGACTCCCAAAGAAGAAATCTCCTCCAGCCTGCTGGTACCGTGGTGCTTGTCATTTCATCAGGTCTTTCCCACATAATCGAGACCGATATCAAGACTGCAACAATATTAGGCACAAAGGCACAGAGACACACAATAACACTTGCAACAGTCATCCTTGAGAGGTCACCATTGATATCGTTTTCAGTCAGCACCTCCCCACCAAAATTCATCACTGTTATGACTTTACGTTTCTAAGAGAGTGGCACACCTGTTTCTTGACCAAATAGACCTATGCCTCATTATCACAAGTTGATGCTAAAATCTATCTTCTCGAATAACATGATGTTCTCAATGTGCCACAGAAGATGAGGAGGAAGCCACGAGCTGCCTACAGAACTTCGATACTTAAGCTATCTGCAACGAAGTCATCAGACGCCTAAAATCTTTCGACGTCGGAACACGATATGAAAACTGACCACGATGACAAGAACTGTGGTTTCCCAGCGGAAACAATACTAGAAACTTTCGGAATAGAACATAAGAAAGATGCTACGGATGTTCCAGACCTTCCACTAAACAGTGATGTCCATCAACCGGGTGAAGAAAAAGATGATGTGGTCGCACCCTGACCCCATATTATACGTTTCTTTTAAAAGGAGAGGTGAAATGTAGATCGATGGCTAGTTTGCATAATAGACCATTGATTTGTACCACAAATAGCTAGATAGATGGATTTTCCTTTTTAACGCTTTGTGTATATAAATATGTTATTGTTCCTCTCTTAAATATACTTTCCGTTTCGCGTCGTTGTGTGTTCTTGCTTAAGTATCTGGCTGGGAAATCAGGTAGTTATTGTATGTGTTTTTAGTGTAGACAAACAACATATGTGATCCTCACATCTGTGCAACCTCGGCATTCCTATCAACCTCAATATTTCAAAAATACAAAACATTCTCACTTCGTCAAATCTTTAACTTTCCCAATATCTTAATAATCTATTTTGTCTTCGTGCGTCGGTGGCATAGCGGTTAGGATGCTCGCTGACCATGCACATGGTCCGGGGCTCGATCCCCGGCCGACTCACTCCTTTACCTCGCTAAGCCAGAAAGAATGCTGGTAAGGAGGAAAGGTTGGGCGTGAGGCTAGCAACACCATCTTGTGAAATAAACACTGCTACAGAAACTTCAAGCCACTAGCTTGAAGCCCTATGTTCCACTGGGGAACGTGAAGGAAAATAATTTTGTCTTAACCTCTTCTGATAAAGTTATTCATTTCAAAAAATGTTTTTGTTGTTTTAGGACAGAATTAAAAGTATTTTGTCTAATGCCAAAGATATTTTGATAACCTTTCAACATCTCGAACACTTCTGTTTAGTTTGTGATGTGATTCTTATATTTAGATAGGTAATATCAGTTCTGAGCATCTATCTTCATTCCATTAGAGAAACTGAATATTTTCTAAGTTTATTATTATTATCAGTAGTTTGAAATGTTTGCATAAAGGTGACCTACACAAGAGACATATACTTTGTCGGTCGATGTCCTATTGAACAATACTTACTTGAAAGTAGAGCACATCTTTTCTCTGCTTTGTTTAAATTCAATATTTGAGATGAAAATGGATTTCGAATACATTTGGTGGTATTTAAATAAAATTCCTTTATGCTTTTATCAGCATCATTGTACGTTGAACTTATTTGTTATTTAGAGTTGGCAAGTAATTTTTGACAAGCATTAATTAATCGGTAGAATTTTATAAGTTAGAAGTGAATGTGGTAAATATTTAACTTGTTCATAAATTCTTTTAATAAGTTTTCTCAAAGCCTAACAATAACTCTTTTTAAAAGTCGTTTCTTTATACTTCACTTTAAGTAAACCATTAACATTTTAGAAATTACTTTAAAGACATATATGGATTGACAATTGAAAGAACGATTAAAAACCAATGGAGAATTCCCATTCGAACGTCTAGAAGACTGAAAAAGATTGATTATAAAAAATGAGGACGGAATGAAACATATTCTGGACAGACTTACTAAAATGCATCCTACAATAAATTATGTCATTGATAAAAGAAAAAATTGTAGGAAAGAGGACGGTACAGTAAGAAGGAGCGTATATTGATAACCTATATCAACTAGTCAGTGTACTCATTATTTACGCTTCGTACCTTGGAAGCATATAAATGCAATTTAATAAAGTCTTTAGTCCACACAGCCTGAGCAATCTTCATTAATGACTGTCCTAACGAAGAGCATGTGACTGTCAGACAATTACTGAGTAAAAATGATTATCCGGTGAGGTTTATTGACAAGAATATTAGTTTGAAGCCAAAGCAAACTAATGTATCAGCGGCCCCGAAAGAAGAGTCTGTCCATAAAACTGTGGTTCTTTGATGACAGCATCAATGAAATGATGACAAAGAATTCAGGGAATGTAGTGAAAAGAGAATTCAATGCAGCAGAAATTAACCGCCACTTCTCAACCACCATTATTTCACTTTATAGAAATAAAGATGAACTAGCTAATTTCTTCTCCACTGTGCGAATCTAATACTTTGACTGCTTTTATGCAGCTAATTACATCGGCTGTATAAATATGCATCTTTATCTCTGGATTTATCAACATCAAAGTGTGTGGTCGAGCAAACGACCGACAAGGTCTACTGGCAGTTCCGTTTTACCTCAGCTTTTAGATTCTAAACACAGCGTTGACGAAATTAAAGCCCTCAAAGTTATCTACCGCATTCCGATTAATCTCAGTTTTACCCTGAGTTTCTCTTTTACATAAATCCGAAGCCGTAGCAATCCATTGTAAGAAGCCTACCATATGGGTTCAGAAGTAGTTTATTAAGACGCTTCCCCTACCCTGACCATCACTGCTTTAACTATCTTTAATTGTCGCATAAGCTTTTTTAAGTCTTATCTGATATTCATTCAAGTATCACATTTTTATGCTTAATATCACCTACATATCCTTTTGAACTGTGAAGCAATGGGTGTTGAACACTTGTTCTATACTCTTTCGAAATGCAGCTTAAGACAATGATCCATCTAGGCAAGCATATTATCTTGCAGACAACGGATTGGAAGTCAATGAGCAATAATTACTCTGCATTTTATGGCAAATAATTAAATAGTCACAATGTGATTCAGAGTTTTCAGTCAGTACTTAAATTCACGTCTGAATTTGTGGGACCGATAGTTCACATCCACTTATTAGAAATTTTGACAACATAATAAGAAGACGTAGTTTATCTGAAACGTGTAATGTATTGGCGCAACACATTTCGGACATTCTGATCACACACGTACTTGTCATACACAGTTTTCATAGAAGGCATGAATAATTACAATACAGGATAGATTGTGTACAGGTCAAGGTCACAAATAATGGATAGGGAGACGCAAAAGGTGTGGGTAAGAAAGATAAAGAGAGGAAAAACAGGGCGAAGAACGGGTTTGAAAATATTTTGAAGTAAATTGGTCCTTGGTTCTAAATTAGATTACTAAGGCAGGTTTAAGATGATAACAAATAACTTTTGGACGCATAAGACAGGTTTAAGTCATTTTATGGCTAAGGCTTCAATGAATTTAAACATGTGACCCAACCTTCTTTTATATATCGGCTTAAAGGCATTGTTAAAATCAACCTTATGACCCGTCTCTATAATATGCTTCGCTATAGATGATGTTGGACATCTATTTCCGGGGTCACTTGTATCTGGCGATTTCTTTGGTTGTTGCAGCCACTTTAGAATGTGTTCTGTAGCCCTAACATGCAGAGACCGATGGGTCCTCCCTATGTACGTCTCTCCACACATACATGTAAATTGATAAACACAGTGGGATGTGACACTATCGTTCGGATAATGTGAGGGTTTACAGGACAGCATAGTTCTCGTTTTCTCTATGAAGATAAGTTTAGCTGCATAATAGGTTCTATTAATTGCGGCCTTAAGTCTTTGTATAGTGACTAGACTTTGTTGATCACCTCTGAACGGCAAGGATATGTAAACATCCTTTTTGGGAACTGATTGGATTGATAAAGCTATGTGGTTGACACTTCCGTAACGTCTAATAAATCTCAGTGGGTAATTGTTATCCAACAATATTTCAGTGAGGTGTTTTCTTTCTTCTTCAATTGTATCAGCGGTACATATACGGTGAACGCGCTTGAACAGACACTTAACTAACGCCTTTTTATACTGTAGTGGACAGAAACTATGGTAATTTAGATACTGTCCAGTCCATGTTGACTTCCTGTAGACAGATCGTTTTACTGACCCATCTTCTCGGAGGGTTATGAGTACGTCTAAAAATTGCAGCCATCCATTATTCTCTTTAACATAAATTAGCGATATGCTGTTTTGCGCTCTGTTGATCTGGTTTAGGATTTCTATGGCGTCTGTCGGTTGATCACAAATGACCATTATGTCATGTACATATCCTTTATAGAAATAAACTTTTCCAATTTCTCTCACATGCGACATATATATATCAGCTAACAATGGACCTAGGGGGCTTCCCATAGCAACACCATCGATCTGGAGATAATGCTCGCCCTCGAATGTAAACTTAATATTGTCAGTACAAAGAAGCAGTAACTCTTTTAAGTAAGATGTAGATACTGGTAATAGGAAATCGTTGTCAGAAATGACGTCACATAAAATGTCAACCGTCTGTGAAAGAGGTACATTGTAAATAAAGATTCGACATCTAGGGAAAACATGGTTTCTTCCTTTATATTAACGTTATCAAGAAAATCAATTAACTCAAAAGTGTCTTTCAAAGAGAACTTACGGAAACTTCTTTTAACAGGCTCTAGTATTTCCACTAGCCACTGTGCAAGTTTGTGGGCTGGAGATCTGCACATTGACATTATGGGACGTAGAAGAATGTTAGGTTTATGTGTTGTGGACAGACCATATATGTGTGGTTATTGGGACTGCGTGGGCTTTAGTGAGTTGAATTTCTGTCTGTTAATTGCATTCATTTTTAGGAGTTTTACTAGATTATTTGTCACCATATTTTGTACATTCTTAACATCTTCAGGACCGAAGTTTCTCATAAATTTATCGTTGTTTCCAAGAATGCATATCATTTTACTACACCAGACCCTTTATCTGGTCTGAGGATAACGATGTCAGTATTATGTTTGAGTCCTTTTAGCGCTTTAAAGTGCTCAGGTGTTAGGATACTTTTCTGAAATGTACGACTATTGGAAAATTGGTGAGCGATGTGCATTAACTTTGCTTTGAACCAACTGTGATGATCTTCAGAAGCGGGAGTAAGGGGTATTCTTACCTAAAGCTTTTGCGTCTCCCTATCCATTATTTGTGACCTTGACCTGTACACAATCTATCCTGTATTGTAATTATTCATGCCTTCTATGAAAACTGTGTATGACAAGTACGTGTGTGATCAGAATGTCCGAAATGTGTTGTGCCAATACATTACACGTTTCAGATAAACTACGTCTTCTTATTATGTTGTCAAAATTCATAAAGGGCACTAATTGCTTCAAACTTATTAGAAAGTCAGAAAGTTGATTCCGAGGACATTCACTAATGCATAATTGACTAACTGTTGATAAAATGAAACAATTTTTCCGATATTAAGGTGTAGTTTTTTTCTCTGAGTCTATACAGTTCATTAAGCGCACACTCGAATTTTAGGAGGATTTATTTGAGTTCTACACGAGTTATACCTGAACGACTCACCACGTGGAATACAAATAAATGGATATTATCCACCTCTATAATTAGCATAAAGAATTCTTTTTTCTTGAAAAGTGAACTATCAGTGATAAAATATCGAGACCGCATCATGCTTGTGTTCACTCCAGGCAAAACATTAACTGCTGTCATTCAAGAAAACTTAAAAATGCTCTGGATTATAAACTTCGCCTGACACAAGCTGAAGTCAAATATGGAAATTCATGCGATGAACAAATTGCTCCGCTACACATTATTATCCAGCAAAGCAAAGAAAGGTAGTCATGTTTCTACCTCAGCTTCACCGACTTCGAAAGGTCTTTGAAAGACAGCTTTGAGCGAGAAATAATTTAGGAACTACTTGAACACTATAGAGTACCCCAAGTATTTATTAACCTCATTCAACAGCTGGCTACATGACAATGTCATGTGTCAGGTGGTCCACAATGGAAAATTCAGCGATGCGTTCGAAGTACATACTGAAGTAAGACAAGGCTGCTACCGTATTAACACCGATGATGTTATTTTTAATTGTAGTGGACTTGATTATGCGGCAGACTGTGTGTGAAGAACGAGAAGACAGGGACACGTGGGACCCACAAGAGGGCTCTAGGAGATCTGGATTTTGTAGATGACTTCTGTTTAATGTTACAGAGAAATCAGTTTGAAAATCTACTACACTCAGCACCACGAAAAGCACTTTCAATGGACTACTGCAGACTTTCATCAACAACTGCTTTCACTTCATACTGAATATCAAATGGTCAGAAGGGGTGACAATAACAAACTCTGGTAACGAATTAACCAACAACGAAGAACCAAACAAATACGTCAGAGGACATGGAGATGAAATCAACACATGCTGAGGAGACTGTTGAGTAATGTCACGCCCCAAGCAGTCTCTCAAGTGGAGCTTCAGAAGGGAAGTGGATGGTGAGTTGGGTATATGTCAGAGAGTGATATGAAAATGTCATGATACAAATGGTTGTGTGTTAGCCTCTGGAAAGTGTGACTTAAGCTACACACTGAAGTGGCATGATGTTCAAAAATGTCTCCAGTCTCTGAACCCTTCTTGTAGCCTGAGCCCAGAGGGTTTGCCTAGTGTTATTCTTAAAAAATGTGCAGACACCCTGTGTTATCCCCTCATGGACATATTTAACGAATCTTTTTCCAGGAATGTCGTGCCAGCCGTTTGGAAGGGCATAAAAAGTGTACCCTTACCTAAGTCGTTTACTGGAACATGTTTTAAATTTAGACCTACTGCTATTACGTCCCCTTTTCTAAAAGCTATGGAAAAGTTACTCTTACTCAATCTTCAGCCTTCACTTAAAGCTTTTAACGATCCTAAACAATTCTCTTATCAACACGGTAGAAGTACTTTAGATGCAGTTGCAGTCTTGTACCACAACATTGTCTCCAGCTTAGACAAGGGGGCTAAATGTTTTCGCTGCACCTTCCTATATAACACATCTGCTTTCGACTCAGTACCAAGGGACATTTTGTTGAACAAGCTTTCCGAAACTCAAACTGACTGTTGGGTTGATATAAGAATAAAACTTGTGCACTGTGGTAGAGTGTAATTCCATTATGGATAAATTTTGTTTTGATAAAGTCTCACAGTGTTATACAGTAATGTTTACTGATGACGTTTCGAGCACAATTTATTGCTCATAATCATATCAAGGTAATAACACGACTTCCTAAATTCATTTATATAGTTCCATTGTTTTTCTCTTGATTTTCACTTGATTTGATTGGTAATAGTATTTTCCATATTTCAGGTATGAGTGACGAGTCATTCCTATTGCATGTGTTGGGTGTAGACTCGATGAACAAGGATTCAGTAATCAACCTCTCTCTCCACCTACCTAGATTACTTTTTAGAATTTTAACCCTCTCCCACCCCATTGTGTGGTTGTGTGTTAGCGCATGCATTGCAATTGCTGAGCTTTTTTCTAAATTACTTATCTTCTCAGGGTCAACCATTCTTACCTTAGCTAAATTCTAATGTTCTGACAATCTGACTACCCCTGACCTACTAGTTTGACCTATGCAGTTGACCTCACAGTGATTGCATGGTATTTTGTAAATAATATTATTTTGTCTAATTGGGTCAACTGGGTCCTTTAACCTACAGAGCTTGTCCCTGAGTGAGTTTGTAGGTTTAAATGCCACCCTAATTCCTATTTTATTCAGAATCCTACGTAGTGTCTCAGATGTCCCCTCTTTATATGGTATAACTGTGGATGACTGTTGGGTTGTCAAATGGCTGCATTCTTATTTCTCAGGAAGAAAGCAGTGCACTGTATGTCAGGGAAAGTCGTCCACTTCTTTGCTTACTGAGGCTGGTGTCCTTCAAGGTGCTGTCCTTTCTCCTTTTCTGTTTTCTTTCTTTTTGCATGATTTGCCTCACTCCGATAAAATGAACTTTGTTAAGTATGCCGATGATCTAACTATTTCAACGTCTGTTAACTCCCAGCTTGACTGTGCTAAGATGAACAGCTTTCTTTCAGGAATTACCAAATGGTCTTGGTGTAACGGCCTTAAACTAAATGCTTCCAAATGCCAGACTGTTAATTTCAGTTTCCGATGTAAACGAAAGTTAAATGAAGCTGTTGGTTCCTATGACCCTTGCAAAATTGATGACACTAATATAGAAATCAAGTCTGAAGTTAAGTACCTTGGATTAGTTCTTCCTTCTGACCTATACTAGTCTTCCCATATCTTAGAGATTTCTTAAAGAATATTTCGTCTGACCTTTTATATTAGGAAGTTGAGGCACTCAGGCATAACCCAACCCCTCCTCTTACAGTTTGTCAACTCGCGTATTTTACTGTTCACCCTTATTTTTTCCTGGATTGCTTAAAAAAGACTATGTCATACTTTGTACAACTCCGAAAACTGTCAGTAGGACGAGTGGTATCCCATTGGACCATATCGTTGACATTGTCACTGAAAGGCACTTGATGTCATGCAATAAATTCGCTAAAGGAATTTTGTCAGACTCTGAGCACCCACTCTACCCGCAGCTCTAACCTTGTGTCTCCTCAGGTAAAACAAGAAGTCTATTTAGAAGAATTTACGCACGTACTTCTAAGTATAAAAATTACACTATACCATATTTAGCACGTACTTTATGTGATGAAAATAATGTTAGGCATGAACTAACTAACCTTCTTTGCACTACTAAATAAACCATTTCTTCCACCCTTACGGTACCGAACTTTATTGTTATTGTATTTCTTATATTTATAATCCTCTCAGCTTTTTGTGTTTATTTATTTATTTTTCATAAGTGTGAACATCGTTTAAGCTGTGTTACCACTGTTAATCTTGTATTTCCCCTCACTATACTACATCAACAGAACATTAGATTCAATACTCTATAGTAAAATGCTAAAATTTTCAAACTGAATCAACAATACTGTTTGAAACAAACTCATTGTTATTACTGTTATTATTAATATTTAATGACCTCAATTTGTGCTTAGAATATTTTTGACTTTATATCGTAAGCGTGGACAAATTTCTGTGGTTACTTTTGCTTTAATTTTTAATTTTATTTATATCTTAAGTAAGTCAGATGCAATATTGTGATTTATGCTGAGAATTCCATTCTGTATTATAAGTACTGTTTTTGGAATAAAGTAAAAAACAAATTATTATTATTTATACTAACTCATATAAGGATTCCTCTGAGTTATTCTGACAAATTTATTAGAATGAAATTTCTGCAGAAACTTAGATTTCACGCTTGTTGACATTAGTTTTCTAGTATGTGCGTCAATAAAGAAATATGCATCCCGTTGAAGATTCAAACTTGTACTATTGATTACTGCAGTCAAAGGTTATATAACTTAGTTACTGAGGTAACGAAAATCTCTTTGACTGACATGATTATTCTCAAAGTTCTTATTGTTTGCATGTTATTTATGTGTCCTTACTTTATGTTAAATTACCTTACAGTAAACACCGGGTGATTTTTGAAATTGTGAACGTTATTGGTGCAAAATAAACCTAAAGTATGAAGACAATATTTCCTCATTTGAGTAAGTAAACACTGAAGCATTCGTCTGACTTGTAATAAAACACACAACTGACGGGCCCAGTAATAATTCTGGAAATGACCTGCCTCGTTCTTTACAATGTCAGAGACATTTAAAGTAACAAAAATATCAATGAAACATAAAAGTCTTTTAGGAACAATCTGAAATAAAAGCGCATTTAAGAAAGGGTATTTTCCATGATGTGAAATAGTCTTTTATGGGGAATTATTCTACAACGATGGCAACAGCTCCAAAGAAGTCCGTGATCATTAAACTGAAGTTTCTTGATATTGATATCATTGAAATAATAACAAAGCATCTAAAAAATGCAGTAAGAGGGGCATTCAGTGGAGTAGAGGTACACTATCTGTCCAGTTTAATGTTCAATAAATGAGGATAGCCCGCCTGAATTTTTATATATTCTCCTCCAACAACTTGGTATACTTACAAGTACAGTTTAACTAGCCATAGTGACAGAGGTGAGATCGAATGGGGACTATATTGTTTTGACAAAATGTAAGAATGTACAAAATACACGGAAACTAAGTTTACACTGATCTACGTATACGTTTGTGCAATGTGTAAACTAAATGGTTTAAAAGTGAGATGCAGTCACAATATGCAAGGAAACTTAATGATGTGATATTTTGTAAGTGAAGATTAGAAGAGGTCAAGTTTCTAGTAGGTAAAGGGATTCGAAAAACTTGACACTTATAGACAGGAAGTGTGTCCGTCAAAGTTGTAGGCAGCATTCAGTCTTTGTTGGCTTTCTTTTAACTTGTAAATGACTCTGAATGACGATTCAGTTGAAGTAGTGAAACAAGTCCTCAGGGGGTTGCTTGATTATGGAAGTAAGCCGATTGCGCCTCTTTGTGGTCTTGGTGGATAATGAAGATAACTTGCCAACAACATGTTCTGTGAGGTGGATGGTTAATTAACGAAGCTTTCATCACCCTAATAGGCGACATCTTCAGCGCATACTTCAATTTGAAGTGAGCTTTTAGATTTCTCCACGATTTTCTTAATCATCTCTCCTGGTGACCTTGGACGTGATTGGTTCTTTTTGTGTGTTTTCACACCTTCTAGGTTACTTGTATTGTAACTCACTTCAAATTGAAATATGGGCTGAAGATGTCGTCTAGTAGAGCGATGAAAGCTTCGCAAATTAACCATCCAGCTCAGAAAACACAACCACATTAAAATCATCCGCCTGAGCTACAAATCTTCTCTATCATATCTACAACAACATGCGACAGTCACCAATAAGGGGAGAAATTTAAAGAAAAAACCATCCTTTTCATGTATCTAGACAGCACCGTTACAACTAGAGGTAGGTAGTACAGATAAAGAGGTCAAATGAAGGACAGAGAAAGCAAGATAAACAAACCTTCACCACTCTAAAGTAACTCCGAAAATCTACTGCAGTTAGTATAAGGAACAAGATCCAAATTTTCAACACTGAAGTAGAGTCAAACATTGCTTCTCTATAGTTCAGAGACTTTCAACAGTTGCACCCTATTGCTCTTTATTGAAAATTAGATAGCCAATCAGAAAGAGTATGTAACAAAGAACTCTTGTTATAACTTTAAGAACAAAATATTCAGTGAAGAGACTGTTTTCAACGAGTTTATTATCAAGCTGTACGATTGGACATATATACGGTTTTTAAGAAATTATATCCGGCTTAGGAATTGAATCATAAGTGTGAATCCACAAAGTAATAATCATATCAAATGCATATGAAACATTTGATTTTTAGTGATTAGATATTTTCTTACGGGTTTGACTAGGGATTGCTATCAGTTAGAGAGCCTTTGAAAATCAGTATGTACTCAACAGCTATTTCATCCTAGTTTGCGAATCATAGGCAGTACGAACTCACTTGTGTTCGAAACCAAGATCTTACAGTTTCAAGGTAAGCTCGTATACAATTCAGCCATTGGGGCCCGATTCATTGGATAGCCCATTCATTCTGATTTCTATCAATTCGTGATGCATTTAGCGCGAATCCTAACCAATGTCATCGGCGGAAAATGCTATACGATCTTGCCTTACAATCGGAAGGTCTTCGTTTCGAACATATGTGTTTGCATACCGCCGATGATTCCCAAACTGGGATGAAACAGATGTTGACTTCTCCCTGATTTTCAATAGTTCCCTAACTGATAACAATCCTTAGTCAAAGTTGAAAAATAATTCATGTCATATATGGAATAAATCATTTTATTTATAGGTTTTGGAAAGGGATGTATAATAAAAGGGTTAGTAGGTTATTCAAAACGTTAAATATCATGATGTGGAGTTTGAAAAGATAGAATTCAACATTGCAAGAAATTTCTGGATTTAGAATGACAAGTGAGACAAGTGGAAACAATTCAAAGTGAGAATAATAAAAGTCGTAATAACGAAGGGAAGATAAATAGATTGACTGAATAAACAAAATAAATAAGTGAATTTCCATCCATCTACAGCAAAGGTAGAAGTAGAGATTGTACATACTACTTTTGTACGCAAAGTTGTGGCTTAAAGTCATGAATAACCAAGACATCCACTGCCTTTGTAAGTTTATAACAAAGAAAACTGGGAAAGTTAGCATGGATTCGATAGATGATTTTTAAATCATGGTTACTGTTGACAGGAGTTGGTCACGTGTTCGCTTCTGGCTTGTAAAACCATGCTCGAATGTATCCTCGTATCCGTTTGGGAAGTGTTTTCTGGCCACGGTCAAGGTACCTTCCTCCACAAGAGGAGCAGATGAACTGATTTATGCACATGAAGGTGGTCAAACGAGGGAGTTTATCTTTTACGGAGGTGGAGAACAACTACAACTGGTGAACGTCATTTGTATTTCACAGCGAAGAACTTCTTACTGACTAATGTAGAGATATGGGTTTTCAGCATATATATATATATATATATATTCCTATGACAAGTCTGCGAATGAAAAGATAGTTCGAAATGTACTGCGCAAATATATTACACAATTCAAAAAAACTACGCCTTTGTAGTAATTTATTGTACTTGAAGTATTAGATTTTCGAGATGACGGAATTATAAGAATCCAAACAAAACCCAGAGAGGGCAGCAATCAGGAATTTGTATTTAGCGGAATTAGAATGCAATTCATATAAGAAACATATCAACAGTCAACAGTAAGTATTTAAACAATACAGAGATAGAAATTGTCAATCACCACAGCCTTCTTATTGCTTTGTTTAAATTTATCAAGAGAACTAATCGTTTTATATAGTACTAATGTTAGATCTGTTTCAAGTGTCTGTTTACCTCTAAAGTTTATCTGATGCTTAATACCTTTTACAAAGTTCTGTTGAACAAGAAGTTTATTGCTGTTGACGAGTTAAACAAGATTATTTTTATTCTTGATTTTGAAATTGACTAGAATATGTACGGTAGCTAAGGCAAAGCGAAAAAGTCATCATTATTGCTTAAAGTACTATTTTTTATATTACAACTATAACCTTGTCATTTTTTAACGTCAACCAATTATATCCTCGAGATTCATTCAAATGTCATCTTATTGGTTGATAGTTCGATGATATATATATATATATATATATATATATATATATATATATATATATATTCAGGAATAAATATCTAGTACTTTCACGAACTCTAGCTTTATAATATTTGACAGAAGCAGAAATGATAAAACGGATAAGTGGTAATTTCATGGATATTTTGAATTTGTAACCAAAACAAACAGAAACATTAACATCAATATTTATGTGTTTTTCACTTAGTAAAATGTCATTCCTTTATTTGATTACTGTCAATTATCCTATTGTGAAATATTATGTAATATGAATGATTTCATTTGTCATACATCAATTCTCTTTGTGACGAAAAGATGAATCTTACGACAAATGCATTGACTGAAGTAGTCTCCAAACTGTCGTCTGTAAGCATTTAATGTGCGTTCGTGTAAATGCTGATCTACTTTCTACGCAACTCAATTTCAAATCGCAATAATAACATAAAACACAATTGTATGAATAATATGGTGATGGGATGTTTTTAACCTGTGTGTGTCTTTATAAGTAACAGTCAGGAAGGTAAGAAAGAATCTGAAATAATAGAGGAGATTTGTAGTTCAGATGGATAACTTTGAATAGGTTGCTTCCTCTGAGCTGGTTGATTTAACTGCGAAGCTTTCATTGTCTTTCTTGACAACATCTTCAGAGTAAGCTTTGACTCAAAGTGAATCTGTCCTAATTCGACTTCGTGACTCGTATAACTGCATCCCCTGACAACGTTTGTCGTGTTTGTTTAATTATTTACACCTTTATTGACTTGAGATTTGAACTTTATTGTAATTTTGTTTATTCTTTATTAGTCAGTGAATTACATTTGTGGTAAGTAGTGTGTCTGTTAATCTCTGATTCATCTGAGTACCAGACTTGTAGAAATTCCCTGGCGTTTTTAATGTTTCCTCTCTTTAAGATTTCTGCATACTCACCCTCTCCCCAATCAAACTGGTATCCATAATTGTCCACATGCATCTATTTGAAAGAATACATATCACGTAATTTTACAGCTAATTCAGGTTCCTGAAATCTGATTCGAAGTGGACTACAACTTAGACCAATGTAGGGTTGGTCGCAGTTCATACAGTTTATTTTGTAAGTGCTATTGACCTTATTTTCTTTTGCTCTTGGACCCTTTGGTCTGCATAATATTGTGAATGCAGCGATTGCTTTGGCTTGTCTGCTATATCTGTTTCAAATGGTCTTAGTATTATAGCTGTTTCAGAGATATTCTTCATATATGATATGATAAATTTTCTTGTTGTCTTCAAGGATGGTTTCTTGTATTATAGAGAAGATTTGTAGCTCAGGTGGATGATTTTGATGTGGTTTTGTTCTCTGAGCTGGATGGTTAGTTTGCGAAGCTTTCATCACCCTAATAGGCGACATCTTCAGCGCATACTTCAATTTGAAGTGAGCTTTTAGATTTCTCCACGAGTTTATTAATCATCTCTCCTGGTGACCTTGAACGTGATTGATTGTTTTTGTGTGTTTTCATACCTTCTAGGTTACTTGTATTGGAACTGATTGTTTCTTTGACTTGAACGTTGACCCTTTGTGTGTAAAGTTTATTTCTTATCGGTGGATAAATTTTGTCTATCTCGATGTGTCTGTTGACTGATGATTCACTGGAATGCCAAGCTTCTAAAAATTCTCTAGCATTCTTGTTGTTTCCTCTGTCTAATATCTCAATGTAGGTTGTCCTAGTCGAATTGATGTCCGTGGTTGCCTGTGTGTAGTGATATGAGGGAGTGGATATCATGTCTTTTGACGGCTAGTTTATGTTCGTGGATACGAAGACAAAGGGGACATCCACTTTGACCAATGCAGTGTTTTTCGTAGTTGTTACAATTTATTTTGTAGATGATGTTGGTTTTATCTTCGTTTTCTGTTGAGTCTTTTGGTTGACATAGAATTGAGTGAAGTGCCTTTGTCGGTTTGTGTACGACGTCAATTCCTGAAGGTTTGAAGAGTCTTGTAGTGATTTCTGAGGCATCCTTTATATATGGTAGGGTGATTTTCTTTGTGCTCTCCTTGGGTGCTTTTGGTTTGATAGGTTGGCTTGGGGGTATATGTCTTTTCATGAAGTTAAGTGGATATCCATTCTTTTGGAAGACGTTCATGAGATCTTTTTCTTCAATCTTCCTTAAGATGGGAGTGCTGCAATGAATCCTTGCTATCTTGAATATCCACTCCCTCATATCACTACACACAGGCAACCACGGACATCAATTCGACTAGGACAACCTACATTGAGATATTAGACAGAGGAAACAACAAGAATGCTAGAGAATTTTTAGAAGCTTGGCATTCCAGTGAATCATCAGTCAACAGACACATCGAGATAGACAAAATTTATCCACCGATAAGAAATAAACTTTACACACAAAGGGTCAACGTTCAAGTCAAAGAAACAATCAGTTCCAATACAAGTAACCTAGAAGGTATGAAAACACACAAAAACAATCAATCACGTTCAAGGTCACCAGGAGAGATGATTAATAAACTCGTGGAGAAATCTAAAAGCTCACTTCAAATTGAAGTATGCGCTGAAGATGTCGCCTATTAGGGTGATGAAAGCTTCGCAAACTAACCATCCAGCTCAGAGAACAAAACCACATCAAAATGGTTTCTTGTTGATATCATGACTTGAGCTTAAGTACTTTTTGATGAAATTGCAAGGGTATTTACTCTTTCTGAAGACAGTATGCATTTCTCTCCAGTTCTCCTTAGTACTGGAATGCTGTGTTGTGTTGAACTCTTTTAAACAGTGTTTACACAAAGTTTCTTTTGTAAGTCATTTGGTTAATGCTGTTATAATTAAGTATACTTGTGTGCTTGTTTTTCCAAATTTCTTGTGTTAGTTCACTTGATTAAGAGACCTAAGACTGTGGATAACTAATAATGACGAGTAATCTTACTGTCAGTCATATTTCTGATAAGCATCAAATTTGGTTCATTTCGATGGTGTTCTCGCTTTATCTAGTCTTGTAGTGGCCCACTATTGACTTTAACCAGACGCCTCTAAAAATAGTTCACGTACCTGTATTAGACTTTCACAGCAACCGATTTCATTCATACCTAGTGAATACTTATCATAGTGTTATTGAACATTTGTTTTCAATTGTTTCTGATATACATTGGGTGGTTAAGTACTGCTGGTTGACCATCGTCTACTTCAGAAGTTCAATTCTACTGATAACACAGTTTCCCAAGTTTTCACTCTTGTGTTTTGAAATAACATTGCCAGTCCTTATTTATACACGGTGTTTGATGTATGAGAGAAGATGAAGGGTTAGATGTACAGTACGGCGAACTGATTGGAGTCGGATTCTAGTACGCAGTAGTCTTATGAAATAGGACGAATTGATTATTACTTGATGTGCTGGTAAATTCTAAGGATATATGTTATCTGAGTGACTATGTTTCTAATTGCATAGTTATATTTGAGAGACTGATTATCTAACGAGGTTATCAAAAGCTGCCTGGAGATGTTTTCCATTCCTCTGGTTTTCAAGGAGGGATGTGAGGTTTCATCGTTGCACGTTCATTTTGTTTTAACTGAGTGGGGTTGCTTGCTTCACACCTAAATTTCCCTTTTCTCCAGGTTAACCAACAGCTAGAAAACTAGGAGTCCGTAAGCCGGGAATCGTACCGTGAACCAAGTGGATGGTTGGTGGAATTATTACCACTGAATTAGTTTATGGAAATGAGATCGAGAGCGGGATTTTATCCAATAAAGTATAATTATATTTTGATAGTTTACGCACAATGATAAGTTTTGTTATTGGTAATATTTCGAGCAAAATTACTGCCCGTGTTCACACCACTGTTGGAATTGTTTTATTCGTTTCTCACTGCACCCTGAACCGGGTTGTCGGTAACTTGGAACATGGGTATATGGATGTATCCAAAAGCAAAACACAATCTAACCTCTAAGAAGTATTGAAAAATGGCTCCACATCACTTGAAAAGTTACCACACGAACATCATTTATCGTGTGACTGAAATGAATTTGACTGACTATAGATAAACTATAGATTTAACGCTAGCTTTACCAAACAGTATCTGGATTGTGTTTGAAGGGTAGTGTAATAGATTTTAACTATTCACCTGTAATTCTTAACAGCATTTCTATACACATGAAATATAGCATACATTCCCTTCCTAACTGATATCAGTACGTGATCCAATGTGAAACAGACTAAATTCCTAAAATGAATTCACCGGAAAATGTCAGTGTGCTTGAAAATGTAATTTCCAAACAATATATCTGCCATATATTTGAGTGAATTACCTTGAGTTTGTTAGTACCTAAGCATAATACAGAAGACATAATTTCCGCAAATAGAAGTGGGATCGCTACTACTATATTAATAATATTATCCCACTGGGCTCCGAAAGGAACATGGAGCTTCAATAATACTTCTTCATTCCACTTTGTTTTCCGTAGTCTTTTTTAGATGACTCCATTGTTTCATTTAAGCTCAGATTTCTTCCTTACACAGTTTATTTTTTCCCTTGGACGCCATACGTGTCTTTTCCCATTTGGGTTACAGTCGAGGGTCTGCTTGGCGTACGATGTGTCTTAAAGGTTTCTATGGTATATATCGAATCAATTCCAATTCATTCTGCATATTTGCTGACCAGCAGTTGGTTGGCTGCCTGAACTCCTTACTGCTTACCCTCTGCGCCTGTCCATCCAATCTCAACTGTAGAAACACTGGTGTGACTGCTGATGAAAGTCTGAAAAGGACTGTTGGAAATGCTTTTCGTAAAGCGTCAGCCAAGTCTCTGGAGCATATACAAGCAACGGCTCCTTTAACGTTAGTGTTGAAAATATGAATCTCATTCTTTGCACGGAGTGCAGTGGCATTCCAGATAGATTTCAGAGAAATGAATGACCATCTTGCTTTTCCGATCCTGGCTGACTCTGACAGCCTCATCCATGCCAAGTATTGCTGAAACGATGCTGTCTAGATAAGTGGAAGCGGTGATCTTGTTTAGATCTCTTGCGTTGTTGGTGTTTGTTCTCGTTGGTTAGATATCTTTATCTCCCTTGTCTTCTCTATATTCACCTGAATTCCTGTCTTCAGTACCTCTTCTGCTACCTTGTTGATTTCCGCTTGGAGATTTTTTAGGGTGAATCAACTTTGCAATTTGCAAAGTGTTTCACAGTTTAAATTTTACACACATCGAGGAGGTGAAATTCCACCCTTAGTTTTCTTTAGAAGTTGGTGGCTGCCTAGAGCACAATAGATGATTTACTTGTAATATCATGAGTATCAATTATGAAAGCAAGCTGAAGTAAATAATACTGTATCCTGTAATTTACAGCTAACTGCTTTCTACTCGGATTATTCCTTTGCATATATAAAAGAAACGTATTCAGTTTAATCGACACATTTTTATATAGTTATCATATGATATAAATTATAAAACTGTCAGTTTTATAGTGAAAACTTGTTATAAAATTCATTGAACTCATCAAGCAATTTATTGAGCAAAGTTTCACTTTCTATTCCCACTATTATTATACATTTATTGAAATTTACTAGTCAGAAGTATGCAGCATGTGTTGTAATTATTAATAGCTATGCATATTGGAAGACAATTCAGTGAGAAATAACAAATATTGAATCCATCAGTATCAGTCAAGAAAACTATAGTGAATAACTCTCCACCAGATTTTATTCAAAAATGTATGAAGACACCCATATGGAGAATAAGAATAGTAATGGAAATAGCATGGAATTCAAAGCCTTGGTAGTACTGTTATATTCTGATTGGATTCTACTTTCTAACCAGTATTATGCATCTAGTCCTTTGTTTGGTGCAAACTGGATTATATCAGTCATGTTTGCAATGTGGACACCATTCTAGGTTGTGAGACGTCATGGTGCACCGTCAGTTGTTGTTATCAGATGGTTCGAAGCAACCGGTAGGAAGCCTTGGCTGCACCTAGGTTTCATGAACTCGTCAGTAAGTTGAAAGAAAGAAGGAACTCATGTCTCTCCTGAGATTCGACCAGGTGTTACCCACTAGTGCAGTCAGGGTTGTTATCACTGGACTGTTCGGGCTCACGATTCACCCCCTGTAGGACTGTATTGAATTCTTTGATTGGACATTAACTAATGTTATGCGCTGAGTCCGCTTTTTCTGCAGTCTGAACTATGTCTTTACTGGGTGACATGGGTGCGGATCTCAGAAGAGATGTGAGTTCCTTCCAGATTGCAGATATACCTAGGTGACTACTGAGTACCAAGAAGCACAAAATCTAGATGCAGGTAAGGCTTCCTGACAACTGACTCCAACCATCGAATAATGGCAGTACTGCTATATGAAGAAAGAGCAGCAATAGTCCTCTGCAGGATTCTTAATTAGGGCAGTATTTAAATCAACCTACTCATTCAGAGACAAACTTTGTCAGCTAAAGCATCCGATAGATCCGACTAGAGAAAATATTATAATTTTCCGAGTACTATGTAACAGATATGACGTCAATATTACATCAATCATACTAGTATTTTGAGGCCAAGTAGATAACTAAGACTTAGGAATTTAGCTAGAGATAGAATGATATACCTTGCCTAGCTAAATAATATAGAAGAGAGTGATGCCACTGATTTACACTTACTTGCATGTGATCGCAAAATTAGCTGGGCTAGGGTGAAGAAAAGTTAGGTAGGTAGGTAGAGAGAGAGCAGATTAGTCAATGAATCTTCGTTCATTGAATCAACACGAAATACATGCAATCAAAATTACACGACACTTGTCTAGGATATTTGGAAAACTGGAATAAGAATGGTATCAGAGAGTAGGTAAGACAATACAAAAGGAAGTTATCAGATTGTGTGATTATATTCATATGATTATGAGCAATAAACACACTCTATCACTGTGTGTTACATTAAATAAACTGATCTAATACGGAATTATATTCCACCAAAGTACCTGAATTCCACACTTATAATACTAAACAGAGACAAAGTTAAGTAGAAATGGTGATGATCAGAAAGGAAGTTGTTTAAACATGAAACAACAAAATCGATTGGATAATTTTAAGGACAACGTTGAATAATTATAGGAATATGGACAAATTATTCAGTAAGTAACAATGTAACCTAGTGAAACAACAACATTTCAGGTCAGGATAAGTTATTCAGATATCTGTGGTAAACATTCCCCAATATTCTACTTCTTTCTGAAGCTTTGTCGTGTACTAATGAAAACGATAATAGAAGCTTTTGTACTCAAACAATTGACTGGTGGGAAGGAATGGCTCTCATTGTCATTAGTCATCCGTACATAGGTCAAGCAAACACCAGTTTTTTGCAAAACACAGATAAAATAGGCTTTATTGAGGTCAAACACCTGAAGTGTTAGAAAAAGTTACTCAAAACGAATGAACATTTCACTGTTAAAGTGTGGACTTTGAAAGGGTGAAGTGAGTAACGATATATGTATCGAAAATATGTGTAATAAACAAAATTGAGCGATGAATACAAATAGATTTCAATTTATTTTGACACTGATTTCAAACAACATGATTTTAGATGATGATAACATTACCGAAATAGTCAACAGAATACTGAATACCTCACAGGCCAGAATCTGTCCTAAAGCTGAGTTGCATCCTGTTTACTGTACAACATATTATCTGGTCCAGTCACTGGTCGAAAGATACCTCACTAGTTTGGTCATTGATTGATATGGACTAGGGGACCATTGGAAAAGGGAAGAGGTATTGCAGAGGTGTTTCGTCCTAGCTTGGGATTCATCAGAAGTAGGCACTCACCACCAAGGTTTGAACCCAGGACCCTTCGCTTACAAGTCAAGCTGGTTGACCATTCAACTGCTGGGACCCTATTGAATGACCAACCCATGAATTATTACTTCCTCCACTTTGTGACCTCAGCTTGACTGACACCTACCAATATCAGTGCTGTCAAGTATTTGTCCTCACTCATGACTGGGTGAACCCCAGTTGTGACGTTTTCTCACTCATTGTATTGATTTTTTAGGGTTTGTTTGTGGGGATTTGATTGGTTTTCATTTTGACTACGGGGTCATATCAGTTAGCGAAGCATTGTAAACTGATTAGTACGGTGAGCACTTACTACTGATGAGTCCCAAACTAGGCCGAAACAGCTGTCGAGTATTCTCTGGTTTTCAGTGGTTCTCTAACTGCCATCAATCCTTGATAAAACTTGGAACAAATCAAATCACCACAAATAAATGCTTGAAGATGCCTTTTTTCAGTTAACTGTAATTGTGTATACAGATTTACGTATATCTTCAGTATCCGTTACACAGGGCATACAAAAAGAAAGGTACACCTTCAATTTTATGAGCATATATCTATAAGCCTACGTCTTAGGGGAACAGACACTTTCATCTTACTGACTCAGATGATGGAATGGACATTCTGAGATTTTTCTAAGTCATCCACAGACAGTACATTTCCATTCTCTTCAACTTCGCCAAATCAGCAGTCGCTATCAAACGCCAGTAACCAAATCCATGTATTCAGAAAGAAGCATTTATCAGTCATTCCTCGATTTGGTAACCGGATGTCTTCACTCTCTTCTTCATTTGACTACATCGTCTTTGCTTTAACTCCTTTCCCACTTCCCTATGAAGTAATTTATCTATCTATTTTTTCCAAGATTTGAGCTGAATTCATCACCTTGTTACGCAATTTATTGGGTACTCATCATACAGTTGGTTAAGGGATCCTAATATTGTTATCTGTCTGTATTACTGTAGTTTCGTTGATGGCCCTGCTTACTGTTCCAGAAACAAATCTGACCGTAGTCTGGGCGTCCAATTCATTACGTCTTCCCAAGGAGGTCATTATCTATTATGTCCAAAAAGGACTCCTTATCATGATGACATTTTTATAGCCGTTTAACGTAATTAATTTAACCATTTCTTTTGAATTTATTTACAGCAAGTCTCCCTCTAAAACGGTTAACGTGGTGTTTATTAGTTCTGGTCTGTGTAGCAGCGATCAAAACATTCAAACAGTATTACTCGAATATATTAAGTCTTCAGAAATGGGAATCATGGACTATCAACTCACAAAGACTGGTGTTAAATCATGAACAGCCTAGAAACGCTTCAATAATTTTTATTGGTGGACATCAAAGTACAGGTAGGTATGACGTTTTCATCTGTGTGTTTTAATGTATATGTCAGTTGGAGAACCATTGAAAACCAGAATGTTTTGAGCAGACGTTTCGTTCTAGTTTGAGACTCTCCAGTAATACGCGCCCGAAGGAGTTCAATCCTGAAATCTTCAGTTTTCAAGTTAATTTCACAGGCCATTGAACCACTGGAATCCTATCTAATTGATAGTCCATGAATTCCAACTTCTGCCAATTCGTTGCGTATATACATATATCGAAATGCTACTGCACATTTATTTTATTAAGGTTGGCATTACCCACTGTATTCAAAACTGAGAATATCAATTCATTAAATTGCCTGCACTACAGAACATGGCAGATTTCACTACGTATCTATACTTTGATCGCGTATTTTGTTTTATGAAGCGAGTAGATCGATAACTCGTATTTTTCTTACCACATGGAGTTGACATTTGCATCAAACTTAGGAGGGCCTAATATCAGTTATCAACTTAGTCTGATAAAAGCGCATTAGAAACGGTTTATACGGGTAGTGGGAAGTTCTAATTTTGGTAATATTTCCAGAGAAATTACTACCACACTTATGGTAAGTTGTAAGTTTGGCAATGGGCTGACAGTATTTAAAATTACTGAAAACAATGGAGTCCTGGACAGATGTTTCATTCTAGCCTAGGACTCTATAAAAGTAAACACCCTTGACTCCAGGATCTTCACATTTTAAGGGGAGCCCGTCGACCATCCCGTTTTAGTGATAATTCGTGGACAGTGTATTTCACCAGTTGGTTTCGGAGTGAAATACTCATCGGTGATATTGACTGACGTTGGCTGGTACGCAAAGGTAGGGAGAAAAAGAGCTAACAGAGATTCGAAACAGCTTTAGTGAGCAGAAATGTACGAGAGAAAAAAATAATAATACGGTAAAGAATAAGGGTTTAATGGATTTGAGAGTTCACAAAAAATAAAGGCCTCTGCACCACTGAAAATGATTATAAACCATATCACTGACAGCCTTCAGCCACTTGTCCTATGCATACCTATGTATCCCTATTTGGCTGTCTCAAGTTAACCGTCAAGGACTTCATAGATTCATGCCAGATTTCGGTTTAACCAACTTTAACTCTTTTCGATCTTAATCCTACACGGAATAACATTCTTCGACGAGGAAAGCTTCATCCAAGGCTATATGACTTCACAATTTAATTGAAAGAATTACTCTCTTGAGCCAACACTCGACACCTAACCTCAGTGTTATTCATCATTTTATGCTACTTCCCACGGGAGATAGAACGCAAACATCTGTGTTTCAAAGCAGCTAGCATGTTCATAGTTTCAACTTTCAGTGAACATGTTTTATAACCCTTAGGATGGACAGAGAGAAATAATGAGTAGTAGACACATCCCTTTGCCGATAGCCGGCTCCAGTCCTGAAGAATCTTCTGACGTTTGACAGCAGCGAAACATATGCTGAGCGTTTAGAAACTACCGCTCCTGGTGAACAGAAGACTGCATTTGTCATCATCTTAGTTTAGGAGGATAATATCATCCGTAAGATGTAAGTGCACAAGACCGTTTCCTTGTTTATCTCTAGTGAAATTGAACGAAGTACGGACGGTCAGCAACCTTGATTTATACCATTGGATGACATCACTTCAGATTAAGAATCTCCGTAAGCTGTCACATGTGTGCATATTTGAGTGATAAGCCTTAATTATTGCAAAAATATTTCTAACCACTTCTTTCATGGCCGAACACTGCCACATCACACCTCAGTGGATGAAGTAGAATTCCGCATTCAGGTCAAGAAGTATGGCAACCGTTGGAAACCGATAAGAATGTCTATATTCCTAGCTCTGACTAGCAGTTCTCTTATGAGCACCTGCTTTTGAAGAGTCCTAAATAAGACGAAAATAGCTGTCCGCTCTCCTTAGTTTTCAACGTCTCCCTAAACGATGTTGATTTGTGTTCTAACATGTAACCATAAAATCCCTGCAATTAAACACTTGAAAAACGTATGATTAATTGGTTTACACCACAATATGCAGATTTTTCACAGACATGATTTCACTAAGTTAAGACTATTGATAAAGTTTGATATTAGAATGCAGTGAACCTGGTTATCTCACATGATTCGCTATAAAATGATTGATGTAGCACTTTTTAAAGATTCAAGGTATCTGATATGCTTAAATATGTATGTTCTACTTTGAATACGCTTTGTATAGCTATGCATGCTCAGTCTATGTCTTAAAGTAAGCGTACTTTTAACCACATATTTGCACTGAAAGATTCGATTAAGATCGTGGACCTATAGATATAGGAAACTTACCTTTGCGGTCAATGTCATGTCCTTAGATTTAAGTTAATTGTTCTCTTTTTAATCGTTATATTCTTTTCACATTATATCAATTAATGTGAGGTAACTATATAACATTTATAAACAGTGTGAACACTTGTCAACAAAACACAACAACTAACAACTAGACACGTATGTGATTATTCCCAAACAAACAAACAGAATGTTAGGTGGTGCGTTTTTGTGCAGGTTTGGATTAAATTTCAATATCGTTACGAGCCAATATCAAGTTGGAGATCTCAGTAAAAATCCCCGGTGAAATTAATGTCAATCCTCACGATAACGCAGAATCTGAATATCGATCTCCAACTCAGTGATTAATAATAGGTGTATGTGCTAAAGCTGTAGTGAGAAGTCATGGCCAGTGGAGGCCAACAGTCCAAGATTGAGCAGATGCTCATCAAAGATATTTGTTGAGGGTGGTAACATATCACGAAATGACAAAGTGAGAATTCATGGGTCAGTTGGTTGAATGATCGAAGAGCTTGATTCGGTAATCTGAAGTTTTTAGGTTTAATTCTTGGTGGCGATGAGAGTTCGCATTGTTGAGGTATCCCGTGACAGGATGCAACATCTGTCCAGTGCTCCTTGCCTTTCAATGATATTCCACTCACTTCAGCCTGTGACTCAGTCTTTGATGAAACGAAATTTATCTAATGATGGGAAATATAAACTCATTAGGATGTTTTAGTTTGTGTAAATTTATACACTGTGATCAATGGAGATTCAGGTGAGTGTGAAATAAAGTCGGTATTTAAGCGTTGGTTTGTAGGGATTTGATTGATTACAGGATTTTATCATGAGCTGACATTAGTTAGAGAACCGTTGGGAAGCCTGGGAGTACAGGACAGCCGTTTCGTCAGTCTGGTTTGAGGCTCTTCATCAGTACGCACCCATGGTGTTCGAACCCAGGACCTTCTGGTTACAAGGCGAGCTCGAATACCATTAAGTCACTGGTACCCGATCCAATAGCCCTTGAATTCTAACTTCTGCCAATTGACGAAATAGCGCGACCCCTAGCCAATGTCTTCGGCGAGTATTTGTCCTCACACCCAACCTTCCGCACCCTACTGGTCACGACTTCGCACTAGAACCCCAGGTATTTACATAAATATTTAGTTCTGTTTTTATGCTTGAGAAACGTCATTCAAGAGAATGACAGAAGAGCTTTCATTCGATTATCTGAGTGTTTACCTGGAGATTTATACCTAATGAGAAGCACAAATTCACTTCTTGAAGTGTAATCACCAGATATTTTCAAGATATGGAACATTTTGTAAATACTTAAGAAAAGAATATAACATTTATTGATAACACTAACAGTGGTTGCTAATTTACTTTATCTTCCTCTCTGTTTGATGCAAGTCTTATATTGGTTTATTTTCAAATGTCTGGTCACTTTGTACTCATGTACATAAACGAAGCAGGAAAGTTATATGGGTTTGCCTTGATATGACTTTAAGCTGTAATAGATTGTTTTCGAGACGTGATAATTAGTAAATAACACTGCATAACAATACTGTGTGACTTTATCAAAATGAAAATCTTTTAAAACTTAGATATCTTGTTACTAACATTCAATAGTTATTTGTTTTGGTGACCTTCAAACTCTTGATTCAATCCCGCCTATGCCTAAAACTGATTAACTAAAGTAAACACTTGATTGGTTGAAACATTTTGTTGTAAAATATTATATATTAGTACAGAGCCTATGAAGAGGAAGTAATTGAAAAGGAATACATTACTTCGCTCAATCTGTTGTGTTTGCTAAATGCGTAAATAGGAATTTGGATACTACTAAACAAAATTTTATCGATAATGGAATTATACTCTAACACACTGCTCAAGTGTTATCCTTATATCAATTAAGGACTAGTTGTGGTTTTCATATCTTTCATATCGAATAAGTTTATTTGATATCTGGATTGTATTTCGGGTAAAATTTGTTGCTCATAACCATATCGATATGTATTCACACATCTTCCTGGCTTACTCCATGGAGTTTCAATATTGTGTCTTAATGTAATCCATCATGTATCCGGGATCGGTGTTGCCTCATTCCTGTTGCATACATTTAATACTTTGGTGGTAAGCCTCTCCATCTCCACTGAACTCTATTACTACTTAATAATTCATCCTATAGTGTGATTGCACGAAAGTGAATACAGTGTACTGACTGAACTATTTTTTACATAATTTAAAATGATGAGGTCAATCAATCCAAAGATCTCTAAATCCCTATATTGTGACAATCTAACTGACTTTGAGATATGAATTTAACCTCATGGTCATAACACAGTTTATCTCCAAATCAGTTCGTTGCCCATTTAAGGATCTGATAGATAATGTGTAATGACCGTGACGTCTGTTGTATTGGTCAGACTACTCGATCGATGTCATTTAGACTGTTGGAATTCAGAGAAATCTCGAATGCTTAAATCTGCTAAGGTAAAATATTTAGAAAAAAGCTCAGCCAAAGCACTGCATCCATTTGCACGTAATCACACATCAGGTAGAAGTACAGTAAAAATATTATAAAGTAGTGAACTTAGGTGGAAAGATTAGTAAGTCCCCGAATCTATATTCATTTGATCAACACCAATCACGTGCGATCAGAATAACGCCGCATCTGTTCCTCATATATGGTAGATAGCAATAAATAATAGGTGTGAGTGAAACTATATAAGGCAAAATGAGAAATCGTGCGAATACATCGATATCATTATGAACAGTAAATTGTTCTCGAAGCATCGCCATTCATTTATGTATACTGTATCACTGTGTATTAAGTCAAATAAATTTAACTATTTGTTATGACTGTGGGGAATTAGATGAGGACGTTGTCGCCTTGTTCTGTCTGCGCCTGACTAATATGCCTATCTGCTTGTGGTACCTTCCGATTCAATGAACCACGCAAATATCAAAAGACAAAGGCTGGCCTGTGACTGTATATTGTAGTACAACAACTACGACAAAGAACTTATTTTGGAAAACAACACATGGTATCTATACATTTTTACAACAATACAGACAGCTAACAGCATTTGAAATAATTGATCGTAATAATCAGTGACAAAGTGCGTGGGAAATGATGATATACCATTTATGCGAGATTAACAGTTGAAATAATTGTTCAGTAACAAAGTGCGTGGGATCCTATCACCTCTCCCCGTAAAACGTGTAGGACTTGCTTTTTGGATCTATTTGAGAAAGGTTTCGGAGCTCTTCTTTGTCGAGTTGACCTTCATGTGGTACTGGATAGAGTGTGATCTGTGTCTCGGGCTTCCGGCTGCGGAAGATTAAATGTATCTACTAATACTTTTAACGTGAGGTCTCGTCTCCCATTGTCGGGTCTATCTGACGCATCTCGTATATGATTCGTGTGTCTGACACATAACTGTCTTTCTACATTCACTTTGTATAAAACCCTTCCTTTCTGCCCCACTATTTGTCCTCGAATCCATCTCGGAGGTGAATAGCGAAAATCTCGTACATAAACTTGCTGATACAATTTGAAAACTCGACGTTTAGCTCTGTGATGGCGATTGAATTGGCTTTCCATTTTTTTACTTCTGCAGTCCTGCTTTACTTGCCTAGGCTTAATTGAGTCGAGGGTAGTTCTGATCTTCCGGCCAAACATAATTTCCACTGGGGATAACTGATTTGGGGCGGAAGGATTTGGTGTCGTACGATAATGCAGCAAGAATGTATCCCAAATTTCTTCTGTTGTTCCCTCCCCTTTCGTTTTTGCATAAGCACGCTTAAAGGTGTCGATGAAACGTTCAGCCTGTCCATTCGATTGGGGATGATACGGGGGGCTACGAATATGCTGAATGCCAAACAGTTTGCAGAAATCTGAGAACAGTGATGAGGTGAACTGCGATCCATTATCGGACACCGGAACATCAGGCATACCAAAACGACAGAATAGTTGACGTAGGTGGGACACTGTTGCAATTGATGTGGCAGAATGCATAGGAAATATCTCTGGCCATTTGGAATACGTGTCAACACATATTAAGAAATGCATACTATTGAATGGTCCAGCGAAGTCAACATGAACACGGGACCATGGTTTGTCCAATCGTGGCCAGGAACATAGTTCTGTCTTGCGTGGGCACTTTGATGCTTCGTGTGGTTTGAACCGTTCGCATTCTTTGTTCACTTTGCCAACGTAGGTGACACAATCATTTTATCAGAATGTCCGAATTCAATTTTTTCTATCTTCCCTCTTCTTCTCTATAGACTTCTTGAGTCAAATATTTTGGTGTTTAATGATTCTGTACCCCGAAGGCTTACAACTTCTTCTTTGCTGGATATCCAACACTTGGGGAATGCTTCTTTGGTTCTCATACAAACAGTGTAATATTAGGTGGTATGTAGCTGATGACAGTTGAGGAAATTAAGTGACACAGTTTGACAGCATAAATAAGGTATATTCTGTTTTCCTAGTCGGTCTCAAGGGAATCGCATGTATAAAGTGTACCTCAATACGGGAATAACTAAGAAAGCGTTTTAGCCTAATTCGTTATACTTACTGTCACGTCTACATTCAAGTGTTTTGTGAGTTGGATATTTTTTCACAAGCTCTGAAGGATGATATTCATGTACTTGTGATTCCTGAGCTGAATGGTTTGCTTACAAAGCTTTCACTGTCTTTTTAGACAACAGCACTTCAGAGCATACTTCAGTTTTAAGTGAGCGTGAACGCTCACCTCAAAACGCTCATTTAGAATTCTTTTCCACGAATTTATCAGTCGTCTCTCGAGGTAACCTTGGATGAGGTTGATTTGGTGACGTAAGTGCTGAAGATGTTTTCCTAGAAAGACACCGAAAGCCTTTCAGATAAACTGTCGATTGACCGAAGGAAATCACATCATAGACAGCTTCAGTAATGTTCAAACAAGAGTAATGCGATATTCCATGTTGAGAATCAAGAATCTTCTTCACGGATGACTTTGATTCATTCTTAGTGTCCTTTATAGTCAATACAGTGGAATGTTGGATAAACTGACACAAGAAGTTTGAAAATATGAATACAGATTTATATACTGGTCACAATAGGAATATTATGTATATTTAAAGTGCAAAACAAGAAAGTCAGGCATCTAAAAGAGAGATATTATAAATTTTCATACATTAGCGGCAGTTTCACTCCTTCCATCAGTTCAACCAATTCAACTAATGGAGTTTTCAGTGACAGATAAATGAACTTCAAGGAGAGAAATTCAGGTGTACCAACGTGGATAGTTCATAAAAAAACGTGATAGGCAGAATAAATTTTGAGAGTTAACACTACCCATCCTGTTAGATACACCCAGGTTCTCTGAGTTGAGAGAAAATTATGATCCAATAAAGAAATCAGCGTTAGGCGTGTTTGCTTATTTTAAACTGTTCCAAAACAATTATCTTGAAGTCGTCTATTAGTCATATTCGATTCAAATCAGTCCATCTTACTTGCATCGGTGGTTCAGCTTTAGAATGCTTACTAACCACGTGTATATTCCGAGGCTTAGTCGCCAGCCGATGCACTTTTCGGCCTCGATAAGCCGGTAGTAAAGTTGATGAAGAAGGAAGGTTGGCAGTGACACCGGGGACTGAACCCCACAAAAATAAAACCGCTGCTACTTATACTTAAAAGCTTTAGTTTGAAGACCTATGTTCCACCCGGAACGTAAAGGAATAAAATAAAAATAATAAGAATCCGTCTCACTGTGAAAGATTTCATCATGACTTGAAGAAAATCCAACATTTCTATATCAAACAGCCTTGAAAGTTTACCTTTGCCAACTAGTGTCAGTGGATTTAAGTCTGAATAATGACTCTCTTTCTTCTTCTGCTTGAATGATTGGTGATTTAGGTACTGGACTAATGCGTATCCTTTTGGATGTTCATCCATTGATACGATGTGGTCCTGAACCTATTATAACTTGGGAAATAATGAATTTCAGGAAATCAATGAAAGCATACATGAATAAGTTAGAAGCGGCTGGAGTTACTTCACGTGTTATCGATGAGGCGACAGCTGGATTCATAGTTTCAGTGGTTGAGAATATGGGCCCGCCAGCTGAACGACTATGCCATAAACAACCTGGAATATATTATTATCTACGTGAATTAGGTGACCTTTTCCACGAAGCTAAATTTATCCATATGATTCGAGATGGCAGAGCTTCAGTATTGTCAACTATCACGTAAGTTGAAACAAAAAATTATTGAATCTTATTAAAGTTGTCACTGTTATCATGATTAGCGACGCGTCGTACAGAATAGATTGAAATGTAGTGAAATTCTATTTCGTCATCCTATAGGCGTATTAACAATGGATAATAATGGTTGCCATTTCATCATCATACTCTACCATCTATTTATAGAAAACCTACCTAGACAGGACAGTATCTTAATTATCACAGTTTATACCCTATTCCGTACAAAAGAGTCTTAGTAAGGTGCCTCATCAATAGTATCCAACTAATATGCACTAATGACACATATGGTGATGAAGAAAGGAAATCCTACTTATTTTCTCAATTTGAATGTACTTATGGACACACATAGAGACGACTCATCAATCTCTGCAAGTAAGGGCTTCAGAGCATATTTATAAATGGCACCAAGAGCAAATTGAATTTTTGGAACCCATTGCGAAATATATTACAGAGACAGGAGACAAAATTGATGTTTACAAGTCTTTTAAACATATCAATAAAACGTGTTTGGGGCATATCCTGTAGTATGTAGTAATCCTGGCAATTAGGAAGTTTAAACCACCTTTATGCGTTCAAAGACAATTCGTCATCACACTAAACTTTCCTTGGATAACTTTGTCTTGATACCAAGATGGATAACATATAGCCTGTTTTATTTGGTTTAGTGATCTTCATTGTTATTGTGACCGTCTTTCTAGCTTGATCTAAATTTATTTTCTCACCACTTTACTCTTCACTAATACCATAAATATTCCTGTAAGAAGTCTACCTGCGATCAGATTGTTCGAAATATGTTGTGCAAATGCATTACACGATTCAGAGGAAATGCGTCTTCTTGTCGTTTTGTTATTTTTCTGTTAGATAAATGTAGAACAGCCTATAGAAGCTGAAGCTAATACCGGCAGTACTCACAACACTAAGAGTGAATAACCGATGCTTTTACGAAAATTTGATTCTTCGTGATAGTCTAGATTCAGCCCCTGAGAATTATCGTTTTAATAGTTTGATAAATGACTAACAATTCTCATGATTATTCGCAATAAACTCATGAATTTAATCAATGATGCCTTTGAAGTACTTCAAAAACCAAGTTGGTTGTAAATTGATAATCCTGTGTGGTAACATGATTTATATAACCGATATGAGAAATAGTTGATATGCATAAGATAAGGTATTTTATTGACTGATTAACTTGTGTAGTTGTATTTAATTGAATTAAACGGTTTTCGTTGGTTAAAATGTACAGGGTGATTGAGAGAAGTCCACCGCTACACTCTAATGAAGAAAACTCCCACCTACTTAATCCACTCACAATAGTACAACTTCATTATACATTTAAAACAGGATTTTATTTTAATGGCAGATGGTATCTGAAAGGTATTCTTAGAAAAAGAAGACGTTTTACATTTTTTGTATTTAGTGGGTGTTGATCATTAGCGAAATCCAGATATGGTGCCAGAAGACAACAAACGAAATGTTTATTTGATATTCACATGTAATGAGATTATGTATACCACGTATTTAAATGGTCATTTGTACAGATCTTCCGTCTTGTGCTGCTTCTGCTCTTCGTACTGTGTTCCTTTGTCTTCTTTTTGTATCTCCTATGCCTTGCCGCAATACGGTTCTTTTCCTCTGACGTCAAATCTATCTGTCAGCTGGTAGGAATCTCTTTTCACACCACTGATAGGTTTTGTCAGTCTCAGATGCCGTACAGAATATGCATGTCATCCTATTTCGGACTCATCAGCTGCATGTACCAGGAATTCACATAGACTGGTTCTTTTTCCACTGGAATCCTAAAGTTATGATTAACTTGGGATTGCAGGCACATCGAAGTGACAAGTCATAAAAAGAACAAAAAATGCATTCTGAATTTCCCCATCCATCTAATGGCATCATGTTAATTTTCAGATATCAATAAAGTTTCCTTGCTAGGAGCCAGTAATTCAGCACACACTGAACATATCATCCCTATACAACCAATCGACAGGAAGTAAGTGATGCAACTCGATAGTGCAACCGTGATACTTTGACATATACACTAACAGTCATGATTTGCTTTCAGATAATTAGTATTAACTAACCCCAGTACCATGTTTTAGTCGAAAAGTCGACTCACAGTTTACAGCTGACAAACCGGTGGAAGCTATCAAGTTATGGGAGAATATTACTCGGCAAATGATTGATGACTGTAAATATATTGGTGCAAAACGTTGTCTAACTGTACGATATGAATGTCTTGTATTGGAACCAGAAGTTCAGTTACGAAGAATTCTCAGTAAGTTCACACTTATCGTATTCTTTTTACAATGATGGGGTAATTTGCAATATGATACCACCGATAAATCTCGAATTTTAACCACGGTAAAATAAGTTATTTCTTTATTTATACCATCCCATGAATGCCCAGATTTAACTTAATTCTACCTTATTTTTCGAAGCTCATTTCTTCTCACATACTCACGACGAAAATTTTAAAGAGTTGAAACTCTATACACGTAAACGAGCTGAAGCCACTACTAACTATTAACAAATGATGAGAAGCAACACAGAAGAAAGATAAAAATAGGCATAGAAATTATGTGCTACTATCTCCATATTCAAGTCTACTAAAGATGCGAGTTTGAAAATGTCTATGTTAAGAAGAATGTTTTACAAGAATACTGAAAGCCAAGTAACATCCCGAGAACGATGGGTAGAACGCTGGACAGCACATACCATAGATACATTCAACTAGTTTACTACTGTATTATACTTGCCCAAAAATTAACTTCTGCCTCAGTGAGAAGTAGACAATGCTCGTTCAAATCTAGTCAAGGTTCAAAAATATGTCTGAAATCTGAGATGAGGGAAAGCGATTTATTTGAAATTATGCAGCTGTATAGTGGCCTTAATTGAATCACTGAACACGGTTTTAGCAAGTACGTATTTTCGATAAATTTTCAACAGGCATCACATTTATACAATGGTGAAATATTAGTCATAGGTACTTGAATTAATGTTGTTAATAAGATGTAAAGGGATGTGAATTAATGGATAACAATCAAGGTGATCATAAAAGTAACAAGGATAAATTCATTCAAGTGTTTACATAATCTAGGCAACGGTGAGTGAATAGGTAGAATGGGTATACTAGTAGGGGTAGCGAGGAAAATAACTATTGTCACATAGAGATTAGATAGTATAGTTATAAAATGTGAAACCGAGATTAAAATGAACAACTACAGCAAAGCATAATATTGGTAATATGGTTATCATTACAAATAATAATCAAATAATAATATAATATTTATGGTTATCCGGTGTCACTGGGAGAGATAAATGTTTTGGGTTGGGGTGAAGATCAAGTGAGGGAGAACAGACAGACTAGGTTTAAAAATCTTAACGTTGACTGTCTCAGTTAGGCTTAGCAACCGAAGATATACCAACCTAGGGAGTTAATGTGGCACCCTGTCGCCAATCTTGTGCTTCTTGTCCGCCAAATGTGCCAGTATGGGAATTCCAACTGGCTTTATGACTCCTCTAACTAGCCATGTTGTACAATGCTCCGGAAGGAAATGACAGGCTTGCCAAGTCTTTCTACCTATGTAACTGTCTACGCATGAACAGTTAACTTTAAAAATGAACACTGAAGTTGAATCATAGTTTTAGTTATGCCGCCTATAGTTGTTCGCTAGAGATGCTCGAATAAGTATTTTTATTTGAGCGTCAAAGAAATAAATTTGTTGTAGACGGAAAGGCTGGATAGTCTTGGCGCAAACCAACCAGGAACCGATTGTGCAAAAAATAAGCAGGAAGAAATGGAGATGGATTGGCTATACTACGAGGAAACCATCAAATGATATCACTAGACAAGCCCTTGATTGGAACCCGAACCACACAATTATATCAATTATCAATTATATCTGTAATGCAACACATCGATGTCACTTGTGAGACTATATTGCAAGACTGCTTTTTACCAACTCCTAGTCTTCCAACAAAGAATGCAGTGGAAACCGAAGTTATACAAACCACAAGAGTTTGGTAGCCTGACACCATAAACAGCAGTCAAGAAAGCAAACATAGGTGCTTGATACTATATACTAATGATTGACTGACACGTGCACTTGGATACCACTCACACCAAACAGTAGTGTTTGCTAGCCAGCAGAATCGAAGTGGTTTAAACACTAGACAACTGTTTCCATCTCAAAAGGATGAAGCTCATCAGTACTGTATTCGATTCAACTCAACTCGGAGAATCAAATTAGTTCAAATCGCCCGAATTTTCGCTAGTTACTTGGCAAAACAGATAATAAGTCAAAGTAAATTCGAGGTTTACTAATTAATTAGTCATTTTCAATTTTTACACAACCTGAGGAAATGAAATTTCACCTCAACTTTCTTTGGAAACTAAAATTATTTAGATAATAATATGTGATCTTCTTCATATCATTAATGGCAGTCAAGAAAACTGTTATATAGACCTACTATTTTGAAATACTGCATTTATCTCTAAAGTAGAGTGCTGTTTGCATTCCCCACTGCACGCTCATGACTCTGGAACACTACTGGTTGTTGAATCTTTTAACTTATCAATGTAATTATTGTCTCTCAATGCCATTTAAAGCATATATATATATATATATATATAAATGCAACCCTTTTCGTTGTTGATTAGAGACAGTAAAAGTTGTTTAGGTCAACGGTCTCTATTTGTGTCTTCTTGCGTCTCGGGTTCAGTGGTATTGCATCGTGTCGTTGTTCACGCTAAATGTAAGCTCAGGAATTTGATGGGCAGGAAATTCGTCAGCACACACTACTAAGTGCATTAATGGTCATATTATAGACTAGCATAAATATATTTTGTCGAATATCAATGCAGTGACTGTTCGGTGTTTACAGTACCACGATTCGGCTGGTAAACATTACTACTATCTATTTACTAATGTGAAACAGTTAGTAGTATGTAGCGTCAAGCAATTTTACCTCCTTTGTTAAAGGGATAAAATGGCTGAACACGCTAGTCATCTCACCTATTTTGGAGGTTGCATCAGCTGAAATAGATGAGTTGCCTAGAAGTCTCAGCAAGCACAGAAAAGTCATGCTTGGTGTATGTGCATAGATTTTGATACCAGAGAGATCAAAGTCAAGCCCACTATTAAAATATGTGTGTTTGTCACAGTGATTGCCTCCATTCTAACTTATATCTATGAGAAATGGTTCTTAAAACAGAGAAAATTAAAGGGATCACATCAAAATATGCCACAAATATATAAAGTTCCTTGTTGTTGGGCTTAACCATTTAGCAGAGTGGAGGTTATCTCTTTGGAGTTCTCGAGATTATTGATGACATGGCATGAAACTTTAACCAGTCATTGTATTATCCAACCACATATCTGCATTTTTACTGCGTTATTTTCTAGTCTATTTCTCTTCTTTATCTTCTGTTTCTGAAGTATCAATTTGTAATATGTCCCACATTAATCTATCATCCAGCCACTTAGTAGGTCAATATTAAGCCACGTTAATGAAAATATTCCCCACACTGCCCGAGTTGAGTGATGTTAAATAAGTAAATGTTTAGATTGATTCTCACTTCCAAACAGCATTTCACTAATACATCAACCATTTAGAGGGGAAGTGCTTGACACAGTAGATGTTAGCAGTGGATTTCATATCTCATTCGGTTTGATTAAGATATGTAAAGATGATAGGATAATACGGCTTTTGTATACCCTTCCACATCTGTGCTAAGCCAAAATATGAAGTTATAATGCCTTTTGGATAATTCATGTAGCGAAGGTAACTAGAGGTTCCACCTTCATCGAGTTATCGAAATTCGATCTACGAAAAAGCTATCAACACCGGCGTCAGCACAATAAGAGTTTTCGGATGATTTAAAAGTGAAGTTTAATAAACTTTGAAAGAATAATTAAATTTTTATTTGACATGTTTGAAAAGTCACCTGAATGTTTAGAAACTGCAATCCTTATTTATAAGTAGGTCGACGAATCAGTGATAAGATGTTCACCAATCTCGCATTTGGTACAGGTTCAGCTCCCAGCCTACCCACTCTCAAACTGTCTAGTTTACTAACCAGTAGTAGGCTCGAAAATGAATGGCTATCAAGCACATGATTATCAGTCTCCACTCCCCCTGTCGGCAGAAGCAAAACCACTATAATGGGAACCTCAAAGCTTGAATCCCTATGTTCTCCTTAGAAAGCAAAAATCGAAAAGGTTATCACATGTACAGCTAGATTTGTGATATTGCACATATCAAATTTACGTTCTTAATGTCAACTCGCAAAGCATTTTTCTCACAGATGCTACAATCTCTGTTTTTATACGCAGGATTTCTACATCTAAAATGGGATCCATCGCTACTGAAGCATGATAAATTGGTGAATAAAACTTCTAAAATCAGCTCGTAAGTAATTATATGTAGTAGTATCACTATTGTCATTATTTTAGCTATTTATCAGGTGAACGCTAATTCATTGGATTATGGGTTTTTGTAAAGGTATGGGTGAGATTCAATGCAGATTTCATCATGAATCATTATCAGTTGAAGAGATCCTTGAAAAACAGAGGGAGCCAGACAGTTATGTTATCTTGGTTTGGCCCTCTTTAGCATTGAGCACCCATAACTCCACCACAGACGGAACCAGGGAAGCTTAAGATTAATGCTGTAATCAAATCTGAAATCAAAAATCTTAATGCTATGTATAACCATACAGTTTTGTCATGCAAATCTCCTATAAGCATGTGGAAACTTTTCAATGAAATTACTGGCAGTAGTAAGCGATGTAATGTTTTTCCCTCTTATTATGTCAATGCTCTTAATCAGTCTTTTATACGCTCTCCTTCTACTAAAACTGCTTCTAACGTTAATAATCATGTAGCTGATAACTTTCATGACTTTAATACTCTCGATGCTCTAAAATGACGTTAAACGCTTAAGCCCTCACGTGACCTTGGCCCTGATAAGTACCTGCATATGTTCTAAAACAGTGTGCAGATGCTTGATGTTCCCCACTAACTAACATCCTAAATGCTTCTTTCTCCGAAAACGTTGTACCTGTTCCATGGAAAGACATTAAAATGGTTCCTGTCCCTAAACCTGCAAACAGCAAGAACGTTAAGTTCAGACCCATTGCCATCACTTCTCCGATTCTAAGGCTTATGGAAAAACTAGTACTTCTTAAACTTGAACCCTCCCTTAAAAACCTTGCACACCCCAAACAATTTGCCTATAGACAGGGTAGGAGCACTTTAGACGCCACAGTCGTCTTACACAACAGTATCGTCTAATCATTAGATAAAGGTGCCGAATACGCCTGCTGCACTTTTCTCGACTTCCCTTCTGCTTTCAACTCCGTACCTAGATGTCTCTTGCTAAATAAGCTCTCTATGACACAAACTGAGTCCTGGGTCACAAACTCGTTGCATTCCTACTTCTCTAACGGAATGCATTACACTGTAAACAAAAGTAAATCCTCCTTTGCTGTGCTCACTGAAGCTGGTGTCCCCCAAGGTGCTATACTTTCCCCACTTCTCTTTACTTTCTTTCTACATGACCTACCATCTTCGAAAGACATTAATTTTGTCAAATATGCTGATGACCTAACTGTATCTTTGCCTATCAAATGTCAGTGACTGCACTAAACTAAACGGCTTTTTATCAGAAGTCAGCCAATGGTCCAGGGAAAACGGTCTCGCCTTAAACCCCTCTAAATGCCAAACAGTTAATTTCACCTTTAGGCATAAATCTGACCTAAACAAACTGGTTAGCACTCACGAGGTGTGCAATCTTAATGGCACTGAAATTGAAACCAAGTCAGAAATTAAATAAATAGGCGTCATTCTATCTGCTGAACTTTCCTGGTCGTCTCATATCTTGATGATTACTAAGAAAATATTCCGTCTTACCTTCTACATCAAGAAGTTAAGACATTCTGGAATAATCCAACCCTTACTGCTACAATTCGTTAACTCCCATATTCTGCCTATTATTCTCTATTGCTCCCCTTAGTTTTTCCTGGGCTACTGAAGAAAGACTATACCTTATTATGCAGGATGTTGAAGGTTGTCAGCAGGGTAAGCTACGAGCCACTTAACCAGCTTGTTAATATTGTGGTTGACAAGCACATGGACTCATGTGAAAAATGGGCTAAATCCATTTTATCTAACTCACACCACTTTTTTTCATTCACAACTCTCCCGTTGTATCTCATCAGACATAACCAGGAGCCTATATAGAAAACTATATGCTCGCACTAGCTAGTACAAAAACTCAACCATACTCTACTTGGCTCGTTCGTGTTCTTTGCAATAAAGAAAGCATTAAGTTTGAAACCTATAACTTATTAAATAGTCAGCAGAACAATTGGATCTCGTCTTTCCAGCTCGTATCATTTATAAGTACAACGTTTTATTTCTTTCTTTTCCTTTTCTCCCTCTCTTTTTTTCTGTTATGTGCTGCTTTGTTTCTTTCTTCCTTAGTAACTCTGTTAAAACATTCTTCTTCGTTCTTTCACACTCTGTATATCTCGACCTTTTGTTACCCCTTACGCCAGTAAATATGCTAGTATCTACTTTTCTAACACCCTTAAACACTCTGTTCAATTTTAGCTTTGCTACCGACATACAAACATTTTGTTGTCATAATGAACTGAGATTACCTTAATCTATGTAGAATTTTATTTATTGATAATGTACTAACTGGAGGCAATACTGTAGTAAAGTGCTGAGAATTCCACTCTGTATCACAAGTACTGTTTTGGAATAAAGCAAATTATTATTATCATTAAACAATTCATGAGTAGTCAGCGAGCTCAGTCTTATATACTGAAGTCCTCGGGTTCAGTCCATGTTGGGGTTGTGAATGTGGAGTGCTGAAGAGCTCTAAATGAAGACAGAATCGTTGTCTGGTTCTCCTCGATGTTCGTTCTTGACGAAACAAGTTCAAATCCATACAAAACGTATGACCTAAAGATCTTGAGTCCAACCAGTAAAGAATAGTGCTGGATTTAGGAAAGCTGACATTATTCATGCTACATTACGATGAAACTCCCAGTTGCGTGTATAAAATTAAAAATGGGAAAACTGTAGCTGAAAAAGGACTTTTTGATTCATTGTTTAGATGTTTCAGATATTGTGCACTATCTACATGTGAGTTGTACTACATCACTGGATAACTCCAGACTTACAGCTCAACTTTGTGTATATTTTGTTTAGTATGGAGGCGAGTACAGTACAGTTTATCAAGCCAATACATATAAAGTCACTGGATTTATGGACAAAGAATAATTCCGTTATTCCACAGGCTATCCTTCGAAATTTTCATAATTATACAACTTTACTTGATGAGATGGGTTATTCAAGCAAACAAATCCCACCAAATTATAAGCAGTTATGTAAACTTTGATGTATATCCATTAATAAAAAAGCTTTTGTAAATAACGTACCTGTCTTTTTTATCCCGTACTTGTGTTAAATAAAGTTCAAGGAAGATGATTTTGTATTCCGCTAAACTGAGGAAGTTCACTGTTCTCAAGTCTAACAGAAGAACGATATAGGAGGTTATTGTCACTACAATGACTGTAAACGAAACTTGCAGTGTCTTAATCAGCGAACCTTAATACATAAACTACGCAAGCCTGAAGTCTTTTGTAGAGTAAGAAAATAGGTAAATGCTGCCTTTTTCCGTTGATCAAACACTAACAAGTGTCATACGTCCATTTCATTCGTTTCCCACAGACTGAATCCGGTCAGTCAAGTTTGCAATGTGGCCACCATCATGTCAGGCAGCTCACCATCACGATACCCTCAGGATTGTTTTTATTATATTTTTGGAGGTGGCCAAAAGAAAGCCTTAACTACACCTAGGTTGCATGGACACTCCAGTAAGGTGTATTTGCAACCTTGAAGTAGCTCATGTCTCTTCTATGATTAGATCCTGTATCACCCACTAAGTGCTGCATTTAGAGATGCTACCACTTAGCTAATCAGGTTAGCGATTGATCTCCTATGTGACGGTACTAGATACTTTAATTGAACACTAACCAGTTTCATACGTCTAGTCCTTTGTTTACTAGCGTTTTTCTTTGTAACAGTACTCTGACACTGGAAAATTTGCAAAGCAAATAGTATAGTATTAGACAGGAATAGAATATTTGAAGGAGAAACTTGATATGACAAACAACAAAAGACTGGTGTCAGAGTGAGTGTAAGCGCAATATCGCTTGAAATTAAGTCACGCGTAGATAAAGGCTATCCCGGTCCAGAACAAACAAGAAGCCGGTCACTGTTTCTACGGTACTATTAATAAACAAATCAATAATTATATATACAACAAACCTTAACGGTTTCAAGAGTACAAAGCACAATGCTTAACAGAAAGCAAGGTACCGCTATCAGAGCGGAATAACGTTAAAACCAAAATTGCGAACTAGCCGGAACCAGACACGACCGTTCAGGTAAGCAGTCAGTAGAAGAATGAACCCAAGTAAGGTATGGCATAAAACAGAGAGCGTTTAAGAGAGATAGACCGAGCATAGGCACAAAGATAGAATTTAATTGGCTACTTAACCAGGTAGGAAAATACAGATGAAAATCAATAAATAAGATAAACTCGACAGAATAGTACAAAGTTAGACATGGGTCAGCAAAATTAACAGTTCACAAAATACTCTGATTGGGCCATGAGTTCAACTGTCTGACTAAACGGATCGAGGTAAAAACACATATACACAGTTCATTAAACAAGCAGGGATAGACACGTTAGGCATGGATAATTGGGTTGCAACAACGCTAGGCTGATCCGGGACAGGTTGACTTGATTCAAGGATGGGAATAGAATTGATCTTACACCGGCCCCCAAAATCCGACTAGGATTTTATGAATCATGTTATACAGAATAACCCTCGTGCCCGGCTCTCTTACTAATGACATCCCTCTAGTAGACATATCTTACGTATATCGCGCTTCACCTCGCCGTTTCTCGTTCTTATTTTAACCGTTCTGACAAGTTCGTCCGCGGATTGCTCGCATTCCGCAATAACTCCTCGCGGCCAACGCCTAGCCAACCATCTTGCCACCACAGAAATCGTAATGCTCCTCGATCGTCTACTGGCACCTTCACTTGCATAAACATATCAGCTATGTCCGCGACTACACCAATAGGCTTTTCTCGAAAGCGCAACAGAGCACCAACAAGCTCGGCAATCGTATCAGGTCCTTGATATAGCTTATCGTTCAAAGAATAACCTCTAAAGTTTGCGGCGCAATCTATAACTAATCTCAGTTTATCTGGCTTTTTCGGCTTCATAACGGGATGATGTGGAAGATACCACCTCGAACGATAGTTCGCTGCTAGCTGCTCTGGGGGTACCGGAAGGGCATAACCATTTTTTAACATCGTATTTATCCCATCCACATATCGTGCTAAAAGGTTCTTGTCACACGATAACCTCTGTTTCAGATTGAGTAACGGCTTTATGGCGACTACATAATTATTGTCCGTTACCTTTGTTGGATCTTCCCATGGCAAGGGAATGATGTAATGCCTTTTCTAAGACGGTGCTTTGAGTAACAAACTCGATTGCCTTACGATCTTCAATAGAAAATGAGCCTTCGTTTTCTTCAGTATCCTTAAGCTCAGCTTCATGTAGACTTCTGATGTCGCCTTTGATACTGTCTTCGCTGATTCGAGCGTAATTGACAGTGCCTCTTTTCGTATTTCCATGAGTTTCCGTTCGTCGTCCTCGGCTAACTTCACATGCAGCTCGGCCATTTCGACATCATGTCTAGCCTTTAGCAACTTTATCTCTCTAACTCTAACTCCTGTCGAAGCTGTTTCTCTTTTAGCTGCGCCTTAGTAGCGACGACTTAGCACTAGTTACTCGCGATAATGATAATTTCGAACTACTGACATGAGAGCCGGGGCACGAAAGATTATCAACATGATCATTTATACGAACGGGGACTTGCCGACTCTCCGACTGCTGCTCCGAAATTTGCTTCCCTGATCTGGTTTGCATTGTTCCAAAGAAAATGTATTTTCAACAACGTTGCGTGCTGCCAATTCACCACAGTTTCTTCTGGACGAACGTTCAGTACTGACCAGTTCAGTACGGTCTTTCCTGTTGACGTTGAGTACTGACCAATTCAGTACGGTCTCGATCCGTTTGACGTTGAGTACTGACCAATTCAGTACGGTCTCGATCCCTTTAGCGTTAAGTACTGACCAGTTCAGTAAAGTCTCGATCCGTTTAGCGTTAAGTACTGACCAGTTCAGTACGGTCTCGATCCGTTTAGCGTCAAGTACTACGTTACGTACTCCGTTAAGTACTGACCTAAACGGATCGAGACCGTCTGAACTGGTCAGTACTTAACGCTAAACGGATCGAGCTTTACTGAACTGGTCAGTACTTAACGCATTGTGCTTTGTACTCTTGAACGTTAAGTACTGTAAGCGCAATATCGCTTGAAATTAAGTCACGCGTAGATAAAGGCTATCCCGGTCCAGAACAAACAAGAAGCCGGTCACTGTTTCTACGGTACTATTAATAAACAAATCAATAATTATATATACAACAAACCTTAACGGTTTCAAGAGTACAAAGCACAATGCTTAACAGAAAGCAAGGTACCGCTATCAGAGCGGAATAACGTTAAAACCAAAATTGCGAACTAGCCGGAACCAGACACGACCGTTCAGGTAAGCAGTCAGTAGAAGAATGAACCCAAGTAAGGTATGGCATAAAACAGAGAGCGTTTAAGAGAGATAGACCGAGCATAGGCACAAAGATAGAATTTAATTGGCTACTTAACCAGGTAGGAAAATACAGATGAAAATCAATAAATAAGATAAACTCGACAGAATAGTACAAAGTTAGACATGGGTCAGCAAAATTAACAGTTCACAAAATACTCTGATTGGGCCATGAGTTCAACTGTCTGACTAAACGGATCGAGGTAAAAACACATATACACAGTTCATTAAACAAGAGGGGATAGACACGTTAGGCATTGATAATTGGGTTGCAACAACGCTAGGCTGATCCGGGACAGGTTGCCTTGATTCAAGGATGGGAATAGAATTGATCTTACAGTGAGTGTGCTGTGCATCACAGGGGATGACTGTGGCATGAAGTGGATGAAAACATCAATCTATCATTATTGAATAAAAGTGTTCAAGGACATAAATCCTATAAAAATAATGAAATGGAGAACACTTAATTGAATTTCAGAGATATTTCTTATAAGGATCTTTCTGAAAGTTTCACACAGACTTATTAATAAAAGTGACAAGTAGTAATAATGAAAAGAGCAACCCTTAGTAAGAATAAAAATTTTAAATCCTTTCTCCTGTGAATAATTCCTTCAAAAAGTGGATCTGAAATAACAAAAAGACCCACCGGGATAAAAAGAATTTATTCTACTTCGTTAATCAGTATCCTATCAAAAGCAAACAACATGAAGTATGAAAGCGAATAGTCTCAATAATAGCATATTTACATATCTCAAATGAGTTCAGATTAAATGCTGAACAGAATTTAAAAATAGTCATCGAATACACATGAATCAAAGTGTCGACTTAATTAAATAATAAAATATTTACCTACCTATTATATGTGTATTATGATCGACATTTCTTTATTGAAACAAATTACGGGGGAAGCAGGAGTACCAACAAGACGCTGTAGCACATAAATCAGAAGATAATTTAAGACATTACAAAGTCCATGGTTAAAGTCTGAATCAGATATGAAAATCATAACTTATGAGTTCAGATCATTTAGTTGCAAAATGGAAAATGTGAACTATGCTGCTAAATGAATTATGATGTAACGAAGTAAGAGTCAAGAGAGAACAACATCTACATTTTATACAGGACTTTATACTCAACCACTGTTAAAAGTCTAGTCACGGAGATTCAGAGAGAGAGAGACAGGATTACTATTGACTTGGAATACATAATTCTGGTACTAGCCGTCTGCTAGCAATGCGATGGTAACTCCAGTCTGTAAGAGAATTCATCTTATTTATTTTTCGACTTGTTATTTTGAGGAAATTCAATATGTAGATATGATAGAGAAGATTTGTAGCTCAGGTGGATGATTTTGATTTGGTTGTGTTCTCTGAGATGGATAGTTGATTCCCAAAGCTTTCATCACCCTTCTAGGTGACATCTTCAGCGCATACTTCAATTTGTTGAAGTGAGATTTTAGATTTCTCCACGAGTTTATTAATCATCTCTCCTGGTGACCTTGAACGTGATTGATTGTTTTTGTGTGTTTTCATACCTTCTAGGTTACTTGTATTGGAACTGATTGTTTCTTTGACTTGAATTTTGACCCTTTGTGTGTAAAGTTTATTTCTTATCGGTGGATAAATTTTGTCTATCTCGATGTGTCTGTTGATTGATGATTCACTGGAATGCCAAGCTTCTAAAAATTCTCTAGCATTCTTGTTGTTTCCTCTGTCTAATATCTCAATGTAGGTTGTCCTAGTCGAATTGATGTCCGTGGTTGTCTGTGTGTAGTGATATGAGGGAGTGGATATTCAAGATAGCAAGGATTCATTGCAGCACTCCCATCTTAAGGAAGATTGAAGAAAAAGATCTCATGAACGTCTTCCAAAAGAATGGATATCCACTTAACTTCATGAAAAGACATATACCCCCAAGCCAACCTATCAAACCAAAAGCACCCAAGGAGAGCACAAAGAAAATCACCCTACCATATATAAAGGATGCCTCAGAAATCACTACAAGACTCTTCAAACCTTCAGGAATTGACGTCGTACACAAACCGACAAAGGCACTTCACTCAATTCTATGTCAACCAAAAGACTCAACAGAAAACGAAGATAAAACCAACATCATCTACAAAATAAATTGTAACAACTACGAAAAACACTGCATTGGTCAAAGTGGATGTCCCCTTTGTCTTCGTATCCACGAACATAAACTAGCCGTCAAAAGACATGATATCCACTCCCTCATATCACTACACACAGACAACCACGGACATCAATTCGACTAGGACAACCTACGATGAGATATTAGACAGAGGAAACAACAAGAATGCTAGAGAATTTTTAGAAGCTTGGCATTCCAGTGAATCATCAATCAACAGACACATCGAGATAGACAAAATTTATCCACCGATAAGAAATAAACTTTACACACAAAGGGTCAACGTTCAAGTCAAAGAAACAATCAGTTCCAATACAAGTAACCTAGAAGGTATGAAAACACACGAAAACTATCAATCACGCCCAAGGTCATCAGGAGATGTGCGTCGACGGCACAGTGCTCCTAGGTTCGATCCCCTACCGACGCACACCAGATATCTATGGTTTGCCTTCGAAATTTGGGCTTCGGATATCACATGCTGAAAATTCCACACCTGTACCAAAAATACGGTGTGGAATAAAGCTGTAATGAAAAAGAAGATTGATAAACTCGTTGAGAAATCTAAAATCTCACTTCAACAAATTGAAGTATGCGCTGAAGATGTCACCTAGAAGGGTGATGAAAGCTTCGGGAATCAACTATCCATCTCAGAGAACACAACCAAATCAAAATCATCCACCTGAGCTACAAATCTTCTCTATCTTATCTAGAAATTAAACTTCATCACCTTTAAATTCTTCGGAAGATATTCCAGTCTCACTGGTTTATACTTCGCTGCCTCTGTCTAACAAACTCATTATTCATATTAACGTTAATATCACATACAACAACACGGAACAAAATGACTACTTTTTTATTCGTCTTTAACTATGAACTTATGATCAGTCGTGAACTTTAACAACTGTATTCATTCCATTCCAACGGGAACTCAAAAAGAATGTGTATTAAGTATTTTTCCAAACTCAAAATTATCTAGATTTTAGGTGCAGGTATTATCCAACTAATATGCATTCTGAATACCAATGGATACTAAAGATAATACTACACACATTATCCATATTGCAAACACAATCTGACCAGAAATTTCAACATGTCACGTTTCCCTTTTTGTTCTAAGAATCTTTAAAGAGTAAATTCAACCTAATGAAACTTTAGTATTGAGCCTCGAATACTTTCGTAATTACATAGATTTCGTATAGAAGTGTGTATCAACGTTGGGTCATAAAACTCACGAAGGTAAGTCTAAATGATTTGAAAAAGTTTTCGAAATTTAGTTCCAGTGTGGGTTGAATGAGTGAATGTTCTGAAGCAGAAGGAGAGGAAGGGGACAGAAGGTTCACTGAAATGAAAATCTGATAATCCTGGAAAATCGCTTCGGATATAGGGGAGGCTTTATCAATATATAACACAAAGTCAGAACATTGTGTACAAAAGCAATCTGTGCGATCTCTTCTTCCATACCATGGTACTGATTTTTCCATGTAATTCACAAAATCGTTCTCATTCTTTATTCCATGTTCCATTTCTGTTTTATTTTATTTTGCTTTATTTTATCATATTCTTACATTTGATCTAGTCTAATAATTTGAAAACATTTCACTTATCTTGTGTTTTCATCGTATTATATTCACATATTCACATTTCCGAAAGTACTTTATTTTTCCTATCATCTATTTCACACATATATGTTGAACTTTAGGTTGACCTTTGTTTATTTATTATTACTCTATTACTGTTTATTAATTACATTGCTTTTTCACACAGATCTTAAACAAAACTACTTTATAGCCTTTCCACTAGTTCCTGTCTATTCTCCACTAGCTTATTGATTAGTCATTATCTCACACTTGTTACGTCATGCCAACTTCTGTCTCCTTTCTAACTTACGATTAGTCATCCCTTCTTGCATCTAACATTATGTAGTGCAATTTTCAAGGAAAAAGTTTGCCAGTATCTGATTGGTGTAACAATTTCTGTGTTAATTATAATTACGATTGTACGGCACATGAAATTGAATCGTCGAAAAGAGAATTTTCTTCGCTGTTTGTGCCTTTTACTTATAACTCAATATGGGAATATTTCATTCTTCATTTCTGCATTAATTTTTCCCTGCTGAATTCTTTGCGCATCTAATAATAATGACAATTTTGCTTTATTCCAAATCATTACTACTGATACAGTGTGGAATTGTCAGCATTTGGTACAATATTGTATCTAATTTTATCGGATAACTTTGAAAACAATTGAAAGATTATATCACAGGATTGTTAATGACAGTTCATATTTGGTATTAGCATTGACAGTGAAGACATATATATATATATATATATATATATATAGTTATAAATAATAATTATCTTAGTAGCTAGGACTGTCAGTTAATTGAGATAGCGTCTATAAATATTACAAAACGGGAGGTAATAAAAGAGCTAATTATCTAGCTAACAATATAGTAATTCCCAAGTTTTACGCCTAATATTGTTATTATCACATAGAACACGGGCCCATTATGATATCGCTAAGTTTCTACACTTGGCATTACGCGCATCTAATCTTTTGTACTGATATCTAGTTCTACCAGATGAGATGCATCAAGGTAAGAGCTGAGAATAGACACGGTGTTGAGGGTCAGACAATAAAGATTTAGGCCGTTCCTCGTATGATTTCAGATATCTCTCAATGAATGTAGTAACAAGCCGACTAAGCTGCACATCACCTGCCCTACTGACAGTCTTTAATACTCTTACCAAAATGACAAAGTCTTTTTTTCAGCAGCTCAGGAAAGACTTAGGGAAAGCAGTAACGTATAGTGGGTAATATGCAAAAGTTAACAAACTGCAAAAGCACAGGTTGAATAATTCCAGATTTTAACGAAAACAAAACACGTAGTTCTGCAAAGAGTCCCGTTTTGGTGAATTCATTTACTTCGCTATAAAATAGCAATTATACATGCTTATTTTTATATGGGTGTGTACACTAGTTTGCCTGTTAAGAGAAAGGCTGTTTATCTTGAAGTACTGAAAATTGTCCAGCAAAATGCTATGAAGTTTGCAACAGTCTCATTGGGACTTAACAAGAAGAGAAATAGTCATACAGTCCGAGTATTTGATGAAGTTGATTTCATTCGAAAGAGGCAAGTCATGCAAGTAGAAAGGAAAGGGAAAGGGAGAGAGAACAGCACTCTGAGGAACACCAGCTTCACTAAGCAAGCAAACCAAAGGAAGATTCACCATTTTACACAGCATAGTGCATTCTATTCGAGAAACAAGAATGAAACTAGTTAACACTTCAGGACTCGGTTTGCATAAGGGAAAGGTTATTTAACAAAAGGCATCTACTCACTGAGTTAAAAGCTGATGTGTAGTCGAGGAAGGTACAATGTACATACTTGGGTCTAATTAAATTCTATATACCCGGGATACGGTTAAGACTGATTATGGATATGGGAAATATGGCATACCTTAATTTAACTGTTAACTCTAGGGTCAGTAATGTATTCAACTCAAATGAAGGAAGGACGGTTAACGTTATCCAACGCTACAGGCTATACTACAAACAACTGAATAACTAGAGACAGATAGATCGCCGATAATATGTCTATTAATAATGTATCAGGGTTTGACTTATATAGGATCGGTGTGTATCATTTCATATCTAGGATAATTGATTGCATCAATGCAATGCCAACCACAATCATTCATAAGCAGTTATTTGACGGGCTTGACATTACTGCACTAGTTGGTTGAACAGTTAACGAATATTTAGCATCTATTGAAACAGACCGCAAGAAATGATTGATAAATTGGTGGAGCGTAGAGGCTGTGACTTCGGAAATGGTAAAGACAATGGAAACATGTTTTGGTAGCTTTTGACATTTATGAAGAAGACTGATATACCGAGTAGAAAGTTAGTGAATTATTTATAAGACCAAAATAAGTGAAAAAGATAATCAAATAAATCAGGTTCACTCAGTTGAGTGTATTATGATAATAACAGCAATATAAAAATAAATCAGAGTATGACTGGATTACAATTCAGTTTCTTTTGGGTGTGAACAGGAATATGTACGTTAACTGAGAACTATGAACACTAATCCATTCACCATACATGACACTTTCCGCTTGGATTCATTGGTGAGTCCACCGGACAGTTGTATGCTCTTGCGAAATTTTCACTATTCGACAAGGTACCAACTACCCTAATAAATTAAAAAGACAAAAAATATTGGGTTAATGTATTGACTGATAGGCTTACAGATGTAGTAAATTGTGGAGGATGTTGTTAGTTTTAATTGTGTGTTAAATTCATGGAAACGTCCAATATAGGCGGCCTGCTTAAATCACTGTCTAACCTCAATTTTCTATCTATCAAAAAGCAAAGCAAAATCATAAGATATATACACAGAAAAGGGACATGGAGGGCGGTTTATCTTAACTTCAAAAGCTTCTGCTCTATAAGTTACAAAAAGGGATTGGTGAGAACATTATTTGATCGTATGAGGAAACTGTGTTCAGGAGAAAAGATTGAGGAAGAGCTATCTATTGTGGAGAAATGCCTACGCGACAACGGTTAACCACAGAAGTTCATTGACAAGTATGGGAGACATGTTGAAAAAGTGAAAAGCAGCACAGTAGAAAAAAGAACCTATCTTTCTGCAGCTTGCATTCAAAGGTGATGATACTGCTAGTAGAATAAGATGCAGACTGAACGCTGCCCTGAAAAGAACATATCCAGCCGCCAAGCTTGTATGGGTTTATCAAACAACTAGTTGTTTGAGACAATCAAAAGTGGACAAATACCCACCTCATGTTACCTCCAACTGTGTCTATCAATTTACATGTAAGTGCCAAAGCACATACATTGGAAGAACAGAGAGAAGGGTCAGTGTCCGCATCTATGAACACATACCAAAGAACTTGAGACTGAAAGGTCCACAAGCATTAAACAGTGCTATTGCTCGTCATCTATTAGACACTGGTCATATTGTAGACAACCTGAAGTCGTTTAAAATAATCAACAAGCAAAAGAAACCTAGCTTGCTACGCTTTGCTGAAGCAATTGCCATCACACGACTTAAACCAAATCTATGTACGCAGAAAGAGACCGTGGTGAATCTTGCACTGCTCTGGTGATAACAAAAAAATATATACAACTTTCACGAGTCACCTTTTTCATGTTTAGAAAACTCTACTCTCTCATCTAAACACGATTCACTCTACCTTGTTTCTTTTCTCTCCTTTCTTCTATTGGCTATTAGATAAGATGCTTTCATTAGTGATGCTCTTTCTAGCTAAACCTTGTTTCTATACACACACATATATACGCAGCCCTGTTTTTTGTTTCCAAGCCTAATTGTCCAATTATTCCATAAATAGTCAGCGTTTGTAACTTCTAATCAGTTAAATCATTCCGGGCTAACGTTACTTTTAATTCCTACCAATTACTCCTTATGATCGTGGAAAAGTATGTTCATATCTTTAATGTAATTCATATTTTTTAACATTCAGGTTGTAACCAGTTGAGAAGAATCCTCGAAATAATAAAAGATGAGCTTGTATTATCCTGGTACAATTGTTGTTCTTGCTTTGTTCAAAAAGCATTGTATTTATTCCGTTTCATACCATTTCAACCGTCTAATAACACTCTGATTTGCTGTCTCAACTTGAGCATAATTTCCGAGAAGTTTCTATCTACCGATTGCGAATTTTCGGAGGAAACGGAGTAAGATTGTAGAGTAGTATTGGGGTATGCTTCACATGACACATTCTCGGTTATTACGTCGTTCGGAGATTGTTTATGCAGAGAAAATACTTTACAATGAGAGTCGCTGAAAATTCTGCATTGTGTATAAACGCATTTTTCGCGATAAAGCTATAATGTGAAGTGATTCGGTTGATGGCGACTAACAGTGGAATCCGGAATTCTCATTTAATCCTATCTGGAACTAGTGATCTGATGTACTTGCATTCCCTAGTAAGTGTTGGTCTTCACTCTGATGCTGGAATCTAGTACCAAACGTTTCAAACTGCAAAGCGTAATCTTCCAGTTCACTTGGAAGAACCGAATCAACCTCTTGTGTAATTTACACCACTTATTATTTTATCCAATTTCTTCGTTACTTTAAACTGCTGCAAGTTAAATCCTATGACATCTTCGAAGCATCTGCACAAGGAGCCGATATGTAGACAAGCGCCGGACACTTCCATCCAATCAATCAACAGGATAGTACAAGTTAAATTAAGAGGAGCCATTAAAATCAAAATATTATTTTGATTATAACTTGATTCCACACCGCATTTTTGATAGAGGTATGAAATTTTCAGCATATGATATCGGTAGCTCAAATTTTGCAGGCCGACCATAGATATCAGGCGTGCGTCGGCAAGGGATCAAACCTCGGACCATATGCATTGTCGGCGAGAGTCCTAACCACTGTGCCACCGACGCAATTGAACTCTTCAGTGTGCGATCCACTGTCATTCCAAATCGTTGGCTTCCTTGTTACCCGGCTAGCTCGTCTATCACTCATCCATTTAGACTCGATAGACGACCTGTGGATTCTAACTTCCGCTACATGTATGCAGTAACCACCAGCCAGTGTCGTTGGCAGGTACGTCTTCCCTTACCTGACTTGGTGGACCCCGGTCATCAACACTGCTCACCAGAAATTCAAGAAGCTTCCAATATGGTCCCGGTCGAAAGTGAACATTAGACTAATTTTCAGGCGTCTGTTTCCTCTGTTCAATTTTATCTGAATTTCAGATTATTTTGTTAATCAATAACAAGTCACACAGTTGCTCATGAATAACTGATGAACTCGAGGAATGATGTGAAAACTTTGACATTTTTAAAATAGTCTTACCTGTAATGACCTAACACGTGATCGGAGTCACTCATGTGTTTACTTAGTCCTGCTGAATTATACTTTTCACAAAATATCTAGAAAAGATGAGATCAATAGAGGATGAATCATTTTCTAACTTGAGAAAGAATGATGCACTAACTTCAAACAGTCATGTTGTATTCAGTGCATAAAATAGTTAAGAGAATTGGTTAACTTGGTAATAATAACAGTAATAATAACGTGTTTATAAATGGAGGCGAGTTTCCTGTCTGCTTTCCTCCACATCTTAAAACAAGCTACAACTGAGTGAATTCGACACATTACTGTCCGTACAAGATTAGATCACCCAAGGATTCGAGGAGGTCGTCAGATAAATTGAAATAATACGACCAAGTCGATTAAGTTTACTTCTCTTAAGTTTCGACTGGATTCAAAGTGACTAAGCTCTCTACTCCAGAAACTGTCGAAGATAATTTTTCGATATGCAAGCACATCTGAGCTAGTCACATTAGAATGACCACACAGAATAGCCTTCAGAGTGAAGATGTACTGGTTGAATTTCTGAGACGGAAGTGAAGCATATTCCACAAGGTCAGCAGAACCATTCCCCCCGAAACACCGAATATTCAACAGTTTTATTTGACTAAGCTAGAGCCACTCATCTAATGTCAAATCTGCTAGATGCACGGCGCATGGCATACCCTTTAAAGTCCTGCATTTCATTCAGAGAAGTATAATACTGGTGTTTATGAATTGGTTGTCAAAATTGCTCAAATGTTTATTAACCCTAACCATGTGCATTGTCGGTGAGCGTCCCAATCATTGTGTCACAGACGCATTTATCATGTTAATTGTACCTCTACTGTCTCCATTTTCCTGCATTATATTTCAGTGCATCTCACGGCAAAACCAACGAGTATTTCTCGTATCTAAGAACTCAAATTCATATCGGTTCAGTTACATATCCAAGCTGCTGTGAACACAGAAAGTATGTCTGGTATCACAGCCCCATCCCAATATCTGTCGTCTGACATAGTGAATCCAAATATTAAGCATGTACTCCATTAGATATGGAATACTACCAAACAAGGATCAATCTGCTTTACTTTCGCGTATCTCCAAATCAATGTGGAAATATGTTGCACTCAAGACAATTAACCAGACTTGGGCTCTCAACAATAATATCACTGAAACTAGGTATCCGCCTTGATTCAAAGATGGCATGCAGGCTTCTACCAACACCTTCGTACTTCACTGAATACTGAAAATCAGATGGCTGGCGGGAAAGAGGTAGGCAAATCGGAACTGTAGCTGGTGGTCAAATAACCAATACAAACGATTATCCGACAAATAAGCAGATGAGAATGTAGACTGATTGTACATACGCGGGAAAGACTGCTGAATGACATCACACACAAGGTAGAACTTCAAGGTGAACCTGACTAAGGAGTTCCCAATCGAGAGTTGACTGAAGGGTGAAATGAAATGGAGCATATGGAAAAGAAGTGAGTTTGTGGCAAATCATGATTCCCACTGAAATGGGCCGAAGATAACACAATGAGATAAGGATGTGCTTTTGAATCCCTTCTTGTAATCCACTCAAAACACAGGGTATGAATAGTGGTGAAAATAATACTTGTCAGTGTATTTCCATGAGTCAGTTTTGCCCACTGAGAGATATACTCAGTGGTCTACTGGTTTTGGAATAAAATATAAGATCAAACAAAACAAAGCTACACACCTGAGCAAAGTTAAGGAAAAACGATTGTTCAGAAGATAAAGAGGAGTTCGTGTTTTCATCAGCACCATTTGTAAGGTTTCTCGTCAGTCTCTGAAGTGTCTAAAATGAATAAATTACAGGACAGAACATTTTGGTAAGAAGTCAATAACCGAGGCTGCATATCAATCTGTGAATGACCAACAGTTTGGTTTCAACACAGTCGAATACTTTATTGTTTCTTTTGCAGGTGGAGCTAAAATATTTTCAAAACAAAATGCAGGTACTAGTAGATGAGTTCGAATGTCGATTCGACCGGCGTGATGGCCTATGGTTGATGAATTCAAACAGGTTTGAAGCACTTTGCGTTTCCGATGGTCCTTTAGACTCACTTGCTGTTCAAATAGATTTTGATATAGCTTTGAGGCGAATTTTGTGACATTTTGTTGATTCCAATAATTTCGTCCCATAGCATACATTGACATTATCACCATGATCCATAGTGAAATCGGCCTCCGAATAAATCTGATTCTGTCCTCTATAGACTTAAAATAGTTCTAGTGCTAAGTTTGAAAATGCCATATGAAGTATTTCTCAATAAACTTACCATGATTTTTGAAACACTTCTAGCTATTACATTGAAATCCAATACACCGTAGCTTAAACATAAATAGACTACAAGTAGATATGACTAAGACGACTATCGGGAGCTAGGGATGACAGGACGACTGCTTCACCCTATTTTGGGTTGTTTAGCAGTGCGCGTTCATGACTCTACCGATACGGATCCAACCAGTGACCTTCACATAATGATATAACCCTGTTGGCCATTCTGTTACTTGAAGGGAATCCAGCAGCTCATGAACTGTAATTTCTACCAGTGCTTGACATATGGCAATACTACCATGCTTTTCTTGAGCTGATCTTATTTCACAAGTTAAATTAGGATCGAATCATGAGAGTTAAGTGGACCACTAATGTGGAAACCCTCTGATAGTCTGTGTGCAGGAAGCCATTTAGTACAGCACATAGGAATGCATCTTCAGCCGACAAATAAACCTGTCATAGTGTACACAGAATCCACACAGTGGGTGTTGTAATTATTACCGATTCCATTTGATCTTACTACAGGCGGCATAATTAAAATCCATAGTACTCTGACAAGTTAACAACTGTGATCGAAGCATTGATTCTCTCTCTTAATTACCCTGTATTGTCGACTGATAAAGCAGATGCTGGATTATAGGTGAAGAATAGAATTTCTCAATGTATTCTTTGATGGGATATCTCATGATATGGAAGGACTTTATTTGAGTTCGATAAGGTCTAGTCTGGGGAGGGTGGTGAGTTCGATTCGCTTCGTGAAGAAAATTCGAGACACATATTATGAGCTCTCTAAACCAACTCAGCAACCAATGTCTAGACACTATCAGTATTTGATGATAGAGCCGACTACTTGCGTCTTAAAGTCGATTTCGACGACTTGGTCGAAAACGGTGCCTTGGCCGTTATTGTCTGAAGTCATGAGTGTGACAATAATGTAATTCCGCGACTCAGTTGATGAGATAACAAAATTAATTTCTCCGACACACCTGATATGACTCAGACTTTGATATTTTTGATTTCTCGACACATGTGGTCTCCTTATTATTTTGTAGAGAAAAGCTGCAATCTTGACAGATATATTCCTTTTTCAAATAAGGTAGACACTTTCTTGAGATTCAAGTGGGAAAATGATGAAAAGCATAGTGGAACATTTATCACAACTGAAGCATAGCTCTCTACGAGTTTCGCCTTCTGGAAGTCAGATTATAAACTCCACCTCATAGTGACAAAAGTGAGAAAGGATCTAAATGTTGACAGTCAGTGTTATTGATATCAGTAGAGAGACATTATCATACTGTATACATTACTGACATTACGAAACAAATATCACGCTTACCTTGTATGCTATCCTCAGACCACCGTTATCTGACAGAATTTCACCCAGAACTCGAATTGTTCCGCTCTGATAATTCGAAATATGCATACTGATAAGTAAAATGGAATAATATCACTTTTGAATATAAAGCAAAGGTGTCATTCAAGTCTACACTTTATGAATTCTAGAGTTCATGCTGGTGTGTTTAGCAGAGTCAAACAAGCCGAAGACGTTTTCTGTGTTCCAATGACCTCAGGATATCCTCATCAGAGGCCATAACACTTGGAGGTAGTTCGCACTGGCATAGAATTTTCCACAGGAATTCTGTGCTTTCAATGACATACATACATATGTGAACATTAGGCTGGCTTAGACTTTCCAAAATTATTCCTCTGATATATCACGCTTAAAACTCAGTGAATCAGTCGACTGTAGATACCACTCACGTGCTGTAAAGAAGAGGGCAGAATTAAAGCAAATGAGCCATACCGGTCATTGTAAAACAGTCACGAAGTCACTAAACCCTAGTCGTATCTGTGAAATAATGATTATACGATTCTATCTAAGAAAATAGCTGTACTACAGACTGATCGATTCATTTCCGTAAAGTGAACACCAGGGATGATGAGAGTGAAATACTGAAGAACACGTCTCAGTTTGCGCATACTACATTCACGAGGATTTAAACAAATTCGTAAGCGTTTGTGCTTCTCCTAACATTATTGACCAATCATAATCTACGCGTATTCTGTTGTTCATACATCAATGACAAACAAAGAAAATTTTATGAATTTTATTATTTTATTTAGCACAAGCGACAAACCTTTTCACTCGTATAATTGTAATTTTTGTATTGTTTGCGTAGACATTCCGTTTGCTTCAAGATTGTAAGAAATCCATGGTGGGATAAACTGTGAGGTCTGTCGTTTCCCTTCTCATCGACAAGTATACCTTGATATGCATGAAATGCAGTTAGATTTATGTTAGCTGAATAATTTTGTTCAGTAGTATAATATTAAGATGTGGACGGTTTGATGTTTCTTTGATATTTCAAATTGGGTTTCAGTTATAAGCAGCTTTGTTTAGCATGTTGACTGAAAGGTGATTTACAAGGCAGAATGCACTGCACGAATATCCTCTTGGAGACGAATCTTCACTATAGTGTAGTAGTTAATTTAGGTTGTTTAGAAGTCATTCAGGTATATTAATAATCTACGTGTAAAACTACACTGAAACTCGAATTTATCTCCATCATGACACACACTTTCGTACATACATGAGCAGAACTATCAATGACATGATCGGCGATGGATGATTCACATACCACATACATAAATGTGATAAATGGTTTGATTTTGCCAGTCAGCACACACTAAATGATTAGGCAACACAATTCTAAAATTTAGGAGTAACAGACTGGTAAACACACCTATGATAAAAATATCAAAAATATCCATGCGATTTTCAAAGAATCTTCGTAATCGGTTGTATGCATCATATAACTAAGAGCTAATTACTCCTACCGACAATGGCCAGTGTTAAGAATTAATAGAGAAGATGGTTTCTGTCTATTTGAGTTGTTATATTAGCTCTTAACTTCAGGTTGGATAAGGAACATGTCAAATGCACCACGTGATTACAACCCTTTGCTTTGGCGTATATGTTATTTTTCTACCATAATAATACAGTTATCATTTACGTTGTGATTCAAAAATGGTTAAATACCCACGCTACTATGCTAACTTCCATAGTTTGTTATATTTTATTTATATCGACATTTCGTTTACCATATACCCGAATGGACAGTAGCATGTATCATGGAACTGTACCTTACTGAATACACCATTAGAGCAGTGGTATGAACATGCTCCTTGGAATGCTTGAAATTCACTGCAGTACAGAGGAAATGAAGTGAAAACGGTTACCATAGTCGCCTAGAGAAGCAAATGAGATGAAGATAATAGTCACAGTGTAATACGTTGGTTAAAATATCAGTGGGAAAGACTTAATTAAGATAAACCAGAGAAAATAAGAACCATATCAACAGCTCAGCAAGTATACGTGAATTCTGCATGTCAGTTGATCTACAAAGGCAAACTCCGATAATATCGCTGACTGTGGTGGAATGGATCATGCGAAAAACTACAAGCGAGGAGAGAGGAGACAAGGGTACATCAGTCTGACAAGAAGACTCTAGAAGATCTGAATATCGCAGACGATTTATGTCTGATGTCACCCAAACTCGGAGATTTACAGATGGAAGCAACCAGCAGTGAAGACGGTATCCAATTTGACATAGAGAAACCATGGTTTTGAAGTACAGTAGCTGACAACAGCAATAACAACAACAAAACGCACCAATCAATATCGGTGGGGAAATTTGAAAGAGGTGACACCCTTCACTTGTCTAGGCAACATCGTGTGAGCTACAGATCAGCAGCACGAATGAGGATGCCAAAACCAGCTACGATCGAAACGCTGAGGGACATCCTCATCACTCTGAAATCTTCTGCACACCATTTGGGTCAGAAACGTGGTATACCACAGAAAGTGTTTCTCACACACTACTGAAGCCTTTCATGAACAGCTGGCTTCTTCAACTCCATACTGCAGATCAGATAGGTGGCCAGAAATAGTTAGCAATGAGGAAGTTTAGGAACTAATTATTCGGTAACCTAGTGTTCAAAGAATATGCTGTAGGAAATGCAGAGTGATCGAGGACACCCGAGGAGACCAGTGAATGACATCTTCCACCAGACTATCGCTCGAGTGGATTCTGGATGCGAGAAGACGAGTTGGGAGTTGGTTCGAATTTGATACTGGAGAGATAGTATGAAGAAGAATGAGGACGTATGGACAACCATAGCGTCAGTGAAAAAGTGGGCCGCAGATAATGGAGTGAGGTGGAAACCAGTTGTTGAAACCCCATATTCCACTCGAAACCTAAGCAAACAATAAATAAGGCAGTAGGAAGAATAATGTCAAAGGTATTTCAGTGATCCTGTGTTAAAATGCTAGTCAATTACCTTCGGAGTGGGCGTCCAAGTCCCAGACCCCGTCGCACACTAAGGCTCCATTTTGCTGCTGATAAGTGAGGTGAGTGGAAAGGTTTTATGCAAGTCTAGGAGCTCCATTCTGCAAGGAAAATGTTTCTCATACTTCACAGCTCATACTTGAAGCTTTATGTCACTCTCGGAAAATTTACGAATGTTACTGAAATCATTGAGGGAAATCGATTTGAAAGAATAGACATTTGCAATGATTGAACAGAATGCCACACTTCCACAAGCTTTTAAATAGCCACAATGCAGATGATGACTACAATATCCCTGAAACAAGGTCACGAAAATACTAGCACTTTGAACAAGGGAAGTAAACTAGTTTTCATTTCCACTATTGGATGTCTTCCCTAGAATTGTCTGTCGGTTTAACACCTGCCAACAAAGATGCGTTAACAACTTCACAGAAAACTCATTTTGTTTCCTTTAGTACCCGATATATCAATAGCATGCAATAATTCATGAGCTATGTGCCAACCCAATACTGCATATCTTTCGAAAATAGTTTGATCATCGTGGTAAAACGGTAGCAGAATAGCGCCATTAATACATATGCGGTTTTCGGTGGATAAATAGTAGGGCGATGGTATATAGGTTGCTCTTTGTGCATCCAATCTGTGTATGGAAAACAAAAAGAAAAATTATCCGGTGTATGATTGTTTATGACAAAGTGCCGAAATAAAAAGAATCAATGATAGAATTCTCAATTAGCAAAGAGCATCCACCATTTCTAAAATTCATGCAATTTCCGACGCAATTTCACTGGTGTCTCCTTCAGAAACCACAATCACCCTCACCACCATATATCTCTTGCTTGAGGCCAGCCCATGCAAGTGGCCAGCCAGAAATTCAGGTGGCTATGCCTTTCAAGGCTGAGTCGAATTGGGTGCACTGACGATGAGTGCGGTCCTAAACCAGCGAAACTGTCTTCAGGCGTTTAGATAACACCGACCTCCCACCAGCCGTTTCACGGAACACTCAGAGGATGCTGAACATTGAGTGAACACGCAAACCGACCTCAGAGATATCCACAGAGCATGCTGAAATCGTCTAGAAGAAGCATAGATATCAGAAATTGTGGCAATCCATATTTTAAAGACTCAAATTATATGTCTCAACACTTGATACATAATGTTTGCTAATCCTAATTTCTTACATTGTTTCCTACATTTTATTCATTTTCTCCCTTCTCAATAATTCATTCACACTCTTCATGACACTGATGATAATTTGAGCCTCTTTCATTTTAGCTATTATTATTATTACATTATTCCTTTGGGTTCCGGATTGAAAGTGAGCATTCAGCATCAGATCGTCAATCTGTCCCCTCGGTTGTCTTTTGTATCCCATCTCGTCATGATACGACCCTTCTTATGTCAATCTCAGCCCAACTCGTTGATTATCATTGGTGATGCACTCGAGTGATGACCCGGTGCACCATCTGATTCGACAGTGTCTCTGGTGTGTATCCTATCCCTCTGCATTTCGAACAGCGTAATCGATGAACACTGGGTTCATGATTAGTTTATTCCCAGAGCTATCTACTGCTAATTCTTTCTGGTGGCCATCTAATCTCCAGTATGGAGTCGGAGAAGTCAGCTGTTAAAGAAAGTCTGCAGCAGTCTGTTGTATATGCTCTCCATGAAATTAGAGATCAGTTTATCAGCTGTGTAGGGGAACAGACGGAGTCAACGCTGGTGTTGAAAATCTGAATTTGTTTTGAGAGAAGCTGCTGCAGAAGATTTTGAACTGATTTCACAGTGAAGAAGGTGTGATTCGCCTTTCAGATCATGGCTAGCTTCGATATTCTCATCCTTGTGTCTAGTCTGTAGTTGGCAAGATGCTGTCTAGATAAGTGAAGCGAGTGAACTCTCTCAAATTTCTCAGGCCTCTCGTCGTTTGCGACTGTTGTCTTTAATGTCAGTTGGTGGTCGTCATCACCTTAGTCTTTTCAACGTCCACTTGAAGTGGCATCTTTGATGCTTGTCCTGTAGATCTTCTGCTTCGTGTGAAATTGCACGTAAAAATCATCCCAGTAGTTCTAATATTCTAGAGTCTTTTCATTAGTACAAAGGTTTCTTGCATTCTCGCTCCTCATTCAAAGACTCTCCTATAATCCAGTTCACTGCAATGAAAAATATAATTCGTGAGTTTGTCGTGCGGTCTTGTCTTAATTCTGTCCTGAATTCAGAGCCTTCGGTGAGTTCTCCGTTGTGACTCAGCTAACACATGAAATTGTCATATGGCCAGGTGCTAAATGAGGCTGATAAATATCTAGTGTCCTGCCACTTTATGCTCTGTTCGATGATGATCCGCAGAGTTGCAACTCGATCCGCACATGTCAGCTTCATGCTGTCGGAGTTCCACGTCTAAGGCGTAATTCATTCTCCCCAGGATGACACAACTTGATATTTTATTTGTAGCTGAAAATTCTAGCTAAGCTGTACTAAAATCTGTCAATTAAGGTGCGCCATCCAAATTACCTATCGAATTTCATTCGGCTTTCTGCCTAATATTTGCCTCAAGTGTGTGTTACACAATTTGGTGAGAAATCTCCGAATAAGGACGATACATTTTCGGAAACATTCCTCTTATTGCTATGATAATGTACTGTATATGCTTGTACATATGCGATTGCACAGCTTAAAAATTATATCGCTGAGAATGTTTGACTTTCGCTGAAAGCTACTGCATTTATTTAGTCTAATGGAGATCTTCAGTCACAGTTATGCGTCTCAAAATATTAGCAGCTTACTTTTCTTCTAGACCAAAAAATGCCTTTCGATAAGTGTCGAGCACCTTCGCCTTCAGAGCGTAATATTCATTTAGAATGTAGGTGTTTTCACGAATTGGATACTGTGACTGTTTCGAAAAGTTAGAAAAAACAATGAAATGCAAATATAATCTGTGAACGACTTGTGAGAATGTGATAAACGGGTATTCTCAGACATCCAAGTGTACACGTATTAGGATGGAGAGTAAGCATATACAGTGTGTCAACTGAATATTCGGGTCAATTAAATTACTTAAAATAATCACAGAGTTTTTAAGCAATCTATCATCGTTATATCTAAATCGATGCTCGAATTATTCCAGGAGTTTCATAACATCTACTGTCTGGTTAGTTATGTCACGGTCTCAGCCGAAGTCGAAAGCCATGTCATTGAGTTTTTATTCGTATCATGCTTATTTGTTAGCAACCAGTCATTGTGAGACAAAAAGCTGTAATTTCATATTATACTGACCTTTTTTGAAGACAAATAGTAAATTCTGCTTTCTGAGCCTGTCTTCATGGTTGCCACGCAGTGGTCAACTGTCTGTGGTAATCAATGGTATTTTTAGTTCTCCTCTACTCAGTCAGTCAGTCATTCAGGAAGAAGTGCTGCCTGGTTACTCTGCTTCATGAAGTTGAGAAGACTACTGAACAACTTGCACACTTCATTTTATGGTTTTGGTTAAATTTAGTCAGCTGAGGTGACCAGAGGGAAAATAAGTTTCGTTTATGTACAATAAATAGGTGAGGAACCTGTACATATAGCGTACAATGAATCAGGAGTTGATGCATTCAGTTTCATGGGAATTGACAATTACACCTTCAGCTAAACACGCAGTTCTTCATAGTTATCTGGAAATTTCAAGTACACGTACTTCATTCCATCCCAGGTCGTAGGTTAGTGAGCTGTACAATTGGTAGTTAGGGGAAAGTGTTCCACAACAACTTCGAATTGCACCTAAACAATTCATGTCGAACTGAATATACCGAATTGTTTACGAATAAGATCAACTCTATCGTTGATCGAATATTCCCCCGTGAAACAAGTGTTCCTCTGAGACCTGCTTATTGCGAATAGCTCATTTTTTTAATGAAATGCGATAGAGAAACAATCAACCTCCTTGTCTGACTTACTCGATATATAGTAGAAAGGTTTTCTTTCTCTTCATATGTTTCTACACCATCGAACAAAGCGAAGGTTTTTATCTTCGAAATCTGTAAGTTTATGGTTTTAAAATTATTAAATTCAGTTTCAGTGAAATAAATTCAAACCTTGTCGTTGACGAAGCGCCTCATTCTGTTACTCAGCCACGTTAGCTCTCCGAATGAATCATACAAAGTCTTCTTGATTTCGTCAACCATATTGAGAACCTGTGTTTGCGATGAGTAGGAAAATATAATTAGTGCGGCGTACGATTTTGATTTGTCAATAATTTAGATTTAGTGATGAGTAAAAATTTCTGTGTGCATCGGTGGTTTAGTCGTGAAATGCCCGCTAATCACCCACGAGCCACGGGGTTCGATTAGTGGCCAACGCATTCCAGGATTCCGCTAAGTCAGTAGTCATCCTGGAAAAAGAAAAATTTGGAGTGAGGCTGAAAAACTAGCCCCAGGAATAAAGACACCTGCTACTACGTGAACCTCAAAAATCAAACTCGAATCCCTATGTTTCAATCAGAACAAAAAATAATTACAATTTCTATATCCAAAAAGAATGTCACTCGATCTTTTGGTGAGGAACGTCATGAGACTACAACGTGTTTAGGTCTCTCCAACGACCGGAATCCAACGTAGTAGTAATTCACTGATGAGTGTTCTGCCATCACCTTAACTCACACCATCAGTGTTAGTGTTCAGCATTGATTATGAATAAATAGTGAAGACCAAACACAACCTTGATACTAACAAATTCACATACTTCTTCGAATCTAAATTATTTTGAAGGGACTTTTCTATTTCTTTATTCGGTGACTCCTACGAAGGTCAATGCAAGCTGAAGGCACACTGTTTGCATTCAAAAACAACATGATGTTTTAAGAAGAGATTACGCCTCACAGAACAAATACTGGAGGTATTTGTGTAGCTGAGGTGTGAGATTACTGTTTGTCAGTTAGGAGGAAAGAGGGAAAATACAAAGGTTTGTGCACTTCTCGGTGAAAACTTCAGCATTGTGATGAAGAATGCTGTGAAACAGTAGAATGCATAATCATATAAATAAGATTGATTTCTTTAGGCATTCATGCTTAGTGCGACGCAGTTTGCCCAACTGAAATTAGACTGTTGAGTTTCGGCATGTAAGGCAGCAAAAGCAGACATTGAATAATTTCTTGATATCCCTATGAGGAAATGTAGATGTTCGCACTGTAAATGGCGATACTGCACTTAATGAAATTCTGCGATATAACAAGCCAGTTGGTGCTTAGTTCTGCTCTGGTATATAGCGCTTTGTTTCAAACATTCTAACTGTGAAGGGGGAAAGGAAGACAACGAGAAGTGTTGACTAGGTGTGGACCTGCGGAAAGATCCATCCACAGTCATTTGTTGAATATAGCTTCGCGTTGCCTGATAGGTTCCTACGTTTTCAGACAGCTTTGGCCACCCATATTTCTTTCGCTTTGAAAGCCCTACAAGACTGTTTTATACATTTGCTAATAAAATCATTTCGCTCGTTTTCTCTCACCTATGCATATGTGAAATAGATCCCTTATGAATCATTATCCATGGCGGATATCTGATGGTATCCAGTCGGAATTTCTTAACACTCATTTGATTCTTCATTACGATTCACAATTTTCTTTCCCAGTGGTGTGGACAAGAAAGGTTACATTTCCGCGTACTTCTTATAAACACTGACTGTCATGATGCTTTGAGTTAGGTGGGAGAATAACTTCGAAGACTGTGGCCTATATAAACCAAAACGAAAGTGAATGTGAATCACCCGACTAACCTCAATTCGCTGACTTTCTTTTAAGTATTCAGCAACGTAATGTCTTTCGAGGGTCCATGGAAATGTATCTTTCAATCGTTCGATACAGAACACTGAGAATTCCGGGCTCAACTCTAATCAGAATGAACAAGACACAGAAATGTTTTGAAATGTACACCAAATTGGAACACGTTAGGCGAATGATTTTTAACGAACAATTTGGTAAGATATCACACACCATTGACTTCTACCACAACATGTATCAAGAATAATGTACATAAATCACTCTTGAAATAAATCGAATCCCCACTGAAAACGTGATTTACTTCACTTATCATCAGATAAAAATCATAGTCGTAACGTACGTGAGTCCATCTCAGGATTTGCATTTGCTGAACTCTTCTCCTCAAATTCAATGGTGGTAGCCTGATACGTTATGAAGTCCATGATAGCCATATTCTGAATTGTACTATCAAAAAGGAATAAAAGTATATAATATTGCTATTCAGTTTCAGCTGTAAACCTTTCATGTACATTGCATATAACTTCAAATTTCGAATGCTTCTCTATTTGAACAGAGTAAATTTGAGTCACGAAATCAACAAAATCCAGACTTTTCGGTATGTAGATGGAATCTGGTCTAACATCCCGGAATAATACAGAAGATACCAAGTTGGAATGATTTTCTGGAGTAGTATTTATCTTTGACTCATCCACCGGGGTTTACGTTCAGTGGTTATACAACGTCTCGTACTGCCAGTATATTTGAGATTAAAATACATTTTAAAATTAAAACGTCTGTTGTTCAAAATGAAACCAGCATAGTCTTCGGAGCAAAGTGAATTGTGAAATTCACATTCAACAAACTTCATTGCATCACACTGTTTTGTCACACAAACAAAACAGGCAACATTCTCAATGAAGATAACCATCGACGGATACAACAATTCCCATTGGAAATATTTCACATTCGAAAACATGTTACACCGAAAAATTCCAATGCGAATAATAGAAATTCTGCACACTTGAAGAATCAAAATATTTAGCGTTCGCCTGAAGAAATATATTCGACAAACCACTCCGTCAAATCGAGTGTGAAAACAAATACTCTCTGATTGTATTGACTGATGCCAGTACCGCTAAAATCTTGAATTCGTAGAAGTTGGAATTCAGTTGCTGGACATTGAATCGATCCTCAGTGTCTTTATCGTCTATGATCTCGTCTTGTATCTAGAAGATTGTGAGTTCGAACACAGGCAGTGCGCACGGACTACTAAGTAGTCCAGAACTAGAATGAAATACCTGTCAAATACTTTCAGGTTATGCGTTTCTAAATGATATGGCCCATGACTGAAAGTACGGTGAAATATCTAAACATAAAAATCCACTGTATCCTGGAAAGTTCTACTTGAACAAACGCATTTTAATGCACTTTGAAGTAAGTGAAGAAGTCACGCTGTATGCAGTAAAGTGTGACTTACCCAAAAGTGTTCTTCACTCCTATTCATTAGAAGAAATGTGAAGCTTACCTTTTACCAGTAGGCGTTGACAGTTCAATTTCATGTAAGGCACACTGATATTTCAGCGCTGTTGTGTCCGCTACAATTATTGAGATTGTTCTGTAGTCTTCGAAGCCAATTTGCCGAAACAATTTTGCAAACAACTTTCTCCAATTCATCTTAACATGAATGTAAAGAAGGACAAACGACTAATGAATTGAGCAGAATGAATGAAAGTGATGTGAAATTTGGCAGATGACTATTGAATACGAATTGAAACTGTGTTACGTCACACAACGAAATTTCAAGTAGGGTTTTTACAGCCTAAGAATGGTTATAGAGAATTCACTTCATTCTATTTCATTAGTAAACTAGGCTGCTGGACCTATAGTGTTCCAGGAAATACTCGAAGAATAAAGTGTTCCGAAACAGACGCTCTCTCAGTTGAAATTCCTCTGAAAAGCTCTCCTTATCAAATTAAACAAGAATTTTGATGCTACGAGATTAGAGAAACAACTATGCAGCATTTGTCAGACTACGAAATTCGCTTACTCATTTCTGATTTTTGCAGATTCATTTCTCTCTTAACCTCAAACAGTTTTTATCTTCACAGGTGACTGAAAGTCTCCTACACCACAGGTGTTTTCATCAACTCTGTGACTACTTAATGCAGGAAACTTTTAGACTGATTACATTATGCACTCTGTCCTAACACTGACTTGTCTATTTTCAATTCTCAATGTGGATTAATTCGATTTCTTTCACTGAAGGCACCATATGTTCTCTGAAGTCATTCGAAGTAGTTAAATGTATTTAGATCAGCTAGAATGCCTCAAAGTCACATAATCTAGAATCTCCAAATTAAAATACATCACCTGCATGACACGGTTAAAGGCACAAAAAATCAAGAAAGCGAAACCGCTAGATTACAGATAGCATTGACTGATTTCAATAGCTTGATACATACACATGTCATCCAACATTTCTGGCCAGTCTACTTAGCATGTATAAATCCTCTAGAACTAGATAACCAGCAAGCATAGTTGACTCGAATTCGAATAAGTGTGAAATGCCCTCGATCAGAGCAGTTCATTGCCGAGCATGCTTCTCATGGATTATGTACTGAATCACATACACTTCATATACATAAATATAACTATGCATATCAGTATAAGCATGTAACACCGGTTGCACGAATCTCAATTCACTATTCACTCAGTTGAATTTGTTATCCACATTCACAAAATCTAAATCATCTGATGTTAGGAGTTTATACAGTTTGTAAAATGATTGCCTTGTTATGCATTTTGAGAGATTCATTCTCTCGTAAGACGGACTCAGAAATTCACAATTTCATTTCATTATCTCCGTCTAAAAATGACCTTAACCATGACATTCCTACCGAATGAGGTGACATTGTGAAATATAGAAAAATCAAAGTATGTACACTGAAATACAAAAATGTATTAGTTGGCTGTACCTACTTACCAATGGACAGATTGCATTCAATGCATTTATTTCTACTATTTTATCATGTTCAGTTAGGTCAGATTTCTTTACAAAATGCAGATTCTGAAAAATCAGAAATTTTGATGAAATCAAATCATGTTTCCCTGATACAAAAAAAGGAACAGATTAGCGCTGAAGGCAATGAAACGAAATGTCTTACTTCATTACCATTCCAGAATAGGAATGCAAACAGATTTCGAGTGGATCCCACAACACCATAGTGTTTTGTGTTGTTCGCAATGCATTTTTACATTTCGGTGGTATCTGATGTGAATATAATAGGATTAATTGATTCACGATGGTTGAATACTCTCCGTTTTCAGCATTCATGGAAGAAAACATTGACCGAATCATGTATTCAGTGCTGATTTTCTGTCACAATGCACTTGAATGTTCAGTGACACTAACTCCCTTCACCACCTGCTTGTGGATACAAACATTCTATGACTAGAGTTTGTTTGCGTTAACGCTTCCCCATTAATAAGATTGTCACGTTGAAAATAAATTTAATTTGTTTTATTTAAAAGGTGTAATGATAAAATGTGTCATGATGAAGCTAACACTGTTTTCAAGAACAGTTTGGCTATACAAGGACACGGCTGAACGCAATTCTTCTTTCAACCTTACAAATTCAGGTGTCATTTTGCTTCCTAACACATCGAAAGTCAGAAGGAATTTATCGAAAATATCATAGGCTCACGTGGTGAATGACGAAAAGTCGAATCTCATGCCTACTGACACGTACAAGCGTTTGCCTGAAATTCTGTTCGGTGATAATGCACATTTGTTTCGTTTGACTAAGTCTGGTGGTCAGATTGCACAGAATACTGATAGTCTTCGATCAGCGTGCTCACAAATAAATAGGAAATTCAATTAACGATTTATCTACTTCATAATGAGTACAAATACTCGTCACACTGCTATTTTCCAGGCAAAACAACTTGCATTTTAATCGAGTATCCATTCGTATATACTACCAACTGAAATTCACATTCCATAGGAACTTTCATTGTCATTATGCATAGCTATATTAATGTTCGAAGACTAACGGGAAACGTACGTGGCACAAGCGCATGTGTAATTCAAAAGCAGTTTGCAACTTTCTCTTCTCGCTTCGAGGTACTCCCAGTTTATACGCATATTCGTAATACTTTGGAGCAATGTTTGCAGCATCCACCTGTTTAGAGAAAATATGATGACTAAAATATTCACGAATTGTTATACAATGCGAAATCAAAGACATCTATCTCATGAATAAGACATCAAACAAGCCTGTTCTCTCGTCATTTCAGGGCATTTTCTTAAGAGACACACAGAAAAGCTGGTCGACAAACCAACTCTGAGGTGTTTTTTAACGTGTATGACACTACAAAATCTGTATTCTTCTGATATTTAATACTGAAATGAGTAAACGTGGTTGTATCTGAATGAGGCTTGTTCGAACCATTGGACTAACTAAATTTAATATCCAAAAAAGTGCATTGTATTCACTCCGTTTCACATTGTTTGAATCTTTCAATTATTATAATGAGTTGGAGTCTATACTCGCTAGGAATTTGTTGGAGGAGGTGAAAGAGGGGCATCGTGGAGTAGTCCTAGAGTATGCATCTGGTGGGATGATACTGCTTCAGATGACATATTATCGGTTTTTATGTTATTCGGAGATATCTGGCTATGAAAGGTTTTGATTCTAAAGATACGTCGGTAATTCAGACAGTTTGATATGTGTGTCAATTGAAACGAAAGTGTCTACCCTTTCAAACAATGAGTACTTTGACATATGCAACTGAGTGAACTAAGCGGATTAAAATTTCAAGAATTCCTTCATTGATAAATTCACTTCGGTGCCTTTTTTCACTGCGAATTTGTAGTCACATTGACATACCAGATTAATTCGACCTGAAACCGAGTGTGAATCCACTTGTGATAAAAGGCTTCATTTCGTCTACTTTCGCTGCTGTAGTGACTTCACTAGTTTAACTAATATACCAGTTTGTTTTACTGTTTTTGATTAGACTTGTATATTATTGCGTAAGTCGTTTGAAGTTAAGCAGCTTCAATTCATGCAGACCAAATCAGACATCGCCAGATTACTGTGAAGAATTTGAAATCTGAAGTCTTTAACAATTTATGAAATGTTCGAGAGCAATAAGTGTTAAACTCCTGAAATATTCATGGCACAAGATGATCAGTCATTCCATATCCGTTCTGAAGGCTACCCTGACCTGTGATTTTAAGTCATCTAGTGTTACCAAACTAGTTTACAAATCATTTTATTCACAAAATCTTTAATTTGCAATGTGACGAGTATTCTGACCTATCACATTCATACTGGTTGATCCTTTATGATTTAACTATTATTTATTGCACAAAATTGCTATCCTTCTCCCTATTCGGTTAGTATTCATTGAATTAACGAACAGTTTTGAAATTACCTCTGTTTTACAGGCGTCCTTGTACGAAGCAAATTTTCCATCTGAAATCTAAAGCAATTAGGAATATAGAGAATATCCTTTGACACAACTGCTATTGGATGCATCACAATTAGGTTAACTGACAATAGCAACATGTAGGAAAGAAATTAATTGTTTCAGGCTCTTGAAGTGTCTAACACTGACTGTCGTTTTTCTGAAAGTTGTTCCTAGGCCCAGGTTCGCCTTGACTTCATTGACTCAATTCTGAAACACCTTTCGTCTTCTGAATAATGAAAGCTTTATTTTCTAGAGATGTTTACAGACTCATTTAATCATGAGATCCTGAGCTTCCTTATTTCCCTACCTGAACAGAGGTTGATCCACCTGTTCAAATATAGAGTATGCACAATTCCACCAATATATTAATCTGTAGATTTCAAGTAACTGATGTCAGCTCATCAAGAAATATTCCATGCAATCTGTAGTTGACGGACTATTTGTCATCAGGCGAATAGGGCACAGTTTCCATGATTGACATTTTCAGCCACCTTCGTATGTGTGAAGTACTCAAATTTTTTCTTGAACGTCTCCGCAGATTGTGGTAACAATTCTCAGACAAATCAATTTCTATAGACTTTGTTTCATTTAAACTTTGACCTTCTGAGTATAAGGTAAACAAATGTATGTTCACAGCGGTGTTTATGAATTTAAATGTCTCCCACCAATTGACATCATGTTATCTCTGCAGACACGTTAAACAAATTCTGTGTTCGGTGAAGAGAAACCGATGAATTAAACGATGTCTCTGACTCACCCCAAAACAAACTGTTGTTGTTCCCTAATTCAAAGTCAGCCTATTTAATCCAGCCTAATGTTCGTTTTACTGAAAAAAATGATGAAACCACACTCACAGTCACCATTTCTTCGTGAATGTAATTCACCATCAGTTTTATCCAACAGAGGAAATGTAGACACCGAGGGTGTCCGTATATGGAATCCACAAGAAGTTTCAGTTAGTCGATGGCGAGGATCCTGCATAGAAGGATACTTTGGTGAAGGATGAGTTGTTAATAATTTCCATCAGTCCTACTCTACAACTGAATATGTAGCTTTCGCCGAAAGTCTCCCTCATCCCTGAATTTGCGGTTCTTTCTTATACCCTGACAACCAGCTACAGCTGCAGACCTATCGTGTGTGCCGCTGCGCACCGTAAATATAGCAGGAAAAAATAGCTCCGGATTAAATTCTCACTCTTTATCAGTTTGATAAGGCATCATGACATGCCCAATAAATGATAGTTATAAAGGTTGCTTACATAAATCGTTTGGCTTTTCGGAATAATATCAATCGAAAATAAAGGACAACCTCCTGTTATGCTCAGACTTGGAAAGTAAATATCGTTTAAACTGAAATCGTCAACTTCTTGTTCTGGTGTTGATGTTTCAGATACATTTTGAGAAGGATATGGCAACAAATCCCACCCGCCGAATGATTTTTCTATCAATCGAGTTGTCTGTCTTATAGTCTGCTGAAGAGTAATATTCCTATGGTCCACACAGGATTTGTAGAATTTACGAGCAGTAGTTAGCCGAGTATCGTTCGTAGAATACGACCCGTTAGCTTTGTGGTAATATGAAACAGGAAATCACATCAGTGTGTAATTGATATCAGTTTACAAAACAGTCTGAAACTGTTAAGCAAATCACAGACATACACTTCATCACACGACTGCAGTGACTTCAATCTAGCACATACAAACACTTGCACGAATTTAATAGTGAAACTAATACCAAAGGATTCACGTATTCCAACTGGATTTAAATTATTGATCGCACTGCTTACTTTCATTTGCAAAATCGCATAAAACGTTTTGGAGAAATCATCAAAACTCTACGTTAGCAAAGAGTGTATTTTCCAATTATCATGGTTGAAAGATAGTATCTGCATAACCGACGGCATCTGACAATGAGAGGGAATAAAGTTTCCTCTTTCACGTGTTTCACACTTGCTCTGTCAAAACAGAGACATAAGTGAAGGCCGATACTTCAAAAACTTCACTTAATAATCAAAGGGTTCGTTACAACAGGTACTAACATCGATTCCGTCATTCACAGTGTTACATCCAAATATTTTACCGAATGCAGACAATTATTAATGAAGTGATGAAATCAGCAGAAAAAGTTTCGGAAAACCACATACTACCGATTGATTGAGATAAGTAGGTACATACGACACACAACAACTAGTGGTGACTGCTAGACAGACTGAAGGGATCTGAGCACTGAGCGGTGACGTTGCTGGTTTGTGGACGAAATCATTCACAGGTTATGAGTTTGATTCGAGGTATTTCTAGTTCGCTCACTACATGTAGCTGTCCAGAAATCAGTCGATTTGAACTGAAGTGGCTTTCTTAGCTGAGTCGAACCGGGCACAGCAATTCTGAGCCCGTTCTCAAACGACTCAAATTGTCATCCGATGTTTGTGTCACCTCGATCTGGCATGCTCAGCAATCAACACTAGTTGGTGTGAGTAATATACAACTACTCATCCCGATACTTAGCCAGTATATAGTTGGTTCCACACATTTATGCTTACTTTCTTGATTACAGCTCATGTTAACAAGCAGATCACATGCTGTGATCTGAAAGACATTTGATGTCGACACTTCATGAAGTACTTCAAATCAATTTGACAAATTTTCTTGTCCAAAGATGCTGACAGCTCACTACTTGGCGTATATATAACGCCTCAACCGAAATTCTGTCATAATGTGATGTGAGGAATTTATTTCTACTGACTTACACTAACAGAGCTGTTAGATGTCAAACTGAAACAACATCCTTTGGGGTATGGTATTTCAGTGGAAACTTATGTTTAATATTAGCGTCACCACAGTTGTGAAATGATAGTGAAAGGTTGACGTGAGCTCACAGACTATCCACTCACAATCAGTTGATTCATAAATATGTCACTTCTTCTGTTGTATGAAGCGTATTTTGAAGTATATGCTTGTCAAAATCACTTAACACACATATCCATACACCCCACTGAAGATTATATGACCCGCCAGAAAGGGTCAGAAACAAGGAGCTCTGGCAGGCGGCCAATCAATAAAAAACCCATCACCAAACCAATGTGAGAAAGTAAATGTAGATGGACAGACTACACACTCAGGAGATGCTCGAGTGAAATAGTTCTCGAGAAAGGCCGTCGAGTGTCACTCATTTAGGGAGAGATGACTTGGGCGTTGGTCAGGAAGTGACACGGATGTGATCGTCTGATGAGGAGATGAAAGCTTATGGTCGCTCGTGTGACCAGCTGATAAGGATTTCAAAGAACACGGCAAGATGTATATGTGCTACAGAAGCACTTTATTCTCCTCGGAATCAATGAGATTAATAATATAATGGTCATGAGTTCAGTACGAAATACATCTTACTTACCAATTATTTTCCAGATGTCACGAAGTGCGTTAGTTTGGATTTTCGATATCCTCGTGATGCCCAACTCGCCTTCCGGAATGGTGTGATTATTTTCCCAATCAGAGCAGGCATATTGATAGAAGTCATTACATGGGTCAATGAGAGAAGAAGCGTTTGTAGGATTATAACTTTGTTTCACAGAGATGGCTACAAGGGAGAAATATTCACACCAGCATGAGGGTAAAAGCGGAAAGCAAACAAAGAATGAAGGAGAGAAGAGAAAAAAAGAATTTTGGACCAAGAAATGGACACAGAAAACCAGAAAATGTTAGCTGAACGCCCAAAGGTGAATCAGTTGGTGTCAACCATCGACGGGCCAACATACTGATAGCTAACTGGTTGACGCTTGCATTCTCACCGTGTTCAAACAGGGAACGACTGACATTTGTCATCACAGAATTCACTCCTTCTATGGAGAAATGATTCAGTCATCACCTCACAGAGAATGTTTCACAACACACGCATTCAAAACACGTCAGCTATGGAAAGATGTTACAGACCACGACGCGACTGACATCACAGACCACATCAAGCTAAAATCTGCTGGAGAGCGAAGGCTATCAATCATACACGTAATACTTCATCATGGAGGTGACCGATAATACAAGTTTAAGTAAACTCATTTGTTCCAGTTGAGTCAGTCAATGTGTTGTTTTCGTGTGATGAGTTAACTGGTGAGTGATAGAACTGAGAGATAACTGAACATTTATATATTGACTTGACTCATAAATTCTCGATGATTTTTGTGCCGGGTTTTTTAATTGATTTTGTCATTTTAGTTCAATTGAGAATGCTGGAAGCGATTCGTATATATTTGGTAGTTAGGTTGCAAACCACGGATGCGTTCACTTTCATTATCAAAACGTGTTAGCCAGTATTGAGGTGGCTAAAGTGGTGTTTGTGCGTGAGACAAGGAAATCCTCTGTGTGAAAGCATCGCGATCACTAATTCGACTTCAAAGCTAGAAGGCCTACATGTGACTTGGACCTCAATGGAATGAAATGGGGATCTAGAGTAGCTTATCTTTCCGCGTTGTGCATCGGTGGTCCAGCGGTGAATGCTCACCAACCATGTATATGACCTTGGGTTCTGTTCCCGGCCAGTGCACACTTTCTCTGCCGCTAGCAAGTTGTAAGCCGGACAGAGATGGAAGGTTAAGCATGGGGCTATGGAACTCGCCCTGTAAAAACCAGTACAAGTGAAACTTCATAGATGAAGCGTGAAGGCTTTGCTCCACTCGGAATGCAGTGGAATAAAATCAAAAAATAAATCAATATCAACCAAACTAGGACGAAACAGCTGTCCAGTACTCCCAGGTTTTCCAGTGGTTCTCTAACTGATGTCAGCTCATGATTAAATCCTCCATGCAATCAAACAAAATCCCTACAAAACCAATACTTGAAAATCAATATCTACCCACGTAACTTTGGATGCATGCATTTATTGCGTCAACCCGTGAAAGCCAGTAGTCTCAAAACATTCATTTTGATATCCAAATATTACTGGTGAAGACAGTGTAATATAACGGTAGTTAATTGACTACATTTCATGGAAGTATCTTCAATGATAATTTTGACAAAAGCAAATCAAATTGTGTATCTTAGATTATGTCAACTGAGTTGAAAATGTGTCAGTATGAAATGAGATCATTGGAACAGTGTTTAAAGTGAGATAAAATATTTACTTCGACATACATCATGGGGTCGCGTTGTTTAGAGAAACAGTGGAACACCGAGGAGAACTGGACAACTGTCTCCTCCTTGTAAGGGACTATTATTCAGTAGAACGGAACCTCTAGGTTTCGGACCCGAAGCAAGCTGGTTGACCACTCAGCCACTGAGATCCGATTCAGTGGTTATACAATGAACTCCAATGTCTGTCGATTCATGATATATATATAAATATATACATATATATATATCCATTTAACTAAACTTCCAGTCAGTGTTATCGTCAAGTATCAGCCCTCACTCTCGACCAGGTGAGCCCACCGGTTAAGAATTTGGAATAGAACTGGAGGCAATGCCACTCTGTAGCTGTTTGCTAGTCTGTTGGTCACGCGAAGGTCACCAATCGGTAGAATTTCGAATTCACGTGCCATTGCATAGACCCTCGGTGCCTGAATGGTCTTTGAGTTTGCCTTCTCACTTGCAGGTCCTGAATTCGAACTCTGGTGAGTGAGGGCTGCTAAAGAGTCTCAAACTAGGATGGAACAGCTGTTCAGTGTTTCCTAGTTTCCCAGAAGTCCTCTTACTGATGTCAGCTTGTGATCAGATTTGAAACAAGTCAAATATCAACAAACTACTTCTTGAAAAAAGGCTTATGTATGAAGATGAAGCAGGCACACACTTAATAAATGTGTGACAGTTGTTACTTACACCTAAACTCTCATTTCAGTGTAACAGTCAGCAAAAGCTGAACAATAAGAACCGTTCAGGATGGCTTAAGACGAATCTAGATGTACCCACTGACGCGATTTCCAATTACACATTCACATTTAACATATATGCATATTCTGAAAAGGAACGACTCACGAAACACATAAACATTAGCAATTTAAGGCATGTAGAAAGCTAATTTACCGTTGCAGGAACACAGTGCACAACAAAGGAGTACTGTAAATAAGATTGGGATGAATAATCTTGAATTTTAAAGGAAGTACCAGTATGCACCGTAATTCTGTTGATCAAGACTCCAATATTCATTCTCTTTCAAAAACGTCAATGAACAATTCTAACCACAAACCTCGCTTTTATATTCAGTCAAGAAAAATATGTCAACTTATTACTAATGAATGTATTTCGTTTAAAATCAGGCGATTTATGTCACCAAATACCTTCTAGATAGCCTGTCAGCGCAAGTTTGTCAGCGATGGCCTCAGCACACTTCAGAATTTCAACAAATTCTTTGGTTAATAGACAAAAGAACAGAGTAAAAATACGACAACTGAAACTACGAGAGGTCAATAAACAAAGAGACTAGGTAGACGACTTAGAATTCCATTGTATACTAATGATTCCAATTAGACTCATGTCAGTTAGGTCAACAAAATCAGCTACACGCAGCGTGTTTGTGAAAGTAATGAGCAGACAGAAATTGTTCTTTCTGATCTCCGTTCACCACCTACCAGGCTTGAGCGATTTAAACGATGAGAAGTCCCTTCACTGCTAAAATATGAAAGATCATCAATATTAAAATGTCGTGTCTCTGAGTACACGGGAAAAGAAATCTGTGTACTGAGATCTTCTTATTCAATGGTATCGACAGTATCAAGTTAGCTTTATTCCAGAGAAGCTACAGTGTTTCACAGTAAGTGAATCTGCACGATAAAATGGATGAACTCAGACATTATCTTGCAACGAATAATTTCGAAACCATCTATTGACTGAAAAACCACCCATACATTGGAATAATAATTTAAATAGTGTTCTTATGCAGCTGCTCAAATCAGCGAATTCTTCAGGACAAATCAAGTGGTGAGGAACAAAGTTAGTTAAGTGAATCTCAAGCATAGGAGATACCTGAGAATCAAGTAGAATAAACTGAACAAATTAGGATCACAAATCTCTCATCAAGAATCTTTCCCACAGGCAGTCCAATTTCAAAATCCCAAAGGCCAACTGTGACTGCATTCAAAGAATATCACATTTGTATAACGAAGCATCGCTGACATTATCACATAACTGCAAAGAGAAGCGTTTAAATTAGGGGATGCATAAGAACGAAGACAAATTGTAGGCAATAATTCAAGAGGTGATATGCAAACGTTAGAAAAGTGTTATACGGTCTGAGAGAAAAGGAGAAAGCAACCACAAAGTGGAAACATCCAAATAATTATCAATATTGTAATTAGACCGTTCAAGAGTGATTTTCCAAACAATTATTCCGTTACACACCTTTCTTCCAAAACCGTTCATTTCGTCTGCCTTCAAAGAACCAAATATTCATCATTGTTATAAAGATCTTAGTTTTCTACTTGTCATGTGCTGATTAAATTTGCCTCGCAATAATCATGTGGTGTCGTCACTATATCCGTGTATTCTTTACGTCTTAGACTTCCGCGTTGATCAAATAATAGTGATGTATTCATTTGACGTGAGTTACCGAGATTTATGAAATCATTCCATACAGCTTCTTGTCAGAATTGTTCTTTGCTTAAATCTCAACTGAACATTCAACAAATATGACAACCTAAAACACAAAGTGTATGAATGAAACAGGTTTCAAAGTCGTTTGCTGATAATTCAAATCTGATTCAGTGCAAATTATGACTTATCATGGAGCACACTGACAATGAGCCTATACAGTATACCAAATCGGACAACAGCCATCACTAGCAATAACTCTGAAATCTGGAGCCATGAATTTATGCTGTGTTTCGGCGACACGCATACAAGACACGAGTGTGGGCATTCACTTGACCTCAGCTGGCCAACAAGTTGAATTTGCAAAATTCACTTTTAGGGTGTTAGGAGACCCCTCAGCTAGCTCGCGAGGACTCGTAGGTTTAGGGATAGCACTGAGTGTTAGAACGGAAAAGTCACTTCTTGACTGGATCCCAGTAGATAGTCGTGTGTGCGCCGTCCGTCTGAATGGGTCCATTAAATGAGGGAAAGAGGGCGCTACCCGTCGTTGCCTTTCCGTAGTCTCCACTTACGCCCCAACAGACTGAAGATCGGATGAGCTAAAAGATGACTTCTACCTGAAACTGTCTAATTTGCTGCAAAAAGCGAAACGTTCAGACATAGTTGTTTTAGCAGGCGACTTCAATGCTCAAGTAGGGGAGTTGTGCCAGACTGAGAAGTATGAAGGTGGTACGTATGGAGTTCCCTGCCGACGAACTGACAACAGTGATCGTCTTCTAGAGTTTTGATGAGATAATCATCTGTTCCTAGTCAGCACTAACTTTAGGCACAAAGAGAAACATAGTGTAAACTTGCGACCTCCAATACCAAATCAACGCTAGACCCAGATGTACCACATAGCCATAGGATATCGTTGGCAAGTATCAGTAGAAGACTGTCGCTCCTTCTGGAACACGTGCGTAGACTCTGATCACGCTCTTGTTTGCACACGTTCATTTTTGCGACTAAATGGACATAAGAAGTTGACGGCAGCGGAACAGTTATGTCCGCATTTATATTGACACACTGAGTCCTTATTTAAGGAATAAATAGCGAAACGAGTTTCTGAGGATGACAGCAGGACTTCCCTGAGGTAGCAAGGCACAACAAACACTTAGCTGTATACACAGCTGTGAAAGCTGTTGATAAGCTAAAACGTAATTTGGTAAACGCCATTAGATCCCTACTGCCTCATCCAAACTGACTGACGGAAGAAGACTAATTCCAGCGGGCTCCGGTTATGATAAGGAACGAAAAGTACTCAAAGGAAAGCTAACAACAAGTCTTCGCAACGACCGTGAACAGTTTTATTATTATTATATCCTTTAGTTCCTGGAGGAACATAGGGCTTCAGCTGTGCCTTCTGTTTTCTGCCAATATTTACACCCTGCTCCAAGTCTGTCCACATGCTTTCATCTCCTCCTCACATGACCTCCTCAAAGTCACCTTGGACGACCAACCCGCTGCTTCCCTTTCGGGTTACACTTAAGGGCTTGTCTACGGAATCCTTCGAAGTGAGGACGGTAGTGAGGCAAGGCTGCCTTCCATCGCCAATGATCTTCCTGATTGCAGTATATTGGATAATGTGAGAGACAACGTGCCTAATGTTAGTGCTGACTAGGAACAGATGATTATCTCATCAAAACTCTAGAAGACGATCACTGTTGTCAGTTCGTCGGCAGGGAACTCCATACGTACCACCTTCATACTTCTCAGTCTGGCACAACTCCCCTACTTGAGCATTGAAGTCGCCTGCTAAAACAACTATGTCTGAACGTTTCGCTTTTTGCAGCAAATTAGACAGTTTCAGGTAGAAGTCATCTTTTAGCTCATCCGAGCTTCAGTCTGTTGGGGCGTAAGTGGAGACTACGGAAAGGCAACGACGGGTAGCGCCCTCTTTCCCTCATTTAATGGACCCATTCAGACGGACGGCGCACACACGACTATCTACTGGGATCCAGTCAAGAAGTGACTTTTCCGTTCTAACACTCAGTGCTATCCCTAAACCTACCTAGTCTCTTTGTTTATTGACCTCTCGTAGTTTCAGTTGTCGTATTTTTACTCTGTTCTTTTGTCTATTAACCAAAGAATTTGTTGAAATTCTGAAGTGTGCTGAGGCCATCGCTGACAAACTTGCGCTGACAGGCTATCTAGAAGGTATTTGGTGACATAAATCGCCTGATTTTAAACGAAATACATTCATTAGTAATAAGTTGACATATTTTTCTTGACTGAATATAAAAGCGAGGTTTGTGGTTAGAATTGTTCATTGACGTTTTTGAAAGAGAATGAATATTGGAGTCTTGATCAACAGAATTACGGTGCATACTGGTACTTCCTTTAAAATTCAAGATTATTCATCCCAATCTTATTTACAGTACTCCTTTGTTGTGCACTGTGTTCCTGCAACGGTAAATTAGCTTTCTACATGCCTTAAATTGCTAATGTTTATGTGTTTCGTAAGTCGTTCCTTTTCAGAATATGCATATATGTTAAATGTGAATGTGTAATTGGAAATCGCGTCAGTGGGTACATCTAGATTCGTCTTAAGCCATCCTGAACGGTTCTTATTGTTCAGCTTTTGCTGACTGTTACACTGAAATGAGAGTTTAGGTGTAAGTAACAACTGTCACACATTTATTAAGTGTGTGCCTGCTTCATCTTCATACATAAGCCTTTTTTCAAGAAGTAGTTTGTTGATATTTGACTTGTTTCAAATCTGATCACAAGCTGACATCAGTAAGAGGACTTCTGGGAAACTAGGAAACACTGAACAGCTGTTCCATCCTAGTTTGAGACTCTTTAGCAGCCCTCACTCACCAGAGTTCGAATTCAGGACCTGCAAGTGAGAAGGCAAACTCAAAGACCATTCAGGCACCGAGGGTCTATGCAATGGCACGTGAATTCGAAATTCTACCGATTGGTGACCTTCGCGTGACCAACAGACTAGCAAACAGCTACAGAGTGGCATTGCCTCCAGTTCTATTCCAAATTCTTAACCGGTGGGCTCACCTGGTCGAGAGTGAGGGCTGATACTTGACGATAACACTGACTGGAAGTTTAGTTAAATGGATATATATATATGTATATATTTATATATATATCATGAATCGACAGACATTGGAGTTCATTGTATAACCACTGAATCGGATCTCAGTGGCTGAGTGGTCAACCAGCTTGCTTCGGGTCCGAAACCTAGAGGTTCCGTTCTACTGAATAATAGTCCCTTACAAGGAGGAGACAGTTGTCCAGTTCTCCTCGGTGTTCCACTGTTTCTCTAAACAACGCGACCCCATGATGTATGTCGAAGTAAATATTTTATCTCACTTTAAACACTGTTCCAATGATCTCATTTCATACTGACACATTTTCAACTCAGTTGACATAATCTAAGATACACAATTTGATTTGCTTTTGTCAAAATTATCATTGAAGATACTTCCATGAAATGTAGTCAATTAACTACCGTTATATTACACTGTCTTCACCAGTAATATTTGGATATCAAAATGAATGTTTTGAGACTACTGGCTTTCACGGGTTGACGCAATAAATGCATGCATCCAAAGTTACGTGGGTAGATATTGATTTTCAAGTATTGGTTTTGTAGGGATTTTGTTTGATTGCATGGAGGATTTAATCATGAGCTGACATCAGTTAGAGAACCACTGGAAAACCTGGGAGTACTGGACAGCTGTTTCGTCCTAGTTTGGTTGATATTGATTTATTTTTTGATTTTATTCCACTGCATTCCGAGTGGAGCAAAGCCTTCACGCTTCATCTATGAAGTTTCACTTGTACTGGTTTTTACAGGGCGAGTTCCATAGCCCCATGCTTAACCTTCCATCTCTGTCCGGCTTACAACTTGTTAGTGGCAGAGAAAGTGTGCACTGGCCGGGAACAGAACCCAAGGTCATATACATGGTTGGTGAGCATTCACCGCTGGACCACCGATGCACAACGCGGAAAGATAAGCTACTCTAGATCCCCATTTCATTCCATTGAGGTCCAAGTCACATGTAGGCCTTCTAGCTTTGAAGTCGAATTAGTGATCGCGATGCTTTCACACAGAGGATTTCTTTGTCTCACGCACAAACACCACTTTAGCCACCTCAATACTGGCTAACACGTTTTGATAATGAAAGTGAACGCATCCGTGGTTTGCAACCTAACTACCAAATATATACGAATCGCTTCCAGCATTCTCAATTGAACTAAAATGACAAAATCAATTAAAAAACCCGGCACAAAAATCATCGAGAATTTATGAGTCAAGTCAATATATAAATGTTCAGTTATCTCTCAGTTTTATCACTCACCAGTTAACTCATCACACGAAAACAACACATTGACTGACTCAACTGGAACAAATGAGTTTACTTAAACTTGTATTATCGGTCACCTTCATGATGAAGTATTACGTGTATGATTGATAGCCTTCGCTCTCCAGCAGATTTTAGCTTGATGTGGTCTGTGATGTCAGTCGCGTCGTGGTCTTTGACATTGATGAGAAAACTGAACTATTCATTCCGAAGTGGGCGGCAGTCTTCCGAGTGTACAACAGACCTGTGCACTTTGATTACCTGTAACATCTTTCCATAGCTGACGTGTTTTGAATGCGTGTGTTGTGAAACATTCTCTGTGAGGTGATGACTGAATCATTTCTCCATAGAAGGAGTGAATTCTGTGATGACAAATGTCAGTCGTTCCCTGTTTGAACACGGTGAGAATGCAAGCGTCAACCAGTTAGCTATCAGTATGTTGGCCCGTCGATGGTTGACACCAACTGATTCACCTTTGGGCGTTCAGCTAACATTTTCTGGTTTTCTGTGTCCATTTCTTGGTCCAAAATTCTTTTTTTCTCTTCTCTCCTTCATTCTTTGTTTGCTTTCCGCTTTTACCCTCATGCTGGTGTGAATATTTCTCCCTTGTAGCCATCTCTGTGAAACAAAGTTATAATCCTACAAACGCTTCTTCTCTCATTGACCCATGTAATGACTTCTATCAATATGCCTGCTCTGATTGGGAAAATAATCACACCATTCCGGAAGGCGAGTTGGGCATCACGAGGATATCGAAAATCCAAACTAACGCACTTCGTGACATCTGGAAAATAATTGGTAAGTAAGATGTATTTCGTACTGAACTCATGACCATTATATTATTAATCTCATTGATTCCGAGGAGAATAAAGTGCTTCTGTAGCACATATACATCTTGCCGTGTTCTTTGAAATCCTTATCAGCTGGTCACACGAGCGACCATAAGCTTTCATCTCCTCATCAGACGATCACATCCGTGTCACTTCCTGACCAACGCCCAAGTCATCTCTCCCTAAATGAGTGACACTCGACGGCCTTTCTCGAGAACTATTTCACTCGAGCATCTCCTGAGTGTGTAGTCTGTCCATCTACATTTACTTTCTCACATTGGTTTGGTGATGGGTTTTTTATTGATTGGCCGCCTGCCAGAGCTCCTTGTTTCTGACCCTTTCTGGCGGGTCATATAATCTTCAGTGGGGTGTATGGATATGTGTGTTAAGTGATTTTGACAAGCATATACTTCAAAATACGCTTCATACAACAGAAGAAGTGACATATTTATGAATCAACTGATTGTGAGTGGATAGTCTGTGAGCTCACGTCAACCTTTCACTATCATTTCACAACTGTGGTGACGCTAATATTAAACATAAGTTTCCGCTGAAATACCATACCCCAAAGGATGTTGTTTCAGTTTGACATCTAACAGCTCTGTTAGTGTAAGTCAGTAGAAATAAATTCCTCACATCACATTATGACAGAATTTCGGTTGAGGCGTTATATATACGCCAAGTAGTGAGCTGTCAGCATCTTTGGACAAGAAAATTTGTCAAATTGATTTGAAGTACTTCATGAAGTGTCGACATCAAATGTCTTTCAGATCACAGCATGTGATCTGCTTGTTAACATGAGCTGTAATCAAGAAAGTAAGCATAAATGTGTGGAACCAACTATATACTGGCTAAGTATTGGGATGAGTAGTTGTATATTACTCACACCAACTAGTGTTGATTGCTGAGCATGCCAGATCGAGGTGACACAAACATCGGATGACAATTTGAGTCGTTTGAGAACGGGCTCAGAATTGCTGTGCCCGGTTCGACTCAGCTAAGAAAGCCACTTCAGTTCAAATCGACTGATTTCTGGACAGCTACATGTAGTGAGCGAACTGGAAATACCTCGAATCAAACTCATAACCTGTGAATGATTTCGTCCACAAACCAGCAACGTCACCGCTCAGTGCTTAGATCACTTCGGTCTGGCTAGCAGTCACCACTAGTTGTTGAGAGTCGTATGTACCTACTTATCTCAATCAATCGGTAGTATGTGGTTTTCCGAAACTTTTTCTGCTGATTTCATCACTTCATTAATAATTGTCTGCATTCGGTAAAATATTTGGATGTAACACTGTGAATGACGGAATCGATGTTAGTACCTGTAGTAACGAACCCTTTGATTATTAAGTGAAGTTTTTGAAGTATCGGCCTTCACTTATGTCTCTGTTTTGACAGAGCAAGTGTGAAACACGTGAAAGAGGAAACTTTATTCCCTCTCATTGTCAGATGCCGTCGGTTATGCAGATACTATCTTTCAACCATGATAATTGGAAAATACACTCTTTGCTAACGTAGAGTTTTGATGATTTCTCCAAAACGTTTTATGCGATTTTGCAAATGAAAGTAAGCAGTGCGATCAATAATTTAAATCCAGTTGGAATACGTGAATCCTTTGGTATTAGTTTCACTATTAAATTCGTGCAAGTGTTTGTATGTGCTAGATTGAAGTCACTGCAGTCGTGTGATGAAGTGTATGTCTGTGATTTGCTTAACAGTTTCAGACTGTTTTGTAAACTGATATCAATTACACACTGATGTGATTTCCTGTTTCATATTACCACAAAGCTAACGGGTCGTATTCTACGAACGATACTCGGCTAACTACTGCTCGTAAATTCTACAAATCCTGTGTGGACCATAGGAATATTACTCTTCAGCAGACTATAAGACAGACAACTCGATTGATAGAAAAATCATTCGGCGGGTGGGATTTGTTGCCATATCCTTCTCAAAATGTATCTGAAACATCAACACCAGAACAAGAAGTTGACGATTTCAGTTTAAATGATATTTACTTTCCAAGTCTGAGCATAACAGGAGGTTGTCCTTTATTTTCGATTGATATTATTCCGAAAAGCCAAACGATTTATGTAAGCAACCTTTATAACTATCATTTATTGGGCATGTCATGATGCCTTATCAAACTGATAAAGAGTGAGAATTTAATCCGGAGCTATTTTTTCCTGCTATATTTACGGTGCGCAGCGGCACACACGATAGGTCTGCAGCTGTAGCTGGTTGTCAGGGTATAAGAAAGAACCGCAAATTCAGGGATGAGGGAGACTTTCGGCGAAAGCTACATATTCAGTTGTAGAGTAGGACTGATGGAAATTATTAACAACTCATCCTTCACCAAAGTATCCTTCTATGCAGGATCCTCGCCATCGACTAACTGAAACTTCTTGTGGATTCCATATACGGACACCCTCGGTGTCTACATTTCCTCTGTTGGATAAAACTGATGGTGAATTACATTCACGAAGAAATGGTGACTGTGAGTGTGGTTTCATCATTTTTTTCAGTAAAACGAACATTAGGCTGGATTAAATAGGCTGACTTTGAATTAGGGAACAACAACAGTTTGTTTTGGGGTGAGTCAGAGACATCGTTTAATTCATCGGTTTCTCTTCACCGAACACAGAATTTGTTTAACGTGTCTGCAGAGATAACATGATGTCAATTGGTGGGAGACATTTAAATTCATAAACACCGCTGTGAACATACATTTGTTTACCTTATACTCAGAAGGTCAAAGTTTAAATGAAACAAAGTCTATAGAAATTGATTTGTCTGAGAATTGTTACCACAATCTGCGGAGACGTTCAAGAAAAAATTTGAGTACTTCACACATACGAAGGTGGCTGAAAATGTCAATCATGGAAACTGTGCCCTATTCGCCTGATGACAAATAGTCCGTCAACTACAGATTGCATGGAATATTTCTTGATGAGCTGACATCAGTTACTTGAAATCTACAGATTAATATATTGGTGGAATTGTGCATACTCTATATTTGAACAGGTGGATCAACCTCTGTTCAGGTAGGGAAATAAGGAAGCTCAGGATCTCATGATTAAATGAGTCTGTAAACATCTCTAGAAAATAAAGCTTTCATTATTCAGAAGACGAAAGGTGTTTCAGAATTGAGTCAATGAAGTCAAGGCGAACCTGGGCCTAGGAACAACTTTCAGAAAAACGACAGTCAGTGTTAGACACTTCAAGAGCCTGAAACAATTAATTTCTTTCCTACATGTTGCTATTGTCAGTTAACCTAATTGTGATGCATCCAATAGCAGTTGTGTCAAAGGATATTCTCTATATTCCTAATTGCTTTAGATTTCAGATGGAAAATTTGCTTCGTACAAGGACGCCTGTAAAACAGAGGTAATTTCAAAACTGTTCGTTAATTCAATGAATACTAACCGAATAGGGAGAAGGATAGCAATTTTGTGCAATAAATAATAGTTAAATCATAAAGGATCAACCAGTATGAATGTGATAGGTCAGAATACTCGTCACATTGCAAATTAAAGATTTTGTGAATAAAATGATTTGTAAACTAGTTTGGTAACACTAGATGACTTAAAATCACAGGTCAGGGTAGCCTTCAGAACGGATATGGAATGACTGATCATCTTGTGCCATGAATATTTCAGGAGTTTAACACTTATTGCTCTCGAACATTTCATAAATTGTTAAAGACTTCAGATTTCAAATTCTTCACAGTAATCTGGCGATGTCTGATTTGGTCTGCATGAATTGAAGCTGCTTAACTTCAAACGACTTACGCAATAATATACAAGTCTAATCAAAAACAGTAAAACAAACTGGTATATTAGTTAAACTAGTGAAGTCACTACAGCAGCGAAAGTAGACGAAATGAAGCCTTTTATCACAAGTGGATTCACACTCGGTTTCAGGTCGAATTAATCTGGTATGTCAATGTGACTACAAATTCGCAGTGAAAAAAGGCACCGAAGTGAATTTATCAATGAAGGAATTCTTGAAATTTTAATCCGCTTAGTTCACTCAGTTGCATATGTCAAAGTACTCATTGTTTGAAAGGGTAGACACTTTCGTTTCAATTGACACACATATCAAACTGTCTGAATTACCGACGTATCTTTAGAATCAAAACCTTTCATAGCCAGATATCTCCGAATAACATAAAAACCGATAATATGTCATCTGAAGCAGTATCATCCCACCAGATGCATACTCTAGGACTACTCCACGATGCCCCTCTTTCACCTCCTCCAACAAATTCCTAGCGAGTATAGACTCCAACTCATTATAATAATTGAAAGATTCAAACAATGTGAAACGGAGTGAATACAATGCACTTTTTTGGATATTAAATTTAGTTAGTCCAATGGTTCGAACAAGCCTCATTCAGATACAACCACGTTTACTCATTTCAGTATTAAATATCAGAAGAATACAGATTTTGTAGTGTCATACACGTTAAAAAACACCTCAGAGTTGGTTTGTCGACCAGCTTTTCTGTGTGTCTCTTAAGAAAATGCCCTGAAATGACGAGAGAACAGGCTTGTTTGATGTCTTATTCATGAGATAGATGTCTTTGATTTCGCATTGTATAACAATTCGTGAATATTTTAGTCATCATATTTTCTCTAAACAGGTGGATGCTGCAAACATTGCTCCAAAGTATTACGAATATGCGTATAAACTGGGAGTACCTCGAAGCGAGAAGAGAAAGTTGCAAACTGCTTTTGAATTACACATGCGCTTGTGCCACGTACGTTTCCCGTTAGTCTTCGAACATTAATATAGCTATGCATAATGACAATGAAAGTTCCTATGGAATGTGAATTTCAGTTGGTAGTATATACGAATGGATACTCGATTAAAATGCAAGTTGTTTTGCCTGGAAAATAGCAGTGTGACGAGTATTTGTACTCATTATGAAGTAGATAAATCGTTAATTGAATTTCCTATTTATTTGTGAGCACGCTGATCGAAGACTATCAGTATTCTGTGCAATCTGACCACCAGACTTAGTCAAACGAAACAAATGTGCATTATCACCGAACAGAATTTCAGGCAAACGCTTGTACGTGTCAGTAGGCATGAGATTCGACTTTTCGTCATTCACCACGTGAGCCTATGATATTTTCGATAAATTCCTTCTGACTTTCGATGTGTTAGGAAGCAAAATGACACCTGAATTTGTAAGGTTGAAAGAAGAATTGCGTTCAGCCGTGTCCTTGTATAGCCAAACTGTTCTTGAAAACAGTGTTAGCTTCATCATGACACATTTTATCATTACACCTTTTAAATAAAACAAATTAAATTTATTTTCAACGTGACAATCTTATTAATGGGGAAGCGTTAACGCAAACAAACTCTAGTCATAGAATGTTTGTATCCACAAGCAGGTGGTGAAGGGAGTTAGTGTCACTGAACATTCAAGTGCATTGTGACAGAAAATCAGCACTGAATACATGATTCGGTCAATGTTTTCTTCCATGAATGCTGAAAACGGAGAGTATTCAACCATCGTGAATCAATTAATCCTATTATATTCACATCAGATACCACCGAAATGTAAAAATGCATTGCGAACAACACAAAACACTATGGTGTTGTGGGATCCACTCGAAATCTGTTTGCATTCCTATTCTGGAATGGTAATGAAGTAAGACATTTCGTTTCATTGCCTTCAGCGCTAATCTGTTCCTTTTTTTGTATCAGGGAAACATGATTTGATTTCATCAAAATTTCTGATTTTTCAGAATCTGCATTTTGTAAAGAAATCTGACCTAACTGAACATGATAAAATAGTAGAAATAAATGCATTGAATGCAATCTGTCCATTGGTAAGTAGGTACAGCCAACTAATACATTTTTGTATTTCAGTGTACATACTTTGATTTTTCTATATTTCACAATGTCACCTCATTCGGTAGGAATGTCATGGTTAAGGTCATTTTTAGACGGAGATAATGAAATGAAATTGTGAATTTCTGAGTCCGTCTTACGAGAGAATGAATCTCTCAAAATGCATAACAAGGCAATCATTTTACAAACTGTATAAACTCCTAACATCAGATGATTTAGATTTTGTGAATGTGGATAACAAATTCAACTGAGTGAATAGTGAATTGAGATTCGTGCAACCGGTGTTACATGCTTATACTGATATGCATAGTTATATTTATGTATATGAAGTGTATGTGATTCAGTACATAATCCATGAGAAGCATGCTCGGCAATGAACTGCTCTGATCGAGGGCATTTCACACTTATTCGAATTCGAGTCAACTATGCTTGCTGGTTATCTAGTTCTAGAGGATTTATACATGCTAAGTAGACTGGCCAGAAATGTTGGATGACATGTGTATGTATCAAGCTATTGAAATCAGTCAATGCTATCTGTAATCTAGCGGTTTCGCTTTCTTGATTTTTTGTGCCTTTAACCGTGTCATGCAGGTGATGTATTTTAATTTGGAGATTCTAGATTATGTGACTTTGAGGCATTCTAGCTGATCTAAATACATTTAACTACTTCGAATGACTTCAGAGAACATATGGTGCCTTCAGTGAAAGAAATCGAATTAATCCACATTGAGAATTGAAAATAGACAAGTCAGTGTTAGGACAGAGTGCATAATGTAATCAGTCTAAAAGTTTCCTGCATTAAGTAGTCACAGAGTTGATGAAAACACCTGTGGTGTAGGAGACTTTCAGTCACCTGTGAAGATAAAAACTGTTTGAGGTTAAGAGAGAAATGAATCTGCAAAAATCAGAAATGAGTAAGCGAATTTCGTAGTCTGACAAATGCTGCATAGTTGTTTCTCTAATCTCGTAGCATCAAAATTCTTGTTTAATTTGATAAGGAGAGCTTTTCAGAGGAATTTCAACTGAGAGAGCGTCTGTTTCGGAACACTTTATTCTTCGAGTATTTCCTGGAACACTATAGGTCCAGCAGCCTAGTTTACTAATGAAATAGAATGAAGTGAATTCTCTATAACCATTCTTAGGCTGTAAAAACCCTACTTGAAATTTCGTTGTGTGACGTAACACAGTTTCAATTCGTATTCAATAGTCATCTGCCAAATTTCACATCACTTTCATTCATTCTGCTCAATTCATTAGTCGTTTGTCCTTCTTTACATTCATGTTAAGATGAATTGGAGAAAGTTGTTTGCAAAATTGTTTCGGCAAATTGGCTTCGAAGACTACAGAACAATCTCAATAATTGTAGCGGACACAACAGCGCTGAAATATCAGTGTGCCTTACATGAAATTGAACTGTCAACGCCTACTGGTAAAAGGTAAGCTTCACATTTCTTCTAATGAATAGGAGTGAAGAACACTTTTGGGTAAGTCACACTTTACTGCATACAGCGTGACTTCTTCACTTACTTCAAAGTGCATTAAAATGCGTTTGTTCAAGTAGAACTTTCCAGGATACAGTGGATTTTTATGTTTAGATATTTCACCGTACTTTCAGTCATGGGCCATATCATTTAGAAACGCATAACCTGAAAGTATTTGACAGGTATTTCATTCTAGTTCTGGACTACTTAGTAGTCCGTGCGCACTGCCTGTGTTCGAACTCACAATCTTCTAGATACAAGACGAGATCATAGACGATAAAGACACTGAGGATCGATTCAATGTCCAGCAACTGAATTCCAACTTCTACGAATTCAAGATTTTAGCGGTACTGGCATCAGTCAATACAATCAGAGAGTATTTGTTTTCACACTCGATTTGACGGAGTGGTTTGTCGAATATATATTTCTTCAGGCGAACGCTAAATATTTTGATTCTTCAAGTGTGCAGAATTTCTATTATTCGCATTGGAATTTTTCGGTGTAACATGTTTTCGAATGTGAAATATTTCCAATGGGAATTGTTGTATCCGTCGATGGTTATCTTCATTGAGAATGTTGCCTGTTTTGTTTGTGTGACAAAACAGTGTGATGCAATGAAGTTTGTTGAATGTGAATTTCACAATTCACTTTGCTCCGAAGACTATGCTGGTTTCATTTTGAACAACAGACGTTTTAATTTTAAAATGTATTTTAATCTCAAATATACTGGCAGTACGAGACGTTGTATAACCACTGAACGTAAACCCCGGTGGATGAGTCAAAGATAAATACTACTCCAGAAAATCATTCCAACTTGGTATCTTCTGTATTATTCCGGGATGTTAGACCAGATTCCATCTACATACCGAAAAGTCTGGATTTTGTTGATTTCGTGACTCAAATTTACTCTGTTCAAATAGAGAAGCATTCGAAATTTGAAGTTATATGCAATGTACATGAAAGGTTTACAGCTGAAACTGAATAGCAATATTATATACTTTTATTCCTTTTTGATAGTACAATTCAGAATATGGCTATCATGGACTTCATAACGTATCAGGCTACCACCATTGAATTTGAGGAGAAGAGTTCAGCAAATGCAAATCCTGAGATGGACTCACGTACGTTACGACTATGATTTTTATCTGATGATAAGTGAAGTAAATCACGTTTTCAGTGGGGATTCGATTTATTTCAAGAGTGATTTATGTACATTATTCTTGATACATGTTGTGGTAGAAGTCAATGGTGTGTGATATCTTACCAAATTGTTCGTTAAAAATCATTCGCCTAACGTGTTCCAATTTGGTGTACATTTCAAAACATTTCTGTGTCTTGTTCATTCTGATTAGAGTTGAGCCCGGAATTCTCAGTGTTCTGTATCGAACGATTGAAAGATACATTTCCATGGACCCTCGAAAGACATTACGTTGCTGAATACTTAAAAGAAAGTCAGCGAATTGAGGTTAGTCGGGTGATTCACATTCACTTTCGTTTTGGTTTATATAGGCCACAGTCTTCGAAGTTATTCTCCCACCTAACTCAAAGCATCATGACAGTCAGTGTTTATAAGAAGTACGCGGAAATGTAACCTTTCTTGTCCACACCACTGGGAAAGAAAATTGTGAATCGTAATGAAGAATCAAATGAGTGTTAAGAAATTCCGATTGGATACCATCAGATATCCGCCATGGATAATGATTCATAAGGGATCTATTTCACATATGCATAGGTGAGAGAAAACGAGCGAAATGATTTTATTAGCAAATGTATAAAACAGTCTTGTAGGGCTTTCAAAGCGAAAGAAATATGGGTGGCCAAAGCTGTCTGAAAACGTAGGAACCTATCAGGCAACGCGAAGCTATATTCAACAAATGACTGTGGATGGATCTTTCCGCAGGTCCACACCTAGTCAACACTTCTCGTTGTCTTCCTTTCCCCCTTCACAGTTAGAATGTTTGAAACAAAGCGCTATATACCAGAGCAGAACTAAGCACCAACTGGCTTGTTATATCGCAGAATTTCATTAAGTGCAGTATCGCCATTTACAGTGCGAACATCTACATTTCCTCATAGGGATATCAAGAAATTATTCAATGTCTGCTTTTGCTGCCTTACATGCCGAAACTCAACAGTCTAATTTCAGTTGGGCAAACTGCGTCGCACTAAGCATGAATGCCTAAAGAAATCAATCTTATTTATATGATTATGCATTCTACTGTTTCACAGCATTCTTCATCACAATGCTGAAGTTTTCACCGAGAAGTGCACAAACCTTTGTATTTTCCCTCTTTCCTCCTAACTGACAAACAGTAATCTCACACCTCAGCTACACAAATACCTCCAGTATTTGTTCTGTGAGGCGTAATCTCTTCTTAAAACATCATATTGTTTTTGAATGCAAACAGTGTGCCTTCAGCTTGCATTGACCTTCGTAGGAGTCACCGAATAAAGAAATAGAAAAGTCCCTTCAAAATAATTTAGATTCGAAGAAGTATGTGAATTTGTTAGTATCAAGGTTGTGTTTGGTCTTCACTATTTATTCATAATCAATGCTGAACACTAACACTGATGGTGTGAGTTAAGGTGATGGCAGAACACTCATCAGTGAATTACTACTACGTTGGATTCCGGTCGTTGAAGAGACCTAAACACGTTGTAGTCTCATGACGTTCCTCACCAAAAGATCGAGTGACATTCTTTTTGGATATAGAAATTGTAATTATTTTTTGTTCTGATTGAAACATAGGGATTCGAGTTTGATTTTTGAGGTTCACGTAGTAGCAGGTGTCTTTATTCCTGGGGCTAGTTTTTCAGCCTCACTCCAAATTTTTCTTTTTCCAGGATGACTACTGACTTAGCGGAATCCTGGAATGCGTTGGCCACTAATCGAACCCCGTGGCTCGTGGGTGATTAGCGGGCATTTCACGACTAAACCACCGATGCACACAGAAATTTTTACTCATCACTAAATCTAAATTATTGACAAATCAAAATCGTACGCCGCACTAATTATATTTTCCTACTCATCGCAAACACAGGTTCTCAATATGGTTGACGAAATCAAGAAGACTTTGTATGATTCATTCGGAGAGCTAACGTGGCTGAGTAACAGAATGAGGCGCTTCGTCAACGACAAGGTTTGAATTTATTTCACTGAAACTGAATTTAATAATTTTAAAACCATAAACTTACAGATTTCGAAGATAAAAACCTTCGCTTTGTTCGATGGTGTAGAAACATATGAAGAGAAAGAAAACCTTTCTACTATATATCGAGTAAGTCAGACAAGGAGGTTGATTGTTTCTCTATCGCATTTCATTAAAAAAATGAGCTATTCGCAATAAGCAGGTCTCAGAGGAACACTTGTTTCACGGGGGAATATTCGATCAACGATAGAGTTGATCTTATTCGTAAACAATTCGGTATATTCAGTTCGACATGAATTGTTTAGGTGCAATTCGAAGTTGTTGTGGAACACTTTCCCCTAACTACCAATTGTACAGCTCACTAACCTACGACCTGGGATGGAATGAAGTACGTGTACTTGAAATTTCCAGATAACTATGAAGAACTGCGTGTTTAGCTGAAGGTGTAATTGTCAATTCCCATGAAACTGAATGCATCAACTCCTGATTCATTGTACGCTATATGTACAGGTTCCTCACCTATTTATTGTACATAAACGAAACTTATTTTCCCTCTGGTCACCTCAGCTGACTAAATTTAACCAAAACCATAAAATGAAGTGTGCAAGTTGTTCAGTAGTCTTCTCAACTTCATGAAGCAGAGTAACCAGGCAGCACTTCTTCCTGAATGACTGACTGACTGAGTAGAGGAGAACTAAAAATACCATTGATTACCACAGACAGTTGACCACTGCGTGGCAACCATGAAGACAGGCTCAGAAAGCAGAATTTACTATTTGTCTTCAAAAAAGGTCAGTATAATATGAAATTACAGCTTTTTGTCTCACAATGACTGGTTGCTAACAAATAAGCATGATACGAATAAAAACTCAATGACATGGCTTTCGACTTCGGCTGAGACCGTGACATAACTAACCAGACAGTAGATGTTATGAAACTCCTGGAATAATTCGAGCATCGATTTAGATATAACGATGATAGATTGCTTAAAAACTCTGTGATTATTTTAAGTAATTTAATTGACCCGAATATTCAGTTGACACACTGTATATGCTTACTCTCCATCCTAATACGTGTACACTTGGATGTCTGAGAATACCCGTTTATCACATTCTCACAAGTCGTTCACAGATTATATTTGCATTTCATTGTTTTTTCTAACTTTTCGAAACAGTCACAGTATCCAATTCGTGAAAACACCTACATTCTAAATGAATATTACGCTCTGAAGGCGAAGGTGCTCGACACTTATCGAAAGGCATTTTTTGGTCTAGAAGAAAAGTAAGCTGCTAATATTTTGAGACGCATAACTGTGACTGAAGATCTCCATTAGACTAAATAAATGCAGTAGCTTTCAGCGAAAGTCAAACATTCTCAGCGATATAATTTTTAAGCTGTGCAATCGCATATGTACAAGCATATACAGTACATTATCATAGCAATAAGAGGAATGTTTCCGAAAATGTATCGTCCTTATTCGGAGATTTCTCACCAAATTGTGTAACACACACTTGAGGCAAATATTAGGCAGAAAGCCGAATGAAATTCGATAGGTAATTTGGATGGCGCACCTTAATTGACAGATTTTAGTACAGCTTAGCTAGAATTTTCAGCTACAAATAAAATATCAAGTTGTGTCATCCTGGGGAGAATGAATTACGCCTTAGACGTGGAACTCCGACAGCATGAAGCTGACATGTGCGGATCGAGTTGCAACTCTGCGGATCATCATCGAACAGAGCATAAAGTGGCAGGACACTAGATATTTATCAGCCTCATTTAGCACCTGGCCATATGACAATTTCATGTGTTAGCTGAGTCACAACGGAGAACTCACCGAAGGCTCTGAATTCAGGACAGAATTAAGACAAGACCGCACGACAAACTCACGAATTATATTTTTCATTGCAGTGAACTGGATTATAGGAGAGTCTTTGAATGAGGAGCGAGAATGCAAGAAACCTTTGTACTAATGAAAAGACTCTAGAATATTAGAACTACTGGGATGATTTTTACGTGCAATTTCACACGAAGCAGAAGATCTACAGGACAAGCATCAAAGATGCCACTTCAAGTGGACGTTGAAAAGACTAAGGTGATGACGACCACCAACTGACATTAAAGACAACAGTCGCAAACGACGAGAGGCCTGAGAAATTTGAGAGAGTTCACTCGCTTCACTTATCTAGACAGCATCTTGCCAACTACAGACTAGACACAAGGATGAGAATATCGAAGCTAGCCATGATCTGAAAGGCGAATCACACCTTCTTCACTGTGAAATCAGTTCAAAATCTTCTGCAGCAGCTTCTCTCAAAACAAATTCAGATTTTCAACACCAGCGTTGACTCCGTCTGTTCCCCTACACAGCTGATAAACTGATCTCTAATTTCATGGAGAGCATATACAACAGACTGCTGCAGACTTTCTTTAACAGCTGACTTCTCCGACTCCATACTGGAGATTAGATGGCCACCAGAAAGAATTAGCAGTAGATAGCTCTGGGAATAAACTAATCATGAACCCAGTGTTCATCGATTACGCTGTTCGAAATGCAGAGGGATAGGATACACACCAGAGACACTGTCGAATCAGATGGTGCACCGGGTCATCACTCGAGTGCATCACCAATGATAATCAACGAGTTGGGCTGAGATTGACATAAGAAGGGTCGTATCATGACGAGATGGGATACAAAAGACAACCGAGGGGACAGATTGACGATCTGATGCTGAATGCTCACTTTCAATCCGGAACCCAAAGGAATAATGTAATAATAATAATAGCTAAAATGAAAGAGGCTCAAATTATCATCAGTGTCATGAAGAGTGTGAATGAATTATTGAGAAGGGAGAAAATGAATAAAATGTAGGAAACAATGTAAGAAATTAGGATTAGCAAACATTATGTATCAAGTGTTGAGACATATAATTTGAGTCTTTAAAATATGGATTGCCACAATTTCTGATATCTATGCTTCTTCTAGACGATTTCAGCATGCTCTGTGGATATCTCTGAGGTCGGTTTGCGTGTTCACTCAATGTTCAGCATCCTCTGAGTGTTCCGTGAAACGGCTGGTGGGAGGTCGGTGTTATCTAAACGCCTGAAGACAGTTTCGCTGGTTTAGGACCGCACTCATCGTCAGTGCACCCAATTCGACTCAGCCTTGAAAGGCATAGCCACCTGAATTTCTGGCTGGCCACTTGCATGGGCTGGCCTCAAGCAAGAGATATATGGTGGTGAGGGTGATTGTGGTTTCTGAAGGAGACACCAGTGAAATTGTGTCGGAAATTGCATGAATTTTAGAAATGGTGGATGCTCTTTGCTAATTGAGAATTCTATCATTGATTCTTTTTATTTCGGCACTTTGTCATAAACAATCATACACCGGATAATTTTTCTTTTTGTTTTCCATACACAGATTGGATGCACAAAGAGCAACCTATATACCATCGCCCTACTATTTATCCACCGAAAACCGCATATGTATTAATGGCGCTATTCTGCTACCGTTTTACCACGATGATCAAACTATTTTCGAAAGATATGCAGTATTGGGTTGGCACATAGCTCATGAATTATTGCATGCTATTGATATATCGGGTACTAAAGGAAACAAAATGAGTTTTCTGTGAAGTTGTTAACGCATCTTTGTTGGCAGGTGTTAAACCGACAGACAATTCTAGGGAAGACATCCAATAGTGGAAATGAAAACTAGTTTACTTCCCTTGTTCAAAGTGCTAGTATTTTCGTGACCTTGTTTCAGGGATATTGTAGTCATCATCTGCATTGTGGCTATTTAAAAGCTTGTGGAAGTGTGGCATTCTGTTCAATCATTGCAAATGTCTATTCTTTCAAATCGATTTCCCTCAATGATTTCAGTAACATTCGTAAATTTTCCGAGAGTGACATAAAGCTTCAAGTATGAGCTGTGAAGTATGAGAAACATTTTCCTTGCAGAATGGAGCTCCTAGACTTGCATAAAACCTTTCCACTCACCTCACTTATCAGCAGCAAAATGGAGCCTTAGTGTGCGACGGGGTCTGGGACTTGGACGCCCACTCCGAAGGTAATTGACTAGCATTTTAACACAGGATCACTGAAATACCTTTGACATTATTCTTCCTACTGCCTTATTTATTGTTTGCTTAGGTTTCGAGTGGAATATGGGGTTTCAACAACTGGTTTCCACCTCACTCCATTATCTGCGGCCCACTTTTTCACTGACGCTATGGTTGTCCATACGTCCTCATTCTTCTTCATACTATCTCTCCAGTATCAAATTCGAACCAACTCCCAACTCGTCTTCTCGCATCCAGAATCCACTCGAGCGATAGTCTGGTGGAAGATGTCATTCACTGGTCTCCTCGGGTGTCCTCGATCACTCTGCATTTCCTACAGCATATTCTTTGAACACTAGGTTACCGAATAATTAGTTCCTAAACTTCCTCATTGCTAACTATTTCTGGCCACCTATCTGATCTGCAGTATGGAGTTGAAGAAGCCAGCTGTTCATGAAAGGCTTCAGTAGTGTGTGAGAAACACTTTCTGTGGTATACCACGTTTCTGACCCAAATGGTGTGCAGAAGATTTCAGAGTGATGAGGATGTCCCTCAGCGTTTCGATCGTAGCTGGTTTTGGCATCCTCATTCGTGCTGCTGATCTGTAGCTCACACGATGTTGCCTAGACAAGTGAAGGGTGTCACCTCTTTCAAATTTCCCCACCGATATTGATTGGTGCGTTTTGTTGTTGTTATTGCTGTTGTCAGCTACTGTACTTCAAAACCATGGTTTCTCTATGTCAAATTGGATACCGTCTTCACTGCTGGTTGCTTCCATCTGTAAATCTCCGAGTTTGGGTGACATCAGACATAAATCGTCTGCGATATTCAGATCTTCTAGAGTCTTCTTGTCAGACTGATGTACCCTTGTCTCCTCTCTCCTCGCTTGTAGTTTTTCGCATGATCCATTCCACCACAGTCAGCGATATTATCGGAGTTTGCCTTTGTAGATCAACTGACATGCAGAATTCACGTATACTTGCTGAGCTGTTGATATGGTCCTTATTTTCTCTGGTTTATCTTAATTAAGTCTTTCCCACTGATATTTTAACCAACGTATTACACTGTGACTATTATCTTCATCTCATTTGCTTCTCTAGGCGACTATGGTAACCGTTTTCACTTCATTTCCTCTGTACTGCAGTGAATTTCAAGCATTCCAAGGAGCATGTTCATACCACTGCTCTAATGGTGTATTCAGTAAGGTACAGTTCCATGATACATGCTACTGTCCATTCGGGTATATGGTAAACGAAATGTCGATATAAATAAAATATAACAAACTATGGAAGTTAGCATAGTAGCGTGGGTATTTAACCATTTTTGAATCACAACGTAAATGATAACTGTATTATTATGGTAGAAAAATAACATATACGCCAAAGCAAAGGGTTGTAATCACGTGGTGCATTTGACATGTTCCTTATCCAACCTGAAGTTAAGAGCTAATATAACAACTCAAATAGACAGAAACCATCTTCTCTATTAATTCTTAACACTGGCCATTGTCGGTAGGAGTAATTAGCTCTTAGTTATATGATGCATACAACCGATTACGAAGATTCTTTGAAAATCGCATGGATATTTTTGATATTTTTATCATAGGTGTGTTTACCAGTCTGTTACTCCTAAATTTTAGAATTGTGTTGCCTAATCATTTAGTGTGTGCTGACTGGCAAAATCAAACCATTTATCACATTTATGTATGTGGTATGTGAATCATCCATCGCCGATCATGTCATTGATAGTTCTGCTCATGTATGTAAGAAAGTGTGTGTCATGATGGAGATAAATTCGAGTTTCAGTGTAGTTTTACACGTAGATTATTAATACACCTGAATGACTTCTAAACAACCTAAATTAACTACTACACTATAGTGAAGATTCGTCTCCAAGAGGATATTCGTGCAGTGCATTCTGCCTTGTAAATCACCTTTCAGTCAACATGCTAAACAAAGCTGCTTATAACTGAAACCCAATTTGAAATATCAAAGAAACATCAAACCGTCCACATCTTAATATTATACTACTGAACAAAATTATTCAGCTAACATAAATCTAACTGCATTTCATGCATATCAAGGTATACTTGTCGATGAGAAGGGAAACGACAGACCTCACAGTTTATCCCACCATGGATTTCTTACAATCTTGAAGCAAACGGAATGTCTACGCAAACAATACAAAAATTACAATTATACGAGTGAAAAGGTTTGTCGCTTGTGCTAAATAAAATAATAAAATTCATAAAATTTTCTTTGTTTGTCATTGATGTATGAACAACAGAATACGCGTAGATTATGATTGGTCAATAATGTTAGGAGAAGCACAAACGCTTACGAATTTGTTTAAATCCTCGTGAATGTAGTATGCGCAAACTGAGACGTGTTCTTCAGTATTTCACTCTCATCATCCCTGGTGTTCACTTTACGGAAATGAATCGATCAGTCTGTAGTACAGCTATTTTCTTAGATAGAATCGTATAATCATTATTTCACAGATACGACTAGGGTTTAGTGACTTCGTGACTGTTTTACAATGACCGGTATGGCTCATTTGCTTTAATTCTGCCCTCTTCTTTACAGCACGTGAGTGGTATCTACAGTCGACTGATTCACTGAGTTTTAAGCGTGATATATCAGAGGAATAATTTTGGAAAGTCTAAGCCAGCCTAATGTTCACATATGTATGTAATGTCATTGAAAGCACAGAATTCCTGTGGAAAATTCTATGCCAGTGCGAACTACCTCCAAGTGTTATGGCCTCTGATGAGGATATCCTGAGGTCATTGGAACACAGAAAACGTCTTCGGCTTGTTTGACTCTGCTAAACACACCAGCATGAACTCTAGAATTCATAAAGTGTAGACTTGAATGACACCTTTGCTTTATATTCAAAAGTGATATTATTCCATTTTACTTATCAGTATGCATATTTCGAATTATCAGAGCGGAACAATTCGAGTTCTGGGTGAAATTCTGTCAGATAACGGTGGTCTGAGGATAGCATACAAGGTAAGCGTGATATTTGTTTCGTAATGTCAGTAATGTATACAGTATGATAATGTCTCTCTACTGATATCAATAACACTGACTGTCAACATTTAGATCCTTTCTCACTTTTGTCACTATGAGGTGGAGTTTATAATCTGACTTCCAGAAGGCGAAACTCGTAGAGAGCTATGCTTCAGTTGTGATAAATGTTCCACTATGCTTTTCATCATTTTCCCACTTGAATCTCAAGAAAGTGTCTACCTTATTTGAAAAAGGAATATATCTGTCAAGATTGCAGCTTTTCTCTACAAAATAATAAGGAGACCACATGTGTCGAGAAATCAAAAATATCAAAGTCTGAGTCATATCAGGTGTGTCGGAGAAATTAATTTTGTTATCTCATCAACTGAGTCGCGGAATTACATTATTGTCACACTCATGACTTCAGACAATAACGGCCAAGGCACCGTTTTCGACCAAGTCGTCGAAATCGACTTTAAGACGCAAGTAGTCGGCTCTATCATCAAATACTGATAGTGTCTAGACATTGGTTGCTGAGTTGGTTTAGAGAGCTCATAATATGTGTCTCGAATTTTCTTCACGAAGCGAATCGAACTCACCACCCTCCCCAGACTAGACCTTATCGAACTCAAATAAAGTCCTTCCATATCATGAGATATCCCATCAAAGAATACATTGAGAAATTCTATTCTTCACCTATAATCCAGCATCTGCTTTATCAGTCGACAATACAGGGTAATTAAGAGAGAGAATCAATGCTTCGATCACAGTTGTTAACTTGTCAGAGTACTATGGATTTTAATTATGCTGCCTGTAGTAAGATCAAATGGAATCGGTAATAATTACAACACCCACTGTGTGGATTCTGTGTACACTATGACAGGTTTATTTGTCGGCTGAAGATGCATTCCTATGTGCTGTACTAAATGGCTTCCTGCACACAGACTATCAGAGGGTTTCCACATTAGTGGTCCACTTAACTCTCATGATTCGATCCTAATTTAACTTGTGAAATAAGATCAGCTCAAGAAAAGCATGGTAGTATTGCCATATGTCAAGCACTGGTAGAAATTACAGTTCATGAGCTGCTGGATTCCCTTCAAGTAACAGAATGGCCAACAGGGTTATATCATTATGTGAAGGTCACTGGTTGGATCCGTATCGGTAGAGTCATGAACGCGCACTGCTAAACAACCCAAAATAGGGTGAAGCAGTCGTCCTGTCATCCCTAGCTCCCGATAGTCGTCTTAGTCATATCTACTTGTAGTCTATTTATGTTTAAGCTACGGTGTATTGGATTTCAATGTAATAGCTAGAAGTGTTTCAAAAATCATGGTAAGTTTATTGAGAAATACTTCATATGGCATTTTCAAACTTAGCACTAGAACTATTTTAAGTCTATAGAGGACAGAATCAGATTTATTCGGAGGCCGATTTCACTATGGATCATGGTGATAATGTCAATGTATGCTATGGGACGAAATTATTGGAATCAACAAAAGGTCACAAAATTCGCCTCAAAGCTATATCAAAATCTATTTGAACAGCAAGTGAGTCTAAAGGACCATCGGAAACGCAAAGTGCTTCAAACCTGTTTGAATTCATCAACCATAGGCCATCACGCCGGTCGAATCGACATTCGCACTCATCTACTAGTACCTGCATTTTGTTTTGAAAATATTTTAGCTCCACCTGCAAAAGAAACAATAAAGTATTCGACTGTGTTGAAACCAAACTGTTGGTCATTCACAGATTGATATGCAGCCTCGGTTATTGACTTCTTACCAAAATGTTCTGTCCTGTAATTTATTCATTTTAGACACTTCAGAGACTGACGAGAAACCTTACAAATGGTGCTGATGAAAACACGAACTCCTCTTTATCTTCTGAACAATCGTTTTTCCTTAACTTTGCTCAGGTGTGTAGCTTTGTTTTGTTTGATCTTATATTTTATTCCAAAACCAGTAGACCACTGAGTATATCTCTCAGTGGGCAAAACTGACTCATGGAAATACACTGACAAGTATTATTTTCACCACTATTCATACCCTGTGTTTTGAGTGGATTACAAGAAGGGATTCAAAAGCACATCCTTATCTCATTGTGTTATCTTCGGCCCATTTCAGTGGGAATCATGATTTGCCACAAACTCACTTCTTTTCCATATGCTCCATTTCATTTCACCCTTCAGTCAACTCTCGATTAGGAACTCCTTAGTCAGGTTCACCCTGATGTCCTACATGCGTATGTACAATCCTTTTACATTCTCATCTGCTTATTTGTCGGACAATCGTTTGTATTGGTTATTTGACCACCAGCTACAGTTCCGTTTTGCCTACCACTTTCCTGCCAGCCATCTGATTTTCAGTATTCAGTGAAGTACGAAGGTGTTGGTAGAAGCCTGCATGCCATCTTTGAATCAAAGCGGATACCTGGTTTCAGTGATATTATTGTTGAGAGCCCAAGTCTGATTAATTGTCGTGAGTGCAATATATTTCCACATTGATTTGGAGACATGGGAAAGTAAAGCAGATAGATCCTTGTTTGGTAGTACTTCATATCTAATGGAATACATGCTTAATATTTGGATTCACTATGTCAGACGACAGATATTGGGATGGAGCTGTGATACCAGACATACTTTCTGTGTTCACAGCAGCTTGTATATGTAACAGCAGCTTGGATATGTAACTGAAACGATATGAATTCGAGTTCTTAGATACAACAAATACTCGTTGGTTTTGCCATGAGATGCACTGAAATATAATGCAGAAAAATGGAGACAGTAGAGGTACAATTAACATGATAAATGCGTCTGTGACACAATGATTGGGACGCTCGCCGACAATGCACATGGTTAGGGTTAATAAACATTTGAGCAATTTTGACAACCAATTCATAAACACCAGTATTATACTTCTCTGAATGAAATGCAGGACTTTAAAGGGTATGCCATGCGCCGTGCATCTAGCAGATTTGACATTAGATGAGTGGCTCTAGTTTAGTCAAATAAAACTGTTGAATATTCGGTGTTTCGGGGGTAATGGTTCTGCTGACCTTGTGGAATATGCTTCACTTCCGTTTCAGAAATTCAACCAGTACATCTTCACTCTGAAGGCTATTCTGTGTGGTCATTCTAATGTGACTAGCTCAGATGTGCTTGCATATCGAAAAATTATCTTCGACAGTTTCCAGAGTAGAGAGCTTAGTCACTTTGAATCCAGTCGAAACTGAAGAGAAGTAAACTTAATCGACTTGGTCGTATTATTTCAATTTATCTGACGACCTCCTCGAATCCTTGGGTGATCTAATCTTGTACGGACCGTAATGTATCGAATTCACTCAGTTGTAGCTTGTTTTAAGACGTGGAGGAAAGCAGACAGGAAACTCGTCGCCATTTATAAACACGTTATTATTACTGTTATTATTACCAAGTTAACCAATTCTCTTAACTATTTTATGCACTGAATACAACATGACTGTTTGAAGTTAGTGCATCATTCTTTCTCAAGTTAGAAAATGATTCATCCTCTATTGATCTCATCTTTTCTAGATATTTTGTGAAAAGTATAATTCAGCAGGACTAAGTAAACACATGAGTGACTCCGATCACGTGTTAGGTCATTACAGGTAAGACTATTTTAAAAATGTCAAAGTTTTCACATCATTCCTCGAGTTCATCAGTTATTCATGAGCAACTGTGTGACTTGTTATTGATTAACAAAATAATCTGAAATTCAGATAAAATTGAACAGAGGAAACAGACGCCTGAAAATTAGTCTAATGTTCACTTTCGACCGGGACCATATTGGAAGCTTCTTGAATTTCTGGTGAGCAGTGTTGATGACCGGGGTCCACCAAGTCAGGTAAGGGAAGACGTACCTGCCAACGACACTGGCTGGTGGTTACTGCATACATGTAGCGGAAGTTAGAATCCACAGGTCGTCTATCGAGTCTAAATGGATGAGTGATAGACGAGCTAGCCGGGTAACAAGGAAGCCAACGATTTGGAATGACAGTGGATCGCACACTGAAGAGTTCAATTGCGTCGGTGGCACAGTGGTTAGGACTCTCGCCGACAATGCATATGGTCCGAGGTTTGATCCCTTGCCGACGCACGCCTGATATCTATGGTCGGCCTGCAAAATTTGGGTTAGGTATATCACATGCTGAAAAGTCCATACATGTACCACAAATATGGCGTGGAATCAAGTTATAATCAAAATAATATTTCGGTATTAGTGGCTTCTCTTAATGCAAATTTTTACTTTCCTGTTAACTGAGTGGATTGAAGTGTACAGCGCTTGTCTACATATCGGCTCCTTGTGCAGATGCTTCGAATATGTCCAAGGATTGAACTTGCGGTAGTTTAAAGTAATAATAAGTGGTGTACATTACACAAGAGGTTGATTCGGTTCTTCCAAGTGAACTGGAAGATTACGCTTTGCAGTTTGAAACGTTTGGTACTAGATTCCAGCATCAGAGTGAAGACCAACACTTACTAGGGAATGCAAGTACATCAGATCACTAGTTCCAGATAGGATTAAATGAGAATTCGGATTCCACTGTTAGTCGCCATCAACCGAATCACTTCACATTATAGCTTTATCGCGAAAAATGCGTTTATACACAATGCAGAATTTTCAGCGACTCTCATTGTAAAGTACTTTCTCTGCATAAACAATCTCCGAACGACGTAATAACCGAGAATATGTCATGTGAAGCATACCCCAATACCACTCTACAATCTTACTCCGTTTCCTCCGAAAATTCGCAATCGGTAGATAGAAACTTCTCGGAAATTATGCTCAAGTTGAGACAGCAAATCAGAGTGTTATTAGACGGTTGAAATGGTATGAAACGGAATAAATACAATGCTTTTTGAACAAAGCAAGAACAACAATTGTACCAGGATAATACAAGCTCATCTTTTATTATTTAATCGAGGATTCTTCTCAACTGGTTACAACCTGAATGTTAAAAAATATGAATTACATTAAAGATATGAACATACTTTTCCACGATCATAAGGAGTAATTGGTAGGAATTAAAAGTAACGTTAGCCCGGAATGATTTAACTGACTAGGAGTCACAAACACTGTCTATTTATAGAATAATTAGACAACTAGGCTTGGAAACAAAAAAACAGGGTTGCGTATATATATGTGTGTGTAGAAACAAGGTTTAGCTAGAAAGAGCATAACAAAAAAGTAGATTACGTAACTAAAGAAAACATCTTATCTAATAGCCAATAGAAGAAAGGAGAGAAAAGAAACAAGGTAGAGTGAATCGTGTTTAGATGACAGAGTAGAGTTTTCTAAACATGAAAAAGGTGACTCGTGAAAGTTGTATATATTTTTTTTGTTATCACCAGAGCAGTGCAAGATTCACCACGGTCTCTTTCTGCGTACATAGATTTGGTTTAAGTCGTGTGATGGCAATTGCTTCAGCAAAGCGTAGCAAGCTAGGTTTCTTTTGCTTGTTGATTATTTTAAACGACTTCAGGTTGTCTACAATATGACCAGTGTCTAATAGATGACGAGCAATAGCACTGTTTAATGCTTATGGACCTTTCAGTCTCAAGTTCTTTGGTATGTGTTCATAGATGCGGACACTGACCCTTCTCTCTGTTCTTCCAATGTATGTGCTTTGGCACGTATATGTAAATTGATAAACACCGTTGGAGGTAACATGAGGTGGGTATTTGTCCACTTTTGATTGTCTCAAACAACTAGTTGTTTGATAAACACATACAAGCTTGGCGGCTGGATATGCTCTTTTAGAGCAGCGTTCAGTCTGCATCTTATTCTACTAGCAGTATCATCACCTTTGAATGCAAGCTGCAGAAAGATAGGTTCTTTTTTCTACTGTGCTGCTTTTCACTTTTTCAACATGTCTCCCATACTTGTCAATGAACTTTTGTGGTTAACCGTTGTCGCGTAGGCATTTCTCCACAATAGATAGCTTTTCCTCAATCTTTTCTCCTGAACACGGTTTCCTAATACGATCAAATAATGTTCTCACCAATCCCTTTTTGTAACTTATAGGGCAGAAGCTTTTGAAGTTAAGATAAACCGCCCTCCAGGTTTATTTTCTGTCTATATATCTTATGATTTTGCTTTGCTTTTTGATAGATAGAAAATTGAGGTTAGACAGTGATTTAAGCAGGCCGCCTATATTGGACGTTTCCATGAATTTAACACACAATTAAAACTAACAACATCCTCCACAATTTACTACATCTGTAAGCGTTTCAGTCAATACATTAACCCAATATTTTTGTCTTTTTAATTTATTAGGGTAGTTGGAACCTTGTCGAATAGTGAAAATTTCGCAAGAGCATACAACTGTCCGGTGGACTCACCAATGAATCCAAGCGGAAAGTGTCATGTATGGTGAATGGATTAGTGTTCATAGTTCTCAGTTAACGTACATATTCCTGTTCACACCCAAAAGAAACTGAATTGTAATCCAGTCATACTCTGATTTATTTTCATCTTGCTGTTATTATCATAATACACTCAACTGAGTGAACCTGATTTATTTGATTATCTTTTTCACTTATTTTGGTCTTATAAATAATTCACTAACTTTCTACTCGGTATATCAGTCTTCTTCATAAATGTCAAAAGCTACCAAAACATGTTTTCAGTGACTTTACCATTTCTGAAGTCACAGCCTCTACGCTCCACCAATTTATCAATCATTTCTTGCAGTCTGTTTTAGTAGATGCTAAATATTTGTTAACTGTGCAGAAATGTCAAGCCCGTCAAGTAACTACTTATGAATAATTGTTGTTGGCACTGCATTCATCCACTCAATTATTCTAGATATGAAATGATACACACCGATCCTATATAAGTCAAACCCTGATACATTATTAATAGACATATTATCGGCGATCTATCTGTCTCTAGTTATTCAGACGGTTTCGGTCTCATTTTAAAGGTTCTTTCAAATAGATAAATAAATCATCGAAGGCGGAGAAGTCTGAGTAGAATTCTTCATCGTCATTAAATTCACTCATAGCCTCTCGACAAATGATGAGTTCTCTTCCGGTGTACTCTGCTCCACTTCGCCTGGCTTTCATATCACCCATGAGGATTCCGATGTCTCCATTTCGGATGTTTTTCACTACTATTTGCAGTTGTCTATAAAAATCTTTTTTTTCTTTTGTTATGAGTTGTTTGTAGTATAGCCTGTAGCGTTGGATAACGGTAACAGTCCTTCCTTCCTAGAGTTAACAGTTAAATTAAGGTATGCCATATTTCCCATATCCATAATCGGTCTTAACCGTAACCCAGGTATATGGAATTTAATTAGACTGTGTTATAATTTTGTGCATGTGCCTTTGAATCTGAACTCTTCCTACAAACCTTCGAGAAGTATTTGTTCTTTCCTCAATTTCTTTGGGCGTCTGTCTATTTCACCATTGAATCTTTTCTCTCATCCAGATTGTGAATTTTCTGCGTGTCCTTCAATATATCATTCATTATTTTCATATAATCACCTGTACTGAGGAAGACTACTGCTTCTCCCTAATCGAGTTGCGTTACAGCCAGTCTTTTGTCAGTGAGTTGGTATCAATTAGAATAAATTAATTTTCACAAATGCCACAATTCAATTCTCTACAATTGATTTGTAATGATTAGCTTTAATTTTCCGAGTTATTCACGGGCTTGACATGTAACTAGAAGGTACTCGATTCAAACCGCAGTGGGTGCGTACTCCTGATGATTCCTAAAGTAGGATTAAACAGCTTTCCAGTACTCCCTGGTTGTCAATGGTTCCCTAACTGATACAATTTTACTAAAATAGATAACTATGAAACCCGATGAAGTTAACGAGAAGAATATTACTTGTTCAATTATAAGCCTTTTGAAACAAAAAATTATAAATCTTCTGACTACAGATATGGTGAGTATACTGGAATGATTTGAGCTCCGAATCATTCGAAAACTGTTCAAAATATTCTCACTGTAATTCTTTTCCCATCTATCCTGTGTTTTGTTTCCTTTGTATTCCACTGTATATTACTTGCCACCTGTAAGTAGTATGTTATGTAAATAAATAAATAAATGTTCACTGCGTGATCATGACTATTGTTCTCCACTGAAAATTGTGATGACGCCCATAAACAGCTGGAAATTGCAGCAGCATGTCTCTGTGAAGTTCTTATTTCAGTGCAGTTTGCTTCTTCTGAACGAACAATTTCCATCTGTTCAATAGAATAAAGATTTTTTCGATTCCCCAATGAATGAAAAACAAATCGATATTGTTCTTACTGACGTTTCGGCATTTAATGCTAATAGCTTTTTCAAAGTATCATGAAACCAGAATTTAAAAAACCTCAGCTTATATATAACAATTTTATCATGGTTCCTCAGTACGGTGTCATTTTCACTTTGTAAAATTGGCCAGCTGCTAAAGATAATACAACCAGGCGTTGATAGTTAGATTTGATAGGTATGTAAACTTAAAGAAGCAGCGTGTATTCACCTAACAAAATTGCTTATCACATTCGTTATGAGTTGGTCACTTCATGAGGAAGGGAGATGTTTTACGGAGGTCAAATTCTGTTAAGTCCATCCTTCCTACCCAGAAAAATTGTATTCCACTTAATATGAGGTGCTTATGATATTGGACAACCCATGGGATTTCTGAAATTTTTCTGAATTATCGGGTCCCAGTGGCTCAATGGTCTACGAGCTCGCCTTGTAACCAGAAGGTCCTGGGTTCGAATCCCGGTGGGTGCGTACTGATGAAGAATCCCAAACTAGGACGAAACAGCTGTCCAGTACTCCCAGATTTTCCAGTGGTTCTCTAACTGATGTCAGCTCATGATTAAATCCTCCATATTTCAATATTGTCAAAATCAGTTCTGTGGCCTGATTATATAGGGTGTGTGTGTAGACCTTTGGCTGATTACTTTTCAAGCTTTTCTAGTTCAACTGGATTTCTTGGTGGTCGAACAGACGCTCTACGTCGTTCATTTTTTTGATTTTGATTTCTCGTGATGTTTGTCTGATGTATATCGCATCAGATTCCAAACATTTTATCTTATAGACACTATTACATAGAGAATCTTTAGGGATTTTGTCTTTTATATGGACAAAGTTGTTTTGAAGTGTTTCTGATGTTTTGACGAAAAACCTGATTTCGAGCTCACCAAGTACTCTTCTGATACCGTCCGACGTCTCAGCTCTATATGGAATGACAACTGTTGAGGTCAGTGTTTTCGGAATAACTTTTCAACCATGCCTAATGTCAGTTTTGACTTCGTGACTGAAGTTCTTGTGTGGTTTTTTTGCTTAAGAGTCTCAGTAGTGTTTGATATTTCTTCTTCTTTTTCTTTCTCATGCGTTATCAAAGAGTGTGCTCGTCTAAGAAGACTTGAAACAAGTAATATCTTTACACATGATCGGAAGTATAGATATTTGTTGTGGTGGGTTTCCTTCCTGAATATAAATATACTAAAACGTCCGTTCTCCCTCCTCTTAACTAAGCAGTCTAGAAACGGTAGTTCACCGATGTCTGATTTTGCTTCCGAAGTAAACTGGATTCAGGCAGACAGATTGTTTATTTTATTCTAGCATTAAATGTGTAGATCTCGTTTCAGCACTACAAAAGTATCATCTACATATCTTAACCGTATTTTAGTAGTGATTATGCTTGAAAATATGTTATCTTCAAATCTATTCATAAAAAGGTCAGCGACTATTGGGGAGATTGGTGAACCCATAGGAACACCATTTGTCTGTGTATATAAATTCCCTTATGTGTAAATTAATAATAATCATAATAATAATGATTTACTCTATTCCAAAAACAGTACTTGTGAGACAGAATGGAATTTTCAGCAATAATCACTATTTTGCATCTAATTGCCTAAAGTAATAAATAAAATTAATCACACAGAAAGTTTTCCACATTTACAATAGGGGTATTATCAAAAAAAGGCCGCATATATAATGGAAATAATAATAATGTTAACAGCTAAGGTGAAAATTGCCGTGGGCTTGTCTCACACAGGATTGCTTTCTAGACAGAATTTCAAGCTCTCTATTATTTCATTAAGCGCGGTACACATCTTTGTGATAGCGTTGTAACTGATTCTAGTAGACTGGAAATGATATCAGACTTTCGATAATAAAGATACTGGTATATAATGAGTTAAAATCATAGCTTACCATAATGTCTTCTTTCCCAACTTCGCTGTGTTCTGTTTTGGATTTGAAATGATATGAATCTTTTACAATATTTTGAGTGTCCTTTAGCAGCGGTTGTAGTGTAGAAAACAAGTATTTTGAGAAGTTGTATGCCGCTGCCTTGGTGAAATCTACTCCTCGTAATAATGGAATTGTCGATTTTGGTCGGCTGCCCGCTTGAACTCTTGGCTACCATAATTTTCCGTCGATTACTTTGCATCTGATTACTTAGATTAGTTTTGTTTTAATTATTCACTTAAGCCTCGCCAGATACTAGCTTGCTAGGCTACTAGCTTCCTAGTTTTCTAGCCGGTCCCAAGCCCGGGTAAAGAGGGAGGGTTGGGGCGTGGTGCTAGCAACTCCACCCATGTAAAACAACCAAATCGCTACAGAAACTTCAACGAATAAATATATTAAAAATTCTAAAAACATAAGCAATAGCCTTACTTTTCGCTGGAATCAGGGAAGTGAAATGACGCAGGCTGGTGAAAGCCTTCGGGAAGCCAGTCAGCCGATGTGCCTTCTTTCGATGAAAGCAAAAGTAAGGATGGGTACCTGGAATGTTCCTACAATGTACGAAACTGGAAAGGCTGCCCAGATAGCCGCTGAAATGAGAAGGTACAGAATAGAAGTGTTGGGAATCTGCGAAAGCAGATGGAACGGAACTGGAAGGTGCCAACTACCTACTGGAGAGACAGTAATATTTTCCGGCCACCCAGAGGACAACCATGAGCACACCGAGGGAGTGGCCATCATGATGTCACCAACAGCAGCCAAAGCTCTCATGCAGTGGGAACCAATCTCCTCCAGGATAATGACAGCCAGGTTCAACTCAAAAGGAAGGAAAGTTACAGTCATTCAATGCTATGCGCCTACAAACGTCTCAGAACAAGAGAAGAAGGAGGCGTTCTACAGACAACTACAAGCAATAATGGACAACGTCCCAAATGGCGATATCAAAATCCTGATGGGCGACATGAATGCGAAGCTGGGAGGAGACAACACAGGAAGAGAACTCACCATGGGTCGTGAGGCCCTCGGCGAAATGAACGACAATGGTGAACTCTTCTCAGACTTCTGCGCCTTCAATGATTTGGTGATTGGCGGTAGTGTGTTCAAACACAAGGATATACACAAGACGACATGGATTTCACCAGATGGAAACACCAAAACCAAATAGACTTCATCTCAATTTCAAGAAAGTGGAGACGGAGCCTACTGGACACAAGGTCAAGGAGAGGAGAGGAGCAGATGTGGGTTCAGACCACTATCTAGTACAAGGGACTTTCAAGGTGAAACTAAAAGCCTCGAGGATAGCTGGGATAGGCCACAATGCAAGTTCAACACTCAATTACTGAAGGACACAACCACAAAAGACACCTTCACTGCAACTGTCAGAGCAAAGCAGGAAACACTACGCGACAGCACTGAAGAATCATGCGTGGAAGAACATTGGAAGTCTCTGAAGGCGATTCTCAACGAAACGTGTTCAACGGTTCTAGGAAGAAAGAAGAGACAAGACAAGGAATGGCTCTCAACGGACACTTGGAAATTAATAGAAGAGAGGAGAATGGTGAAAGAGAAAATGATTCAATGCAAGGACGGACAGGAGAAAGAGACGCTGAGCTCAACTTACAAAGCACTGGACAAAGAAGTGAAGAAGAGTGCTAGGAAGGACAAAAGACGATTCTACGACAACCTCGCCACTGAAGCTGAGAAGGCAGCAGGCAAAAGGGACCTGAGGACACTATATCAGATAACCAAATCTCTATCCGGGAAGAGATCAACACAAGCGAAACCTATAAAAGACAGCCAAGGGAACCCAATTACCAAGGAAGAAAAACAGATTAAACAATGGGCGGATCACTTCAAAGGACTCTTGAACCGACCATCACCTGCAACCCGTCCAGAAATACCAACAACAGCGCGCACACAACTGCAAGTTGACACCAATCCTCCAACGAGAGCTGAAGTCTTGAATGCAATCAAGCTTCTGAAAGCTGGAAAAGCAGCTGGACCAGATGGAATACCCCCTGAAGCACTGAAAGCAGACCCAGAGACTACAGCAGACATGCTGACTCCATTATTGCAAAAGGTCTGGAAGGAGGGAAAGGTGCCTACTGACTGGAGGAAAGGTTACCTCGTGAAACTACCAAAGAAGGGCGACTTAGGACTCTGCAAGAACTGGCGAGGAATCATGCTCCTGTCGACGCCAAGTAAAATCCTGAGTCGCATCATCCTGGAGAGAATAAAGGACGCACTGGAGACAGAACTCCGACCAGAACAAGCTGGATTCAGGAAAGGCAAATCATGTACTGACCAAATTGCAACTCTACGCATCATCATCGAACAAAGCATGGAATGGCGATCAAACCTCTACCTCAACTTTATAGACTTTGAGAAGGCCTTCGACAGGCGTTGATCGTGAAGTAATTTGGAAATTACTCGAGTACTACGGCGTACCCCAAATATTCATCAACCTTATTCAACAGCTGTACGACAACGGTACATGTCAAGTGATCCACAACGGAAAACTCAGCAAGGCGTTTGGAGTAAACACAGGAGTCAGACAAGGGTGCCTGCTATTATCACCAATGATATTCCTAATTGTGGTGGACTGGATTATGCGTCAGACAGTGAGTGGGAAACGAGAAGACAGGGATATCCTGGACCGACGTGAAGAACCTAGAAGACCTGGATTTCGGCGTGGATGATTTATGTTTGATGTCACACACAATCGAAGACTTACAAGCGAAAACCGACAAACTGGTCGAAGAAGCAGCCGGTGAAGACAGGACTCCATTTGAACACAGACAAGACGGAGGTTATGAAAATAACCAACCAACAACAGCAACAACATCCAACGTCAATCACCATCAACGGGAGGGATTTGAAAGAGGTTACTTCATTCACTTATCTAGGGAGCATTGTCTCAACTACAGGAGGAGCGGACGAGGATGTCAAATCGAGCGAGAATCGGGAAGGCGAGAAACACATTCATCAACCTGAAATCAATCTGGAAATCTTCGTCACTCAGCATCACCAACAAAATTCTCGGATTTTCAATACAAACGTAAAGTCAGTCAGTTCTTCTATACGGATCAGAAACTTGGCGGGTCACAAAGAATATTTCCAACAGCCTGCTGCAGACCTTTATTGACAACTGTCTTCTCTGGATCTATACTGAAGATCAGTTGGCTGGGCCGGAAAGAATCACCAACTAGAAATTATGGGAACAAACAAAGCAAGAACCACTTGCCCAACAAATATGCAGGAGGAAGTGGAGATGGATCGGACACTCGCTGAGGTGACATCGCGCGCCAAGCCCTCGAGTGGAACCAGCTTTGCGCCACAATTCATATGATGACAACTCAATCTCCCTGAATGGTTTCACTATGTCTAGACAATACTGAAGCAGTTCAAAGAAGAAGCGAGGTGTTGGTGTGGCAACTCGTAATAAAGCCCAACTGTGTTTCACACAAAATGTATGAGAATTTGTTATTAGAACCTTCCCACACCTGTCCAAGAAAAATATTCATGGATGTTGCTCTAGGGAGAATGTTTAGAATAATAGGAGCATACACAATGACATTAGTTGGAACGTGTTCAATGAAGACTCTCTTGATGATACTATCACAAATATTACCTGTTAAACGAAATTTATTCTTGACAACTGTTGTCCCAGAGAAACACTCTTCATTGGATTTGACCATTTCTCTCCTCCCCCAAAATAAAAAAAACTTCTCAGATAAAAGAGAAAGTCCTATAAAATAAAGGATCACACCGGTTTGAAAAGAAATAACAGCCTAATCAAGTCTGAAATGCAGAGATTTCAGATATGCCCAAAAATCGTCTCCTTACGGTAGTCAGTAACATGTTCATTGCAGGCAAATTGCATATGAAGTTCACTAACCAGAACTTAATCTTATGGATTAAAACACAGTTTAGATAGTCATTATAAAAAAGGTTTTCCTATTTTCCAATGACTGAAAAAAAAATCGTTTTAGTTTTTCATTCATTAGGAAATACAAAAATTTTTTGATAAAGAATGCCATATACCGGATGCTCAAATGTTTTCCAACCGTGAAAAGTGAACTTGGTTAGGGCACATATAGTTTAAATAGCTGAAAATCACATAGTAAAGAAAAACATGCTTAGTTTTGACATTGTAAGTTTATATAAAAAATATCAATACACATAGCTATGAACGTAGTCAAAAACATACTCATGCCTGATCAAGAACTCAAGATTGAGACAAAAGTGCCACTATTGGAAATAATGCTAGGAGTGCAAAGATGCACGAGTAAGAAATATAGATGGTTACGTGTGTTCCACATTGATGCGAGAGACTGTGACAAGTCTGACAGTCACTGTGGGAGTTATATTCCGACTCTGGTGCTATTTGTGATACTGTGTATTTTCAATCTCTCTCATTTTAGGGAAGAAAAATATTGCTGAAAAAGCAACAACACAAGGTGAGTTTTGTGAGCACGTGAATATATTCCACTTGACGTGAGACAACACCCTTGTCTGTCGAATTCACGTCCAGTCAGATTATCTTGATGACGTGCAAAGTGCAATTTTGAAGTTTATCACGTCAGTGGTGTGACAACTGATGAGACGTCTTTTCTACTTCTCTTCTGACAGAGCCGCGAGTCGCCACACCCACAACAAGAGAACAAGTTGAAGAAGAAACAACAACCGGTAAGACTTTCGAATACTGATTGACCCAGCTCAAACTACATTTCTACTATGTAGAACGACTTCGTGTCACGCTTCATACTCTATTCGAAGTGTGTTCGGATTCGTGCAGTTTGGCTCAATTCGATGTGGCTATACAGAAAGCTTGTGTAAAGCATTTTGAGCCAGTCGGAATAATGCACAGCATGAGATACCTGTTACAGCTCTCTTCTTGCACAGCCGACAGTCACCATCTCGACGGAAGTGTAGACGGAGACTGAGTGCTTGTCACTGATTTTCACATATTCCCGACAACAACGTCAACGCGTCTCCTTCCACGTGGTCATTTTCATCGAAATACAATTGTCGCAGATGGCGGATATTCATTCTCTTCATCATCCCACATTTGTTGATTTGGTCACCCGCTCATTGAGTGAGTGGTACGGGAAGATTCTCCATATTCACAGCCACTTCTGATATGAAAGTCACTCTGTGTCTTTGTTGTCTAGTTCTCACAGACTTCGTATCCACGCGACTATCCCACTGTGTCAATCTCCTTATCAAGTGTGGCTACAAATGTCGTAATGTGCATAGCGATTCCACAAGGATTTCGTCAGTTTCTGAGGTCATTCACATTGTGCATGTCTGAATTGTTTCGTGGAAGGGATACTCGGCGTGCCTATAACGGAACACCTGAACTCTCAGTAGATTGGAATGCAGGCGATTTGTGGAAGTGAATAGAGTGGAGACCAGAATTCAAATTCACCAACCCCTCAGTGTGATCAGAGTCCAGCGTTGCACTGCTCAGTCTGCATACCGTCAGACATGGTTGTGATCACTGCTTAATTGTCGTGTGCTTCTCCACTCGGACGTTATGTCCTGCAAATTTTCCAACCCATTCGCACATACCCTTGTTTTCGTCTACTAGTGAACGTCGACTAGACAGAGAGGATCTCTGTTGAGTCCAACAATGTGATATCTATCTTCATCATGATGCTGTGTTCTTCAATGTTATGAAATCTACACGTCAGCCTTTCATAAAGAATACTTTGGATAGCGTACGTTAACAGGCGACCATTGGGTTTTCTTATTTTCAGGCGTTATACTCAAGGCAGCAATGACCTTATCTTTTCGACTTTTCACCTCCACCTGTAGCTTGAAGACAAATGAGTGGTATCAGTGAGCGGAAATGCTGAGTGCTCTTCGTGAAATCTGACCTGTGATAACAAATTACACAGTGTGTGTGAGAGGAGTGTCACATGCTCGTGTGTGAAGCAGGCTGGTGACGTGAGGTGGAAAGTGAGAATCGAAATGTGTGTGTGTGTGTGTGAGCCTCATGGATAACACATAGGTTCACATGCAATTTAAAACGTGAGTATATGAATTCTGTGGATTCAGGTGAATATCCAGGCGATGTGAAAGGAGGACAGTCCGTGTGTATTGCCGAAGCACTCTTTTCAACATTTGTGCGTCATAATGTTACCAATCTGTTTGTCATGGTGTATTCTGTTTTCATTTTCCTGCACTTTTTTTTTGTTTTATGTGTTTTTTTTGTTACTTTTTGAATTTTACTATTTTTTTTAAAAATTCCGTATACTTTGTACTATTTATTTCGGGATTATCTTGGGTTAATATGTTTTCTTGCGGCTTTTGTTTTTTTTTCTTTTATATGCGATATCATTCTGTACTTTGAAACATTTTTTTATCAATACATATCAATAATTAACAATTCAAAATTTTATTTCTCCCTTTTTTTCTTGTCTTTCTGTGACTGAACGTGATCTGTTGACAGACTGCTTCAGTATACATATTTTCACACTGAATAATGTCCACATTATACTAATTGTCAATCCGTCATACGACTGTATATGCCAAACAATTTTAATGGACAGTACAGCATGTATTCGAACTGGGATTCGATCTGTTGACTTGGTGATTGTGATGCAAACTGTCGACGAGACAGAGCATTTTCCATGCCAAGCGTAAGATATCCATCTGCAATTAACAAATATTTCTACAAGTCAGATATATATTATCCTGCTTTTTAAACTATCTGGTGAACATCGAAATTCATAAGTTCATACAAGAAAGACGTTGAATTCTGCCAATCGAAGCGTTAAATTTCTTTCTGAATATATCACTAATGATGCAAGAACATGTTATAATTATTTGTAATAGTAGTATTTCGCAATGAGCAAACTACAGGCAATCAAACAACACCACAGAGAGGAATGAATTTAGGAATTTGTATTTAGCGGAATTATTTGTGATTGAAACAATAAATATTAGCAAAAAACAGTAAGTACTTAAACAACACATTTATAGGAATACCCACTCACCACAGAACGGTTCTCGTATTGTTGCATCAATAAAATCGTTTCAAATGAGTTTGAGCACAATATTGCTTTGCAGAAGATATTGATAGTTGGCATCCCTTATCAACAGAATCATGCGTTGTCGTCTTCAAAAGACACGACGAAGCATAAGGAACAAAGTTTTTTGCCACGAAATATAAACCATACTCAATTTCTCAGGTTACCTCGTATTGTAGTTCATGCGAGAATTTCTGCACAACACATGACTTTAAACTGCGGTTAGGAAGGTGTTTTAGAAGGTTAGAAGAAGCCATCCGAACTACGCCGGCACCAACATTCGATTGTATTCCACATCGTCTTATTATTGTCATAACTTCTTATTCTTCACTAATGGAAGTGATAGTATTGCGACCAAATGCACACGTTAGAACTGTCTCCCACCTAATCTGTTTCCATTCAATTACACTGAATTTTAAAATTGGTACCACACCGGAGATCATGGACTGAACTGAGCCCAGCTTGTTCATTGAAATAATTGGGAAATTCCTTGTCAATACCCCACAGTCTCAAATTATCCTTTCAAATCAATTCAATACTTTTGATGCCTCATTTAGTTCTTTCACATCAAAAAGTTCACATTACCATGTAACAGCGTTGGGCAGACAAACCATGGACATGCACTTCATTCATCCTTCCATCTGGCCTTGTGTGTGTGTACACACATTTTATGCCACTTTCAAAAATAAAGTCAATAATAATCCACTCAAAAACTTCTGCATAGTGTGAACAGTTTGCTTAGATGTACTCCGGTTCACATTGTCAGTACAATGCACTCTGTCTGTGGACATTGTCTCATGCATTGAGTTGTATCGTGGAAGCTGAAGAATAATTTACGGCGCAAATATTCCATAATAATAAAGACTGCTGAATTGCTTTGATATGCTCTCTATAACACCATTTCAGATGATAGAGAGACTGACTAGTGATAGTAGAATGCTCTCGATTAGTTCGTCGTTGAATAAGCTGATCGTTCATGACTTTGTTAATACAAAGTAATAATTCACTAAACTGTTCAGTGGTGCTGTTTAGTTTTGTTGTTCTGTAACTAGTGTCAGGTCATGATATTTTATGCATTCGTCAGAGACTGAGCGAACCATACATTTTTATATTAGGTAGATACTAGGGAAAGATGAAAATTATTTCATTTTATTCAATATGACGAGTGCAAGGAGACTTCAGTACTTTACTGGGACAGAAATAATTGTGAACCTTTATCTGATTACAGATGTATTGTCAGATGTATTTCCGTCAGATCCGGGCCGGTATGTTCACAATTTTTCCAGTATCGTGCTTAATAAGTTTCAATTAGAGGTGTTATCCCTAGGTCCCAAATTTAGTGATTATGCTCCTAAAGTTGATCAATTAGACACTGATATACAGTTTGAAAATTTGTATTCTCAAACGTCAGATCTTACGCCATCGTCGGACGATGAACTAACTAGGTTCAAAACGACGCTAGTGGACAGCTGCCAGCAATACAAGAATAATAAACATTCAGTAAATAGTCTTTTATCTAAACAACACAGAGAAGCTCTAAGAGAACTTAGAAGCAACGAAAGTTTAATCATTAGCAAGCCGGATAAAGGTGATGGTATAGTTTTACTGGACAAAAGCGATTATGTTGAGAAAATGGAAGGTATTTTGAGTGATCAAACTAAATTCCAATCGCTTGGTGTTTCCAAAGACCTCAATGTAAGAGCTGAGAAACAAATGACTGACTCCCTCAAAAAACTGAACCAAATAGGAGTATTATCATCAACCACGTATGAGTCCATGAAACCTACGGGTACCAATACTCCACGTCTTTACGGTCTACCAAAAGTGCACAAACCGGGTCTTCCTCTTCGCCCTGTTTTAGATATGTATAACTCTCCATTTCACGGAACAGCGAAGTGGTTAGTTAAGATCCTGGGTCCTTTGCACAGAGAAATTGTGCAACATAGAATTAGTGATGTTTTCGACTTTATTTCTAAAATATCCGAGACTAATGTGAGGTGTAAACGCATGTTATCCATGGATGTATCATCACTATTCACTAACGTACCGCTTTTGGAAACAGTGGATTATATTTGTCAAGAAATCACCGATAGGCAATTAGACTTAGGAATCCCCTTGTGTAGCCTCAAAGAATTACTTCTTAAATGCACAATGAATGTTCACTTCGTCTTCAATAATTCATACTATCGACAAGTAGATGGAATAGCTATGGGTTCACCATTAGGCCCAATATTAGCTGACTTCTTTCTCGCAAAACTTGAAAACGGGAAATTGAAGGATACCATCAAGGAGTTGGATATGTATTACCGATATGTCGATGATACATTTATCTTAGCTGATGAGAAGGTTAACACAGACGAATTGTTAATTAAATTCAACAACATCCACCCTTCGCTTACCTTTACTTGTGAAGAGGAGCAGGAGAATAAACTACATTTCCTGGATGTCTTGCTAAGTAGGAGAGAAGATGGGTCACTTGGGAGAAGTGTGTACAGAAAAAGCACATTCACAGGGCAGTACACACACTTCCTTAGTTACGTGCCCATTAAATATAAAAGGAATCTTGTAAAATGTCTCGCGAGCAGAGCAAGGAAGATATGTACGGAGGACCTCTTACAAAAGGAATTTGAATATATTCACGATTCCTTGACGGAGATGGGTTATCCGAGTAGTTTCATAAAGAAACATATGAAACCATCAGAGAAGAAACCTGTGACTCTGACTGCACATAAGAAACCTCTATTTATTAAGTTACAATTTAATGGGGACTTATCTAGTGAGATTCTATTCCAAAGACTTTCAAGGAGCATACGTAGAACATTTTACGCAGCACACCTATGTTTGTCATTCTCTAGCCGACGAATGATTGGGACGCAAACGAAGGATAAGCTTGATAGTTTTGCCACATCTATGTGTATTTATCAATTCAACTGCACCTGCGGTGACAGTTATATTGGGCGTACTACTAGACAGCTTAGCCAACGTGTTAGTGAACATCTCCCATCGTGGTTTGGCAAAGGACAGACAAAAACAATCCGAAGCTCAATTCTGTCACATCTAATTGATAGTGGTCATGTAGTCGATAAAACGAAAGCCTTCAAAGTAATTCATCGTATCCCTCCGAATCTTTCTAATAGACTTCGTATTCGTCTACTGCACACAGCTGAGGCGATAGGCATTCGAACTATTGAACCTAAACTATGCATTCAAAAGAAGTTCGTGCAGCCATTATCCCTCCCGTGGCCTAATAAGACATAACCAACGAAAGACTTCTACACCACCCTTTATTTATATTTCCAACCCCTTTCTTATCATCCCTTAATCTTATCTTATATTCATTATAAACGTGTTTCATTTCCTTCCCCTACAATCTAACATTACGTAATCGGTTCATTTGTTTTTACTAGCCTTTATCGACTACTTCCACCTGAACAATTGTTTGTTTAATCATACTGTTTTTCATTATTCGTGTTATCACAGATTGCCTCATTTTTTCATCCTTATTATTGATAAGACCATTATTATTATTATTACTATTATTAATATTATCATTACCACTATTATGACTAACTGCACAATTTATATTCACCATCGTATTATCCTATAGACAAAACACCATGATTGGTTTATATATGAATTTTTATTTGTAAACTTATATATATTAGAGTTAAGCCTGATGAGATCTAATTGAAAACAATATTGTTCGCTTAAATGTGTTTTTCTAAAATAGAATAAACAACGTGTAAATGTAGTTGCGTAGACGTCTGCAGATTTCAAGAGACCGGGAAACATGTTGACGCAAACGGGACACGACATAGACTTTGATAGGTTTAAGCTTCTACAGTAAGCTTTTGGTTCACACAATCAAAGACTGACTGTAGAAAGCCCACGTATATGGGGAATTCCTATTGCTTCAACAGGCGTGACTGTGTGACATCATATGATGCATGATAAGTCCTGACTAATGAACAAAATGCATATGTATCACTATTTTCTTATTCCCAGAGTATTTTCATGGGTTATATAAATATTTTTAATAGTAAACAATTGTTCTCTCATGCACATATTACTGTATATAGCGTGCATTTACTCACCTAATATATTCACGTGTTGCTCTATGGCCGAGAACACCTCATGCTACCACGAAACTTTCCCAGCTCAGGGCGAATATTATCATTCTATGATATTCTAGTAGTTTTATTAAACAATAATAACACTACACTTAAATGTACGTCAACAGTGTCTTAAGACAGCTGTACAGGCAATTCTGACTTATAAATGCAAATAAGTATTGTAAAAAGAGACCGGTTAACCAAAGTTGAGCTGTAGAAGGTAAATTTGAACGAATAGGAATATTCCCAAAGGAATGAATCTGCCCACATACCAGTGCTTCACGCAGACAGTCTCACGTCACAATGGCCTTCATTCACTCGAACAAACTCATATCGTTGAACTACACATAGTCAACGTACACACAACCACACGGAGAAGTATTAAAATTGAAGACTGATGAAGAACGATGGCGAATAGACAAGGTCTAATTCAACATGTGATATCCAAATGTTAAATCAGTGATACACAGTCTATGGGTGAAACGCGTGCTAATTACGAAGTTAGCTGATACATCTGAACAAGTATAAATATTATAAATACATCGTCCAGAAAGGAGTTTCCGAACAAATTGCACAATACACAAAGATATTTTTTTCACATTCGGTTATCCATGATCATGAACTTTATTCGCACATGATCAATTTAGTCCGTTCACACTATTTAACACTGCTTAAAGTTTGTAGAATAATAGTGTGTTTGTGTTGAATTTTGGTCACATTTCACACAACCTCTTCGTACATCTAGTTCTCCCTTGGCGTGCAGTTGGTGTAAATCTGTTCGGCATGTCTCGTGACAATTTATGTGTCTGTCAAAGAAAGCCGGCATATCAAAGGTTTTATTTTGGTTTGGCAATTGATAAATGTAAAACCTTAAGTATGCTATTTATGTTTCAATGTATGTTGTCTTATCATCGGTTCCCTTGGTTAGAAGAATATAGTTAATTTCGCAAATTGTTTTCTGGATTTAACCAATGAATCTGCTTAGTCCTAAATATTGATAGTAATCTGTTGGACGGCTGGCCAGATTAGAATATGAACATTGGAACAATAGTGAGAAAACATCCCGGTTGAAGGACCAAGGAAAACTGATTATCTTGTGAGAATACCGCTGATATTTTACGATGTGCGTCTTATTCATGAAGGTGAGCTGTTTTAGTATTTCTATGAATATTTGAATGATGGTAGTCTTTAGGTTTTAGTAGAAAGACTTCTCCATCAGTTTCATCGGACTACCCTTGGTTAATCTTCAATGAAATAAAGTAATGTCTTTCCTAGCAAAGTGACAAACTGCCAAAAAAAGTCACGAAGAAATTCATTTTTGTGTAATGATTTTCAACAGCTGTACAATCGTGTTCATATTCAACAAAGTATTCATAAGACTAGTCTGATTCTAGTAAATTTATCCTAGAAGGTGTATTGAATAATTTGAGGTGTAATCTAGAATAAGGTGACTAGCTGGAAATGAGAAAATGTGGGCAGAATTTCGAATGATGTAATATGTGTGAAAAATCACCAGTAAGTATCACTGAATATAGTTGATGGAAATCACTGGAAAACCCCATGGAAGTGATCGTACATAATCCGCATAAAAATGCAAATTCATTGATAAACAAGAATAGTGTGATTATAATAACTGTAACCTCAACGATTATCATACCCCACTCATACATTAGAAACCTTTCCCGAATGTGTTTCATTGAATCCTTCGGAAGAAAACAGAATAATATCTGAATATTTATACACCTTGAGGAATTGTGCCTGTATTATTTATTTCACTTAACAATGTTATGACTAATCGATCGTATTCGTCACCTCTACATGGCCATTATTATTTCCATTTTATGCATACGTCTACTTTGTTTATCTCATTATATTTAGTGTCCATTATAACTGAGCCAGAGTCATTTGTATCGCAACCCAAGTGTTAAATAAATATTGTTGTGAAATAGAAAGCATAATTTTGCAATATTTATATTTATTAATTATTTTGACAATAATAAATAAAGCGTTTTAGATAAGACAAACTAAAGTAGCATATTTGAAGTGAAATATGTAATTTACATCAAGAGTTGGTGTATTAGGAAAACGATTAGTAAGTGCTGAAGCGACATGAAGAAATAGACGGCTTTAAAAACTTCTTAAACTCAAACGAAAAACAGATATTTTCTAAACGGCCACTGAAACATAAAAAAACATGTGGAAATGGCTTGAAAAATATCATATATTATACATGAACAAAAACGAAACCAAGAATCGAAACAGTAAACTTTTGATGAAATACAAAACAAAAGAATGAATATCAAAAAATCTCTAAAGAACGAATATTTCTCGGAAAAAATCAAAAAAACCAACGAAAAGAAATACGAAAAGCTAAGGAAAATGAATAAAAAGTGACCAAAAGAATTGACATAGATTAACACACCACAAATGAAAAACGCGAAACCGCCTATGTTTCCTACTCGTGTTTCTGAAATACACACGGACTGTCTTCCTTTCACATCGCCTGGATATTCACCTGAATCCACAGAATTCATATACTCACGTTTTAAATTGCATGTGAACCTATGTGTTATCCATGAGGCTCACACACACACACACATTTCGATTCTCACTTTCCACCTCACGTCACTAGCCTGCTCCACACACGAGCATGTGACACTCCTCTCACACACACTGTGTAATTTGTTATCACAGGTCAGATTTCACGAAGAGCACTCAGCATTTCCGCTCACTGATACCACTCATTTGTCTTCAAGCAATAGGTGGAGGTGAAACGTAAACTGATTTCTGCGATGTGAAATTTGATCGAACAACAAAAGATGAAATTCATTCGCCCAACATTCACCAAATAAAAGAATATATATATAATATTATAGACTTGAACCGCACAATCACACACTTACTGAAGAAATCCAAAGGGTCAAAAGTGTTATCTAGAAGCGAAAAAAAAGTAAACAATGAAAAGAGGAAACCACATGATGAAAAAGATTGAGAATAAAAAAGCAAAAATTTAAAAAATTTAAAAACTTGTTAAAAACGAAGGAGAAAGAAAAATCGACAACAAAGACACAGAGCGACATTCATATCAGAAGTGGCTGTGAATATGGAGAAGATTCCCGTACCACTCACTCAATGAGCGGGTGACCAAATCAACAAATGTGGAATGATGAAGAGAATGAATATCCGCCATCTGCGACAATTGTATTTCGATGAAAATGACCACGTGGAAGGAGACGCGTTGACGTTGTTGTCGGGAATATGTGAAAATCAGTGACAAGCACTCAGTCTCCGTCTACACTTCCGTCGAGATGGTGACTGTCGGCTGTGCAAGAAGAGAGCTGTAACAGGTATCTCATGCTGTGCATTATTCCGACTGGCTCAAAATGCTTTACACAAGCTTTCCGTATAGCCACATCGAATTGAGCCAAACTGCACGAATCCGAACACACTTCGAATAGAGTATGAAGCGTGACACGAAGTCGTTCTACATAGTAGAAATGTAGTTTGAGCTGGGTCAATCAGTATTCGAAAGTCTTACCGGTTGTTGTTTCTTCTTCAACTTGTTCTCTTGTTGTGGGTGTGGCGGCTCGCGGCTCTGTCAGAAGAGAAGTAGAAAAGACGTCTCATCAGTTGTCACACCACTGACGTGATAAACTTCAAAATTGCACTTTGCACGTCATCAAGATAATCTGACTGGACGTGAATTCGACAGACAAGGGTGTTGTCTCACGTCAAGTGGAATATATTCACGTGCTCACAAAACTCACCTTGTGTTGTTGCTTTTTCAGCAATATTTTTCTTCCCTAAAATGAGAGAGATTGAAAATACACAGTATCACAAATAGCACCAGAGTCGGAATATAACTCCCACAGTGACTGTCAGACTTGTCACAGTCTCTCGCATCAATGTGGAACACACGAAACCGGCTATGTTTCCTACTCGTGTTTCTGAAATACACACGGACTGTCTTCCTTTCACATCGCCTGGATATTCACCTGAATCCACAGAATTCATATACTCACGTTTTAAATTGCATGTGAACCTATGTGTTATCCATGAGGCTCACACACACACACACACACACATTTCGATTCTCACTTTCCACCTCACGTCACCAGCCTGCTCCACACACGAGCATGTGACACTGCTCTCACACACACTGTGTAACTTGTTACCACCGGTGAGAGTTCACGAAGAGCACTCAGCATTTCCGCTCACTGATACCACTCATTTGTCTTCAAGCTACAGGTGGAGGTGAAAAGTCGAAAAGATAAGGTCATTGCTGCCTTGAGTATAACGCCTGAAAATAAGAAAACCCAATGGTCGCCTGTTAACGTACGCTATCCAAAGTATTCTTTATGAAAGGCTGACGTGTAGATTTCATAACATTGAAGAACACAGCATCATGATGAAGATAGATATCACATTGTTGGACTCAACAGAGATCCTCTCTGTCTAGTCGACGTTCACTAGTAGACGAAAACAAGGGTATGTGCGAATGGGTTGGAAAATTTGCAGGACATAACGTCCGAGTGGAGAAGCACACGACAATTAAGCAGTGATCACAACCATGTCTGACGGTATGCAGACTGAGCAGTGCAACGCTGGACTCTGATCACACTGAGGGGTTGGTGAATTTGAATTCTGGTCTCCACTCTATTCACTTCCACAAATCGCCTGCATTCCAATCTACTGAGAGTTCAGGTGTTCCGTTATAGGCACGCCGAGTATCCCTTCCACGAAACAATTCAGACATGCACAATGTGAATGACCTCAGAAACTGACGAAATCCTTGTGGAATCGCTATGCACATTACGACATTTGTAGCCACACTTGATAAGGAGATTGACACAGTGGGATAGTCGCGTGGATACGAAGTCTGTGAGAACTAGACAACAAAGACACAGAGTGACTTTCATATCAGAAGTGGCTGTGAATGTGGAGAAGCTTCCCGTACCACACACTCAATGAGCGGGTGACCAAATCAACAAATGTGGGATGATGAAGAGAATGAATATCCGCCATCTGCGACAATTGTATTTCGATGAAAATGACCACGTGGAAGGAGACGCGTTGACGTTGTTGTCGGGAATATGTGAAAATCAGTGACAAGCACTCAGTCTCCGTCTACACTTCCGTCGAGATGGTGACTGTCGGCTGTGCAAGAAGAGAACTGAAACAGGTATCTCATGCTGTGCATTATTCCGACTGGCTCAAAATGCTTTACACAAGCTTTCTGTATAGCCACATCGAATTGAGCCAAACTGCACGAATCCGAACACACTTCGAATAGAGTATGAAGCGTGACACGAAGTCGTTCTACATAGTAGAAATGTAGTTTGAGCTGGGTCAATCAGTATTCGAAAGTCTTACCGGTTGTTGTTTCTTCTTCAACTTGTTCTCTTGTTGTGGGTGTGGCGACTCGCGGCTCTGTCAGAAGAGAAGTAGAAAAGACGTCTCATCAGTTGTCACACCACTGACGTGATAAACTTCAAAATTGCACTTTGCACGTCATCAAGATAATCTGACTGGACGTGAATTCGACAGACAAGGGTGTTGTCTCACGTCAAGTGGAATATATTCACGTGCTCACAAAACTCACCTTGTGTTGTTGCTTTTTCAGCAATATTTTTCTTCCCTAAAATGAGAGAGATTGAAAATACACAGTATCACAAATAGCACCAGAGTCGGAATATAACTCCCACAGTGACTGTCAGACTTGTCACAGTCTCTCGCATCAATGTGGAACACACGAAACCGGCTATGTTTCCTACTCGTGTTTCTGAAATACACACGGACTGTCTTCCTTTCACATCGCCTGGATATTCACCTGAATCCACAGAATTCATATACTCACGTTTTAAATTGCATGTGAACCTATGTGTTATCCATGAGGCTCACACACACACACACACACATTTCGATTCTCACTTTCCACCTCACGTCACCAGCCTGCTCCACACACGAGCATGTGACACTGCTCTCACACACACTGTGTAACTTGTTACCACCGGTGAGAGTTCACGAAGAGCACTCAGCATTTCCGCTCACTGATACCACTCATTTGTCTTCAAGCTACAGGTGGAGGTGAAAAGTCGAAAAGATAAGGTCATTGCTGCCTTGAGTATAACGCCTGAAAATAAGAAAACCCAATGGTCGCCTGTTAACGTACGCTATCCAAAGTATTCTTTATGAAAGGCTGACGTGTAGATTTCATAACATTGAAGAACACAGCATCATGATGAAGATAGATATCACATTGTTGGACTCAACAGAGATCCTCTCTGTCTAGTCGACGTTCACTAGTAGACGAAAACAAGGGTATGTGCGAATGGGTTGGAAAATTTGCAGGACATAACGTCCGAGTGGAGAAGCACACGACAATTAAGCAGTGATCACAACCATGTCTGACGGTATGCAGACTGAGCAGTGCAACGCTGGACTCTGATCACACTGAGGGGTTGGTGAATTTGAATTCTGGTCTCCACTCTATTCACTTCCACAAATCGCCTGCATTCCAATCTACTGAGAGTTCAGGTGTTCCGTTATAGGCACGCCGAGTATCCCTTCCACGAAACAATTCAGACATGCACAATGTGAATGACCTCAGAAACTGACGAAATCCTTGTGGAATCGCTATGCACATTACGACATTTGTAGCCACACTTGATAAGGAGATTGACACAGTGGGATAGTCGCGTGGATACGAAGTCTGTGAGAACTAGACAACAAAGACACAGAGTGACTTTCATATCAGAAGTGGCTGTGAATGTGGAGAAGCTTCCCGTACCACACACTCAATGAGCGGGTGACCAAATCAACAAATGTGGGATGATGAAGAGAATGAATATCCGCCATCTGCGACAATTGTATTTCGATGAAAATGACCACGTGGAAGGAGACGCGTTGACGTTGTTGTCGGGAATATGTGAAAATCAGTGACAAGCACTCAGTCTCCGTCTACACTTCCGTCGAGATGGTGACTGTCGGCTGTGCAAGAAGAGAACTGAAACAGGTATCTCATGCTGTGCATTATTCCGACTGGCTCAAAATGCTTTACACAAGCTTTCTGTATAGCCACATCGAATTGAGCCAAACTGCACGAATCCGAACACACTTCGAATAGAGTATGAAGCGTGACACGAAGTCGTTCTACATAGTAGAAATGTAGTTTGAGCTGGGTCAATCAGTATTCGAAAGTCTTACCGGTTGTTGTTTCTTCTTCAACTTGTTCTCTTGTTGTGGGTGTGGCGACTCGCGGCTCTGTCAGAAGAGAAGTAGAAAAGACGTCTCATCAGTTGTCACACCACTGACGTGATAAACTTCAAAATTGCACTTTGCACGTCATCAAGATAATCTGACTGGACGTGAATTCGACAGACAAGGGTGTTGTCTCACGTCAAGTGGAATATATTCACGTGCTCACAAAACTCACCTTGTGTTGTTGCTTTTTCAGCAATATTTTTCTTCCCTAAAATGAGAGAGATTGAAAATACACAGTATCACAAATAGCACCAGAGTCGGAATATAACTCCCACAGTGACTGTCAGACTTGTCACAGTCTCTCGCATCAATGTGGAACACACGAAACCGGCTATGTTTCCTACTCGTGTTTCTGAAATACACACGGACTGTCTTCCTTTCACATCGCCTGGATATTCACCTGAATCCACAGAATTCATATACTCACGTTTTAAATTGCATGTGAACCTATGTGTTATCCATGAGGCTCACACACACACACACACACATTTCGATTCTCACTTTCCACCTCACGTCACCAGCCTGCTCCACACACGAGCATGTGACACTGCTCTCACACACACTGTGTAACTTGTTACCACCGGTGAGAGTTCACGAAGAGCACTCAGCATTTCCGCTCACTGATACCACTCATTTGTCTTCAAGCTACAGGTGGAGGTGAAAAGTCGAAAAGATAAGGTCATTGCTGCCTTGAGTATAACGCCTGAAAATAAGAAAACCCAATGGTCGCCTGTTAACGTACGCTATCCAAAGTATTCTTTATGAAAGGCTGACGTGTAGATTTCATAACATTGAAGAACACAGCATCATGATGAAGATAGATATCACATTGTTGGACTCAACAGAGATCCTCTCTGTCTAGTCGACGTTCACTAGTAGACGAAAACAAGGGTATGTGCGAATGGGTTGGAAAATTTGCAGGACATAACGTCCGAGTGGAGAAGCACACGACAATTAAGCAGTGATCACAACCATGTCTGACGGTATGCAGACTGAGCAGTGCAACGCTGGACTCTGATCACACTGAGGGGTTGGTGAATTTGAATTCTGGTCTCCACTCTATTCACTTCCACAAATCGCCTGCATTCCAATCTACTGAGAGTTCAGGTGTTCCGTTATAGGCACGCCGAGTATCCCTTCCACGAAACAATTCAGACATGCACAATGTGAATGACCTCAGAAACTGACGAAATCCTTGTGGAATCGCTATGCACATTACGACATTTGTAGCCACACTTGATAAGGAGATTGACACAGTGGGATAGTCGCGTGGATACGAAGTCTGTGAGAACTAGACAACAAAGACACAGAGTGACTTTCATATCAGAAGTGGCTGTGAATGTGGAGAAGCTTCCCGTACCACACACTCAATGAGCGGGTGACCAAATCAACAAATGTGGGATGATGAAGAGAATGAATATCCGCCATCTGCGACAATTGTATTTCGATGAAAATGACCACGTGGAAGGAGACGCGTTGACGTTGTTGTCGGGAATATGTGAAAATCAGTGACAAGCACTCAGTCTCCGTCTACACTTCCGTCGAGATGGTGACTGTCGGCTGTGCAAGAAGAGAACTGAAACAGGTATCTCATGCTGTGCATTATTCCGACTGGCTCAAAATGCTTTACACAAGCTTTCTGTATAGCCACATCGAATTGAGCCAAACTGCACGAATCCGAACACACTTCGAATAGAGTATGAAGCGTGACACGAAGTCGTTCTACATAGTAGAAATGTAGTTTGAGCTGGGTCAATCAGTATTCGAAAGTCTTACCGGTTGTTGTTTCTTCTTCAACTTGTTCTCTTGTTGTGGGTGTGGCGACTCGCGGCTCTGTCAGAAGAGAAGTAGAAAAGACGTCTCATCAGTTGTCACACCACTGACGTGATAAACTTCAAAATTGCACTTTGCACGTCATCAAGATAATCTGACTGGACGTGAATTCGACAGACAAGGGTGTTGTCTCACGTCAAGTGGAATATATTCACGTGCTCACAAAACTCACCTTGTGTTGTTGCTTTTTCAGCAATATTTTTCTTCCCTAAAATGAGAGAGATTGAAAATACACAGTATCACAAATAGCACCAGAGTCGGAATATAACTCCCACAGTGACTGTCAGACTTGTCACAGTCTCTCGCATCAATGTGGAACACACGAAACCGGCTATGTTTCCTACTCGTGTTTCTGAAATACACACGGACTGTCTTCCTTTCACATCGCCTGGATATTCACCTGAATCCACAGAATTCATATACTCACGTTTTAAATTGCATGTGAACCTATGTGTTATCCATGAGGCTCACACACACACACACACACATTTCGATTCTCACTTTCCACCTCACGTCACCAGCCTGCTCCACACACGAGCATGTGACACTGCTCTCACACACACTGTGTAACTTGTTACCACCGGTGAGAGTTCACGAAAAGCACTCAGCATTTCCGCTCACTGATACCACTCATTTGTCTTCAAGCTACAGGTGGAGGTGAAAAGTCGAAAAGATAAGGTCATTGCTGCCTTGAGTATAACGCCTGAAAATAAGAAAACCCAATGGTCGCCTGTTAACGTACGCTATCCAAAGTATTCTTTATGAAAGGCTGACGTGTAGATTTCATAACATTGAAGAACACAGCATCATGATGAAGATAGATATCACATTGTTGGACTCAACAGAGATCCTCTCTGTCTAGTCGACGTTCACTAGTAGACGAAAACAAGGGTATGTGCGAATGGGTTGGAAAATTTGCAGGACATAACGTCCGAGTGGAGAAGCACACGACAATTAAGCAGTGATCACAACCATGTCTGACGGTATGCAGACTGAGCAGTGCAACGCTGGACTCTGATCACACTGAGGGGTTGGTGAATTTGAATTCTGGTCTCCACTCTATTCACTTCCACAAATCGCCTGCATTCCAATCTACTGAGAGTTCAGGTGTTCCGTTATAGGCACGCCGAGTATCCCTTCCACGAAACAATTCAGACATGCACAATGTGAATGACCTCAGAAACTGACGAAATCCTTGTGGAATCGCTATGCACATTACGACATTTGTAGCCACACTTGATAAGGAGATTGACACAGTGGGATAGTCGCGTGGATACGAAGTCTGTGAGAACTAGACAACAAAGACACAGAGTGACTTTCATATCAGAAGTGGCTGTGAATGTGGAGAAGCTTCCCGTACCACACACTCAATGAGCGGGTGACCAAATCAACAAATGTGGGATGATGAAGAGAATGAATATCCGCCATCTGCGACAATTGTATTTCGATGAAAATGACCACGTGGAAGGAGACGCGTTGACGTTGTTGTCGGGAATATGTGAAAATCAGTGACAAGCACTCAGTCTCCGTCTACACTTCCGTCGAGATGGTGACTGTCGGCTGTGCAAGAAGAGAACTGAAACAGGTATCTCATGCTGTGCATTATTCCGACTGGCTCAAAATGCTTTACACAAGCTTTCTGTATAGCCACATCGAATTGAGCCAAACTGCACGAATCCGAACACACTTCGAATAGAGTATGAAGCGTGACACGAAGTCGTTCTACATAGTAGAAATGTAGTTTGAGCTGGGTCAATCAGTATTCGAAAGTCTTACCGGTTGTTGTTTCTTCTTCAACTTGTTCTCTTGTTGTGGGTGTGGCGACTCGCGGCTCTGTCAGAAGAGAAGTAGAAAAGACGTCTCATCAGTTGTCACACCACTGACGTGATAAACTTCAAAATTGCACTTTGCACGTCATCAAGATAATCTGACTGGACGTGAATTCGACAGACAAGGGTGTTGTCTCACGTCAAGTGGAATATATTCACGTGCTCACAAAACTCACCTTGTGTTGTTGCTTTTTCAGCAATATTTTTCTTCCCTAAAATGAGAGAGATTGAAAATACACAGTATCACAAATAGCACCAGAGTCGGAATATAACTCCCACAGTGACTGTCAGACTTGTCACAGTCTCTCGCATCAATGTGGAACACACGAAACCGGCTATGTTTCCTACTCGTGTTTCTGAAATACACACGGACTGTCTTCCTTTCACATCGCCTGGATATTCACCTGAATCCACAGAATTCATATACTCACGTTTTAAATTGCATGTGAACCTATGTGTTATCCATGAGGCTCACACACACACACACACACATTTCGATTCTCACTTTCCACCTCACGTCACCAGCCTGCTCCACACACGAGCATGTGACACTGCTCTCACACACACTGTGTAACTTGTTACCACCGGTGAGAGTTCACGAAAAGCACTCAGCATTTCCGCTCACTGATACCACTCATTTGTCTTCAAGCTACAGGTGGAGGTGAAAAGTCGAAAAGATAAGGTCATTGCTGCCTTGAGTATAACGCCTGAAAATAAGAAAACCCAATGGTCGCCTGTTAACGTACGCTATCCAAAGTATTCTTTATGAAAGGCTGACGTGTAGATTTCATAACATTGAAGAACACAGCATCATGATGAAGATAGATATCACATTGTTGGACTCAACAGAGATCCTCTCTGTCTAGTCGACGTTCACTAGTAGACGAAAACAAGGGTATGTGCGAATGGGTTGGAAAATTTGCAGGACATAACGTCCGAGTGGAGAAGCACACGACAATTAAGCAGTGATCACAACCATGTCTGACGGTATGCAGACTGAGCAGTGCAACGCTGGACTCTGATCACACTGAGGGGTTGGTGAATTTGAATTCTGGTCTCCACTCTATTCACTTCCACAAATCGCCTGCATTCCAATCTACTGAGAGTTCAGGTGTTCCGTTATAGGCACGCCGAGTATCCCTTCCACGAAACAATTCAGACATGCACAATGTGAATGACCTCAGAAACTGACGAAATCCTTGTGGAATCGCTATGCACATTACGACATTTGTAGCCACACTTGATAAGGAGATTGACACAGTGGGATAGTCGCGTGGATACGAAGTCTGTGAGAACTAGACAACAAAGACACAGAGTGACTTTCATATCAGAAGTGGCTGTGAATGTGGAGAAGCTTCCCGTACCACACACTCAATGAGCGGGTGACCAAATCAACAAATGTGGGATGATGAAGAGAATGAATATCCGCCATCTGCGACAATTGTATTTCGATGAAAATGACCACGTGGAAGGAGACGCGTTGACGTTGTTGTCGGGAATATGTGAAAATCAGTGACAAGCACTCAGTCTCCGTCTACACTTCCGTCGAGATGGTGACTGTCGGCTGTGCAAGAAGAGAACTGAAACAGGTATCTCATGCTGTGCATTATTCCGACTGGCTCAAAATGCTTTACACAAGCTTTCTGTATAGCCACATCGAATTGAGCCAAACTGCACGAATCCGAACACACTTCGAATAGAGTATGAAGCGTGACACGAAGTCGTTCTACATAGTAGAAATGTAGTTTGAGCTGGGTCAATCAGTATTCGAAAGTCTTACCGGTTGTTGTTTCTTCTTCAACTTGTTCTCTTGTTGTGGGTGTGGCGACTCGCGGCTCTGTCAGAAGAGAAGTAGAAAAGACGTCTCATCAGTTGTCACACCACTGACGTGATAAACTTCAAAATTGCACTTTGCACGTCATCAAGATAATCTGACTGGACGTGAATTCGACAGACAAGGGTGTTGTCTCACGTCAAGTGGAATATATTCACGTGCTCACAAAACTCACCTTGTGTTGTTGCTTTTTCAGCAATATTTTTCTTCCCTAAAATGAGAGAGATTGAAAATACACAGTATCACAAATAGCACCAGAGTCGGAATATAACTCCCACAGTGACTGTCAGACTTGTCACAGTCTCTCGCATCAATGTGGAACACACGAAACCGGCTATGTTTCCTACTCGTGTTTCTGAAATACACACGGACTGTCTTCCTTTCACATCGCCTGGATATTCACCTGAATCCACAGAATTCATATACTCACGTTTTAAATTGCATGTGAACCTATGTGTTATCCATGAGGCTCACACACACACACACACACATTTCGATTCTCACTTTCCACCTCACGTCACCAGCCTGCTCCACACACGAGCATGTGACACTGCTCTCACACACACTGTGTAACTTGTTACCACCGGTGAGAGTTCACGAAAAGCACTCAGCATTTCCGCTCACTGATACCACTCATTTGTCTTCAAACTACAGGTGGAGGTGAAAAGTCGAAAAGATAAGGTCATTGCTGCCTTGAGTATAACGCCTGAAAATAAGAAAACCCAATGGTCGCCTGTTAACGTACGCTATCCAAAGTATTCTTTATGAAAGGCTGACGTGTAGATTTCATAACATTGAAGAACACAGCATCATGATGAAGATAGATATCACATTGTTGGACTCAACAGAGATCCTCTCTGTCTAGTCGACGTTCACTAGTAGACGAAAACAAGGGTATGTGCGAATGGGTTGGAAAATTTGCAGGACATAACGTCCGAGTGGAGAAGCACACGACAATTAAGCAGTGATCACAACCATGTCTGACGGTATGCAGACTGAGCAGTGCAACGCTGGACTCTGATCACACTGAGGGGTTGGTGAATTTGAATTCTGGTCTCCACTCTATTCACTTCCACAAATCGCCTGCATTCCAATCTACTGAGAGTTCAGGTGTTCCGTTATAGGCACGCCGAGTATCCCTTCCACGAAACAATTCAGACATGCACAATGTGAATGACCTCAGAAACTGACGAAATCCTTGTGGAATCGCTATGCACATTACGACATTTGTAGCCACACTTGATAAGGAGATTGACACAGTGGGATAGTCGCGTGGATACGAAGTCTGTGAGAACTAGACAACAAAGACACAGAGTGACTTTCATATCAGAAGTGGCCGTGAATATGGAGATGCGTGTGTATTATGATGTCATCAACTGCAACGAAATCACGGATGCAATAGGAAGCGGTCTCGCACAGTCTAATAATCGGCAGATTCAACTTCAAATGAAGGAAATTGGCAGTTATACAATGTTATGCGCCCACAAACAACGCAGACCTCGAAAATAAGGACTCTACAGACAACTACAGGCAACAATTGAAAATGCTCCAGCTAAGGACATTAAAGTACTAATTGGAGGCATGAACGCCAAACTGGGACCAGACAACACTGGAAGGGAACTCATCATGAACAGAGAAATAGATGGAAATGGAGAACTCTTCGCCGACTTCTGCGCCTTCAGTGAACTAGTGATTGGCGGCAGCGTATACAAACACAAAGATATCCACAAGGCTACATGGGTGTCACTAGATGAGCGAACCAAAATCCAAATTGACTTCATCTCGATCTCAAGGAAGTGGAGGCGCAGCCTACTGGACACAAAATTAAGAGGAGGAGCAGACGTTGGCTCAGACCACTATCTCGTACAAGGGACAATCCAAATCAAATTAAATGCTTTCAGAGAAACAGGAGCTGCTGATAGACCACAAGCAAAGTTCAACACTGAAAACATGAAGGACCAGGATACAAAGGACATCTTCTTTGCAAGCATAAAGCACAAAGCCGAGACACAAATAAACACTACCGAAGAGGTCAGCCTCAAAAAGCACTGGGACAACTTGAAAACGGCGTGGAGTCAAACCTGTGTGGAAGTTCTAGGTGGAAAGAAGAGACAGGACAAACAGTGGCTCACTACGGACACTTGGAAACTAATAGAAGGGAGAAGGATTGTGAAACAAAAGATTATCCAGTGCACCGACGAGCAACAAAAACAGGATTTGAATGCAAGCTACAATACACTGAGCAAAAGAGTGAAGGAGAGTGCCAGAGAAGACAAAAGAAAATATTATGAAACCATGCCAAGTCAAGCAGAACAAGCTGCAGGCAAAGGAGACCTCGCCACACTCTACCAAACAACTAGGCACCTATCGGGCAAACGTTCGACACAGATTAAGCCAGTAAAGGATGACAATGGAAAGTCAATCACCAAAGAAAACACTGGGCTGAACACTTCAAAAGACTTCTAAATCGACCGCCACCTACAACGCGCCTAAGAATACCAACAGTGGAAGCAGAACCACCAGTGAACATCGACCCCCCGACGAAATCAGAAGTCCTGAATGCAATCAAGATGCTAAAAGCCGGAAAAGCAGCGGGACCAGATGGAATCCCAGCAGAAGTATTGAAAACGGACCGAGCGACAACAACGGACTTGGTGACGCCATCACTGAAGAAGGTGTGGAAGGAGGCTAAAGTCCCCGAGGATTGGAAGAAAGGATACTTATTCAAGCTACCAAAGAAAGGAGACTTAAGTCAATGCAAGAACTGGCGCTGAATTATGCTCCCGTCCATCCCAGGCAAAATACTAGGCCGCATCATCCTGGAGGGAATCAAACACGCCAACCTGGATGAAAAACTTCGACCGGAACAGGATGGATTCAGCAGAAACACGTCATGTATTGATCAAATCGCCACATTACGGATCACCATTAAACAAAGCTTGGAATGGCAGTCACCTCGTTATCTCAACTTCATCGACTTTGAAAAGGCCTTCGACAGCCTTGTTCGAGAGGTGATTTGGCAACTACTTCGCTACTACGGGGTGCCACCGACAATTATACATCTCATCCAACAGTTGTACGACAATGCTGCATGCCAAGTAATCCACAACGGGAAACTTACGGAATCCTTCGAAGTGAGGACGGGAGTGAGGCAAGGCTGTCTTCTATCGCCAATGATTTTCCTGATTCCAGTAGGTTGGATAATGCGACAGAAGACGGGCAATGAGGAAACAGGCATAAAATGGACTCACACAAAGAGAGACTTGGAGGATCTGGACTTTGCCGATGATATATGTCTGATTTCCCACAAACTGGAGGATATGCAAGTGAAAAGCAACAAGTTGGCAGAAGAAGCATCAAAGATAGGACTTCACTTCAGGTGAGCATAGAGAACACAGAGGTGACGAAGATTCCTGGCCAACAACATCAGCAACAACAACAGCCAACATTCAGCCAGCATAAATGGGAGGAACCTGAAAGAAACAACCTCCTTCACCTACCTGGGAAGCATCGTTTCAACTACAGGCGGAACTGACAGGATATCAAAGCGAAAATCGGAAAAGCAGGACAAGCTTTCATTACTCTCAAGTCTGTGTGGAGGTCAACAGCACTCAGCATCAAAAGTAAGATCCGGATTTTCAACTTCAATGTGAATTCAGTGCTACTATACGGATCAGAGACTTGACCAGCGGGTCATAAAGAGCATCTCAAACAAACTACAGACCTTCATTAACAGTTGTCTTCGCTCAATACTCCAGATCAAATGGCTAGAAAAGATCACCAACAAGGATTCTCTGGGAGCGAACCAACCAGGAACCAATTGTGAAGCAAATAAGCAGGAAGAAATGGAGATGAATTGGCCGTACTCTGAGGTAAAAATCAAGTGACATCACTAGACAAGCCAGTGATCGAGTGGAACCCGAAAGGGAAGCGGCGAGTTGGTCGTCAGTGCAAGGGTAACTTGGAGAAGGTGATGTGAAGTGGGGATGAGAGCGTGTGGGCAGACTTGAAGCGGGGTGAAAAAATTGGAAGATAACCGAACGCAACGGAGACGCGCAGCTGAAGCCCTATGTTCCTCAAGAAATTAAAGGATATAATAATAATAATAATAAGAATAATAATAATAATAATAATGGAGAAGCTTCCCGTACCGCTCACTCAATGAGCGGGTGACCAAATCAACAAATGTGGAATGATGAAGAGAATGAATATCCGCCATCTGCGACAATTGTATTTCGATGAAAATGACCACGTGGAAGGAGACGCGTTGACGTTGTTGTCGGGAATATGTGAAAATCAGTGACAAGCACTCAGTCTCCGTCTACACTTCCGTCGAGATGGTGACTGTCGGCTGTGCAAGAAGAGAACTGAAACAGGTATCTCATGCTGTGCATTATTCCGACTGGCTCAAAATGCTTTACACAAGCTTTCTGTATAGCCACATCGAATTGAGCCAAACTGCACGAATCCGAACACACTTCGAATAGAGTATGAAGCGTGACACGAAGTCGTTCTACATAGTAGAAATGTAGTTTGAGCTGGGTCAATCAGTATTCGAAAGTCTTACCGGTTGTTGTTTCTTCTTCAACTTGTTCTCTTGTTGTGGGTGTGGCGACTCGCGGCTCTGTCAGAAGAGAAGTAGAAAAGACGTCTCATCAGTTGTCACACCACTGACGTGATAAACTTCAAAATTGCACTTTGCACGTCATCAAGATAATCTGACTGGACGTGAATTCGACAGACAAGGGTGTTGTCTCACGTCAAGTGGAATATATTCACGTGCTCACAAAACTCACCTTGTGTTGTTGCTTTTTCAGCAATATTTTTCTTCCCTAAAATGAGAGAGATTGAAAATACACAGTATCACAAATAGCACCAGAGTCGGAATATAACTCCCACAGTGACTGTCAGACTTGTCACAGTCTCTCGCATCAATGTGGAACACACGAAACCGGCTATGTTTCCTACTCGTGTTTCTGAAATACACACGGACTGTCTTCCTTTCACATCGCCTGGATATTCACCTGAATCCACAGAATTCATATACTCACGTTTTAAATTGCATGTGAACCTATGTGTTATCCATGAGGCTCACACACACACACACACACATTTCGATTCTCACTTTCCACCTCACGTCACCAGCCTGCTCCACACACGAGCATGTGACACTCCTCTCACACACACTGTGTAACTTGTTATCACAGGTCAGATTTCACGAAGAGCACTCAGCATTTCCGCTCACTGATACCACTCATTTGTATTCAGGGTATAAGTGAAGATAAAGCGTTTAAAAGTTACGTCCTTCTCACCTATTGTGTAACACTTCCTGACAAGAATTCTTTTGGCGCCTGGAAAAAAGAAGAGCCAATGGTCGCCTGTTAACGTACGCTATCCAAAGTATTCTTTATGAAAGGCTGACGTGTAGATTTCATAACATTGAAGAACACAGCATCATGATGAAGATAGATATCACATTGTTGGACTCAACAGAGATCCTCTCTGTCTAGTCGACGTTCACTAGTAGACGAAAACAAGGGTATGTGCGAATGGGTTGGAAAATTTGCAGGACATAACGTCCGAGTGGAGAAGCACACGACAATTAAGCAGTGATCACAACCATGTCTGACGGTATGCAGACTGAGCAGTGCAACGCTGGACTCTGATCACACTGAGGGGTTGGTGAATTTGAATTCTGGTCTCCACTCTATTCACTTCCACAAATCGCCTGCATTCCAATCTACTGAGAGTTCAGGTGTTCCGTTATAGGCACGCCGAGTATCCCTTCCACGAAACAATTCAGACATGCACAATGTGAATGACCTCAGAAACTGACGAAATCCTTGTGGAATCGCTATGCACATTACGACATTTGTAGCCACACTTGATAAGGAGATTGACACAGTGGGATAGTCGCGTGGATACGAAGTCTGTGAGAACTAGACAACAAAGACACAGAGTGACTTTCATATCAGAAGTGGCCGTGAATATGGAGATGCGTGTGTATTATGATGTCATGAACTGCAACGAAATCACGGATGCAATAGGAGGCGGTCTCGCACAGTCTAATAATCGGCAGATTCAACTTCAAATGAAGGAAATTGGCAGTTATACAATGCTATGCGCCCACAAACAACGCAGACCTCGAAAATAAGGACTCTACAGACAACTACAGGCAACAATTGAAAATGCTCCAGCTAAGGACATTAAAGTACTAATTGGAGGCATGAACGCCAAACTGGGACCAGACAACACTGGAAGGGAACTCATCATGAACAGAGAAATAGATGGAAATGGAGAACTCTTCGCCGACTTCTGCGCCTTCAGTGAACTAGTGATTGGCGGCAGCGTATACAAACACAAAGATATCCACAAGGCTACATGGGTGTCACTAGATGAGCGAACCAAAATCCAAATTGACTTCATCTCGATCTCAAGGAAGTGGAGGCGCAGCCTACTGGACACAAAATTAAGAGGAGGAGCAGACGTTGGCTCAGACCACTATCTCGTACAAGGGACAATCCAAATCAAATTAAATGCTTTCAGAGAAACAGGAGCTGCTGATAGACCACAAGCAAAGTTCAACACTGAAAACATGAAGGACCAGGATACAAAGGACATCTTCTTTGCAAGCATAAAGCACAAAGCCGAGACACAAATAAACACTACCGAAGAGGTCAGCCTCAAAAAGCACTGGGACAACTTGAAAACGGCGTGGAGTCAAACCTGTGTGGAAGTTCTAGGTGGAAAGAAGAGACAGGACAAACAGTGGCTCACTACGGACACTTGGAAACTAATAGAAGGGAGAAGGATTGTGAAACAAAAGATTATCCAGTGCACCGACGAGCAACAAAAACAGGATTTGAATGCAAGCTACAATACACTGAGCAAAAGAGTGAAGGAGAGTGCCAGAGAAGACAAAAGAAAATATTATGAAACCATGCCAAGTCAAGCAGAACAAGCTGCAGGCAAAGGAGACCTCGCCACACTCTACCAAACAACTAGGCACCTATCGGGCAAACGTTCGACACAGATTAAGCCAGTAAAGGATGACAATGGAAAGTCAATCACCAAAGAAAACACTGGGCTGAACACTTCAAAAGACTTCTAAATCGACCGCCACCTACAACGCGCCTAAGAATACCAACAGTGGAAGCAGAACCACCAGTGAACATCGACCCCCCGACGAAATCAGAAGTCCTGAATGCAATCAAGATGCTAAAAGCCGGAAAAGCAGCGGGACCAGATGGAATCCCAGCAGAAGTATTGAAAACGGACCGAGCGACAACAACGGACTTGGTGACGCCATCACTGAAGAAGGTGTGGAAGGAGGCTAAAGTCCCCGAGGATTGGAAGAAAGGATACTTATTCAAGCTACCAAAGAAAGGAGACTTAAGTCAATGCAAGAACTGGCGCTGAATTATGCTCCCGTCCATCCCAGGCAAAATACTAGGCCGCATCATCCTGGAGGGAATCAAACACGCCAACCTGGATGAAAAACTTCGACCGGAACAGGATGGATTCAGCAGAAACACGTCATGTATTGATCAAATCGCCACATTACGGATCACCATTAAACAAAGCTTGGAATGGCAGTCACCTCGTTATCTCAACTTCATCGACTTTGAAAAGGCCTTCGACAGCCTTGTTCGAGAGGTGATTTGGCAACTACTTCGCTACTACGGGGTGCCACCGACAATTATACATCTCATCCAACAGTTGTACGACAATGCTGCATGCCAAGTAATCCACAACGGGAAACTTACGGAATCCTTCGAAGTGAGGACGGGAGTGAGGCAAGGCTGTCTTCTATCGCCAATGATTTTCCTGATTCCAGTAGGTTGGATAATGCGACAGAAGACGGGCAATGAGGAAACAGGCATAAAATGGACTCACACAAAGAGAGACTTGGAGGATCTGGACTTTGCCGATGATATATGTCTGATTTCCCACAAACTGGAGGATATGCAAGTGAAAAGCAACAAGTTGGCAGAAGAAGCATCAAAGATAGGACTTCACTTCAGGTGAGCATAGAGAACACAGAGGTGACGAAGATTCCTGGCCAACAACATCAGCAACAACAACAGCCAACATTCAGCCAGCATAAATGGGAGGAACCTGAAAGAAACAACCTCCTTCACCTACCTGGGAAGCATCGTTTCAACTACAGGCGGAACTGACAGGATATCAAAGCGAAAATCGGAAAAGCAGGACAAGCTTTCATTACTCTCAAGTCTGTGTGGAGGTCAACAGCACTCAGCATCAAAAGTAAGATCCGGATTTTCAACTTCAATGTGAATTCAGTGCTACTATACGGATCAGAGACTTGACCAGCGGGTCATAAAGAGCATCTCAAACAAACTACAGACCTTCATTAACAGTTGTCTTCGCTCAATACTCCAGATCAAATGGCTAGAAAAGATCACCAACAAGGATTCTCTGGGAGCGAACCAACCAGGAACCAATTGTGAAGCAAATAAGCAGGAAGAAATGGAGATGAATTGGCCGTACTCTGAGGTAAAAATCAAGTGACATCACTAGACAAGCCAGTGATCGAGTGGAACCCGAAAGGGAAGCGGCGAGTTGGTCGTCAGTGCAAGGGTAACTTGGAGAAGGTGATGTGAAGTGGGGATGAGAGCGTGTGGGCAGACTTGAAGCGGGGTGAAAAAATTGGAAGATAACCGAACGCAACGGAGACGCGCAGCTGAAGCCCTATGTTCCTCAAGAAATTAAAGGATATAATAATAATAAAATAATAATAATAATAATAATAATAATGGAGAAGCTTCCCGTACCGCTCACTCAATGAGCGGGTGACCAAATCAACAAATGTGGAATGATGAAGAGAATGAATATCCGCCATCTGCGACAATTGTATTTCGATGAAAATGACCACGTGGAAGGAGACGCGTTGACGTTGTTGTCGGGAATATGTGAAAATCAGTGACAAGCACTCAGTCTCCGTCTACACTTCCGTCGAGATGGTGACTGTCGGCTGTGCAAGAAGAGAACTGAAACAGGTATCTCATGCTGTGCATTATTCCGACTGGCTCAAAATGCTTTACACAAGCTTTCTGTATAGCCACATCGAATTGAGCCAAACTGCACGAATCCGAACACACTTCGAATAGAGTATGAAGCGTGACACGAAGTCGTTCTACATAGTAGAAATGTAGTTTGAGCTGGGTCAATCAGTATTCGAAAGTCTTACCGGTTGTTGTTTCTTCTTCAACTTGTTCTCTTGTTGTGGGTGTGGCGACTCGCGGCTCTGTCAGAAGAGAAGTAGAAAAGACGTCTCATCAGTTGTCACACCACTGACGTGATAAACTTCAAAATTGCACTTTGCACGTCATCAAGATAATCTGACTGGACGTGAATTCGACAGACAAGGGTGTTGTCTCACGTCAAGTGGAATATATTCACGTGCTCACAAAACTCACCTTGTGTTGTTGCTTTTTCAGCAATATTTTTCTTCCCTAAAATGAGAGAGATTGAAAATACACAGTATCACAAATAGCACCAGAGTCGGAATATAACTCCCACAGTGACTGTCAGACTTGTCACAGTCTCTCGCATCAATGTGGAACACACGAAACCGGCTATGTTTCCTACTCGTGTTTCTGAAATACACACGGACTGTCTTCCTTTCACATCGCCTGGATATTCACCTGAATCCACAGAATTCATATACTCACGTTTTAAATTGCATGTGAACCTATGTGTTATCCATGAGGCTCACACACACACACACACACATTTCGATTCTCACTTTCCACCTCACGTCACCAGCCTGCTCCACACACGAGCATGTGACACTCCTCTCACACACACTGTGTAACTTGTTATCACAGGTCAGATTTCACGAAGAGCACTCAGCATTTCCGCTCACTGATACCACTCATTTGTATTCAGGGTATAAGTGAAGATAAAGCGTTTAAAAGTTACGTCCTTCTCACCTATTGTGTAACACTTCCTGACAAGAATTCTTTTGGCGCCTGGAAAAAAGAAGAGCCAATGGTCGCCTGTTAACGTACGCTATCCAAAGTATTCTTTATGAAAGGCTGACGTGTAGATTTCATAACATTGAAGAACACAGCATCATGATGAAGATAGATATCACATTGTTGGACTCAACAGAGATCCTCTCTGTCTAGTCGACGTTCACTAGTAGACGAAAACAAGGGTATGTGCGAATGGGTTGGAAAATTTGCAGGACATAACGTCCGAGTGGAGAAGCACACGACAATTAAGCAGTGATCACAACCATGTCTGACGGTATGCAGACTGAGCAGTGCAACGCTGGACTCTGATCACACTGAGGGGTTGGTGAATTTGAATTCTGGTCTCCACTCTATTCACTTCCACAAATCGCCTGCATTCCAATCTACTGAGAGTTCAGGTGTTCCGTTATAGGCACGCCGAGTATCCCTTCCACGAAACAATTCAGACATGCACAATGTGAATGACCTCAGAAACTGACGAAATCCTTGTGGAATCGCTATGCACATTACGACATTTGTAGCCACACTTGATAAGGAGATTGACACAGTGGGATAGTCGCGTGGATACGAAGTCTGTGAGAACTAGACAACAAAGACACAGAGTGACTTTCATATCAGAAGTGGCCGTGAATATGGAGATTCGTGTGTATTATGATGTCATGAACTGCAACGAAATCACGGATGCAATAGGAGGCGGTCTCGCACAGTCTAATAATCGGCAGATTCAACTTCAAATGAAGGAAATTGGCAGTTATACAATGCTATGCGCCCACAAACAACGCAGACCTCGAAAATAAGGACTCTACAGACAACTACAGGCAACAATTGAAAATGCTCCAGCTAAGGACATTAAAGTACTAATTGGAGGCATGAACGCCAAACTGGGACCAGACAACACTGGAAGGGAACTCATCATGAACAGAGAAATAGATGGAAATGGAGAACTCTTCGCCGACTTCTGCGCCTTCAGTGAACTAGTGATTGGCGGCAGCGTATACAAACACAAAGATATCCACAAGGCTACATGGGTGTCACTAGATGAGCGAACCAAAATCCAAATTGACTTCATCTCGATCTCAAGGAAGTGGAGGCGCAGCCTACTGGACACAAAATTAAGAGGAGGAGCAGACGTTGGCTCAGACCACTATCTCGTACAAGGGACAATCCAAATCAAATTAAATGCTTTCAGAGAAACAGGAGCTGCTGATAGACCACAAGCAAAGTTCAACACTGAAAACATGAAGGACCAGGATACAAAGGACATCTTCTTTGCAAGCATAAAGCACAAAGCCGAGACACAAATAAACACTACCGAAGAGGTCAGCCTCAAAAAGCACTGGGACAACTTGAAAACGGCGTGGAGTCAAACCTGTGTGGAAGTTCTAGGTGGAAAGAAGAGACAGGACAAACAGTGGCTCACTACGGACACTTGGAAACTAATAGAAGGGAGAAGGATTGTGAAACAAAAGATTATCCAGTGCACCGACGAGCAACAAAAACAGGATTTGAATGCAAGCTACAATACACTGAGCAAAAGAGTGAAGGAGAGTGCCAGAGAAGACAAAAGAAAATATTATGAAACCATGCCAAGTCAAGCAGAACAAGCTGCAGGCAAAGGAGACCTCGCCACACTCTACCAAACAACTAGGCACCTATCGGGCAAACGTTCGACACAGATTAAGCCAGTAAAGGATGACAATGGAAAGTCAATCACCAAAGAAAACACTGGGCTGAACACTTCAAAAGACTTCTAAATCGACCGCCACCTACAACGCGCCTAAGAATACCAACAGTGGAAGCAGAACCACCAGTGAACATCGACCCCCCGACGAAATCAGAAGTCCTGAATGCAATCAAGATGCTAAAAGCCGGAAAAGCAGCGGGACCAGATGGAATCCCAGCAGAAGTATTGAAAACGGACCGAGCGACAACAACGGACTTGGTGACGCCATCACTGAAGAAGGTGTGGAAGGAGGCTAAAGTCCCCGAGGATTGGAAGAAAGGATACTTATTCAAGCTACCAAAGAAAGGAGACTTAAGTCAATGCAAGAACTGGCGCTGAATTATGCTCCCGTCCATCCCAGGCAAAATACTAGGCCGCATCATCCTGGAGGGAATCAAACACGCCAACCTGGATGAAAAACTTCGACCGGAACAGGATGGATTCAGCAGAAACACGTCATGTATTGATCAAATCGCCACATTACGGATCACCATTAAACAAAGCTTGGAATGGCAGTCACCTCGTTATCTCAACTTCATCGACTTTGAAAAGGCCTTCGACAGCCTTGTTCGAGAGGTGATTTGGCAACTACTTCGCTACTACGGGGTGCCACCGACAATTATACATCTCATCCAACAGTTGTACGACAATGCTGCATGCCAAGTAATCCACAACGGGAAACTTACGGAATCCTTCGAAGTGAGGACGGGAGTGAGGCAAGGCTGTCTTCTATCGCCAATGATTTTCCTGATTCCAGTAGGTTGGATAATGCGACAGAAGACGGGCAATGAGGAAACAGGCATAAAATGGACTCACACAAAGAGAGACTTGGAGGATCTGGACTTTGCCGATGATATATGTCTGATTTCCCACAAACTGGAGGATATGCAAGTGAAAAGCAACAAGTTGGCAGAAGAAGCATCAAAGATAGGACTTCACTTCAGGTGAGCATAGAGAACACAGAGGTGACGAAGATTCCTGGCCAACAACATCAGCAACAACAACAGCCAACATTCAGCCAGCATAAATGGGAGGAACCTGAAAGAAACAACCTCCTTCACCTACCTGGGAAGCATCGTTTCAACTACAGGCGGAACTGACAGGATATCAAAGCGAAAATCGGAAAAGCAGGACAAGCTTTCATTACTCTCAAGTCTGTGTGGAGGTCAACAGCACTCAGCATCAAAAGTAAGATCCGGATTTTCAACTTCAATGTGAATTCAGTGCTACTATACGGATCAGAGACTTGACCAGCGGGTCATAAAGAGCATCTCAAACAAACTACAGACCTTCATTAACAGTTGTCTTCGCTCAATACTCCAGATCAAATGGCTAGAAAAGATCACCAACAAGGATTCTCTGGGAGCGAACCAACCAGGAACCAATTGTGAAGCAAATAAGCAGGAAGAAATGGAGATGAATTGGCCGTACTCTGAGGTAAAAATCAAGTGACATCACTAGACAAGCCAGTGATCGAGTGGAACCCGAAAGGGAAGCGGCGAGTTGGTCGTCAGTGCAAGGGTAACTTGGAGAAGGTGATGTGAAGTGGGGATGAGAGCGTGTGGGCAGACTTGAAGCGGGGTGAAAAAATTGGAAGATAACCGAACGCAACGGAGACGCGCAGCTGAAGCCCTATGTTCCTCAAGAAATTAAAGGATATAATAATAATAATAATAATAATAATAATAATAATAGGAGAAGCTTCCCGTACCGCTCACTCAATGAGCGGGTGACCAAATCAACAAATGTGGAATGATGAAGAGAATGAATATCCGCCATCTGCGACAATTGTATTTCGATGAAAATGACCACGTGGAAGGAGACGCGTTGACGTTGTTGTCGGGAATATGTGAAAATCAGTGACAAGCACTCAGTCTCCGTCTACACTTCCGTCGAGATGGTGACTGTCGGCTGTGCAAGAAGAGAACTGAAACAGGTATCTCATGCTGTGCATTATTCCGACTGGCTCAAAATGCTTTACACAAGCTTTCTGTATAGCCACATCGAATTGAGCCAAACTGCACGAATCCGAACACACTTCGAATAGAGTATGAAGCGTGACACGAAGTCGTTCTACATAGTAGAAATGTAGTTTGAGCTGGGTCAATCAGTATTCGAAAGTCTTACCGGTTGTTGTTTCTTCTTCAACTTGTTCTCTTGTTGTGGGTGTGGCGACTCGCGGCTCTGTCAGAAGAGAAGTAGAAAAGACGTCTCATCAGTTGTCACACCACTGACGTGATAAACTTCAAAATTGCACTTTGCACGTCATCAAGATAATCTGACTGGACGTGAATTCGACAGACAAGGGTGTTGTCTCACGTCAAGTGGAATATATTCACGTGCTCACAAAACTCACCTTGTGTTGTTGCTTTTTCAGCAATATTTTTCTTCCCTAAAATGAGAGAGATTGAAAATACACAGTATCACAAATAGCACCAGAGTCGGAATATAACTCCCACAGTGACTGTCAGACTTGTCACAGTCTCTCGCATCAATGTGGAACACACGAAACCGGCTATGTTTCCTACTCGTGTTTCTGAAATACACACGGACTGTCTTCCTTTCACATCGCCTGGATATTCACCTGAATCCACAGAATTCATATACTCACGTTTTAAATTGCATGTGAACCTATGTGTTATCCATGAGGCTCACACACACACACACACACATTTCGATTCTCACTTTCCACCTCACGTCACCAGCCTGCTCCACACACGAGCATGTGACACTCCTCTCACACACACTGTGTAACTTGTTATCACAGGTCAGATTTCACGAAGAGCACTCAGCATTTCCGCTCACTGATACCACTCATTTGTCTTCAAGCTACAGGTGGAGGTGAAAAGTCGAAAAGATAAGGTCATTGCTGCCTTGAGTATAACGCCTGAAAATAAGAAAACCCAATGGTCGCCTGTTAACGTACGCTATCCAAAGTATTCTTTATGAAAGGCTGACGTGTAGATTTCATAACATTGAAGAACACAGCATCATGATGAAGATAGATATCACATTGTTGGACTCAACAGAGATCCTCTCTGTCTAGTCGACGTTCACTAGTAGACGAAAACAAGGGTATGTGCGAATGGGTTGGAAAATTTGCAGGACATAACGTCCGAGTGGAGAAGCACACGACAATTAAGCAGTGATCACAACCATGTCTGACGGTATGCAGACTGAGCAGTGCAACGCTGGACTCTGATCACACTGAGGGGTTGGTGAATTTGAATTCTGGTCTCCACTCTATTCACTTCCACAAATCGCCTGCATTCCAATCTACTGAGAGTTCAGGTGTTCCGTTATAGGCACGCCGAGTATCCCTTCCACGAAACAATTCAGACATGCACAATGTGAATGACCTCAGAAACTGACGAAATCCTTGTGGAATCGCTATGCACATTACGACATTTGTAGCCACACTTGATAAGGAGATTGACACAGTGGGATAGTCGCGTGGATACGAAGTCTGTGAGAACTAGACAACAAAGACACAGAGTGACTTTCATATCAGAAGTGGCTGTGAATGTGGAGAAGCTTCCCGTACCGCTCACTCAATGAGCGGGTGACCAAATCAACAAATGTGGAATGATGAAGAGAATGAATATCCGCCATCTGCGACAATTGTATTTCGATGAAAATGACCACGTGGAAGGAGACGCGTTGACGTTGTTGTCGGGAATATGTGAAAATCAGTGACAAGCACTCAGTCTCCGTCTACACTTCCGTCGAGATGGTGACTGTCGGCTGTGCAAGAAGAGAACTGAAACAGGTATCTCATGCTGTGCATTATTCCGACTGGCTCAAAATGCTTTACACAAGCTTTCTGTATAGCCACATCGAATTGAGCCAAACTGCACGAATCCGAACACACTTCGAATAGAGTATGAAGCGTGACACGAAGTCGTTCTACATAGTAGAAATGTAGTTTGAGCTGGGTCAATCAGTATTCGAAAGTCTTACCGGTTGTTGTTTCTTCTTCAACTTGTTCTCTTGTTGTGGGTGTGGCGACTCGCGGCTCTGTCAGAAGAGAAGTAGAAAAGACGTCTCATCAGTTGTCACACCACTGACGTGATAAACTTCAAAATTGCACTTTGCACGTCATCAAGATAATCTGACTGGACGTGAATTCGACAGACAAGGGTGTTGTCTCACGTCAAGTGGAATATATTCACGTGCTCACAAAACTCACCTTGTGTTGTTGCTTTTTCAGCAATATTTTTCTTCCCTAAAATGAGAGAGATTGAAAATACACAGTATCACAAATAGCACCAGAGTCGGAATATAACTCCCACAGTGACTGTCAGACTTGTCACAGTCTCTCGCATCAATGTGGAACACACGAAACCGGCTATGTTTCCTACTCGTGTTTCTGAAATACACACGGACTGTCTTCCTTTCACATCGCCTGGATATTCACCTGAATCCACAGAATTCATATACTCACGTTTTAAATTGCATGTGAACCTATGTGTTATCCATGAGGCTCACACACACACACACACACATTTCGATTCTCACTTTCCACCTCACGTCACCAGCCTGCTCCACACACGAGCATGTGACACTCCTCTCACACACACTGTGTAACTTGTTATCACAGGTCAGATTTCACGAAGAGCACTCAGCATTTCCGCTCACTGATACCACTCATTTGTATTCAGGGTATAAGTGAAGATAAAGCGTTTAAAAGTTACGTCCTTCTCACCTATTGTGTAACACTTCCTGACAAGTATTCTTTTCTCAGCTTTAATTATGAATACACATTCTTCTTATTTTTTTATTGGAGCTTTTTTCTTTGGTTGTTTATAGTATCGTTTCTTTTACATTTCTTTAAATCTATCAATTTTTCTGTGTCTTTATTTAATTTTCTTCTCTTTTTTCTTATTTCGTTTTTCTCCACTGTCTATTTTTGGTTTTTTTATATTTGGATTTCTTCTTGATTGAATTTTCGCCTTTTGTCTTGTGTTTTTTTTCGAATCTATTGGAGCATTGATTTTTTCCAACTGTTGCTTTTTCTGTTGTTTACTTTGGATAATTTTTATGGTTTATCCATACTTTTTTCTTTTTATTGGCGAAATTTCAATTATTGTTTTATTGATTTTCTGAATATCCATTTGTTTGTTGATTTTCTTTGCTGAATGTTGCATTAATCGCTTATCGCTCCAAATTTCAATGCTTAGTTTTTTTTTCATCATTCTACAACTTTTTCGTAAGTTGTTGTGCCTATTGAAATGCCTTCTTTACACGTTCTGGTTTTTATTGACGCAATGCATGGTTTAACACACTATTCAGAAACCAAAAATCATTCTTAGTGTCATTGTGATTATCACTTTTTTTTGTATGTAGCCGAACGTGAAAACGGAGACGGCAGCTGTCAGATAATTGTTTCTCCCAACTGTCTTCAACAAATAGGCATAGATTGCAATGAACATTCACAAGTTACAGAAACTGAAATTGTCACTTCCCATCATTTCTGTCATATACCCTATAATTCTTAAACAGCACACTGATTGTAAATTATCAGACAAAAATATGCTCTCTTTTTACCCAAACATAATAATAATGATAATTTTATGTGTTTAAAATATAAGAACGCATGTGTGCTATGTGGATATTTTTAAATTCTGGAATATAGCCGTCTTCCTTGTCAAGGTGTTTGTGTGTTATTCAACCGGATAAAAGTAATGACAATATTGTGCACCACAAATTTTACAACTGCTAAGAAAATTCATTCCAAAAATAATGGCAACAATGTCCCTAGTTTATACGAAGTGGAACGATATTAAATTCAGAGTTTGAATTTATTGGGGGCAGTTCGGTTACTCACATAACCAATATTCTGCTGAAATTTACTGACTGTACAGCCTGATGTGGGTTTTGTGAAGCTTGGCGTCTGTGCAGTGATTTCAACAATTAACTATACCTCCAAATCGATTCATCTAAATACTTCAATTTGCAGCTACGTGCATGTGATTTCAGAGAGGGGCGCTTGAAAATGTGTGTAACATAATCTACTGTCTGTTGTTTAGAAGTGGAGAAGGATACATAATTTTGGTCTTTATCAATTTATCTGCATAGATGCAGACTTTCACAGGATACAGAGTGATCGTCTGCAAATGATATTTACATTTCTATACTTACCGATTACTATTGTAATGGAGCATTGGACTTTATTAAATGTGAACGCGATTTGAATTCTTAGTGATCATAGGTCTACACACTGTCTAACAAACCAGTTGTATTCCTCAGGACAGACGTTTTCAGCAATATGTTGTTCGTCGTAATGAATGTCACCACGAATCTGTCTAATAAGGCTACACAGTTTCTCTTTTATTTCATACTACACCAAATGATATTTGAAGTAAAATTCATGAGCATGAAAAGTGTTATTCGAGCACTCAAGCATATCTTCTTCAACTGTTTTGAGTGTTAGATTTTGCCAATGTGACGAATTTCGTAATCAGTCTGTGATCAAAGTATATACACATGTGTCTATGTATATGACTATGTGTATTCACGAGGTTTCGATTAATCAGTGGAGTTTTATGAGTCTGTCTTCAAGTGTTTCCATATGCGTTTTCCTAATGTCTACACTGACTGCTGTTGTTGTAATCAATCAATTTCATAGAATTGATCAGAAACACATGTGTGTAATGTCAAATTACACAGCTCAATATAACTTATGTAAATCAGTTTATATTTGACATGATTGTTACTTTGTGAAGTGATACAGAAATTTATAATATGATACGCCACTGGGACAAAACTGCTTTGAATATACCGAATCCTACTTGAAACAATAACAATCACATCGAATTGTACTTACCTGCTTCACTCGGCTTGCTGAATACGATGGACAATTGGACAATGAACAACAGTACACATAACATATTCTTCATCATTTTTGTTACAATAATTGTTTGAAAATATATAAACAAGAAATTATATAGACTATACACCAAAATATTTCAGCTAATTTACACTTGCCACGTGTAAGATCTTCAAGATTTCTAGAAATATTTCAAAATATCACCCCATATCTTTTTGAAGGAATGTGGCGTGATTATAATTTTCATTATAAACATAAATGATTTTGTACTGTTCTTCATTTACAAGGTCACCGTAATGAAAGAAAACTAGCTTAACAAAGTATGGTGTTAGGTGATTCCGATCACTGTATATTAGGAACTGTACATCACTTCTGAACAAGATATGGAACATTTCCGATGATTTGCACACACCGAAATGTCATTCTCAACATGAAACCACTAAAGCATAAGCATTGCTAACAGCTTATCAAGGATATATGAGGAATGAAACGTTTGAATAGTAGTTTTTAGAAGAAAATACAACGTCATATGGTTTTTCTTACTAGTTTTCGCAAAACATGTGCGTCGAAACTTTGATGCAGCTTGTAGCACATCAGCAGATGATGTGGTCTATGCATTCGGATGTAATCAAAATTCACAAATAGATCATCAGTGATGGACGAACACTTACGGCAAACATGCGTCTCTCAGGAACAGATGGTAATCACTGATTACACCAACCAGTTAACATTCTCTTATCTTATTTGTAAATGAGGTCTAGATACATTAGATGAACTGCATAGACATATTCAATGCATGATTGTTCTAAATGTGCACAACATGCTAATGACACATAAATATTCATTTCTACTTCCAAGCTTTTGACTGAGCTTAAACGCAATACATCTCAATACAATGACTTTCGAAACAAAAGTGAATCACCGAAATTAATTTGAGCCTTCGAAGACTCTGATCTATTCATTTTTCGTGAAGGTATCTCCCAGATATATAACACAAACATCATCAATTAATCTCAGTGATGGTTAACATGACTAAACATTATGCTATAGATTACAACAACTACGAATGCAATGGTTATGGAGTATATAGGCATGTGAAAGCTCTTGATTTTGTCTACAAAGTGGAACATGCAAACATGACGAAACGACTTAAGGCTTGTTTAGCATTCCCAATCAGTTATTGAGACATGATATTGGGTGAATAATGGTATATATCAAAATGATGGCAAAACAGATTTTCAGCCAACAAAACAAAGTTGATTATTGCCCTACGCGTGCAAAATATTTGAAATTACAAATAACTGGATACTGTGGTTGGCTGAAGTAAAACATGCTTCGAAGTTTCCTCATGGATTCCTAGGTTCCAAACACCATTCCAAACATACCTACTGAATGAAATCAATAGAGGGAAAGTCATGCTAGATGGACGTCAAGGATTACAGAAGAAGAAGAAGAAGTTATTCGTTTTGAATCGATTCACCAAGATGTACAACTGATATTTACGTATATGGAAATAAGTGTTGAGAAGAGTCAGTAATCAACTGTCTTGGTATCGTTGTGAAGCTGATCAAAAAATTAGAGTAGAAGAAGCTTCGTTGACTGAATGACACCGAATTCATGAAATGTCGAGGTCAATGTCCTTGACACGGTGTGCAATGTAATTATTAAGCGAGTCGGTACTCGAATTATTCCTCGAGAATTATACTTTCATGATAAATCAATTCACAAAACACTGTCTTCACTTTGCTTGTTAATCCGTACTTATAAGAGACACGAAACATTTGACTTAGTCATCTCCGTGAGACTTAAGTCTGCATTATTCCTCGTTGGACCGTGTGCATGAACTCTTTTCTGCCGTTTTTACAGTGAAGTGGATTTCCTAAATATTTTCTTAATGACCTGAATCACATTGATCCACATTCGCTTGCTAGTGCGATCAGTCGACGTGTGATGGGATTGAGTGTTATACTGACAGTTTTTGTGTATTAAACTCATGGAATCCTCAATGTTAGATGACTTGATTTAGAATATTGTAGACATGATGGCTACCATAAGCCCAGTCTTATTAAGACAGATGATTATTTTTATTTTATTTTTCATTACGGCTTGATTCCACACCGTATTTTTGGTACAAGTATGGAATTTTCAGCGTGGATATCGGTGGCCCAGATTTCGCAGGCCGACCATAGATATCAGGTGTGCGTCGGCGTCGGCTCGAACCCCGGACCATGTGCGTGGTCGGCGAAAGTCCTAACCACTGTGCCACCGACGCAAATAATGGGCCAATCCTCGAGGTAATGCAATACGGGGCCGACCCGTGGACGGGGTTGAGCAAGCTCACAGCACCCGTCCGTAAGGGAAAAATACAGGTAATTTCATTGGTCTCAGTTTAGAGACCGTTGAAGAAATTGCACTGCAAAGAAAAGATACTACATATGATCTTAGCTCAGAGAGCCGAGAAGCGATTATGAATTTTGATGAAATTCACGTTAACTGAAGTCGTGAGGATGTCCACAAACACTTGTTATTCTGTTTTGATGACATATTCAAATTGATCTGATTGTCGTCCTCGGAGTCTGTTTGATTCTTTCCACCTGCAAAATATTATCTTTATCAAGTAACACTGTTTCTATTATTTGATCCGTAAGGTTGTTTGAAGTTTTTCTGCATTTATGAATACCTCGTTTTCAAATCTGTAGACAGTCAAACGAATCTTACTTTGCTCTTGAATTCTCGGATAACCTAGTGTCTGAATAATTGTTGTATCGCCTCACTATGTTGATGGAATAGATTCTATGCAAATCACTATCCTAAATCTCATTCCGTCATGTGAAAGAACCTATCTGTTAAATCACTTATAAAATCAAGAGTTAATCACTTCCCACCTCATACTTGATTGAAATATACAGCTGAAGCCCATGATCACAACATTACTGTGAGCCCAAACGACCGATGTATGGCACAGAGAGATGTGTGGAATTACTTTCCAGTGAGAAGTGTAATTCTTATTCTTGCTCTTCTATCTAATCGATAATTATTGTTCTGGCAAGTTATATGACCTCATATATAAAATAGCGCAAACCTAATGACGGAGAGAAGTACTCTTTATCTTAAGGACAATGCGCAACAATATGAGTTTCATCTTTTTCAGTCTAAATAAATTCTGAATATGTTTTTAGAGAAAGTAATTGAGTCATATGATGTTTACGATTTAAGCAAAGAAATATAATGGCAGATACATAATTTCATTGTGGGTTGTTCCACCAGAAATAATGTTGTTTTCACTCATTTACACTTGGTATGTGTGTGGGTTGTACTACTGAGAAATTGAATGTAGGTAGTGATGAGAGCCGTAATCACAAAACCCGTATGCACATCTACCTGTTGTGCGACATGAAGTTGTAATGTAAATGTACTCTATCCTCAATGTAATTTTCAATTTCGTTTGATTACGGCTTGATTCCACACTGTATTTTTGGTACAAGTATGGGATTTTCAGCATGGATATAGGTAGCCCAAATTTCGCAGGCAGACCGTAGTTATCAGCTGTGCGTCGGTAGGGGATCGAACCTCGGACCATGTGTATTAATGTGCAAACATTGCTTCAATCGTAGTGTGACAGTTGCTGTATCCTGATTAGTAATTACAGTTACATAGAAGAAGTTGTTCTCATAGGAGACCTATATTATATTATTATTCTGTTAGTTCGGTCTTCACATTGAAGTGAATTAGAAATGAATCTACTCAAGTAATTTGACCTGAAATATAGAAGAAAACTGATCGAAGTTTCGTCTGACCATTTCTTATTTTTTAGCTTGAGCTACATTCAGTGTTCTGCAAAAAGACGCATGACATTCAGAGAACAATGATAAGATGAACCTTGATATAAGAATAAAATGTATGCACTGTGGTAGAGTGTAATTCCATTATGGGTAAATTTTGTTTTGATAAAGTCTCACAGTGTTATACAGTAATGTTTACTAATGATTATGAGCAATAAATTGTGTTCGAAACGTCATCAGTAAACATTACTGTATAACACGGTGAGACTTTATCAAAACAAAATTTACCCATAATGAAATAAGATGAACCTGTTTCTGGGTCACAGGTTAAACTGCTATGAGTTTTGTTGCTTCTTATTTTCGAGCAGTTTCCATTCACATAGACTTCCACGCATGTCAAAATTAGTCCTACACATACAAACAACATGATTAGTGTAATTTAATTGCCAGTGGTTTTATTGCTGTTCGTCATTTATCAACGGAAGTACTCCTCAACAGTCCAATTTACTAATACGCTCACATATCATTTCTGAGATATGAATATTAGCATCCCGATGGAGGCACCCAGCGTTCTGTGTTTGCTGTCATTGCATTTTCGAACTTCATGAAATCTGTTCAAAGTTACTTTCTCCAAATCAGGAATCTCTGCTCAACTCACATTCAGCTCTAACCAAACTGATGTTTAAATTACCGACCAACAATTTGTGATGTTGCTGACGAACGGTGCTATTCATGAACCTAATCCTCACAAACATTTCTCAGATCATCTCACTCGACTGACAGTTCATTCTACAACGAAATTGATATGATGCCATCTTCACTTTCATAGTGTGATGAATAAAAGCAACGATCAACTACACAGGGTTTCGTTGAAATGCTTCGTTCAGAAATCACTACTAGACAAGAGATAAAGAGAAGGGCGTATTCAGTGAAAAACGGATTGTGATTGTCTGATTCTAAACGATGTGTTTTGGAACCACAGGGCGTTATTAATAATAAGACGCCAGCAATTCCACTTATAATGATATAAACTACCATGCACACAGCGTAGTGTTTTAGTGACGGTGTAGGAGTAGTACTGACTTAAGGTGGAACTCAATAATGAACACTCTTACAAAAAAGTCACTGTTTTATGCCATTGGCTGAACTCTACCTAACGTGTAAGCATCGACGAACGAAATCAGAGTAAAAAGACTTGATATGATAAGTGTGTCTGAACAGAGTTATATTTTATGCAAATGAGATACAAAACTTGATAAATAAGGAGTTTATACAACTTATCTGGTGGCTTGATTGGCGGTAGGCTCGGAGAGTGCACTTAATGAAAGTACAACAGGAGAGTGAACCAGATGTGTCCAGCAGGGTTAAAACTCAAAAGATGCAGAAGTGCCAAAAAGATGGGTGAGCGAGTTTAAACAAAGTTTCAAGGATTCAATGTACACTACAACGGTGTGCGTAAGAGAGTACAAAGTCTCCTCTATCCTCTTGGTGGTCAGTCTAACGTCCACTGGAAAAAAAACGAGTCAATCAACCTGAGCAAGACAGCTGAACCTCGTGAAATAACAGTGTCTCCACAGGCTGCTCACTGTTTAAAATTATTCAGTATTTATCTCCCGAACATTAAAAATTCGATATTCAGCAGTGTTAATCTTTTCATGAAGTTTATTATCAAGCTGCACTCTCGAATATATTCATCATTTTAAGAAAACGTATTCCATAATGAAAGTCAACCAGTAGGTTTTCAACAATAGTATCACTGCTACTACTGCTAATAGTAGCAACGATGATGTGTATTGTGATGGTAATCACAGGCAAGTGTGAGGCGATAAATCATCTATTCGATATATAAGGTAATTCATGGATTTTCTGAATCCTGGCAGGTGGTTTAAAGTTGTATGGATAAGATGCCAAATACAACACAACATAACAAGGTGGTAGGAATGGTTAGAAAGAGTGACATTGCACATGATATAATGAGTTAAACGAATAAAGTCGACAGATGAGACACTTATCTGAGTTGTTTGAGTGCCAGAAGTTGATGAAGTGTTCTTGAATAGTATTTCATACACCCTCGCTTATTAACTGTTAGGCCATGCTTTACTGTGCTGAATTGTTCGAGTCGAAAGGACTACCTGTGTATGGCTAAGTAACTTGCTATGCCAGCGTGGATGAAACGACGATTACAGTCAGTGGATCTTAAAACGAATACTATCAACCTCACAAACATCCCCATGGTCAATACACACTCTGAATTATTTTATATTATGAACAATATGTTTTATCGCATTATCATCAAATGTGATTATCAAAGCAGTTCACAGCATTAGTACCTATATTTGAAGTTGCAGCAGTGATAGTGTTGTCCAAATCTACTGTTCCCAATGGAGCATAAGGCTTCAAGCGAGAGACAGAACGCGTACTAATTACGAAGTTCGCTGGAACGTCTGAATAAGTGCATATACTAAAAATAGATCCTGCAGAAGGGAGTTTCCGAACAGTTTTTCCAATGCAAAAAATTAATGAATTTTATATTCAGTTATCCACGATCATCAACTTTAGTCGCACATGATTCTTAAAGTGTGTTCACACTGTTTACAGTTTGTAGACTAATACTGCGTCTGTGGTCGAATTTGATCATATTTCACGCAGTTTCTTCGTACATCTAGTCCTCACTCGGCGTACATTTGGTGTAAAATTGTTCCATATCCCTGATGACAGTTCATGTGTTTTATCATAGCCAATCGAAATATTGTACCTTTCGTTTAGGTCAGACAATTAATAGAATGAACAAACCCCTGAAAATGATAAAATGCAATGGTCGCCTGTTAACGCAAGCTATCGAGAGTTTTCTTGATAAAAGTTTGACATTCAGATCTAGAAATTGATATAAACACAACTTTTACATGTGTGTAAATATTACGTGTTTCCTCTGGATATGTATTTCTGGTGTTTGTTTATCTTATGATTGCTTAGTGTTGTTCAGTCAAATTAACTGATCATCTTGGCTATAAACATTTTTTAAGAACATCTCATAATTTCCCGTATGATTATAGCTGTTACTGTTCACCACGCATACACATATCGTAGCTTCCACTATCCAATACTGAAATATTTTTTTTTCATTATTTGTGTTTGTCTTCCTTTTTACTTGGTATTTTTATTTGCATTTTTTTGTTATTTCTGTGTTTCTTTTTTTTGGTTTTTTGTGTTTTTTTATATATTTTATTTTTTTTATAATACTCCTTTTAAATGTACGATGAAATTAGATGCAATATTGTAGATATGTGCTGAAAATTCCACACTGTACCACAAGTACTGTTTCTGGAATAAAGCGAAATTGTTATTGTTATTGTCTCTGGTTTATTTGAATGGGATGTCCTCTTTATTATTTATGCCTGTGTTATGCTATCTCCTGTTTAACTCTTTTATTTCATGCTCCATTCAAAGGGTCCTCGGATTCGTACAGTTTGGCTCAATTCGATGTGGCTATACAGAAAGCTTGTGTAAAGCATTTTGAGCCAGTCGGAATAATGCACAGCATGAGATACCTGTTTCAGTTCTCTTCTTGCACAGCCGACAGTCACCATCTCGACGGAAGTGTAGACGGAGACTGAGTGCTTGTCACTGATTTTCACATATTCCCGACAACAACGTCAACGCGTCTCCTTCCACGTGGTCATTTTCATCGAAATACAATTGTCGCAGATGGCGGATATTCACCCTCTGGTTTGAGGCTTCTGTAGCCGGAAAAGCGATATCCTCCTGTAATGTGTTCCTAATGGGACAAAGTCCGACAATATCGTCCCAGAAATGCGAACGCACGAGTGACCTTCATCTGGTTAGTCATAAAAATGAGAAATGTTTGCTCAAAAATGATGTCTATTGACAAGAAAATTCTTGAAAACGCATTAAATAGGTTATCTTTCCCTGACATGGCTTAAAAATACGCCGTGGTTGTAACGAGGAGTATCAGTTGCGAAGTTAGACTAGTATCTATACATATATTCACCAAATTAACTACACATAAACTGTTATTGTGAATCGTTTATATCCCTCATCCTGCTTGCAGTCTTTCAAAAGAGCCCACGTTTGTATTATTGTGGTTTTCGGTAGGAGGATAGACGACTTCTTTCCAGGAAAACGCGGATAATAAAAAAATTAAACTTAATGACATCAACTAGAAATGTTTCTCTACACGTAACCATAAGCTTAATCCTGACCCTAATCATGACACCTATTCAAACCGTAATTCTAACCCTGAGGATAATCATAACCCTGATTCTTACCCTCACCCCTATACTTATTATTATTGTTCCCTTGAGTTCCTAGTAGAGCATACGGTGTCAATTTAATTGAAGAATGAACGATGAATTCATGGTTGTTTGCTCAAACACAAGTCCTCCATATTTTTCGCGGGAGTCATCGATACTGCAATCATCGTCTCATCGTTCGCTGTTCGGTGGAAGATGGAAAACTATCAGAAGTATTATCGTGATTTATTGTTATGACATTTATTCTTACACCTTGTGTATTATAACCTTATTGTTGGTTATGTAGCGGTTAACAATCCCCCAAAATTATTGACCACAGCAATCACTCATCACTGGATGCTGACCACCACTGTTTAAGTCGACTTGTTTAGCTGAAGGCTTTCGGTCAAGCATCCCTGCCATTTGGTATCCCGTCGTGTCACATGCACGATCACTAGCCAGCTAAGCGTTCGTCTGACGGCTTGTTTTGGTCCCGAAATATATCACGTAGTTTGGACGACCAAATACTGGCTTTCGCTTTGCTTTTGGTGCGCGAGAATTAATAAGGTAGAAGTTGCTGTACAAGAGATTACGTCAACCTCTAAAGTTACATATTGGCGTAAGAATAGAGGATTCTTGAGTCGCCAATCTGTGTTCTGGTTTTTCGTGTTGGTTATTAGACATTGTTTCTGAAAGTCTTCCAGGGACAGCGTGAGGTCCAGCGTATTAAGACCTGGAAATTGACAGTCTCTGAAACTTTCTGTTCGTATTTCCTCGTGTCTGCCTGCCTTCTTTGGACAAGTGTTATCTGGGACATTTCTGGATTGTTTGGTCAAGTTCAGTGATGCCTGGGTCAAAGAAGAGACAAAGCGTCTTAGAAGCAGGCAGGAAAGTAAGTAATGCTGAGTTGCTTGTTAATTGTAATGATATGTATGATGCTCAGCATGATGAGTCTGTTGTTCATGATTCGCCGTTTAGGGATTGTAGTACCCCTTGTACCAACTGTAAACATGCTTTTTAATCTTATTTGTACACTTGTATTATATGTGTACACAGGCCGATTTTATATGTACTTCGCAAACATTTGTCAGTTTACTGTTGAACATTATTTTGACACGATTCCGAAATATGACTACGGCTATAATATACATTCGTACTCTTCCCAAGTGCCTTTTGGTTCACGTTGTGGGCGTCGTGTAGCCACAACGTCTATGCACATTAATAAACGTGAAAAAGTACTTGGAAATACGTGTATGCCGATTTAGCCAAATGACACACGCAAGAAATTGGTGAGCCCGACGACAAGTTGTTCACCCCGACGCATCATTCCACTTGTTGGATTAACAAAACTCTAACATTATCGGATCTATATATATATATATATATATATATATATGTACTTCGCTTTCAGATAGGCAAGCACTCGACCGTTTGTTAGACAATCTAGAGCTAGGTGGTAAAACCCTATCGCAACTCATGAGGCATATGCAATGCCTAGTAGCAGGAAGAGAAATTGATAAGCGTCTCTTTTCCAAATCTGGCTGCGACGGCTTCCTGCAAACAATCAGCAAGTTCTTGCTTTCGGAGACGACGACATTGACACAGAAAAGCTCGCCGAAATCGCAGATAGCATGTACGAGAGGTCAACACCTTAATCTATTGCTTCCAGTAGCAGAATACCAGACACTCACGACAGGATACAGACTCTAGAACACAAAGTCGACATCTTAATGAGTCACTTAGCAGTACTGACCACACGCACACAACCACGCCGTTCTAGAAGCTCGTCTCCTGAACGTCTTTTTCGGTCACCAAGTACGTCACAAAATCACGATAATATTTGCTGGTGCCGTTCACCTTGCAACTTTCAGGCTATACCAAAAGATGTATCGTCATGTATGAAAACTTCTACTGCAGGAAATCTACGATCTAGCAGTCGTTTGTTTTACGTAACAGATAGAAATACCGGTACTACATTCTTAGTCGACACAGGAGCAGAGGTTAATGTTCTCCCTCCGTCTACGCAGGAACTTCAACATCCTGACCCTGCAGTTACCCTCCAAGCCGTTAATAAGTCCAATATTGTTACATATGGAAGTAAACGAATGACTCTGGACTCTGGTCTGCAAAATACCTACACTTGGTCTTTCATCATTGCAGACGTTCCGTCCCCAATTCTCGGTATCGATTTTCAACAGCAACACAAACTGCCGGTTGATCCAATAAGCCCTAAGCTTATAGAATCGCTCAATAAAAAGTACATCGCTGGTACGATTAGCCGTACATCATCATTGAACTTGATGGTCACACGCGAACCAGCATCTCGATATAATGACTTGGTATATCAGTTTCCTGACATTCTACAAACCTCTTTCCGAGCAGAAGAACCAAAGCATCACGTGGTTCATCACATTAACACCAATGGACCACCAGTTTTGCACGTCCCTGATGCCTCGACCCACATCGACATAAAATCGCAAAAACAGAGTCCGATAAAATGTTAGATCTCGGCATTATTCGACCATCCAACAGCTCTTGGTCTTCATCGCCGCACATGGTACCCAAAGTCTTCTGGTGAGAAACGGGCGTGTGGGGATTATCGAGCCTTAAACAAGCAAACGGTACTTGATCGATTCCCCATACCACACATTCACGATTTCGCCAGCAACTTGCCAGAGGTTAGACGTTTCTCCAAAATCGATCTTGTCAGAGCGTACCATCGTATTCACATACACCCGGATGACATTTCAAGAACTGCTGTCACCACGCCATTCGGCTTATACGAATTCGTACGCATGCCCTTCGGGCTGACGAACGCCGCCCAGACATTTCAACGTCTCATCGACCAAGCACTCCACGGTCTGCCTTTCATCTACGCATGCATTGACGACTTACTAATTGCAAGTGCAGACGAAACCGAGCATGTGAAACATGTGAAGACGGTGTTTGAAAGAATTCACAAATACGGCATGACTGTCAATTTAGATAAATGCGAATTTAGTAGGAAATCACTGAAATCCCTCGGTCACTTGATTGACAACCATGGAATCAAACCTGTTCCTGATGATGTACGAGTGATCAAAGACTATCCATTACCAGATTATTTCAACAAAAATACGGCGATCTTTGGGTCTCGTCAGTTTTTACTGGCACTTTATCCCGAACTGTGCTAGAGTTTCGCAACCGTTAACGGACCGCTTACGTAGACATAGTCGTTCATTCCATTCGCTCACAGAAGCTGTTAAACAATCGTTAAATGACAAAACACTCTTAGTCAGACGCCAAAGTGATCCCCCTCTGTCTCTCATGACAGACGCTTCAGATGTTGCCATGGGGGCAGTTTTACAACAGCAGGTATGTGGCGAATGGCAACCCCTGGCATTCTTTTCGAAACGACTGAATCCTACCCAATGTCGATATAGCACCTTTGGTAGAGCATTATAAGCTGTTTACTTAGCAATCAAGCACTTTCAACATATGCTGGAAGTTACACCTTCTACTGCCTTAACAGACCACAAAGCTCCAACGAAAGCCTTACCAGCAAATTGGGATAACTACTCTCCGCGTGAACTACGACATCTCCAGTTTATATCCCAGTTCACCTACAATCTGCGACATGTAAAGGGTAAAAACAATGAAGTGGTAGATTCGTTATCACGTATGCGCATCGACTACGAACATCTCTCAAACTTACAACGAGATGACGCCGACCTCAAAAAGATCATGTCTTCTAAAACAACATCTCTAAGCCTCGAAACAATTCCTTTCGGCACGATAAAAGTTATCTGTGACACGTCTACGGGTAAATTTCCAACCTTCGTTCCAACAGATATGAGACATACAGTATTCGAGAAGTTACATAACTTGTAGCATCCTGGTGTGAGCGCTACTGTAAAACTACTAAGACAAAGATTTGCATGGCCGAACATTAACAACGATGTTGAGAAGTGGACACGAAATCGCCTGTCCTGTCAAAGAGTCAAAATCAGACCAATGCACCACTTGGTCGCTTTCCTAACCTCGACTCTATATTTAACCATATACATGTAGACATAGTTGGTCTACTGCCTCCTTCCAAAGTTTTCAACTATATTCTAACTTGCATTGACAGATTTACTCTTTGGTCAGTAGCAGTTCCATTAATCAACATCTCGGCTGAAACGGTAGCTTAAGCTGCGGTCGAAAACTAGAAAGCTAACTTTGGTATCCCATCCATTATCACCACAGTCAGAGGTGCTCAGTTTGTAAGCCGACCTTTTAACCAGCTAATTGAATTACTGGGCATTAAACGACTACAAACGACTGCGTATCATCCTAGTTTGAACGGTATGGCTGAAAGACTTCATCGACGACTCAAAGCTGCTCTCGCTGTTTCTTTGACTCAAAACGACTGGTTAACCAAGCTTCCACTGGTACTACTTGGTATACGAGCTGCTATAAAGAAAGATATTGTCTGCTGCGTTTTAGAACTAGTCTATGGAACAAGATTACGATTACCAGGAGAATTTTCACCCCGGGTCACCAAGTTCCACACGATATGACTGGTTACGTGCACCAGCTAAAACAGCACATGAACGAGCTCAAGATATCACTTCCACGCCAGCAGGAACGAGCGTCATACATCCCGTCACAACTGACAGATTGCACTCACGTCTTCGTCAGAAGAAGGGTTGCACAACGACCACTTCAACCCGATTACAATGGCTCATTCAAAGTTCTAAAGGGAAATAAAAAAGTTATCACGATAGAACGACTGAATAAGGCAGAAGCCATCAGTATCGGCAGAGTCAAACCAGCGTTCCTCAACGATTTTGGAGTCAACGATAAGGAACAGCTGAACGACATGCCAATACCTACATCCATACAAGAATCAACGTCGACAGAGAAACCTGTGAAAACAACACGATCTGGTAGACAAGTCCATTGGCCTAGACGTTACGTGCAAGTCATCAAAATATAACTTACTGCGAATTTTCTTTTTTATTATCTTTATCCGTAATTGTTATTTGACTACTCATTTAACTGATTAATATTTTCATACATAAATCACGTCACTATTATTTTAGCATCGATATTTCCTGCACTATAAGATTCAATCACATCTCGCTTATTATTCGCGTATTGTTTCCGCCTACCGACTACAGATCCTCAGCCGATTTTTTTCATTCCTTATATATTTTATCATTACTAGCAATCCTACTTTCCCTAGATTATCGCATTTATTATCGATGCTGTTAACCGCTTTAAACTACTCATTTTTAGCTCAATAAATCGCCTTCTGTGTACTATCGCTGCTATGTATTACGCTGACTTATGTTATTTTCAAACACTTAAATGTATTTTTTATACTTCAGTATTATGGTGGGGGGAATTATGTGGTACCCCATATACCAACTGTAAACATGCTTTTTAATCTTATTTGTACACTTGTATTATATGTGTACACAGACCGATTTTATATGTACTTCGCAAACATTTGTCAATTTACTGTTGAACATCAAAGATATACTGAGGCGATGCCTATCCCGCGTCAAAAGTTTGAAAGGCATTCGATGATTGTAAGGAACGTATTCGAGGCTGTTAAAGGTAATGGTAGTCAGTTACAAGATGACTTCCAGGCACTCTCTGAGTTTTCCGATACTCTCATGACCTACAAGAATACGTTGATTTCAATGAATTTCAGGAGAGATCTGAACTCAAGTTCCTAGAGGTGATAGAGAGACAATTACCTACTCGACTGCAAAGGAAGTGAGCGAAGATAAGCTCTCGTATAGGGGATGAAGGTACTCAGCCAAGGTTCGATGATTTTCTGAAACTGGTAAAAGCCGTGAGCAAGTTTGCCAGTATATTGCATCTCACCCCTAGAATAGAGAAGTCGGAGAGCAAAACACAGTCATTTATGACGAAAGGTTCTCAGAAAAGTGGATATCAAGAAAGCTTTATGGCGCCTAGTAATCCGTATAAACTTGGTGAGTGTGACAGCTTTCGTGAGACACTTTCATGTAAATTTTTACGTTTCTATGAAAATATGAATTATTATATTATAATTATATCCACAACCGATAGGTTACAAGTTGCGAGACAAACACGGATGTGTTTTACAGGTTTGCGAGAAGTGCATACAGCTGCTGTTGTAAACACTCGGTGGAGGTAGAAGCCAACAAAATAATGCATTTAAAGCATATGTATACTCTCCATGATCACGGTGGCTGTCTGCGGAATACGTCAAAATCCAAATCACTGCATACACAGCGCCAATAAACTTGGATATCTATAATATAACGAAAACATTTTGACGGCTGCATCTCAGATCACACTGATTCATTCGGTGGTAATATCCAGATCGCAAAGAATAAAAAAATTCACCGCTTGCTTAATCCATAGTACTTCTTTGCATGTTTAACTGTATTCTAACTGCTGTGGTGAGCCTTATGCAGATTATGTTGCTTAAAACATCGTTTGCGGTGAACTAACTAACGTTTTAAAGTCATTTTTACACTTTTGTGAGTAGCCCACCATATCGACCAAATGTAACGCAACACTCAGTTGTTACGCACATTTTCGACAAATTCAAACAATAATGGTGCCTAGGATTATATCAAATAAATTGTTTCAACTTATGCAAAGTGTGTTTCACATCATTATTCCATTATCCTCCTTTGTATATATATCTTGTGTCAGTGAAAGGTTTTAAACATGCTTACTCCATGTGTACATCATTACCATATTGATGATGCCCGTCAACTGTCATGTGCATTAAAAGACAGTATTTTATTATAAGATTCATTTTATTGTTATATTAGGAAATCGACTTCAAGCTTTATTTATTTTCCCAAGCATCTGTAATCCATCCGACGAATACTTGGGTGTTTTTGTTAATGTGAAGTCAATATCCCTATATCTCTTGATTTGGTCTATTGAATCACTGGTTATCAGATTTTTCCCACAAACTAATGACAAAATGACAGCAACCGTAAATCATGTAATTTAAACAATATTTATGCATGCCTATACAATTGGTGTATCCTACATAGCTAGGAAAAAATACGTACCTTATAATATTATCTTTACTGACTATCCTAACTAATCATTTGTGTAATTTATCGAATTGATGATGCTTGTAAACTGGCGTCCCTCATGTACAAAATTAGGATATATATTATATATGAATCAGTTAGCAGGTTTATTGGTGAGCTAAATGTGAAATCAAAGTCTGACTCCAAACCGTGTGTGCGATGAAGAGTCCTGTAGTTGCAACTGGTAAGCCATTGTTGAATAGAGTGTCACAGACGACACCACAGTTTATGCAGAAGAAGGGAGTTACAGTTTCATGGTGCAGTTCTGACTCCACAAGTTTACAAGTTATTACTAGTAAGAGTAAAGGTACAAAATCTTCAAGGATATGGGAGGAAGAAAACAAATCATCTTCTCCTGTTATTAAAGAGGTTGCAAATGATGAAGTTAATCATGCAAACAGCGGTAAAGTGGATATTTTTGATAATGATCATGATAGTGCACATTTGATTTTGCCTGATCATGACGAGATGAACGGAATGCCTACTTCGACTGAGTTGAACACTGGTTCTGTGCACCTTGAACGTGAAGTAGAATTAAGAGCAGATGAGTTTGCAGACGGTATGGATACTCAACAGACCGTCAATGTAAATATCCAGGGTATAGCCCACCTATCGACAGATGTTGAGGCTGAACAGGTGCTAATCATAAAAGATAGCATTGGGCGTAATCATACACTTAGACAGCCTGCTAAAGGTCAAACAGCAACAGCTTCTGATCCACCGCTAAGTTCATCAACTGGTATCAATCAGTCGTCGTTGGTGCTGTCACCCACAATGAAAAAGACGCCCATCAACTCAAGTAGTTTTTGCAATGACTATGATAGTATAGATGCGTTTGAAAGGACGAATATCAATGGTCAGTTTAGTGAGGATAAGCCAAGTGTAAGCGAGAGAGTAATTGTTAAACTGACTTGCACGAATAAAGGCATTTCTAGTTTCAAGTTACTATTTGAATGTTATTATCTTTGGTGTAAATTACTCTGTTTCTGCACTTGGTTGATCAGATATGTCGTGTGTTTGTTCGTCATCTATATTCTAGGATACAATGACATGAGCGTGTTACCGTTCAGATTTGAGGATATAGCTGATAGAGAGAAGTCAGCAAATGAACTCTGCGACGATTTTCCAACCTAGAGCGTCAACCTGAGAAGGGTTGAAGGCGTACCGCTGTGCGTCCTTCAATTCTTCAAAGGGTAGCGCATCAATGAGCATCCCAATGTGCTTGGTGTGTGATTTCGTACATATGTTCATGTTGTATATACTGAATTGATATCATTTATCATCTAGCTGTTGGTAATTCTGTTTGTGTCTGGACGACTTCCACTTGGATCATCAACCTCAGAAGGAATGTAGGTGTAGTGCTGTAAGTCCTAGAGTTTTTCAGGGGTAGTTTCTGATGCCAGAATCCACAACATTTGATGTATTGATTGTTCATATGTTGGTGTTAAATAATTGTATGAGTACCAATTATTGTAATTGTCGGTTAATCTTGTTTGTGTCCGGACATTCTAAAACTTACAATCGTCAACCTGAGAAGGGTTGTAGGCGTACTGGTGTAAGTCCTGCAATTCTTCAAAGGAATTACATCGAGACATGATCTGCGAGTTTGTGTGTACTGTTTGTATATACGTGTGGTGTGTCATATCAATTGGTGTTTGGATTAAATGTGTTTACTTGTTGTTTTCGTACCTTGTTGTTTTGTATAATTTTGTTAAAATTTTCGTTCTGATTACCATTACTATTCAACAAAACGTTTGCAGGTAACTACCTTAAGCCCTCAGTCCAGCTACTCGATATACACCCTATTAATAATATCGCACAAACTCCATCTCCACTCACACCAAACCAAATTAGCACTGTTGAATTCAATTACAACAATATTAACCAAACTATAAGAACCCTCGAAAGTTCAAAAGGTTTCGGTACCGACGGTATATCATCTTACTTCTATAAATATGGTGGCCCTGACATTCCTCTACTGCTGCTTAAAATATTCACAATGTCGTTAGGAACTCAAACTTACCCTGACATATGGAAGACAACATTCATTATGCCTAAACACAAATCTGGCTCGAAAACTGAAGTCAGTAACTACCGGCCAATCAATATCACACCTATAGCTTCTAGAACCTCGCCAGATACTAGCTTGCTAGGCTACTAGCTTACTAGTTTTTTCGCCGGTCCCTAGCCCGGGTAAAGAGGGAGTGTTGGAACGTGGTGCTAGCAACTCCACCCCCGTAAACAACCAAATCGTAACAGAAACTTCAACGAATAAATATATTAAAAATTCTAAAAACATAAGCTATAGCCTTACTCTTCGCTGGAATCGGGGAAGTGAAATGACGCAGGCTGGTGAAAGCCTTCGGGAAGCCAGTCAGCCGATGTGCCTTCTTTCGATGAAAGCAAAAGTAAGGATGGGTACCTGGAATGTTCGTACAATGTACGAAACTGGAAAGGCTGCCCAGATAGCCGCTGAAATGAGAAGGTACAGAATAGAAGTGTTGGGAATCTGCGAAAGCAGATGGAACGGAACTGGAAGGTGCCAACTACCTACTGGAGAGACAGTAATATTTTCCGGCCACCCAGAGGACAACCATGAGCACACGAGGGAGTGGCCATCATGATGTCACCAACAGCAACCAAAGCTCTCATGCAGTGGGAACCAATCTCCTCCAGGATAATGACAGCCAGGTTCAACTCAAAAGGAAGGAAAGTTACAGTCATTCAATGTTATGCGCCTACAAACGTCTCAGAACAAGAGAAGAAGGAGGCGTTCTACAGACAACTACAAGCAATAATGGACAACGTCCCAAATGGCGATATCAAAATCCTGATGCGCGACATGAATGCGAAGCTGGGAGGAGACAACACAGGAAGAGAACTCACCATGGGTCGTGAGGCCCTCGGTGAAATGAACGACAATGGTGAACTCTTCTCAGACTTCTGCGCCTTCAATGATTTGGTGATTGGCGGTAGTGTGTTCAAACACAAGGATATACACAAGACGACATGGATTTCACCAGATGGAAACACCAAAAACCAAATAGACTTCATCTCAATTTCAAGAAAGTGGAGACGGAGCCTACTGGACACAAGGTCAAGGAGAGGAGCAGATGTGGGTTCAGACCACTATCTAGTAGAAGGGACTTTCAAGGTGAAGGTAAAAGCCTCGAGGATAGCTGGGAATAGGCCACAATGCAAGTTCAACACTCAGAAACTGAAGGACACAACCACAAAAGACACCTTCACTGCAACTGTCAGAGCAAAGCAGGAAACACTACGCGACATCACTGAAGAATCATGCGTGGAAGAACATTGGAAGTCTCTGAAGGCGATTCTCAACGAAACGTGTTCAACGGTTCTAGGAAGAAAGAAGAGACAAGACAAGGAATGGCTCTCAACGGACACTTGGAAATTAATAGAAGAGAGGAGAATGGTGAAAGAGAAAATGATTCAATGCAAGGACGGACAGGAGAAGGAGACGCTGAGCTCAACTTACACAGCACTGGACAAAGAAGTGAAGAAGAGTGCTAGGAAGGACAAAAGACGATTCTACGACAACCTCGACACTGAAGCTGAGAAGGCAGCAGGCAAAAGGGACCTGAGGACACTATATCAGATAACCAAATCTCTATCCGGGAAGAGATCAACACAAGCGAAACCTATAAAAGACAGCCAAGGGAACCCAATTACCAAGGAAGAAAAACAGATTAAACAATGGGCGGATCACTTCAAAGGACTCTTGAACCGACCACCACCTGCAACCCGTCCAGAAATACCAACAACAGCGCGCACACAACTGCAAGTTGACACCAATCCTCCAACGAGAGCTGAAGTCTTGAATGCAATCAAGCTTCTGAAAGCTGGAAAAGCAGCTGGACCAGATGGAATACCCCCTGAAGCACTGAAAGCAGACCCAGAGACTACAGCAGGCATGCTGACTCCATTATTGCAAAAGGTCTGGAAGGAGGGAAAGGTGCCTACTGACTGGAGGAAAGGTTACCTCGTGAAACTACCAAAGAAGGGCGACTCAGGACTCTGCAAGAACTGGCGAGGAATCATGCTCCCTGTCGACGCCAAGTAAAATCCTGAGTCGCATCATCCTGGAGAGAATAAAGGACGCACTGGAGACAGAACTCCGACCAGAACAAGCTGGATTCAGGAAAGGCAAATCATGTACTGACCAAATTGCAACTCTACGCATCATCACCAGAACAAAGCATGGAATGGCAATCAAACCTCTACCTCAACTTTATAGACTTTGAGAAGGCCTTCGACAGCGTTGATCGTGAAGTAATTTGGAAATTACTCGAGTACTATGGCGTACCCCAAATATTCATCAACCTTATTCAACAGCTGTACGACAACGGCACCTGCCAAGTGATCCACAACGGAAGACTCAGCGAGGCGTTTGGAGTAAACACAGGAGTCAGACAAGGGTGCTGGCTTATCATCACCAATGATATTCCTAATTGTGGTGGACTGGATTATGCGTCAGACAGTGGGAAACGAGAAGACAAGAATATCCTGGACCGACCGACTTGAAGATCTGGATTTTGCGCGTGGATGATTTATGCTTGATGTCACACACAATCGAAGATTTACAAGCGAAAACCGACAAACTGGTCTAAAAGAAATCTGTCAAAAAACACAGTGCTTAAGTCAACTTAGACTGCAAAATGGTGGGAAGTTAAAGAATAACTTAAGAAGTCACAATTCTACCCTGTTATTTAACGCATGATTTATACAAATTTGAATTTGATTCTAGTGTATACTAGACATACAAGGACATATTTTTTTATAACCATGTTGTCAATGGAGTTGAAGATTGAACGATCAATTCTTGGTTGTTTGCTCAACATCAACTTCCCCAATTTTCGCGGAGGCATCAATACGACAGTCATCGTCTCATCGGTCGCTGTTCAGAAAGAAGAGTGAAACATCGTCAGAAGTAATACAATGATTTATTATTGTAATATTTGTTTTCAGACCTTAGTTCAGTTATTCTTTTTATATGTTGGTGTAACAATAAAGAAATCTCAATCGGCAGATCGGTGTTTTGGTTTTTTCGTCCGTTATAACTAAGCGTTTCTGAAAACTTCAAGGAAAAGCGTGGGCCCGAGCGTGGCGAGAGCTGGGCATTGACGGTTAATGAGACGTGATTGACAGTTTCTGACGGTAGAAACAGACTCTGGCGGATTCAGACAGTTGGTGAAAGTTTGGATAGTCACCGTTCATCTTTCCTGGTGCCGGTCAAGTCCTCTTTGAACAAGCAATATCTGGAACGTTTTTGGAATTGGGTGAAGTTCAACAATGCCTGGGTCAAAGAAGGGACAGAGCGTCTTGGATGCAAACAGGAAAGTAAGTCATGGTGACTTGTCTGTTAACTGTAACGATGTGTCTGATGTTAAGCCTGACATGCTTGATGTTATTGTTTCGCCGTTCAGGGATAATAGAAACATCAAACTCCCTAAATTTGAACCACGATGTTTTGATGGAAGCCCGACTGATTATTTACAATTTGTAAAGGAGTTTGAGATCATGCTGAATAGTTTTCTATTAAGTGAGGAATTGAAGTTAATGTATTTGATGAGATATTGCACTGGAGATGCTGCAAGAGCTATACAGTGCTGTAAGTTTATGAAGCCAAAGGAGGGCTACGATGAGGCTATGAGCATATTACGCCGAAGGTTTGGAAGACCCTCGATGATTGCAGGGAAATTATTCGAGGCTGTTGAGGGTAATGGTGGTCAGTTACAGGATGACTCCCAGGCACTCACTGAGTTTTTAGATAATTTGCTAATTTACAAGAATGGAATGATTTCGATGAATCGAATGAGTGACCTCAACTCGAGTTTTATCCTAGAAGTAATAGCAAGACGTCTACCTACTCGACTGCATAGGAAGTGGGTGAAGATAAGCTCCCGTATGGAAGATGAGGGTATCGAGCCAAAATTTGATGATATCCTGAAACTAGTAAAAGATAGTGTCTATCAATCGATGAGCAAGTTTGCCAGTCTATTGCATCTCACCCCTGGAATAGAGCAGTCTGAGGGTAAGACGCAATCATTGATGACGAATAGGCCTCAGAGAGGTGGATATCGAGAAGGCTCCATGATGTCTAGTAATGCATATAGACCTAGTGAGTGTACCAGGTTTCGTAGTACAACCTCAACAGATAAGTTACAAGATGCAAGACAAACACGGTTGTGTTTCACACGTTTGCGAGAAGTGCGTACAAAGGTGAACTGTGAACCAGTGAGCAAGTTCAGTGATAAGCTAAATGTAAACTCCAGGTCTGACTCCGAATTGTGTGACGATAACGGTTTGGTCAGGAAGTCTGTAGTTGCAACTGGTAAGCCATTGTTGAATAGAGTGTCACAGAATAGAGTTACTGCTTCAGAGTGCAGTTCTGACTCCACAAGTTTACAAGGTATTACTAGTCAGAGTGAAGGTATAAAATCTTTAGGGATTTGTGAGGAAGAACCCAAATCATCCACTGCTGTTATTAAAGAGTTTGAAAATGATAAAGTTGACGGTAAAGTGAATATTCGTGATAATGATCATGATACTTCACAGTTGTCTTTGGTTGATCATGATGAAATGAGGGATATGCCTACTACTGCTAAGTTGAACAAAGTTTCTGTACAACTTGAACGTGAAGTAGAAATAAATGCAGATGCAGTTGCAGAAGACATGCATACTTGTGAGACCGTCAGTGTGATAGATCAGCATGTAGCCCACCTATCATCAGATGCTAGTGCTAAAGCTGAGCTAATAGAAAAAGACAGCAGTGGTGGTGGTCTTGCAGGTAGACAAATTTCTGAAAGTCGAGCAACAACAGCTTTTGATCCACCGCTAACTTCATCAACTGATATCAATCAGTCGTCGTTGGTGCTGTCACCCACAATGAAAAAGACGCCCATCAACTCAAGTAGTTTTTGCAATGACTATGATAGTATAGATGCGTTTGAAAGGACGAATATCAATGGTCAGTTTAGTGAGGATAAGCCAAGTGTAAGCGAGAGAGTAATTGTTAAACTGACTTGCACGAATAAAGGCATTTCTAGTTTCAAGTTACTATTTGAATGTTATTATCTTTGGTGTAAATTACTCTGTTTCTGCACTTGGTTGATCAGATATGTCGTGTGTTTGTTCGTCATCTATATTCTAGGATACAATGACATGAGCGTGTTACCGTTCAGATTTGAGGATATAGCTGATAGAGAGAAGTCAGCAAATGAACTCTGCGACGATTTTCCAACCTAGAGCGTCAACCTGAGAAGGGTTGAAGGCGTACCGCTGTGTGTCCTTCAATTCTTCAAAGGGTAGCGCATCAATGAGCATCCCAATGTGCTTGGTGTGTGATTTCGTACATATGTTCATGTTGTATATACTGAATTGATATCATTTATCATCTAGCTGTTGGTAATTCTGTTTGTGTCTGGACGACTTCCACTTGGATCATCAACCTCAGAAGGAATGTAGGTGTAGTGCTGTAAGTCCTAGAGTTTTTCAGGGGTAGTTTCTGATGCCAGAATCCACAACATTTGATGTATTGATTGTTCATATGTTGGTGTTAAATAATTGTATGAGTACCAATTATTGTAATTGTCGGTTAATCTTGTTTGTGTCCGGACATTCTAAAACTTACAATCGTCAACCTGAGAAGGGTTGTAGGCGTACTGGTGTAAGTCCTGCAATTCTTCAAAGGAATTACATCGAGACATGATCTGCGAGTTTGTGTGTACTGTTTGTATATACGTGTGGTGTGTCATATCAATTGGTGTTTGGATTAAATGTGTTTACTTGTTGTTTTCGTACCTTGTTGTTTTGTATAATTTTGTTAAAATTTTCGTCGTGATTACTTCTGAAGTTGTTTCGAGTCTTCTACATCCATGAATGAATTGATTGATGTTAAAGACAGCAGATGGGGCGTATACGCCGGGGAGGCTAGGCTATTGCTGATAATGAAATGCACACGTATATAATTGTTAGCTGCGGTCCGACACGCCGGGGAGAAAGAGTGTAAACCTCAGAGGCTCGCATACATCACCGTTACTAGAACTGAGGCAGAATTAGTGACAAGCGATTGCAGTGGTAATTGGTAGTGAGTAGATAAGAGGATGTGCGTAGAGTATCGTGAGGTGCTGCCATGGTCACTTTGCATTCTGCAAGAGTCATTCTAGCAAATGGCGATTATGTTGCAAGATGTCAAGAGGAGGTCTCTGTCTGGAGGCGCAGGTCGTCAGCGATGTGTGAGATTGTGCTGTGGGTATACTTGTGGTGTGTTGGCTTTTCTGTTTGTTTTCCATTTCAGCTCTGTCCGTGTGACCCAGGTTCTCGCAATGGCATCCAAGTCAACGTGTATTGGTCGTGAAGGAAAAAAGGGTTGGATCCCTTTTTTCCCGGGGAGTGTCAATGGAGTTGAAGATCGAACGATCAATTCTTGGTTGTTTGCTCAACATCAACTTCCCCAATTTTCGCGGAGGCATCAATACGACAGTCATCGTCTCATCGGTCGCTGTTCAGAAAGAAGAGTGAAACATCGTCAGAAGTAATGCAATGATTTATTATTGTAATATTTGTTTTCAGACCTTAGTTCAGTTATTCTTTTTATATGTTGGTGTAACAATAAAGAAATCTCAATCGGCAGATCGGTGTTTTGGTTTTTTCGTCCGTTATAACTAAGCGTTTCTGAAAACTTCAAGGAAAAGCGTGGGCCCGAGCGTGGCGAGAGCTGGGCATTAACGGTTTATGAGACGTGATTGACACATGTCCTTTTCGTAAACAATATACCTTTCCTGACGTTAAGTATTGACTGGTAATATTTATCATTCTTGCTAATTTTATCTACATCAGTTAGAACTAATAGAGCATGTGAAGTAAGATTGATTGCAGGAATACTCGTAAATAGACTAAGTACAAAGAATTAACTTGCTTGATGAATAAGTATTACCATACCGGAAGCAGCAAAGACAGAACTCCAGGTAAACATAGACAAGATGGAGGTTATGAAAATAACCAACCAACAACAGCAACAACATCCAACGCCAATCACCATCAACGGGATGGTTTTGAAAGTGGTTACTTCATTCATTCACTTATCTAGGGAGCATTGTCTCAACTACAGGAGGAGCGGACGAGGATGTCAAATCGAGAATCGGGAAGGCGATAAACACATTCATCAACCTGAAATCAATCTGGAAATCTTCGTCACTCAGCATCACCAACAAAATTGGGATTTTCAATACAAACGTAAAGTCAGTCAGTTCTTCTATACGGATCAGAAACTTGGTGGGTCACAAAGAATATTTCCAACAGGCTATTGCAGAACAGACCTTTATCAACAACTGTCTTTGCTCTATACTGAAGATCAGATGGGCGGAAAGAATCACCAACAAGGAATTATGGGAACAAACATAGCAAGAACCAATCGCCCATCAAATATGCAGGAGAAAATGGAGATGGATCGGACACTCGCTGAGGAGACCGCTGGGTGACATCGCGCATCAAGCCATTTCTCGAGTGGAACCCTAAAGGGAAGCGGCGTGTGGGACGTGCAAGGGTGACATGGAGGAGATCGTGTGAAGAGGAGCTGAAAGAATATGGAGTAACATGGATGCAGGCGAAAAGTACAGCAGAGGACAGAAGAAAATGGAGACGTGCAGTTGAAGCCCTATGTTACACTAGTAATCCAAGGGAGCAATAATAATAATAAAATAGACTTCTTCAATTTTTTTACCAGCAGTCGTGATAGACGGCAACTAGTACTTGTCATCTACTTTGACATTTGTAAAGCATTGACCTTGTTGACCATTTACTGCTAACAAATAAGCTGTACTCCTTAGGAATACGTGACCCATTATTGGGATGGCTTAAATCATTCCTTAACAATAGGTCCCAAATAGCTGAACTCGGGTCTGCAACCTCCAAACCTAGCACTATCACTTCTGGTGTAGTACAAGGTAATGTCATTGGACCCATCTTATTTACACTATACATCAATGACATATGCGCTTGCTTCACGCACGGGAAACCATTCATCTTTGCAGATGACCTAAAAGTAACTTATACATTCTAATGTGATGACTTAGGGTACAGAAGGAATTAGATAAAATGGCTGCTTGGTCGTCCTTATGGAATCTCCAATTTAATCTGAACAAATGTGGCTGGATCTGCTTCGGCTCACCCTCAATTGACCTGAAATTAACGCTTCAATCCACTAACCTAACCAGACTCCGAAGTGTCGTTGACCTAGGCCTGAGTTACTCTAGTGACTTGACATTCTCTGAGCAAGTAGCATCACAGACTAGAAAATCTAGGATGCTCTTAGGATGCATTCTCAGGAACTTTCACGACAATGGAGCCAAGCTAATTCTGTGCAAAACATGTGTCAGACCACTACTAGAATACTGTCCATTTATTATAAGCAGCACTCGCACACGTGACAAGCTAAGGATGGAAAGTATCCAACGACATTTTACCTCAAAACTACTTGGTTACGATTGTAAGAAAGAGTACATCTCACGGTGCATGATCCTAAAACTTGACCCACTTTGGACAAGACGACTTATTATAAACCTAATATTCTTCTTTAAGGTCCTTCACAAAATATCATTCTCAGGTAACAGGGACATACAATTCGCACAGGAAGGTTCTTACGATCTGCGTAACCAAACTTGCACAGTGACAACTCATTCTTTTAAGTCAACACTCCGTGAAACCTTCTTCACAGTCATGTATTCTAAAATATGGAATAGCCTGCCCCTAGATGTCAGAACTTGCTCTTCGGTTACAAGCTTCAAACGCTCTCTATACAGACTGTTTCACTCTACTAGTTATATTAATAAACTATTTATTCCTGGAACAAACCAACTATTAGTCTACTACAGCACTTAAAAAACGCGCTTAAACACCATTAGCAATCCAAAAACTGTAAATAAACTAGTAGCATAGATGCATAAAAACTTAGTCCGGAACATACAGGAATAGTTTACCCTGAGAAATAGGACCTGTCACTCTATTGTAATCTTCAAACGCTTGCTATATAAACTTTAACCCCAATAACTATCCCTGCCAGAACCCACCACTTATTTCTAAAACGCATCAATCATTAGAACACTAAAACGCTCAGACTCATTAATACACATTATCACACTAAATAAACTCTAAGACTTCGCATGAATACATGAAAACACAACTACAATATAGGTAAATGTTCACTAAAGTATAACATACAATTGACATAAACATTTATACATGCTTAAAATATTATTATCCTTTTCATGTTTACATACTTTATCTTTCTGATATTCTGCTGCTCCTATTTATCTTCTGGTCGAGGTCGAACAACCCTGCGTCTGAACTGAAATGAAGATTAATTCCAAACTATTTAACTCATAACCACTCAAATTCCATGAACGATCCAATTCTACCATTTGAAGACGCTGGCGAACATGCTGTAAATGAGTATTCATGATCTGAAATGAAGAAGCAACTGGTTTTCAAACAGTTTTCAACATTTTACTCAACTTACGAATACAGTCCGCCATGCAGACAGAAATGGAGCAAATGGAGGATTCTGGAATCGACCTCGGCACCATTTGATGCAGTAAAACAACTTGACATGATCTTATCTAGTTTTCGCCTCCACAATGAAATTTCTTTCCTGTTATAAAACTACGATAAGACTACTGAAAAAATGGAATTAATATATCACTGATCTCAACATAATACATCAATAAACTTTAAGACAAGGGTGCTGTTCACAACAAAGTTATATAGGAGAATTGACTTCAAGCTTTATTTTTCCCAGATATCTGTACTGCATTTATCTGATGTCTGAGTTTTTTGTTAATGCGAAGACAATATTTCTATATCTCTTTATGTGCTACACAAACAGACTTTATAGCAGACTGTTCCGACTGACTCTAATGACAGAAAGAACAACCGAACTGTAAATTCATCATACATGAAATTACGTGCAATTTATATAATAACTTATCCATACCTGTACAACTGGTATGTTTCTGCATGAACAGGAAGAAATATATTATTATATCCACTAGTTGTACTATTTGTCCATATACCTGTTTTCGATTTAGCTCAGCTTTAACTTTAAACCTTACTGATGGCACAACGTAATACACGAGTACTTTCCATACGTAAGAATATTTTAGGTCACTCAGCTAAGAAGATACGTACATCACTGTGCGTTCCACGTAGCCTCAACAATGTCCCCGAAGTCATTGTGCTCGATTTGTTGTCAGAGGTATATGCAACTGCTAAACAAAATAAGTTGGACCTTATTTCCCTAGGAAACTCAGTGAAGGAATTAACTGAGAATATAAACACCATTAAGCTGTTACTGCTTCTTTGTAACCCAACTCATGATACTAATCCCGAAAGTGTGCTGAAGTCTGAGCGTATGTTAGACTTTATAGCCAACGAAGTGACTAAACGAATGATGTTCTCATACAACGTTCTCGCTTACAATCTGCCTGATCGGACGCCTCTGGACAAAATCAAAGTGACATGTCTCCAAGCGTCTGGCATGCCATCAGCGAATTGCCACCTAATCAGACTCAGGAAAGTATACTTGCCCTGTGCTGCTTAAATTCAGTAGTCCTAATGATGCTAGGAAATTCCAGTCGTCAAACAAGTTAATTAGTTCATCCACACCTTATGATAACGCTAAACTTGCTCATGACCTAACACCATGTTAAAGACGTAGCTGTGCAAAAGTACCAAGTGTCGCAAAAACATACTTAACAGCAGAATGTCCTACAAAAGACTCTCTAGCCTAACATTTAAGTAAACATAATGCTACAGGCAGTCATGGAAATGAAATACTCCTAAATAATAAAGCTTTATCTAGTAAACTCAACAGTGAAGCAACTACGGTCATAGACTTAGATGCATCTTTAAAGTTATGCTCGTTAGACACATCACCATCAGCCGCTAATACCACTAACAATGTTACGTAAAAGGCTAAGCTCGAGCATGTTGCATTAAATATAACCTTCCCGAGTAGCACTGAGATTAGTGAGCATAAAAACGAAGTAAAATAACCCTGCCATCCAGAATACCTGTACTCAAACACATCACTGATAGGTTTCTCAGCAGCGAACCAGATAACATTAACTTAAGCGACCCCAATCATACCACTAAACCAGGGAAGCAGAATAAGCCCTCATACCGCCATAAATCTAACGTCAATGAAAAGAGAGGTAACCCGCCGATTCATCCAACATCAAACAAGTCTTCGTCCGATAGACACAACAGACGCTATATGTCTGGGCACCCTAAAAATAAGTCGAAGCCCGACGGGCAGGCATACACCTACCCCGACACAACTTTCCAATCTATGGCTACTATAGACAAAAGTTTGATCCAGGGACCTCTACAACAAGGAACAAGTGCGCTAGGCATGTTTCCTAAAGGTGGCCTTTTGACTCACCACATCCCCGAAAACCATCGCATACAGACCACCCAAGACCGTCAATGGACTAATATTTACGAAAATAACTTAAACACACAAAATATTAGTCATAACTGCGATACACGTAACTCTACCCCAGCATACTATCCACAAGGAATACCTACCTCCCCCCATCCAATCTAAATTTTCTCAGCCAACACGAAATTTCAGCCTCAATATTGACGCAAATAGCACACATACTGTCAAGCCACTTATCACCGGATGGGAGGGCGATGCATTGGAGGCACGGTATTATGAACACCTCACACCCGCCGGGGTAACAAACGATGGCACATCTCTCTGTGCTGATACTGGTGTAGGGCACTTTTCCAGCACTGCTAGTAAGTGGCCACCATCTGAGTTAGCACCCATCAAACAATCTGTTCTAGACGCCATAAACCTTGGAGAGAATATTTTTAAAGATATATGCGATTTCACCGTCACCCCTAACTCTCTCTCATTCTGTCTTATCAATGCTCGCTCCTTACTCAACAAAATGTTCGACTTCACGACATTATCCCTAATTTGCAATCCGTCTCTCATAATGATTACTGAGACATGGTGCACTCCTCAGATTTGCGATAAAGATATTTCTATTGATAACTATTATGTATTCAGAGGCGACAGAAACTATGGTAGAGGAGGAGGATGTGCTATGTATATCAGGTCTGATATTAAGGCCACACAGTGCTTCTACCCAGAGCTCATCACAGATAACGATTCAGTGTGGGCTATTCTAAGACTGTCTCACTCCAGTTCCTATCTTATAGGTTGCATCTATCACCCCCCGTGCTCAACCGTTGAAGGTAATATGAAGCTTGCTAGCACGTTCGCTTACGCCACTTCACTACCTCACACGGCTAAAATTATATGTGGGGACTTTAATATGCCCGATGTAGTCTGGCAACCACTTTCCTCACCAAAACGGTACAATGAATTTATCAACATAATAGAAACAAAAGAATGGCAACAACACGTACAGTATCCTACCAGGCTATCTAAGATTTTAGATCTAGTTTTCACTAATGGTATCATCCCCACTACCCTTCGAGTAGGTAAAGAGTTTCCTGGCAGCGACCACAGAGTAGTATTCGGTACATTTAATATTTGCACTAGCATGAGTTCGACAATAAACGCCAACAAAGTATTACTCAGGGGTTACAGACATGCTCAGTGGGATGAACTGAAACCATACATACGCACCCTAGACTGGGAGCCATACTTTACGTGCAGCTCGGCTATAGAGACAAACAAATTACTCTATGAGAACCTAGGATTTGCACATGACTTCATCGCTCCAGTAAGACTTGTGAAAACGAGGCCTAAACAGCCCGACTTCATCCCCGTAAAGATTCGAAACCGACTGCGTAAGCATGCTAGGCAATTCTACAGATATAATGACTTTTCATCACTCATTACACTCAAGCAAACTTATGATTCATACAAATCTAATCAGTTATCTGAGTCCATCAAACTAGAACGCATCCTCCACTCACGACCTGATAATACAGAGGCATTAGTTAAACTAATTAAGTCACGAATCAACAACAACAGAATAAGTATCCCTAACTTATTACTAGATGGAGAAAAACTACACGAAGACCCGCAGGAGATATGTGAGTTATTCAGCTCCCACTTTTCTAGCTACTATACTATCGAAGAAACAGTAGATAGTCTTGAAGTTCCGACAATACCAAATCACTTTTTGGGTAATATAACATTCACCCAACAAAAGATTTCCTCCGCTATAGCATCCCTCCGGACATCATATAACGCTGGGCCCGATGGAATTCCATCTATCTTGTTGAAAAGAGGTGGTGAGGATATACCCATTATCCTACTAAAGTTTTTCATTCTGTCCTTAAATAATGGCAGTTACCCAGAATGCTGGAAACTGTCGTTTATAACCCCTAGGCACAAACAAGGACCAACTTCTAACATCGAAAACTACCGACCGATTAATATCACGTCAGTAGTTTCCAGGGTTATGGAAAAGGTTATAGGGCAAGATATTGCTTCATACCTCCACCTTCACAAAGTGTTTACTCCAGCACAACACGGCTTCTTGAAAAATCGATCATGCTCCACCTGCCTACTTGACTACTTTGATGATGTTACCGCTAAGCGTGATCATGGTTTGTATGTCACAACTCTCTTCTTTGACTTCAAAAAAGCCTTTGATAAAGTCCCACACAAGAGACTAATCCTTAAGCTAAAGTCGTACGGGTTCCAAGACCCCTTGTTATCCTGGCTCATTTCTTTCTTGGAAGATCGTTCCCAAGTTGTGAAATTTGCAAATAATTACTCGTCACCCAGACCTATAAGAAGTGGAGTGATTCAGGGTAGTGTACTAGGTCCACTGCTTTTCGTAATCTACATTAACGACATCTGCAGCGTAATCAAGCATGGTACCCCATACCTCTTTGCTGACGACTTAAAGATTGTATACAGCTTCCCCCATTCTACACTAAACGAAGGATTCACACATATTCAAGATGATCTGGATAGGTTACATAACTGGAGCAATGACTGGCAACTGCCATTCAATTCTGATAAATGTGGTGTCCTATATTTCAATAACTCCCATCCGAATTTCAGGTTACACCTAGGTAACTCTTTTCTCCAAACCCTCAGTTCCATAAAAGACCTGGGAGTTACCTACTCACAAAACTTAACATTCAGTCAGTACGCAAAAGCACTTGTTTCTAAATGCCGAAGACTCACAGGCTTGTTACATCGAAAAATGTACACAAATGAGGCTAAAGTCCTTTTATACAAAGTCATGGTTCGTCCAGTACTTGAATACTGCACAATTGTCTTCGGTTTCATGCATGGGTATGACAGGGTTCGTATTGAAAATATTCAGCGAAGTTTTACTCGACGCCTATTATACAAACATGAAGGACTGACTTACGCTGATAGGTGCAAAATGTATGGACTTCAGCCACTTTGGTTAAGGCGCCTGAAACTCAACCTTACATTCCTCTTTCGCCTTTTACACGGCTACACCAAAAGCAGTAATCCAATAGCTTTCAATTTACCCATATATACTCTTAGGAATCATGAAAATACTCTATCCATAAGCCGGTTCCGGACAAAACTGCGATCACGTTTCTTTAAAATACAGTACAGTGCATTATGGAACGAACTTCCACTTACTGTACGTAGTTGCCGATCTCCTACTGAATTCCAGCGTCTACTTAACGAGTTCCTATCAACAAAAGAGCTTCGGTCTACTTATCCATACTTTATCCATATGGGCCGCTCAACTAGCTTTAGTACTACAGACCCCCAATTTGAGGAAACTCATTTGCCCCGGCAACCGTACCTCATCTATAACGTGATAAAACCAACCTAATCTCTCCCACATGCCTTTACCTAAGGTCCGGTTATTCAGCTTACTAGAGATCCTATCGATATTTCTTCAATCGGGTTTATAAACTCATAAGACTCTATCCTGGATGTATAATCCCAAATTAGTTGTGATAGTTCTCCCATAATATAAGCAAACTGGTACTTTGTAATGTCTAAAGCATGCCATATGAAAAGTGGCCAGGAATACCTAGCAATAACAAACTCAACCAACCAACCATTTTCCCCAAGTTCATTCAACCTACCCTTATCCCTAATCGTACCACTATCCACTACACTCTACTCAGTAGAATATGACTTAATTTGCTCCGGTGCTCAAAACTCTTCTACCTTTTAAAAAAGACGTTTTAACTACTAACTGCACAGTAGCCGTTTAACTAACTCACTGGTTTCCTCTTCACTGTAATCTTCAATAAGTTCGTCAGTATAATTATTTCCGAAAACCATTACATTAGCAACCATATCTTTTAATATTTTACAAATATACTTGTATTACTAGCACTATTTTTGAGTTAAATTGACTATCTTTAGTCAACAGTTACCCATTCTAACATAAATTTCTACAATTCATAATGTTAAAGCTATGTAGTATTTTTCCATTGTAAAGTTGATGAGTCACTTTGCAATGTGTGACGCACACCATATAAAATCGGTAGCCAAAATTAAGCATACCAAGTTCTGCTAACCAGTTGCTTCTCTCAGGACCATTTTACATAACTTTGTCACTAATTGTTCCAATACATAAAATGATGAAAAATTTTCATGCAGCAAACGTTCTCGTGCTTTAAAACGCTTGTTTCACTCATAACACTCAATTATTGAGCCTAGTGTATCTTTGATCATACGAACAATAACATTAATTATGCTCTTACCATGTACAGGTCGATTTACTCTACGGCTCCCTGTAGACTAACTACCATTCTTCAGTATACACACATTGCAGTATTGTTAACCAAATGCTAAAATTTTGTTGGTTCTGTGTAAATATCTTCTATAATATGGTTAGACACGTTCCTTTGCACAGACACATGGCAACTATATATAAGACCGTAATAATAATTTAGTATACTAACTCCTGACAACCGATCATACCTTCAGTTATTAATACCTATACTGAACACTAACTATAGTGTTATCCTGAAACTTGCTCCACAAGCGTCAGTTAACAGAAACACCTGGAATCATGCATATAGCACGCATGATATCAGATCAATTCCTTGCTGGCATAGCGAACAGTTTACAGCAAGGGCAAGGCATATTTCCCGGGAGATAGCTGACACAGTGTCGACACCAAACGTGGATAATAATATCTCTAAAATATTAATATCTGATTATCACACAGGTGTCTCTCACTGCATACCATATCCAAACGAAAACTCATCCCTGACTACCACCTCAAAAATCTACCTGAAGTCTTCCTACGATCCAAAGATATTGGTAAATGAGTCTGATAACATGTATATACAGGATACTCACGGATTATTTTACCAAGATGTTGTCCGCTCACTGAAACCACGTAGCCAGTGTTTATCTGTTATCCTAGTAATACGAGATCAGTTCTAAGGAAACACTTAGCACTAAGTACATTAGCTTCTATATGCAGGCCGTCATTGATTAAGATCACCGAAGCCTGGTGCACAAGTGAAATCTCCAATAACAGCCTAAGGCATAATAAATACAACATTTTTCGAAGGGACAGACGGACAGGTCATGGGGGTGGAACACTAATTTACTGTGAACAATCCATGTGTGCAGCCCAGTTCAGTAACCCAATTCTGTCACAACTCAATGACGCGATCTGGGTCGAAATAAAGGTTGTCAGAAGTAAACCTATCCTTGTGGGTTGTATGTACCGGCCCCCTTCATCCAGCAGGGAATACGATAATATGCTTATCAATATCTTTAATGTTACAGCCAATCTTCCTTTCAGTTATAAAATTATCGGAGGCGATTTCAACATGCCAGAAGTATCATGGTCTTCACTCCGAGGACCCCAGAGGTATGAAAATCTCATGAATTCCATCGTCACAGGAGGGTGGACACAGCACATTAATTCACCCACTAGATCCGCAAATATCCTAGACTTTTTTTCACGAACAACATAGCACCATCTACAGTACATGTGGGACATGAATTTCCAGGTAGTGACTATAAAATAGTTGTGTGTTCTTTTGACATGTTTCCTGAAACAAAACGCTGAAATGAAGCTGGCCAGATACATATGAGATTGTACACACATGCTGACTGGGACTTGTATCAGCATCTAATTAGATGTTCTAATTGGGACTCGTACTTTTCGAACCAGTCCTTAGATGCAATTCTTAACAACTTTTATCAGAATATTAACTCAATTCATGACGTCATTGCACCCGAGAAGATTCTTGGCTTCAGATCCTACCAAAGCGATTACATTCCGACATCGTTTAGAAGAAGTTTACGAAAGCACCTAATAGAATACTACAGATATCATGACTTATCATCATTAATTGCTATTACGTCTTTTCTCAATAGAATTGAAGAGTTGAGAAATATAGACCTCAGAAACAAAGAAATACAGGCCATTCATGCACCGCATAACTCAGGAGAAATAGCCAAACTTTTCAAATGTAGGTTGACGAACTCCAAAACACCCTATCCGAAAATAATATACTTAGACAGCATTGCTTACGAAAATAAAGAGGTGATATGTGAACTGTTTGGCAACACCTCCCCAGATTATACGCCCTAGAGAACGATGAGGTCGTGGATTTCCCACGTAAAACAGACGAATGTTTGAGTGACATAATTTTCACCGCACATGAGATCGATAAAGCTGTCGCAAATCTTAAGCTTAGTAACACTATTAGTCCAGGAGGTATATCTTCCATTCTACTGAAAAACGGTGGTAATGACATGAGTTTACTCTTACTCAAGTTATACTCAATTTCATTAAGCGATGTGACATACCCTAACTGCTGGAAGAAGTCTTATATTGTACCTATCCATAAATACGGGCCTATAGCTGATATCAACAACTACCACCCCATCAACATCACGTCTGTAGTTTCACGTGTAATGGAAAAGATATTAAAGACTCAAATCATTCAGTACTTGCTGTCAAATGATCTACTATTCCCATCTCAATACGATTTCTTAAGTAGAAGGTCGTGCATAACTTGCCACTTAGATTATTTTGACTACATTGCACAATGCATTGATAATGGGCGTTCAGTAACAACATTGTTTCTCGGTGTTAGGAAGGGCTGCGATTATGTCCTAATTTGGTGGAGGACGTTGCAATCTCTATATATAACGTGGAAATAATTTTTCGCATTCTGGAATATCGTAGTCTATATTTATTATAATAATAATTTTTATTTACATATAAACATAAATTTACATGAAAATGCGTGTTATTTTTACTGGCACGATCAAGTTAGATATAATATCAAATCGTAGATTGTCTACAAGTTAATAATGTTTCAACAGCTAAATATTTGATATAAATATATATATATATACACTCATTGTCTGAACCAGGCCGTATAGTTATTGAATTGTACAGTCGTCCTCCTGGTTGCGCGGGGAAATCGACTCCCTTTCGTTTCATCCTGTGGTTATAGGCATACGATAACCAACCAATATTGAGGTAAGTACAACGTTTACAAGGGATTGAAAGCTGTTTTAAAACAGTTAACGTGCTAAGGTGAATCATGAATATGTAATAAATTAAGTAAGTGCAATATATGATTAATAAATATATTTATATAGGAAACAGAATGGGGAAGCAATTAATCCTTAGGCTGACAAACGTTCATTTCTAATGTATAATACTATCCATTTAGTTCGTATTATCATGATGTCCACTTTTGGTTTTTTTCCTCATTTTTCCTTATGCCAGTTTTTTGTTTTATACCTTTTTGTGCATTTGGTGCACAACCGTACCTTCCAGAGAATAGGAATAGAATAAGTCGAATCAAATTCATAAAGAGCTATAAAATGTTAGGTTTAATGGAATATAATGAGGATCAAGTAAAGACGTTATTAGGAAATAAGTGAGATAAGAGATTGTGAAGTGGTATGTAAAGATCTGACGATGGATGGCAAGTTAATTTATAAGATGCCCCATAAATCTGTGCAGATCCCACGTGGTCGCATCTCAACGATAGGCTGAGCGAATGGTATATATTTTAAGGCAGAAGCATGATCTGTCTAGGCGTTCATTATTATCTTTTTCAAGATAAATATCTAAGCCCTCATAAAAATCAGAAATATCTCGAGCCTTCAAATTGCACATTGCTGTTCCTGCAGAATGGGGTGATTCACCTTAGTGACCACCACCATATCTACTGATCAGCTAGCGCCACCCTCCCTCCTTTTTTGATGTTAGGCTCTGAGACTATGATTATTATGGCTACAGCAAATATATTGCTTGGTATCAGACATGTTCGTACTTCATATTCCATCTCCCTAGCCTTCTTAATGAGTGCTTCGAATAGGTCTCCACGTACATGTTTATGAACATATTATGTATGTGTGCATGCGTCGTGATGAACAGATTACTTTATAAGAATTTGAAAACTTCAAGAGTAAAAAGAATAGGTTCTGTGAATATTGGAGCAAGATTCAGCAGAGCACTATAGTTAGGGTTCAATGTAGGCAGTATGAACTGAAGGTAAGGTCGGTTGGCAGGACTTAGTGTACTCATATATAGTAAACATCTGACATTGCAAAGTAACGTGTCTAGTCATATTATAAAAAGATATTAACATAGAACCAACAAAATTTTGGCATTTGGTTAACAATACTGCAATGTGTGTATACTGAAGAATGGTAGTTAGTCTACAGGGAGCCGTAGATTAAATCAAACCATATATGATAAGAGTATAATCAATAATATAATTCGTATATCAAATAATGCACTAGGCTCAATAATTGAGTGTTATAAGGGAAACAAGCGTGGTAAAGCAAGAGGACATTTGCTGCATGAATAGTTTAATTATTTTACGTATTTTTATAACAATCTAATTTAAAGAATTGAACATGCATGATTAATAAGTATTATTATATTAGTATATATATATATGTTAAATGTTAAAAGGTGTGGATGCTATTATAATTATTTCCAGTGTTAATTTTGCCAACACAACTTAGTGAAAATTATAGAGAATAGAAATCAGTAAATTAGTTAACGTTCGCTGCGTGAGTATTAGAGTCGAGATATACGTATGTGACTATACTGAAGACTGGACTGGCCTTCAATTTCCGTTCTACCAACAGATGTGGTCTTTTAGACGAGCTAGGGTGGACATGTTAAAGTGTCTCTCTAGGCTCCTTTTGAACCCATCAGGGTTTTCACAACATTTTATTTCAGGTGGTAGTTGGTTCCAAAGAGTGCAATATTTTATGATGAAAAGTTTGCTCTAATGGCTTTTCTGTGAGTAGCCACCTTGACAAGGTAGTCGTGGTTTCGCAGCTGATATGATTTAATATTTTCCCGCGTTATGGATGAGTTACTGTAGCAATGTTTCCTAATGACTTTGAAGAGTAGAAATAGGTTGCACTTCACTCTCCTTAACCACAGAGGCTCTAATTTCAGACGTACACACCTGTCAACATATTCCACTTGTTGGTCTAACCCTATTATGCGTTTCGTGAGGAATCTCTGGACACTTTCGATTTTTTTTCTGTCTACAGACCTGGGGTTACTAAGTGGGAGAGCGCAATATTCGAGTTTGGGAGGTATATATGTCCCATAAATAGCTAATCTTGCTTCTTGAGTGTAGAAGTTACGCAGCACAAAGCCAGTAAGTCGTTTACGGTCAGATCGAAAAAGGATAAATCTGAGTATGTTATCCCGAGATCGGTGACTGTGTTCAGTTTTGAGATGAGCTTACCGTACATATATAGGCACATTATCGGTTTCCAGCGTCCAAGGTGGGTTATACCGCACTTGTCTGTGTTGAAAGTCAGTTGCCACTTTTCGCTCCAATCGCCTAGATCGATTAAGTCTTGTTGGATCTTGCTTTCGACGCTCATATCACCGTACCCATAATCATATACTATCTCGAGATCATCCGCAAAACGTATGGCTTGCCATACTTGATTACAGAGACTATGTCATTTATAAATAAGAGGAATAGAATAGGGCCAAGAACACTACTTTGTATTACACCACTGGTTATCGGCTTTGAGGAATACAGCTGGTGGTTGATTTTGACTAATTGCACTCTTTCTGTGAGAAAAGAACTTATCCATTTGAGAAGTTTTCAGGCTATTCCGTAGGATTAAAGATTTGTTAGCAGTCTGATATGTGTGACTTTATCCAAGGCCTAGCAAACGCCGAGAAACAATGTTGTTACTGAACGCCCATTATCAATGCATTGTGCAATGTAGTCAAAATAATCTAAGTGGCAAGTTATGCACGATCTTCTACTTAAGAAATCGTATTGAGATGGGAATAGTAGATCATTTGACAGCAAGTACTGAATGATTTGAGTCTTTAATATCTTTTCCATTACACGTGAAACTACGGACGTGATGTTGATGGGGTGGTAGTTATTGATATCAGCTAAAGGCCCGTATTTATGGATAGGTACAATATAAGACTTCTTCCAGCAGTTAGGGTATGTCACATCGCTTAATGAAATTGAGTATAACTTGAGTAAGAGTAAACTCATGTCATTACCACCGTTTTTCAGTAGAATGGAAGATATACCTCCTGGACTAATAGTGTTACTAAGCTTAAGATTTGCGACAGCTTTATCGATCTCATGTGCGGTGAAAATTATGTCACTCAAACATTCGTCTGTTTTACGTGGAAAATCCACGACCTCATCGTTCTCTAAGGCGTTTTAGTGATTTATTGTAATGGGAATATTAGTATTTCGAGATGACCGAATTACAAGAATCCAAACAAAACACAGAGGGCAGAACTCAGTAATTTGTATTTAGCGGAATTATTATGCAATTCATATATGAAATATTAACAATCAACAGTAAGTATTTAAACAATACAGAGATAGAAATAGTCAATCACCACATCCGCCACACGTTGAATATCTCCTTGCGTATTTATAATGATGTTTCGGTTTGCTTACAAGTGGCTGCGACTTTCTAACTGATACTGTGATATTATTTTCATCAGTATTATCTGGACTTATTTCAGAATTATCTACAAAATCAGGTTTAGTAGCGGAATCATTAAAATAATAATTGGAACGACCTATTTCATTTATTCTCCCTTTGTCCAGGTGTCCGTTATGAACTGAGTGATCTTTGATGTCTAATATCTTCACCGCTCGATTTCCCATATTTTGTAGTATAACTCCAACAGCAGGTCTATAGCCATTCCCTTTGTAATAATGTACATTAGAGGTCGTGGACATCAGATGCTTTTTGATAATTCGAGATTTGAAAAGTTTTGCAGGACTTTCACGGGTACTTGTATGCTCTGCATTCGACAGACGCAGTCTATGCATATGCAGTAATTCCTCCATTTTAATCAGTTGCTCTCTCATCTCATTCAGATCTTTTCGTGTTTTCGACAGTTCACATTGTAACTCAGCTACCTCATTTTTGAAAACAGTTGACACTTGAGTTGCCGAACTTGTAGTGGAGGTTTTCATCGGATTAGCTTGAGTATTTTGAAAGGTTGAAAGACACATTGACTCCATTTTACTAGACAGCTTGGGAGAATTATAAGAATGTTGAGCAACATAAGTATTCGAACTTCTGCAAACCGTCTTGATGTGTTCAACTTTACCACATTTGTGACACTTAGCACCTCGAAAACGGCAAGTGCTTCGAAGATGTAACTTTCCACAGGAAAAACACGGTTTAATGTTTTTGATCTCCCGATGCATTCTATTACCTGTGGACGACAGTTTGGATTGCTTTCCATGACCACTTGTATTTTCGACTTTAGAAAGCATAACATCAGACACTGACGTAGTGGGAGCAGAGTATTCATTATTGCCATCTTCATATGTCATACATACCTCTTTAGTAGTTTGAAAAGTACAAGAAGGAATCTGAATTAACTCTTTCTCTAACTTAGGAATATTGATTCCAGCAATTAGACGATCACGTAGTTGAGTATACAGCTGATCTCCAAAATTACACTTTGAAGCTTGTATTTGAAGTTGAAGAATGAACTCTTGAATCTTGTGGTTAGGAGCACGAACCAGTTTGTTGAAGTGAGCCCTCTCTCGCGTCTCAAAAGTAGTTATATGGAAGTGATCTATAAGAAGTTCACGGAGCTTAGCATATAGCAGAGAAATGGGTTTATCTGGAAACGCCAGATTCTTCACTAGGCTGAATGCATCTAGCCCCATAGCAGTGATGAAATGTGCTGATATTTTGTCATCCCGAACATTCTTTGAAATGCACCACGCATCGAAACATTCCAAATAATCAGCAATCTCCCGCGGAGTAGCATTTATAGGAAATTTTCCCAGGTTATTTAGTTCCATCGCGACGCCAATTTTTAGTAATTTATTGTACTTGGAATATTAGTATATCGAGATGACCGAATTACAAGAATCCAAACAAAGCACAGAGGGCAGAACTCAGGAATTTGTATTTAGCGGAATTATTATGCAATTCATATATGAAATATTAACAATCAACAGTAAGTATTTAAACAATACAGAGATAGAAATAGTCAATCACCACAGGCGTATAATCTGGAGAGGTGTTGCCAAACATTTCACATATCACCTCTTTATTTTCGTAAGCAATGCTGTCTAAGTATATTATTTTCGGATAGGGTGTTTTGGAGTTCGTCAACCTACATTTGAAAAGTTTGGCTATTTCTCCTGAGTTATGCGGTGCATGAATGGCCTGTATTTCTTTGTTTCTGAGGTCTATATTTCTCAACTCTTCAATTCTATTGAGAAAAGACGTAATAGCAATTAATGATGATAAGTCATGATATCTGTAGTATTCTATTAGGTGCTTTCGTAAACTTCTTCTAAACGATGTCGGAATGTAATCGCTTTGGTAGGATCTGAAGCCAAGAATCTTCTCGGGTGCAATGACGTCATGAATTGAGTTAATATTCTGATAAAAGTTGTTAAGAATTGCATCTAAGGACTGGTTCGAAAAGTACGAGTCCCAATTAGAACATCTAATTAGATGCTGATACAAGTCCCAGTCAGCATGTGTGTACAATCTCATATGTATCTGGCCAGCTTCATTTCAGCGTTTTGTTTCAGGAAACATGTCAAAAGAACACACAACTATTTTATAGTCACTACCTGGAAATTCATGTCCCACATGTACTGTAGATGGTGCTATGTTGTTCGTGAAAAAAAGTCTAGGATATTTGCGGATCTAGTGGGTGAATTAATGTGCTGTGTCCACCCTCCTGTGACGATGGAATTCATGAGATTTTCATACCTCTGGGGTCCTCGGAGTGAAGACCATGATACTTCTGGCATGTTGAAATCGCCTCCGATAATTTTATAACTGAAAGGAAGATTGGCTATAACATTAAAGAAAAACGTTTTATTTATCAATCCTCAGGCTGTTATTGGAAATTTCACTCGTGCACCAGGCTTCGGTGATCTTAATCAATGACGGCCTGCATATAGAAGCTAATGTACTTAGTGCTAAGTTTTTCCTTAGAACTGATCTCGTATTCAGTAGGATAACAGATAAACACTGGCTATGTGGTTTCAGTGAGTGAACAACATCTTGGTAAAATAATCCGTGAGTATCCTGTATATACATGTTATCAGACTCATTTACCAATATCTTTGGATCGTAGGAAGACTTCAGGTAGATTTTTGAGGTGGCAGTCAGGGATGGGCTTACGTTTGGATATGGTATGCAGTGAGAGACACCTGTGTGATAATCAGATATTAATATTTTAGAGATATTATTATCCACGTTTGGTGTCGACACTGTGTCAGCTATCTCCCGGGAAATATGCCTTGCCCTTGCTGTAAACTGTTCGCTATGCCAGCAAGGAATTGATCTGATATCATGCGTGCTATATGCATGATTCCAAGTGTTTTTGTTGACTGACGCTGATGAAAATCTTGCCCCAAGTTATAACCGATACGAATATTCGGTAATTTGTTGCCAGTAAAAGAATGAAGTGTTGGTATCTGTTTCGGGTATTCATCAGATCATAGCAAGTTTTGTGCTGTATTTGGCACATGCTCCCCACTAGATACATAAGATGTATGAATGGGTTCTGTTGGCTTGCTAATTTTCGTCTGTGGCCGATGTGTGGGGTATTTTCTATAACTTTCAGTCGACAGAATATTAGAATTGGGTTGGCTGACAGGAGGTTTACGTAGTGGATGCGCAAATGAATGCCTAACACCTTTCTGTGCTCTGCGTCTATAATTAGCGATTGAATTAATTTGGCTATCCACTTGACACCAATTAGGCCCACTATTAGGAGCTTCGTCTAGCATATGTGACTTTCTTCTAGAAAGATGGCTTAGAGCTACTTTTTTCTATATCATCATCTACAGTTGTCCTATTAGAGTTGTCAGTATTCAGTGTTCCTAAGCGGCATCGTCTTTGGTGTGTTTTTTAATCAGGTTCAAGCGTAATAGTAATAATAATCGTAATAATAAAATTATATTCTCGCCAGTTTACAGGCATCATCCATTCGATAAATTGCACATAAAATCGGTAAGAATATTTAAAATAGATAATGTTATAAGGAATTATTTTCCTAGCTATGTAGGATACACCGATTGTATAGGCATGCATAAATATAGTTTAAATTACATGATATACGGTTGCTATCATTTTGCCTTTAGTTTCTGGAAAAAATCAGACAAATATTGATTAAATAGACGATATCAGCAACGTCACATGAACCGCCAATACCCAGCATTTGATACGCTGTGCCTCACGCTGTTCCTCGAAGCTTCTCAGAAACGCTCAGTACTAACGGACACAAAAACCAGAACACAGATTGGCCACTCGAGATTTCTGTATTCTAACACTAACATATAGCCAACTTTAAGATTAAGCTTTAAAACTAAGGTCTATGAACAAATATTACAATAATAAATCACAATATTACTTCTGACGGTTTTGTCCTGACTTCTTTCTAAACAGCGACCGATGAGACGATGACTGGTGTATTGATGCCTCCGCGAAAATTGGGGAAGTTGGTTTTGAGCAAACAACCATGAATTGATCGTTCAATCTTCAACTACTGTGACACTCCCCGGCAAAAAAAGGATCTATCCCTTATTTCTATCACGACCAATACACGTTGACTTGGATTCCATTGCGAGAACCTGGATCACACGGACAGAGCTGAAATTGAAAACAAACAGAAATGCCAACACACCACAAGCATACCCACAGCACAATCTCACACATCGCTGACGACCTGCGCCTCCAGACAGAGACCTCCTCTTGACATCTTGCAACACAATCTCCACTTGCTAGAATGACTCTTGCAGAAAGCAAAGTGACCATGGCAGCACCTCACGATACTCTACGCACATCCTCTTATCTACTCACTACCAATTACCACTGCAATCGCTTGTCACTAATTCTGCCTTAGTTCTAGTAACGGTGACGTATGCAAGCCTCAGTCATCTACACTCTCGCCCCCTGGTGTGTGGGACCACAGCTAATAATTATTTCCGTGTGCATGTCATTCTCAACAAAAAGCTCCCCAGCGTTTACCACGCATCTGCTGACTTTAACATCAATCAATTCATTCATATATATGGAAGACTCGAAAGAACTTCAGAAGAAATCATGACGAAAATTTTAACAAAATTACGTAATAAAAACAAGGTATGAAAACAACGAGTAAACACAATGAATCCAAAATACACCAATTCATATGACACAACACAGGTATACAAAAACAGTAAAAATAACCTCACCGATCGTGTCTCGACGTAATTCCTTTGAAGAATTGCAGGACTTGCACCAGTACGCCTGCAAGCCTTCTCAGGTTGACGATTTTAAGTTTTAGAATGTCCGGACACAAACAAGATTAACCAACAATTACAATAATTGGAACTCACACAATTATTTAACACCAACATATGTACAATCAATACATCAAATGTTGTGGATTCTGGCATGAAAACCTACTTCTGAAAAACTGTAGGACACACAGCACTACGCCTACATTCCTTTTGAGGTTGATGATCCAAGTGGAAGTCGCCCAGACACAAACAAAGATACCAACAGACAGATGAGAGATGATACCAATTCAGTATATACAACATGAACATATACACAAAATCACACACCAAGCACGTCGGGCTGCTCATTGATGCTGACACGGTGTTTTATCCCGGGCTACGGTTATAGACTTATAACTGCTATTCAGTCTCAAGTGATCCTGACATTTAGTAACCCTACTAGCATCAACGGAAACACTGAATTTTGAAATGATGGGACAATTAGCCTGGTTAGACTTTTTACGAAGTCGTCTGCATTCACATGAAACACTAGCCATGCCACAACAAATCAGGATTTTGTGTCTTACAGTTTTTGGAGGCAGAGAATCTGGGACGTTGTAAACTATAGCTTGGTGAGAAGAGGTTATACGCTTCATCACCTCCGTAGCCAAGCAGTCAATCAGATTTTCAGCTTTATTTAGGTTGTCTGGAGATATTTTAGGATGCTGTTTTAACAGACAGGTTATCGGGTCTAAATCCGAAAGCTTCTTTTGAGTTACATTTAATAAAGACTCAACCTGGCCAATATCAGAACGGCTCTCCGTGGCATTTGAGAAAGGCAGTGACATACTATCAAACTGACCAAATTTTTCATGAATTTCACTTACTTATCTCTGGATATCTTCCAAAAGGAGATTTAATTTACAGAACTCAGAGTATTCTAACAGAATGTCCTGTCTAAATTTTAACATTGACAAATGCGGCTGGATTTGTATCGGAAACAGTAACCTTGATCTAACTCTTGAAATAAATGGGCGAAAACTAGTCAAGCTCAACTCAGTCGTAGATCTCGGTATTAGATACTCTAGTAACCTAACGTTCGCTGAACAGACTGATTATGCCAGACGTAAACCACGAAGGCTGCTAGGATGCATAACACGCAATATCTTTTGTTGTGAAACTAGGGTTTTATTATACAAAGTATGTGTCCGACCTATTTTAGAATCCTGCCAGTTTAGTCTTAGTGGAAGACTCGAAAGAACTTCAGAAGAAATCATGACGAAAATTTTAACAAAATTACGTAATAAAAACAAGGTATGAAAACAACGAGTAAACACAATGAATCCAAAAAACACCAATTGATATGACACACCACACATATATACAAACAGTGTACACAAACTCGCAGATCATGTCTCGATGGAATTCTTTTGAAGAATTGCAGGACTCACACCAGTACGCCTGCAAGCCTTCTCAGGTTGACGATTTTAAGTTTTAGAATGTCCGGACACAAACAAGATTAACCAACAATTACAATAATTGGAACTCACACAATTATTTAACACCAACATATGTACAATCAATACATCAAATGTTGTGGATTCTGGCATGACAAACTACCCTTGAAGAACTGTGGGATTTACAGCAGTATGCCCACATTCCTTCTGAGGTTGATGATCCAAGTGGAATTCGTCCAGACACAAACAGAATTACCAACAGACTAATGAGAGATGATACCAATTCAGTATATACAACATGAACATATACACAAAATCACACACCAAGCACGTCGGGCTGCTCATTGATGCGCTACCCTTTGAAGAATTGAAGGACGCACAGCGGTACGCCTTCAACCCTTCTCAGGTTGACGCTCTAGGTTGGAAAATCGTCTCAGAGTTCATTTGCTGACTTCTCTCTATCAGCTATATCCTCAAATCTGAACGGTAACACGCTCATGTCATTGTATCCTAGAATATAGATGACGAACAAACACACGACATATCTGATCAACCAAGCGTAGAAACAGAGTAATTTACACCAAAGATAATAACATTCAAATAGTAACTTGAAACTAGAAATGCCTTTATTCGTGCAAGTCAGTTTAACAATTAATCTCTCGCTTACACTTGGCTTATCCTCACTAAACTGACCATTGATATTCGTCCTTTCAAACGCACTGATACTAGCATAGTCATTACACAAGATACTTGAGTTGATGGGCGTCTTTTTCATTGTGGATGACAGCACCAACGACGACTGATTGATATCAGTTGATGAAGTTAGCGGTGGATCGAAAGCTGTTGTTGCTCGACTTTCAGAAATTTGTCTACCTGCAAGACCACCACCACTGCTGTCTTTTTCTATTAGCTCAGCTTTAGCACTAGCATCTGATGATAGGTGGGCTACATGCTGATCTATCACACTGACGGTCTCACAAGTATGCATGTCTTCTGCAACTGCATCTGCATTTATTTCTACTTCACGTTCAAGTTGTACAGAAACTTTGTTCAACTTAGCAGTAGTAGGCATATCCCTCATTTCATCATGATCAACCAAAGACAACTGTGAAGTATCATGATCATTATCACGAATATTCACTTTACCGTCAACTTTATCATTTTCAAACTCTTTAATAACAGCAGTGGATGATTTGGGTTCTTCCTCACAAATCCCTAAAGATTTTATACCTTCACTCTGATTAGTAATACCTTGTAAACTTGCGGAGTCAGAACTGTCCTCTGAGACTGTAACTCCTCTGTGACACTCTATTCAACAATGGCTTACCAGTTGCAACTACAGATTTCTTGACCACACCGTTATCGTCACACAATTCGGAGTCAGACATTGGTTCATCTTTGTATGCACTTCCTGCAAACGTGTAAAACACAGCCGTGTTTGTCTTGCATCTTGTAACTTATCTGTTGAGGATGCACTACGAAACCTGTTACACTCACTAGGTCTATATGCATTACTAGACATCATGGAGTCTTCTCGATATCCACCTCTCTAAGGCCTATTCGTCATCAATGATTGCGTTTTTCCCTCAGACTTCCCTATTCTAGGGGTGAGATGCAATATTCTGGCAAACTTGCTCAAAGATTGATTGACACTATAGTTTACCAGTTTCAGAATGTCATCGAACTTTGGCTCAATACCCTCATCTTCCGTACGGGAGCTTATCTTCACCCACTTCCTTTGCAGTCGAGTAGGTATGCGTCTTGCTATTGCCTCTAAGACTGAGCTTAAATTCAGGTCATTCATGCAATTCATCGAAATCAACGTATGATTATAAGTCATCAGACTATCCAAAAACTCAGTGGGTGCCTTGGAGTCATCTTGTAGTTGACTGGCGTTAACTTTGACAGCTTCAAAAACGTTCCTTACAATAATTGAAGGTCTTCCAAACCTTTGACGTAATATGCTCATAACCTCAGCGTCTCCCCCATTAGGGGACATGAGCCCACAGCACTGTATAGATCTTGAAGCATCTCCAGTGCAATACCTCATCAAATTCATCAATTTCAATTCACCGTTTAATAGAAAACTACGGAGCATGATCTCAAACTCCTTTACAAATTGTAAATAATCAGCCGGGTTTCCATCAAAACATCGTGGTTCAAATTTAGGGAGTTTGATGTTCCTATTATCCCTGGACGGCGAAACAGTAACATCAACCATATCATGCTTAACATCAGACACATCGTTACAAGTAACAGACAAGCCACCATGACTTACTTTCCTGTTTGCATCCAAGACGCTCTGTCCCTTGTTTGACCCAGGCATTGTTGAACTTGACCCAATTCCAAAAACGTTCCAGATATTGCTTGTTCAAAGAAGACTTGGCCAGCACCGGGAAAGATGAACGGTGACTATCCAAACTGTCACCAACTGTCCGAATCCGTCAGAAACTGACTCTGTGCCGTCAAAAACTGACACCGTACCGTCAGAAACTGTCAGCCACGTCTCGTAAACCGTCAATGCCCAGCTCTTGATACGCTGCGCCTCACGCTGTTCCTCGAAGCTTCTCAGAAATGCTTAGTACTAACGGACACAAAAACCAGAACACAGATTGGCCACTACAGATTTCTTTATTCTAACACCAACATATAGCCAACCTTAAGATTAAGCTTTAAAACTAAGGTCTATGAACAAATATTACAATAATAAATCACAATATTACTTCTGACGGTTTTGTCCTGACTTCTTTCTAAACAGCGACCGATGAGACGATGACTGGTGTATTGATGCCTCCTCAAAAATTGGGGAAGTTGGTTTTGAGCAAACAACCATGAATCGATCGTTCAATCTTCAACTACATTCAGATGGTTGTCTAGTACTAGATCTCATCCCTTAAAGGTGCTTATACGTTTGAAAGACTTAATCATTGCAGAAAGAAGAAACTTGACAATTTCCGAACAGAGTCTTGAGGATTTAAAATTAAGATAGCTGTATCATCAAGGTATCAAAACAACAACGATAAACAGATATATATTGCAAAATAAAAAGACAGACTTTTCTTTTCAGTGCTTGCTGTGGATAAATTCCTGAGTTCTACGGTGTAAGACAGGGTATCCGAATATTCCTTATGTAGATTTCACGAGTGAACGCTATATGTTGTTCCATTTCACACAATAAAATCCTTGTTGACTATGGATATCTGGATGTGAGGAGAGCGGCTAATTTCCAAAATATTAAGGAAAAGTGATTCACGCAGAAACTGAACACCTGTAGCGCAACAGTTCAAAGCTAGCAACACGAATGACTACAACAAGTCTTAAACTATGCACTACAACTTTTACTTTGCTAAATACTCCAACAGACTTGACATAAACACTTGACAGGTATCAAATTTATACAGGAAGTCAGTAAGATTTAGTAAAATAAAAGTTCTTTTGGTTTCCATAGTTGTCCGTGCCGAATTTGTTCCTTTAAGGGCCTACAGAGATTAAAACTTCAATTAAATGACACACGTGGAAAAAATTCCATTCTTCATTACTAAGCTTAATGAAAAGAATCACGTTTCTTATTCTAAAAACATGAGCATTCGTAAGGTTTTACTTTATGTAAGTGCAGTTATATAGAGTTGCACAGTGCAACTCGATGCACAATAGTATACATACAAATAAACTGAAAAATAATGTCCTCCTTAGCTTATGCACAATTTTTCCATCATTCAAGGTTTATAACATTCTTTCACCTATGAGCCAGTGTTATGTCTATGAAATCGCAATATTTCGTCAGTTAAATCTTCCCCCAAAACCAAGGCCAGTTGCAATATCCAATATATCCGATATCGCCTTTACCAGCTAGTATAAACCAATTTGATTTCTTTGTGCTCGCTTCTTGATTGTAAGGTATAGGTTCCTGACCTTCGGTAAACTTTTGCGTAGCTCGTCCCGCCACTTGATTGTCGTGGCTTTGGTTGACTCCAAAGGGAGCGGTGCTGGGATTAATTATATGTGGTTTGTAGTATGAGGTGTATTAAGACTGTTACTACTGTGAATGGAGTTGATCCTTTCCCCAGTTAGTCCTCCGGTATCGTCGACAGGAGAAAAGAGATAATAATAACAGATATAATTAGCGAAGTTATTCAGACTAACAGACAGAAAAAGAAATAAGAAAACGTGACAACAGTTAGCTGGTTGAATTTGAAGAATAATGTGAATTACATATATCGGTAATAATGATAATAATAAGTGTAGTTAAATTGTCAGGAGAGTAAGACGGGAGAGAATGTAAAGAAGTAAAACGACAAGTTTAATTGTCTACTCCTGAATGGTATATGCGATTTTAAGGGGATAGGCCATTTGGATGCAGTCCTTGTGTCGCTGCATGGTTGTCCAGCCTTCGCTTAAAGGCGTCTAAAGATGGTGCCATAGCTACATCTGCAGGAAAGGAATTCCAGGGATGGCAAACCCGCAGTGAAAAGAAGTGGGAGCACTGCCGGGTCCTTGCCCTCTGGTGAGCCATCCTTCTAGGATCCTGACGAGGAGGCCCATAACTACTCAATGGTAGAACACCTTTGTTTAGGTGACTCTGGTCATTTGTTATTTTGTATGCAGTAATTAAATCCCCCCTAAGACGTTGATAGCTAGGTGTGAACTGGCCTAATTTCTTCAGCCTTTCAGCATACGGTTTATTTCGGAGACCAACCACTCTTTTTGTTGCCCATCTTTGGACTCTTTTCAAGAGGCTGGCGTCTCTTCTAAGCATTGAGGATGTAATAATATTATGCGCTTCAAGGTGTGGTCTGACGTATATTTTGTACAACTTTAGAAAGACCTCAGGAGTGAGTACACTTTACCGTCTATATGTAGAGTGTATGACCGCATATGCCCTCGCCACATCCCCCGGATAATTTACGCTTGTGTCCATATTATCCCATAGAATTAGACCTAAGTCGCGTTCCGACGTTGTGCAGGACTAGCTTTCATTGCACAGGGTGTAATTCGCATTCTGCAGTGTACAGGTGCTTAACTTCACTACTTTGCACTTTTTCAGGTTGAAGGTCATGTCAGTGGCCACCGCCCAATCTTTCAGAAGGTTTAGATCTTCTTGCAGCCTATCTGAGTCGTCCGGACACTTTATCGCCCTCCACATCCTTATGTCGTCGGCTAGGTAGTCCTTTAGCCATGACAGAAGTGGTTCACCTATACCTCCCTGACTTATTTTGTGTAGGAGAACGTCATGCCTTCTCAAAGTTTAGGAAGACCACATGGATTGGAACATTCATATCCTAGCATGATGTCCAATTGTCTCAGGCTGATAGTAGGTTAATAACGCAGGATCCGCCTTTTCTGAAACCATGTTGGGCTTCATGGAATATACTGGACCCATCGAGATATTCCCCGATGTGATACCTAATAGTACATTCCAGTACTTTAGACACCACTGAGAGTAGAGCTACTGGCCTATAAATAGTGGCGTTTTGCCTGTAACTACTATTGAAGATTGGAAAAAGGATGGCATATTTCCAATCCCTTGGCAGAGTCCCCGAATGCATTGAGTGTTAGAACAAGTGGCATATGGGTCTACAGAGAGCTTCGGCACGCTGTTTCAGAACAGACGACCTGATATCGTCACAACGTGTATACATAACAGGTGTCAATGTAGTTGAAGATTGAACGATCAATTCATGGTTGTTTGCTCAAAACCAACTTCCCCAATTTTCGCGGAGGCATCAATACACCAGTCATCGTCTCATCGGTCGCTGTTTAGAAAGAAGTCAGGACAAAACCGTCAGAAGTAATATTATGATTTATTATTGTAATATTTGTTCATAGACCTTAGTTTTAAAGCTTAATCTTAAGGTTGGCTATATGTTGGTGTTAGAATAAAGAAATCTGTAGTGGCCAATCTGTGTTCTGGTTTTTGTGTCCGTTAGTACTAAGCGTTTCTGAGAAGCTTCGAGGAACAGCGTGAGGCGCAGCGTATCAAGAGCTGGGCATTGACGGTTTACGAGACGTGGCTGACACCAGGTGTGAGTCGCTGTAGCTTCCTTAGTACTATTTTGGGGTTTATTTGGGGAGTATACACTAGATCTGCCTACTGTGAAATAGCAGTGTCACCATTTTTGTCCCTATCGGTAATACATACGTTGCTGTTTAGCTGTTTGGCAAAGGCAAAACTGAATGTTTCAGACATCTCGATACTAGTGAGATATTGACCGTTTGGGCCTACTAACGCGCACGACCCCTGGTTTCTCGGTTTTCTTTACGACATGAATCGGTACAATTTTTTGGGGTTTGCTAGGAGCTTTTTAGCAACGTTTACCTGGAATGACCTCCTGTCCCTCTTGACTCTCGCATTCCACCGGTTTCTGAGTTCGAGTTATGCATCGTGATCGGTCTGACTCTTAGATACACGCCACGTAAACCAAGCCTTCCGCTTTGCTTTCAGAATACGTTCTATGCCTCCCTTCAGCCGTGATGACTTTTTTGGGTTGTGTCGTGACTAAAGGGACGGTAATCGAGATTGCTATATGAACATTTTTTTTTACCATTTTCCAGTTTTCATCCGCAGATAGGTCATCCCATGCTCAGGGCCAGTCTGCGTTGGACAAGAGCCTCCGCATTTCAGCAGGGTCAGCCTTGCCGGCCTATAACTCCTCACACTATATTTTGATTTTGATTTAAAACTAAGGATAATATATGTCCGTTTCCATTTGGAAGGACATACATCTTCCTAAGTGACGTTGAAAATACTTCAAGCGAAATTAGGTGGAGATCGTGTCCCCTATTTTTAGCAAAGATGTAGGAAATGATTAAGGTTCTTGACTGCAGAAGAATTTCAATGAACCGACAGCACTTTTTATACCATCAACTGTCAAGCATATTTTCGACAGTATTTCGCCTGTTACAGAGTCAAAGTCGATGCATGCAGAAACACTGTGTGTGTTTTTGTCAGAAGAGTGCTTTATGAAAAGTTCAGCTATGGCTACATCGTCCTTAACAGCATCATCATCATGAAGAATGTAAGGAATAATATGTTCCTCTTGTTGCAGTCATTTTTGAAAGTTTGCAAAAAGAACTAATTTTGCAGCTACTTTTAGGAGCAACAAGTTCTTTGTTAGTTTTATTGTCATTGTCTGATCTGATTCTATCACGCACTTTCGCATAATAACGGGCGAGGCGATGCCTGTAGATTTATCACAAGTTATAAGGGGCTTTCACGGTTTGTTCCCTGCAGAATCTGGTATATATAGTTGAGTTACGCATTTATGTTTAGATTTATACCAAAGAATAGGTTCGATGAAGCAAACTGTTATGTTGGGGTAGAGACTGATAAGAACAGTATCAATGTATGCCGAGAAGGAAAAAGTATCCCGGTTTTGGCGACGAATGAAGGAAAGAGTTGTTTCCCACTTAGCCTTTGAAAACTCTGAGTTTTATTGTCCATTGACGGCCTTTAGCTGACAAACTTACTGCTAGGATAAATTTAGAAATGACCGTGTTTTGGTCGCCATCGGGGGATAAATTCCAGCTCGAGAACTGTCAGTAAAATTGTTGGGTTTCAGAATAAGGCCCAGGATGTTGGATTTACGTGTAGGGTAATTAACGTTTTATGTCCATCCATCGTATTTATAAAACGATCAAAGTATGTAGGAGCACTTAGGCTATTCCATTGGATATCAGAAATTTTAAAACCGCAAGCTGTAATTTTATAGTCAAAATTTAGTGAAGAGACGTTGTCAATGAACGCGAATATTCAACGTTTGCTTTTGGGAACTGGTAGGAACTTCGGGGCAACTCGAAAGTGCGAATGGTTCCATCCTGTATAAGTTCAACGAGACGACCAAAAACGAATAAATGTACTACAAATTTTATTTTTTATAGACTTGTGCCGTTCTCTACTTGAATTGCCAAACAATATAACTTCCTTCCTACAATACTGGTGTTCTGAAGTTAAAGTACACAGTATTTGTTGATGTGGAGCATCTTCGTAACGATAAGAACTTGGGTATATATTGCTTGACATACGTGTTCAAAAATTTCACGTAGATGGTTCGTTGTGTTCGTTTCAGAATTGGACGGGCGGAATATACATCTCAATAAAAGTCTTTCATTTCAGTTAGTGTTCAGTGTTGGCGTACTCTATCTGTCAGTGAGCAACCGGATCATCAAATTCTATACCGTGGAATTTGTTACTAACAAAAGTAAGACATCCACCACGTCCTTCTTCTTTAACAGGTCTAAAGTGTGTGAATCCGCGAGGTCTTAACAATCTGTCATTGAAGTTGGATGGCAACCAGGTCTAGGTAACTAAAAAGACAGAAGCCATACAAAGTGAAAGTAAGGAGTGAAAGTACGGCATTTTACTACGGACAGAACGAGAGTTAATAAGGAAAAGAGTAAATGGCCATTAATCAGTGGTAAGAACTGAGGAAAACGAAGGAGATGATGGTGTGATTCAGCTAAGGTTAAATGAAAATTCTTACAATACTGGTGTACATATTAGTAATACATAGTATTTATCGGTGTCGAGCGCATTCGTCACAATAGGATCTTAGGGATAAGTTCCTTGACAGTTTTTATTTGTTTTCTGGAGTGCCTTCTGCGGCAGTTTCTATTCATCTGTTTGTTTTCTGGAGCGCCTTTCGGAACTCATCCGGGTTTACTTACTAGATCTGCAGCCAGCTTCTGTTTGAACATGGATTATCAAGGCGATTTGGATCTTTTGATGACGTTGTATAATGCCTGAGTCAAGGGAGGGACGTGTCACCATGGAAGCAGACAAAAAAGTAGGTAACGATGAGATGCATGTCAATTGTAATGATATGAACGAGGCTCAGCATGATGAGTCTTATGTTCACGAGTCGCTGTTTAAGGATAGTAGTGCTTTAAGGCGCCCCGATTTTGAGCCTCGGTACTTTGATGGAAACCCAGCCGACTACCCACAGTTTGTCAATGAGTTTGAGGTCATGTTGAGTGGTGTCAATGAGGATGAAGATTGAACGATCAATTCATGGTTGTTTTCTCAAACCCAACTCCTCCATATTTTCGCGGGAGTCATCAATACTGCAGTCATCGTTTCATCGTTTGCTGTTCGTTGGAAGAGAGAAACCCTGTCAGAAGTATTATTGTGATTTATTCTTAAGACATTTATTCTTGGACTTTGTGTACAATAACCTAATGTTTGGCTCTGTGTTGGTGCAAGAATAAACGGTTTTTGACTCACCAATTTGTGTTCTGGTTTTTGTACGTTGGCTATTACGCACAGCTCCTGAACGTCTTCCAAGGGCAGCGTGTGGTCCAGTGTAGTTAGACCTGGACATTGGCAGTTTTTGATAATTCTGGTGGAATTATTCGTCTTATATGTTGTCAATTCGTCTTTTCTCGCGTCTGCCCGTCTTCTTTGGACAAGTGTTATTTGAAACTTTTCTGGATCCTTCGGTCAAGAAAAAGACCAAGCGTTTTTGAAGCAGACAGGAAAGTAGGTAATGGTGAGTTGCCTGTTATATTTAATGATGTGTCTGATGCTATGCATGATAAGATTGATGTCTGTGTTTCGCCATCTGAGGATAATAGAAATTTTAAAATTTCTAAATTTCAGCCTCGGTGTTTCGACGGAAACTCAGCTGACTATACACAGTTTGTAAAGGAGTTTGAAGTCATGTTGAGGGGGTTTGCAATAAATGACGAAACGAAGTTAATGTATTTGTTGAGGTACTGTACTGGAGTTGCTGCAAGAGCTATACAGTGCTGCAGGCTTATGTCTCTGACCAAAGGATATACAGAGCCCGTGAGGATATTACATCAAAGGTTTGGAAAGTCATTTATGATGTCCCCTAGTATTTTTGCGACCGTGAAAGGTAATGGATTACAGTTAAACGATAATTCAGAGGAACTCACAGAGTTCTTGGACAGTTTAATTGTATATAAAAATAATCTCGTGTCTATTAATTGTGTAGACGAATTGAATTCAATTCCGTGCTTGAGAAATTCGCCAAGAGGTTACCAGTTCTTCTGCAAAGAAAGTTCATGAAGATCAGCTCCCGTCTAGTGGATGAATGTATTGAGCCAAAGATCGGTGATATTCCCAAACTGGTAAAAGAAAGTGTCAACCAAGCTATAAGCAAGTTTGCCGGTATATTGCATACCACCTCTGGAATAGAGAAGACAGAGAGCTAAACGCAGTCATTTATGGCGAAGGGTGTAGAGGACTGTTAGGAGAGCTCATTAGCATTACAAATATGCAAATAAAAATCCAAGTCAATGAGATGATAGGGTAACAATATATTATCAAAAATGCAGTAATGCGTTATGTTAATAAAAAGGTTACTTGGATATAATGTTAAAGTCCACTGCTACAAATTATTGATATAATGCACGGGAGCGTTCACTGTTGGAATGGTGTCTACTGGTAGATGCTGTGGACCGGTTGTAGAGTTGTCTTCGGACAAGGATCATAGACTCCTGCGATAAATCTAAAGTACACAACACGGTATACGTGTAGCAAGTAAGCAGTAGTGGCCAGAGAGAAGGCGAAGCTCCCAACAGAAAACAACAGAAGACAGGGGCTGGCAACAGGTCGTTTTATTACGGAAATCAATGCGTATTTATATGTATTTCACATACATTATTATAGCTCATGCAAGTAGACAAACGCAGTTTTCTGATAGCTTGTTTCGGTTAACCATCGAAAAGTAGAGCCATCTATCTGCGAATCACATTTGCCCACATTAAGTTTGCTGTGATTGGTTGAATCAGCCTTGTTCAAATTTTCTCACGGCCAATATTAGTGACCTAGACATTGACGTAGATTGATGTCTATCAATTGGCTAGCAGTCTGCTCTCACCACACCAACAGTATAGTGTATTTTAAATTGTACACGGAAGACATATATATTTTAACATGAATCGTTTTAAACAAAAATCATGTACAATGTCTCTAATTTCTACAACTAACAAAAGGTGTACAATCATATTTTTACGCACTCCAAACGGCTCCTCCCGCAGAGGTCCGGATTGACTACGGGAAACTGTTACTGTTCGTGAAGCAAATAATAATGGTAATAACAATTTCGGGATAAAAATGAGGGTACATAATAACATGCATATACGCGAAAAGGTATTTGAATCATGTCAAGTCTGAAAGCATATACAATTAGTTCAACATCAAAAATTGAAATAGGTCATGTCAATTAAATGAGGTCGGTTTCCCATTTGCACAAACCCTGAACGAAGTTTTTTAATGTATAAAGAAAAATATGTATATTGTCAATGTAGTTGAAGATTGAACGATCGATTCATGGTTGTTTGCTCAAAACCAACTTCCCCAATTTTTGAGGAGGCATCAATACACCAGTCATCGTCTCATCGGTCGCTGTTTAGAAAGAAGTCAGGACAAAACCGTCAGAAGTAATATTGTGATTTATTATTGTAATATTTGTTCATAGACCTTAGTTTTAAAGCTTAATCTTAAGGTTGGCTATATGTTGGTGTTAGAATAAAGAAATCTCGAGTGGCCAATCTGTGTTCTGGTTTTTGTGTCCGTTAGTACTAAGCATTTCTGAGAAGCTTCGAGGAACAGCGTGAGGCGCAGCGTATCAAGAGCTGGGCATTGACGGCTTACGAGACGTGGCTGACACCAGGTGTGAGTCGCTGTAGCTTCCTTAGTACTATTTTGGGGTTTATTTGGGGAGTATACACTAGATCTGCCTACTGTGAAATAGCAGTGTCACCATTTTTGTCCCTATCGGTAATACATACGTTGCTGTTTAGCTGTTTGGCAAAGGCAAAACTGAATGTTTCAGACATCTCGATACTAGTGAGATATTGACCGTTTGGGCCTACTAACGCGCACGACCCCTGGTTTCTCGGTTTTCTTTACGACATGAATCGGTACAATTTTTTGGGGTTTGCTAGGAGCTTTTTAGCAACGTTTACCTGGAATGACCTCCTGTCCCTCTTGACTCTCGCATTCCACCGGTTTCTGAGTTCGAGTTATGCATCGTGATCGGTCTGACTCTTAGATACACGCCACGTAAACCAAGCCTTCCGCTTTGCTTTCAGAATACGTTCTATGCCTCCCTTCAGCCGTGATGACTTTTTTGGGTTGTGTCGTGACTAAAGGGACGGTAATCTAGATTGCTATATGAACATTTTTTTTTTACCATTTTCCAGTTTTCATCCGCAGATAGGTCATCCCATGCTCAGGGCCAGTCTGCGTTGGACAAGAGCCTCCGCATTTCAGCAGGGTCAGCCTTGCCGGCCTATAACTCCTCACACTATATTTTGATTTTGATTTAAAACTAAGGATAATATATGTCCGTTTCCATTTGGAAGGACATACATCTTCCTAAGTGACGTTGAAAATACTTCAAGCGAAATTAGGTGGAGATCGTGTCCCCTATTTTTAGCAAAGATGTAGGAAATGATTAAGGTTCTTGACTGCAGAAGAATTTCAATGAACCGACTGCACTTTTTATACCATCAACTGTCAAGCATATTTTCGACAGTATTTCGCCTGTTACAGAGTCAAAGTCGATGCATGCAGAAACACTGTGTGTGTTTTAGTCAGAAGAGTGCTTTATGAAAAGTTCAGCTATGACTACATCGTCCTTAACAGCATCATCAGCATGAAGAATGTAAGGAATAATATGTTCCTCTTGTTGCAGTCATTTTTGAAAGTTTGCAAAAAGAACTAATTTTGCAGCTACTTTTAGGAGCAACAAGTTCTTTGTTAGTTTTATTGGCATTGTCTGATCTGATTCTATCACGCACTTTCGCATAATAACGGGCGAGGCGATGCCTGTAGATTTATCACAAGTAATAAGGGGCTTTCACGGTTTGTTCCCTGCAGAATCTTGTATATATAGTTGAGTTACGCATTTATGTTTAGATTTATACCAAAGAATAGGTTCGATGAAGCAAACTGTTATGTTGGGGTAGAGACTGATAAGAACAGTATCAATGCATGCCGACAAGGAAAAAGTATCCCGGTTTTGGCGACGAATGAAGGAAAGAGTTGTTTCCCACTTAGCCTTTGAAAACTCTTAGTTTTATTGTCCATTGACGGCCTTTAGCTGACAAACTTACTGCTAGGATAAATTTAGAAATGACCGTGTTTTGGTCGCCATCGGGGGATAAATTCCAGCTCGAGTGCTGTCAGTAAAATTGTTGAGTTTCAGAATAAGGCCCAGGATGTTGGATTTACGTGTAGGGTAATTAACGTTTTATGTCCATCCATCGTATTTATAAAACGATCAAAGTATGTAGGAGCACTTAGGCTATTCCATTGGATATCAGAAATTTTAAAGCCGCAAGCTGTAATTTTATAGTCAAAATTTAGTGAAGAGACGTTGTCAATGAACGCGAATATTCAACGTTTGCTTTTGGGAACTGGTGGGAACTTCGGGGCGACTCGAAGGTGCGAATGGTTCCATCCTGTATAAGTTCAACGAGACGACCAAAAACGAATAAATGTACTACATAATTTTAAAATATTTTTTATAGACTTGTGCCGTTCTCTACTTCAATTGCCAAACAATATAACTTCCTTCCTACAATACTGGTGTTCTGAAGTTAAAGTACACAGTATTTGTTGATGTGGAGCATCTTCGTAACGATAAGAGCTTGGGTATATATTGCTTGACATACGTGTTCAAAAATTTCACGTAGATGGTTCGTTGTGTTCGTTTCAGAATTGGACGGGCGGAATATACATCTCAATAAAAGTCTTTCATTTCAGTTAGTGTTCAGTGTTGGCGTACTCTATCTGTCAGTGAGCAACCGGATCATCAAATTCTATACCGTGGAATTTGTTACTAAGAAAAGTAAGACATCCACCACGTCCTTCTTCTTTAACAGGTCTAAAGTGTGTGAATCCGCGAGGTCTTAACAATCTGTCATTGAAGTTGGATGGCAACCAGGTCTAGGTAACTAAAAAGACAGAAGCCATACAAAGTGAAAGTAAGGAGTGAAAGTACGGCATTTTACTACGGACAGAACGAGAGTTAATAAGGAAAAGAGTAAATGGCCATTGATCAGTGGTAAGAACTGAGGAAAACGAAGGAGATGATGGTGTGATTCAGCTAAGGTTAAATGAAAATTCTTACAATACTGGTGTACATATTAGTAATACATAGTATTTATCGGTGTCGAGCGCATTCGTCACAATAGGATCTTAGGGATAAGTTCCTTGACAGTTTTTATTTGTTTTCTGGAGTGCCTTCTGCGGCAGTTTCTATTCATCTGTTTGTTTTCTGGAGCGCCTTTCGGAACTCATCCGGGTTTACTTACTAGATCTGCAGCCAGCTTCTGTTTGAACATGGATTATCAAGGCGATTTGGATCTTTTGATGACGTTGTATAATGCCTGAGTCAAGGGAGGGACGTGTCACCATGGAAGCAGACAAAAAAGTAGGTAACGATGAGATGCATGTCAATTGTAATGATATGAACGAGGCTCAGCATGATGAGTCTTATGTTCACGAGTCGCTGTTTAAGGATAGTAGTGCTTTAAGGCGCCCCGATTTTGAGCCTCGGTACTTTGATGGAAACCCAGCCGACTACCCACAGTTTGTCAATGAGTTTGAGGTCATGTTGAGTGGTGTCAATGAGGATGAAGATTGAACGATCAATTCATGGTTGTTTTCTCAAACCCAACTCCTCCATATTTTCGCGGGAGTCATCAATACTGCAGTCATCGTTTCATCGTTTGCTGTTCGTTGGAAGAGAGAAACCCTGTCAGAAGTATTATTGTGATTTATTCTTAAGACATTTATTCTTGGACTTTGTGTACAATAACCTAATGTTTGGCTCTGTGTTGGTGCAAGAATAAACGGTTTTTGACTCACCAATTTGTGTTCTGGTTTTTGTACGTTGGCTATTACGCACAGCTCCTGAACGTCTTCCAAGGGCAGCGTGTGGTCCAGTGTAGTTAGACCTGGACATTGGCAGTTTTTGATAATTCTGGTGGAATTATTCGTCTTATATGTTGTCAATTCGTCTTTTCTCGCGTCTGCCCGTCTTCTTTGGACAAGTGTTATTTGAAACTTTTCTGGATCCTTCGGTCAAGAAAAAGATCAAGCGTTTTTGAAGCAGACAGGAAAGTAGGTAATGGTGAGTTGCCTGTTATATTTAATGATGTGTCTGATGCTATGCATGATAAGATTGATGTCTGTGTTTCGCCATCTGAGGATAATAGAAATTTTAAAATTTCTAAATTTCAGCCTCGGTGTTTCGACGGAAACTCAGCTGACTATACACAGTTTGTAAAGGAGTTTGAAGTCATGTTGAGGGGGTTTGCAATAAATGACGAAACGAAGTTAATGTATTTGTTGAGGTACTGTACTGGAGTTGCTGCAAGAGCTATACAGTGCTGCAGGCTTATGTCTCTGACCAAAGGATATACAGAGCCCGTGAGGATATTACATCAAAGGTTTGGAAAGTCATTTATGATGTCCCCTAGTATTTTTGCGACCGTGAAAGGTAATGGATTACAGTTAAACGATAATTCAGAGGAACTCACAGAGTTCTTGGACAGTTTAATTGTATATAAAAATAATCTCGTGTCTATTAATTGTGTAGACGAATTGAATTCAATTCCGTGCTTGAGAAATTCGCCAAGAGGTTACCAGTTCTTCTGCAAAGAAAGTTCATGAAGATCAGCTCCCGTCTAGTGGATGAATGTATTGAGCCAAAGATCGGTGATATTCCCAAACTGGTAAAAGAAAGTGTCAACCAAGCTATAAGCAAGTTTGCCGGTATATTGCATACCACCTCTGGAATAGAGAAGACAGAGAGCTAAACGCAGTCATTTATGGCGAAGGGTGTAGAGGACTGTTAGGAGAGCTCATTAGCATTACAAATATGCAAATAAAAATCCAAGTCAATGAGATGATAGGGTAACAATATATTATCAAAAATGCAGTAATGCGTTATGTTAATAAAAAGGTTACTTGGATATAATGTTAAAGTCCACTGCTACAAATTATTGATATAATGCACGGGAGCGTTCACTGTTGGAATGGTGTCTACTGGTAGATGCTGTGGACCGGTTGTAGAGTTGTCTTCGGACAAGGATCATAGACTCCTGCGATAAATCTAAAGTACACAACACGGTATACGTGTAGCAAGTAAGCAGTAGTGGCCAGAGAGAAGGCGAAGCTCCCAACAGAAAACAACAGAAGACAGGGGCTGGCAACAGGTCGTTTTATTACGGAAATCAATGCGTATTTATATGTATTTCACATACATTATTATAGCTCATGCAAGTAGACAAACGCAGTTTTCTGATAGCTTGTTTCGGTTAACCATCGAAAAGTAGAGCCATCTATCTGCGAATCACATTTGCCCACATTAAGTTTGCTGTGATTGGTTGAATCAGCCTTGTTCAAATTTTCTCACGGCCAATATTAGTGACCTAGACATTGACGTAGATTGATGTCTATCAATTGGCTAGCAGTCTGCTCTCACCACACCAACAGTATAGTGTATTTTAAATTGTACACGGAAGACATATATATTTTAACATGAATCGTTTTAAACAAAAATCATGTACAATGTCTCTAATTTCTACAACTAACAAAAGGTGTACAATCATATTTTTACGCACTCCAAACGGCTCCTCCCGCAGAGGTCCGGATTGACTACGGGAAACTGTTACTGTTCGTGAAGCAAATAATAATGGTAATAACAATTTCGGGATAAAAATGAGGGTACATAATAACATGCATATACGCGAAAAGGTATTTGAATCATGTCAAGTCTGAAAGCATATACAATTAGTTCAACATCAAAAATTGAAATAGGTCATGTCAATTAAATGAGGTCGGTTTCCCATTTGCACAAACCCTGAACGAAGTTTTTTAATGTATAAAGAAAAATATGTATATTGTCAATGTAGTTGAAGATTGAACGATCAATTCATGGTTGTTTGCTCAAAACCAACTTCCCCAATTTTTGAGGAGGCATCAATACACCAGTCATCGTCTCATCGGTCGCTGTTCAGATAAAAGTCAGACGGAAACTCTCAGAAACCTTAGTTAAAACTTAATTTTAAAGTTGCCTATACGTTGGTTTTACAATAAAGAATTCTCGGTTAGTCAATCTGTGTTCTGGTTTTTGTGTCCGTTAGTACTAAGCGTTTCTGGGAAGCTTCGAGGAACAGCGTGAGTCCCAGCGTAGCAAGAGCTTGGCATTGACGGTTTACGAGACGTGGCTGACATATATCTACAGTAATTAAAGAGGGGAAAGTAAAAAGAAAAAATAGATAAAAATCGATAGCTTATATAAAAGAGAATACCTGTTTTGTAGGTGAGGTACATATAAATAAACGAATAAATAAATAATAATGACACTAACCTATTATGGGAACAGTGACATCAAAGTATGCGAAGAAATACTTATATTCATGATAATAAAGGGAAATTACAATGCAAAGAACAGATATTACACATTACAATCATCTATTACAATTATCTACCTTTCGAACACTAAATCTGAGGATATAATCTTATTAACAGATACTACCGATAACTAACTGTTTGGATCTGTGAAATTTTTAAACATAAACACATACCTATAATTGTATGTTTTGTTGGATTTACATGTTCAAGTTGTTCCAAGACAGTGAGTCTATGGTTGAAATATCATTTTAGTTAACTGTGCTGAACTATATTGCATGTTGTTGTATTGTATCGTTGTTGTCGCTTTTTGCCCTTTTTGCTGTGAACTGTTTTACTTTTGCTGGTGTTGTTCTGATTGCTTTGTCCGTTATTTTCCGATTTTGAGGGGAGCAACCCAAAAGGTCGCTTCTCTGTAAAATTTATATTAATGGGGCTAGCAACCCCACCCTGTAAACAAAATTGCTGCAGAAACTTCAGCATAATGAACCTCTTTGCACCAAAAGAAAAGGTCTGTGTGGAACATGGAACGTCCGCACTATGTACGAGACAGGAAAAGCTGCCCAGATCGCAAACGAGATGAAAAGATACGGAATCCAAGTTCTGGGAATATGTGAAAGCAGATGGAATGGGAGTGGACTCACCAAATTGTCGACAGGTGAGTCAGTGATCTACTCCTGTCACCCAGAAGATAACCACACGCACACCGAGGGCGTGGCTATCATGACGTCACCAACGGCAACGAAGGCCCTGATGCGATGGGAGGCGATCTCGTCCAGGATAATGACCGCCAGATTCAACTCCAAAGGAATGAAAGTGTCAATTATACAATGTTATGCACCCACAAACAACGCAGACGTCGAAAAGAAAGAAGAATTCTACGGACAACTACAGGTAACAATGGACAATACTCCAGCTGGCGACATGAAAATACTAATGGGAGACATGAACGCCAAACTGGGACCAGACATTACAGGAAGAGAACTCATCATGGGTAGAGAAGCTCTCGGAGAAATGAATGAAAACGGAGAACTCTTCGCCGACTTCTGCGCCTTCAACGAACTAGTGATTGGTGGCAGTGTATACAAGCACAAGGATATCCACAAGGCTACATGGGTGTCACCAGACGGGCAAACCAAAAACCAAATTGACTTCATCTCAATCTCAAGGAAGTGGAGGCGCAGCCTACTGGACACTAAAGTAACAAGAGGAGCAGATGTTGACTCAGACCGCTATCTCGTACAAGGGACAATCCAAATCAAATTAAAAGATTTCAGAGAAACATGAGGTGTAGATAGACCACAAGACAAGTTCAACACTCAAAAACTGAAGGACCAAGATACCAAGGACATTTTCAACGCAAGAATAAAGGACAAAGCCGAGACACAAATCAACACTAGCGAAGCGGTCTGGGTCGAAAAGCACTGGGACAACTTGAAAACGGTGTGGAGTCAAACCTGCATGGAAGTTCTAGGTGGAAAGAAGAAACAGGACAAACAGTGGCTCACTACGGACACTTGTAAACTAATAAAAGAGGGAAGGATAGTGAAACAAAAGATTATCCAGTGCACCGACGAGCAACAACAACAGGATATGAATGCAAGTTACACTACACTGAGAAAAAGAGTGAAGGAGAGTGCCAGGGAAGACAAAAGGAAATATTATGAAACCATGCCAAGTCAAGCAGAACAAGCTGCAGGCAAAGGAGACCTCGCCACACTCTACCAAACAACTAGGCACCTATCGGGCAAACGTCCGACACAGATTAAGCCAGTAAAGGATGACATTAGAAAGTCAATCACCAAAGAAAACACTGGGCTGAACACTTCAAAAGACTTCTAAATCGACCGCCACCTACAACGCGCCTAAGAATACCAACAGTGGAAGCAGAACCACCAGTGAACATCGACCCCCCGACGAAATCAGAAGTCCTGAATGCAATCAAGATGCTAAAAGCCGGAAAAGCAGCGGGACCAGATGGAATCTCAGCAGAAGTATTGAAAACGGACCGAGAGACAACAGCGGACTTGGTGACGCCATCACTGGAGAAGGTGTGGAAGGAGGGTAAAGTCCCCGAGGATTGGAAGAAAGGATATTTATTCAAGCTACCAAAGAAAAAAGACTTAAGCCAATGCAAGAACTGACGCTGAATTATGCTCCCGTCCATCCCAAGCAAAATACTAGGCCGCATCATCCTGAACAGAATCAAACAAGGCCTAGATGAAAAACTTCGACTGGAACAGGCCGGATTCAGGAGAAACGAATCGTGTATTGATCAAATCGCCACATTACGGATCATCATTGAACAAAGCTTGGAATGGCAGTTACCTCTCTATCTCAACTTCATTGACTTTGGAAAGCCTTTCGACAGCGTCGATCGAGAGGTGATTTGGCAACTACTTCGCTACTACGGGGTGCCACCGACAATTATACATCTCATCCAACAGTTGTACGACAATGCTGCATGCCAAGTAATCCACAACGGGAAGCTTACGGAATCCTTCGAAGTGAGGACGGGAGTGAGGCAAGGCTGTCTTCTATCGTCAATGATTTTCCTGATTTCAGTAGGTTGGATAATGCGACAGAAAACGGGCAATGAGGAAACAGGCATAAAATAGACTCACACACACCCAATTTTCGCGGAGGCATCAATAGACCAGTCATCGTCTCATCGATCGCTGTTCAGAAAGCACGTAAAAACACCGTCAGAAGTAATTTGAAGACTCGAGATATTTCTGATTTTTATGAGGGCTTAGATCTTTATCTTGAAAAAGATAATAATGAACGCCTTGACAGATCATGCTTCTACCTTTAAATATATACCATTCGCTCAGCCTATTGTTGAGATGCGACCGCGTGGGATCTGCACAGATTTATGGGGCATCTTATAAATTAACATGCTATCCATTGTCAGATCTTTAAATACTACTTCAGTGTCTTGTCTCACTTATTTTCGAATAACGCCTTTACTTGATCCTCATTATATTCCATTAAACCTAACATTTTATAGCCCTTTATGAATTTGATTCGACTTATTCTATTCCTATTCTCTGGAGGGTACGGTTGTGCACCAAATAAAAAAAGACATGAAATAAAGAAAACTGGCTTGAAAATAATTGTACTAAAGCCAAAAGTGGACATCATGATAGTACAAAATATATTGGTTTTATTATACATTGCAAATGAACGTTGTCGGCCTAAGGATTAATTACTTCCCCATTCTGTTTTCTATATAAATGTGTTTATTAATGATATATTTCACTCACTTGATCTATTACACTTTATTGTTTCACCATAGCACTTTAACTTTTCTAAAACAGCTTCCAATCCCTTGTAAACGTTGTACTTACCTCGATAATGGTTGGTTATCGTATGCCTACAACCACGGGATGAAAACGAAACGAAGTCGGTTTTCCCGCTCAACCTGGAGGACAACTGTACAGTTCAATAACTATACGGCCTAGTTCAGACAATGAGTGTAATTATATATATGTATCAAATATTTAACTGTTGAAACATTATTAACTTGTAGACAATTTAAGATTTGACATTATAACATACTTGATCTTGCCTGTAAAAATGGCATGCTTTTTCATGTAAATTTATGTTTATATGAAAATAAATTATTATTATTATAATATCGTGATTTATTATTGTAATATTTTCTCATAGATCTGAGTTGTAAAGTTGGCTATATGTTGGTTTCAGAATAAAGTATTCACGACTTGCCAATCGGTGATTTGGTTTTTGCGTCCGTTAGTACTAAGCGTTTCTGAAAGGCTTTGAAGGACGGCGAGAGGCCCGGGGCAGCAAGAGCTGGGCATTAACGGTTTTTGAGACGTGGTTGACAGTAGATATTCACTCCCCTTATTTATATATATCATTCTGTACCATCAAAAAGCTTTTCTGTTTTCTGTGCGATCTATCCATGAGACCATTAGCTGCCGGATGATAGGCTGTTGTGGAGATTTGTTTCACTCCCAGGAGTTTCGTTTGTTCGCGAAACAGTGTCGATTGGAATTGAGGACCTCAGTCGTGTTTAATAGTATTTGGTACACCGTAGTTTGACACACAACGGTCGACGAAAACCGAAGCAACATTTTCTGCAAATATATCAATTGGGGGACCTGCAACAGCCCAATGAAGAAATCTACGATGGCTGTCAGGATATATGTACATCCTCTTGACGTTGGCAATGGTCCTACAATAACTATATGGACATGCTGAAATCTCTTTTTCGGAAAATCAAACGTCCTCGGAGTTATTTACAATAATAATATATCCTCAATTTTACATGAGGTACGCCAGTTTACAGGCATCAACAATATGATAAATTAAACATACGATTAGCAAACACACTTAATAAGAATATTTTAATAAAATACATATGTTTTTCCAACCTGTGTAGGACACAGCAAATGCTAAGCTTAAGGTAATTCCCCAATATAACTTAGGTGTGTACAAAACCGAAACTTATTCTTAATTTATATCCAAATCGGGCATTAATTAAAATAAGTTATACACTTGTACAGTTTTGTAAGCATTTATATCGTAACATCACGAGCGAATTGTACTCAATGAAGAATAATATTATTGACAGTATATATTTACTTATACATGGGTAATTCCAAGAAAACAAAGCTATTTTGACAGATACGATCAGTTATGTTATGAGTTGCAATCGTGACGTTTTATTACGAATTGATACTTTTCCATTGGTATAAGAGCATATTCCACAAATGTAATCCAGGTTGTATCGTGAGGAAAGTTAATTCGTTATTAACTAGGCAACTGAAAGATACTGGACCAATAATGTTTGCAGATCATTTGTCATTGTAAATGGTCAAATATCCACATTATTCATTCTCATTCAAAAAGTTAAATGTAAGCTAAAATGGTGAGAGAAAAAAGGAGACAAACGACAGCAAAGCAAAAGAAAGCAAGAGGATTCCTTAAGGAGTGATTAATTAATGTAAACTTATATATTCTGTCTAGTAACTATGGTTATTTTTGTGCACTAACTAACTAGTCCCGTTATGCTAACTTTTATATTATGTGTGAACTAATGTTACTGTCCTGTGTAGAAATGTTTATCATCTAGTTCCAATAATATTAAAATTTATAATTGTATTTTGTTGTAACTACACACTTAATGAACTTAGAATTTCTATATTAAGTGAAAAAGAGGGTGTTAGAGTCAGACGTAGAAGTGCATTGCCATCGTTGATCAGACTGGCGACCGAGGAGATGAACACTGGGAGTGTGTTTGCATCACGCACATTAGCTGTAATTCTATTCCAAATGACTGAAAACTTATTTAAGAAGAAGTTGTGCCGCACGTAAGTCTGACAGTGCTCTATAGCAACTAGGTTGTGATGATTTCTAAGATTGTAACTGGTGACAGTGGTAGGTTTAGTTATTTGCTCGGAGGAATGCAAGAGAAGATTAGTTAGCTTGTAGTAAAAGATAAGGTTTAGCTTTAGACGTCTTTTCCAGAGGGGTTCTAATCTTAGTCTGTCGCATCGCTCATGGTATTCCAGACCACTTTCTAAACCAAGAGTTCTTGAGGTAAACTGCCGTTGCACTCCCTCTAATTTAAGCTTGTCATTTTGTCTGAGTCCGCTAAGAATAAACGGGCAGTATTCTAAGATAGGTCGGACACATACTTTGTATAATAAAACCCTAGTTTCACAACAAAAGAAATTGCGTGTTATGCATCCTAGCAGCCTTCGTGTTTTACGTCTGGCATAATCAGTCTGTTCAGTGAACGTTAGGTTACTAGAGTATCTAATACCGAGATCTACGACTGAGTTGAGCTTGGCTAGTTTTCGCCCATTTATTTCAAGAGTTAGATCAAGGTTACTGTTTCCGATACAAATCCAGCCGCATTTGTCAATGTTAAAATTTAGGCAGGATTCAGCACACCATGTTGCGAGACAACATAGTTCAAGATGTATTTTAGTAACCATATCGCTTAATTCATGAGTGTAGCAGGAGTGGACAACTTTGAGGTCGTCAGCATATCGGAATGGTTTACCTAAGGTGAAGCACTTGCAAATGCTGTTAATGTAGACTGTGAATAAAAGTGGACCTAGGACACTACCTTGCAAAACCCCACTTGAGATCTGCCTAGGATGAGACAATACAGATCCAACTTTGGTTATTTGTACCCTGTTGCTTAGAAATGATTTTAACCAGTTCAGTAATGGGTTGCGAATTCCACAAGAGTATAGCTTCTCAAAGAGAATACTGTGAGACATCATGTCAAATCCCCTAGATATATCGAAGTAGAGAACATCGACTAGCTTTCGTGTTTAGACCTTGTAACAAGATCTTCCCTTGGTAGGTAGTCTGACAATTGATCTTTTACAACTTTCTCCATGATTCGTGAGATAACTGGGGTTATATTTATGGGTCTGTAATTGCGGACGTTTGCCTTATCACCAGATTTGTAATATGGAATTATGAAGCTATGGTAAGCGCTAGTGTCCATAGATATTGAGAAGAATTTAAGAAGTAACAGGGGTATATCACACCCACTGTTTTTGAAAATTATCGAAGCGAGGCCATCCGGTCCCGTACTAGTGGAAGGTTTAAGGCTTTTAATTGCTTGTACTATTAATTGATTAGTGAACACAATGCTTTCAAGGGAAGAGCTAGTAAGGGGGCGGTTTCACCAGGCATATGTGTTTCTAAACTAAAGTTTGCAAACCAATCACTGAAAGTTCACAGATAGTGGCAGGCTCATTGTAGATTACTTTGTCGTGAAGTAAGTATGGGATTTCCCTCGCCGACTGCATTCGTTTTTTAAGAAGTGCCGTTAAGTTATAAACTTTGGAGGTACTTTCAAGTGCCGTTAACTCTTCGTCGAGGTCCTTTTGAGAGCGTAGGCGCTTGAGAGATTCAAGAGACTCGTGGATTGAGAGCAATAGTGATATATCCTTAGTGGAATAGTACTGTTTCTTCAGCTTCCTTAACTTATTACGGTGTGCCCTTGGAATATATTCAGTTCGGTGTCTACTTAATTTCACTATTTTCTTTGGAGCAACTGTATCTAGACAAAGGGTAACATTCCTGTAAAACAGGGTTACTACGGCCTCCAGGGAGTCAGTGGTAAAATAGTCATCCCATTGACAGAGTCGAATAAGTTCTTGGACTAATCCCCAGTCTGTATATTTGTAACTACGACATATTGTGCTTCCTGAATCTTGTTTGTTTCCTGTATTTAGTGGTGAGAAAGGCAGAGAGCAGAGTACCATTCTATGGTCACTACTGGAAAATCTATTACCAACATAGGTGGATACTGGGATTGTGTCATGACAAAAAACAAGGTCCAACATGTTGTCACCACGAGTAGGTGTCTGGACGTGTTGTTGCCATCCATAACAGTCGATAGTGGCAAGTAATTCGTCGAAGCGTTGGGGGCCGGAACTAGTTAGCCAATTGACTTCTGGAAGATTGAAGTCCCCTGCAATTATTTTGTAATTAGCACTAAACGAGGATGCGTGTGCAAACGATTTAGCTAATAACGCATCAGTTTCTTTTGTTGCGCTTGGTGCTCGATAAACACAGCCTATGAGAAGTTTGTACTTATCTCCATGTAAGACAACCCAGAGTGAGTCAGGTACATTATTCATTGTTTCATCTTCCACCTTACTGACTACAAATGAGCTATGTATATATATGAGACATCCTCCACCACGCTTGCAATCTCTGTTTGCACGGTGTACAGTGTAATCATCGATACCTATATGCACATCAAGTACAGAGGATGAGCACCATGACTCAGTAATCAGAGCTACAGTAGGCTTGGCGACTAATAATAATGTCCTTAGTTCAGATATCTTATTGATTAAGGAACGTGCATTAATTAGCAATATCGTGAATAAGTCACGGGATACTACAAACTGGCTTAAAATGTCACCATAACCTAAATCTATTTGTGCGTCAGCACCGCAAGAATTTATGAATGAAAGGAGGGTCGGACTGGGTGTCTGTACATCGGGTTGGAGTGCAATGAGGTGGTCCTAGGTGCCATGGGTCGTACCAGTGATTCGGGACACCTGGAAAATTTACCATGTGTTCCTGGATATAAGGGTAGTACAGGTTGGGCCTAGGTTGACGGTTAAAAGGCATAGCATCAAAGGTCTACCCATCCAACTGCTATTCGTCATACCGGTACACACCTTCGGGTTGTTTTTATAACTTAAAGGGAATTGTGAAGGAAGGTGCTTTGGCTGCAAGACTTTAGGAGTCTTGGAGCCTGACTTTCTATAAGGTGGAGCATGCGGAACACCTCCAGATACTTATGTTTCGAGAGGAGTTTTTCGTAACAAGTGATGGTTTGTTGGCATTCTTACTCTCAGCAGGCTTATTGAATACAAAGTATTCTTCCCCATCATTAGTCTCAACCCTGCGAAATTTGTTCATCGTGGTGAGGTTACTACGTTTGGGGGGAAATTTCTTAGAACAACTTGCAGAAGTTCTAGTCATTTTAACATCTTTCGATGAGGCTTTATTTACAGGGGTACTGGTATCTAAATCAGTTCCTAGTTCCATTGGCAGTGTGGTTGTTGTGTAGTTTGCTGAATGCTAGTTTCAGCACTAGGTGTCTGTTGCTGTGCACGATCCTTTTTGGTAAATCAAAGCTAGAGGAGGTGACCAGGTTATTACTACGCATTATTCTGCGCTGACACGGTGTTTTATCCTGAGCTACGGTTATAGACTTATAACTGCTATTCAGTCTTAAGTGATCCTGACATTTAGTAAACTTACTAGCATCAAGGGAATTACTGAATTTAAAAATGATGGGGCAATTAGCCTGGTTAGACTTTTTACGAAGTCGTTTGCATTCACATGGAACACTAGCCATGCCGCAACAAATCAGGATTTTGTGTCTTACAGTTTTCAGGGGCAGAGAATCTGGGACGTTGTAAACTATAGCTTGGTGAGAAGAGGTTATACGCTTCATCACCTCCGTAGCCAAGCAGTCAATCAGATTTTCAGCTTTATTTAGGTTGTCTGGAGATATTTTAGGATGCTGTTTTAACAGACAGGCTATTGGGTCTAAATCCGAAAGCTTTTTTGAGTTACATCCAGTAAAGACTTAACCTGGCCAATATCAGAACGGCTCTCCGTGGTATTTGAGAAAGGCAGTGACATACTATCAAACTGACCAAATTTTTCATGAATTTCACTTACTTGTCTCTGGATATCTTCCAAAAGGAGATTTAATTTACAGAACTCAGAGTATTCTAACAGAATGTCCTGTCTAAATTTTAACATTGACAAATGCGGCTGGATTTGTATCGGAAACAGTAACCTTGATCTAACTCTTGAAATAAATGGGCGAAAACTAGTCAAGCTCAACTCAGTCGTAGATCTCGGTATTAGATACTCTAGTAACCTAACGTTCGCTGAACAGACTGATTATGCCAGACGTAAACCACGAAGGCTGCTAGGATGCATAACACGCAATATCTTTTGTTGTGAAACTAGGGTTTTATTATACAAAGTATGTGTCCGACCTATTTTAGAATCCTGCCAGTTTAGTCTTAGTGGAAGACTCGAAAGAACTTCAGAAGAAATCATGACGAAAATTTTAACAAAATTACGTAATAAAAACAAGGTATGAAAACAACGAGTAAACACAATGAATCCAAAAAACACCAATTGATATGACACACCACACATATATACAAACAGTATACACAAACTCGCAGATCATGTCTCGATGGAATTCTTTTGAAGAATTGCAGGACTCACACCAGTACGCCTGCAAGCCTTCTCAGGTTGACGATTGTAAGTTTTAGAATGTCCGGACACAAACAAGATTAACCAACAATTACAATAATTGGAACTCACACAATTATTTAACACCAACATATGTACAATCAATACATCAAATGTTGTGGATTCTGGCATGAAAACCTACTTCTGAAAAACTGTAGGACACACAGCACTACGCGGTGGCACAGTGGTTAGGACTCTCGCCGACCATGCACATGGTCTGGGGTTCGAGCCCACGCCGGCGCACACCTGATATCTATGGTCGGCCTGCAAAATTTGGGCTACCGATATCCATGCTGAAAATTCCATACTTGTACCAGAAATACAGTGTGGAATCAAGCTGTAAATCAAAAAAAAATTAAAATTACATTCCTTTTGAGGTTGATGATCCAAGTGGAAGTCGCCCAGACACAAACAGAATTACCAACAGCTAGATGACAGATGATACCAATTCAGTATATACAACATGAACATATACACAAAATCACACACCAAGCACGTCGGGCTGCTCATTGATGCGCTACCCTTTGGAGAATTGTAGGATGTACAGCAGTACGCCTTCAACCCTTCTCAGGTTGACGCTCTAGGTTGGAAAATCGTCTCAGAGTTCATTTGCTGACTTCTCTCTATCAGCTATATCCTCAAATCTGAGCGGTAACACGCTCATGTCATTGTATCCTAGAATATAGATGACGAACAAACACACGACGTATCTGATCAACCAAGCTTGGGTACAGAGTAATTTACACCAAGGATAATAGCATTCAAATCGTAACTTGGAACTTGAAAAACCTTTATTCATGCAAGTCAATTTAACGATTACTCTCTCGCTTACACTTGGCTTATCCTCACTAAACTGACCAATATCTTTCGTCTTTTCAAACGCACCAGTAATATCACAGTCATTGCAAAAACTACTTGAGCTGATGGGCGTCCTTTTCATTGTGGGTGACAACACCAACGACGACTGATTGATACCAGTTGATGAACTTAGCGGTGGATCAGAAGCTGTTGTTGTTCGGCTCTCAGAAATTTGTCTAACTGCAAGATTATCACCACTGCTGTCTTTTACTACTAGTTCGGGTTTAGCACTATCATCTGATGATAGATGGGCTACACGCTGATCAATTACACTGATGGTCTCACAAGTATCCATAACCTCTGCAACTGCATCTGCATTCAATCCTACTTCACTTTGTAGTTGTACAGAAACTTTATTCAACTTAGCAGTAGTAGGCATTCCCCTCATTTCATCATGAGCAACCAAAGACAAATCTGCACTATGATGATCATTATCACAAATATTCAATTCACCATCATCGATCTCGTTGACTTCATCGTTTTCAAACTCTTTAATAACAGCAGTGGATGATTTGGGTTCTTCCTCACAAATCCCTAAAGATTTTATACCTTCACTCTGATTAGTAATACCTTGTAAACTTGCGGAGTCAGAACTGTCCTCTGAGACTGTAACTCCTCTGTGACACTCTATTCAACAATGGCTTACCAGTTGCAACTACAGATTTCTTGACCACACCGTTATCGTCACACAATTCGGAGTCAGACATTGGTTCATCTTTGTATGCACTTCCTGCAAACGTGTAAAACACAGCCGTGTTTGTCTTGCATCTTGTAACTTATCTGTTGAGGATGCACTACGAAACCTGTTACACTCACTAGGTCTATATGCATTACTAGACATCATGGAGTCTTCTCGATATCCACCTCTCTAAGGCCTATTCGTCATCAATGATTGCGTTTTTCCCTCAGACTTCCCTATTCTAGGGGTGAGATGCAATATTCTGGCAAACTTGCTCAAAGATTGATTGACACTATAGTTTACCAGTTTCAGAATGTCATCGAACTTTGGCTCAATACCCTCATCTTCCGTACGGGAGCTTATCTTCACCCACTTCCTTTGCAGTCGAGTAGGTATGCGTCTTGCTATTGCCTCTAAGACTGAGCTTAAATTCAGGTCATTCATGCAATTCATCGAAATCAACGTATGATTATAAGTCATCAGACTATCCAAAAACTCAGTGGGTGCCTTGGAGTCATCTTGTAGTTGACTGGCGTTAACTTTGACAGCTTCAAAAACGTTCCTTACAATAATTGAAGGTCTTCCAAACCTTTGACGTAATATGCTCATAACCTCAGCGTCTCCCCCATTAGGGGACATGAGCCCACAGCACTGTATAGATCTTGAAGCATCTCCAGTGCAATACCTCATCAAATTCATCAATTTCAATTCACCGTTTAATAGAAAACTACGGAGCATGATCTCAAACTCCTTTACAAATTGTAAATAATCAGCCGGGTTTCCATCGAAACACTGTGGTTCAAATTTAGGGAGTTTGATGTTCCTATTATCCCTGGACGGCGAAACAGTAACATCAACCATATCATGCTTAACATCAGACACATCGTTACAAGTAACAGACAAGCCACCATGACTTACTTTCCTGTTTGCATCCAAGACGCTCTGTCCCTTGTTTGACCCAGGCATTGTTGAACTTGACCCAATTCCAAAAACGTTCCAGATATTGCTTGTTCAAAGAAGACTTGGCCAGCACCAGGAAAGATGAACGGTGACTATCCAAACTGTCACCAACTGTCCGAATCCGTCAGAAA